>OV816023.1:34154301-34778051 GCA_929113105.1 Agrypnus murinus | reverse complement strand
CTCTTTGTAACTTTTCGTAAATCACAGTTGCGGAGTCGCTGTAAGACGATTTGGAGGGTGCTCCTAGGTTGTCTCGGTATACATCTCTACTCGGACGGAAAATTTGTAAGGGGCCCGCTTACGTAGTGGCGCTTGTGTGGTTTTCTGTGATCGGCGGTATTCTCGGGCGCCAGTTATTTTAACGTGGTGTGCTCCACGGATCCGGGTAACTGCTAGTGGAAAAACGATAATCCAGGGAACTGCTGGGGTTGCTGAGGTCGGCCCAGTCTGGATCACTTCATCTGTCTCTAAAGCTTTCACAAGTTGGAAGGGTGTTAATGCTAGCAAATAAAACACAATTGTTAAACCAAACAAAATTTATTGCTACGAAAGCTCCAACCCGCCAGTAAACTTCAATCTCTATAACTAAAATAAACATACGGTTATCTACGGTTACCTACAATAGCCACAGCAAGCGGGTACAGCACGCCGTATTGGCGTGCAATAATAGGTAAGCAAGCATACGAATATGGAGCCTGGATACGGGATCGTAAAACGGGGTTGTCGGGTAATGCTGGACGGATTGGAATAAAGGGAGAGGAAGGAAATCCCCAGCCTACGCACAGCGAGATCTCGGAACGGGGTAAGAGATGAAAGTAAGAGACCGCCAGGCTACGCATAGCGAGGTCTCGGAGAAAAGAGTGTGGAGAAAGGAAAAAACTTCCAGGCTACGCACAGCGAGGTCACGGAAAAAGGTAAGGAGACAGGAAGAGATCCTCAGGCTACGCACAGCGAGGTCTCGGAAAGGGTACGGACAAGCGGGTGGAAGCAGGCATCGGAAAGTTGGCAAGAGGACTTACTCTTGAATTCCCCGGGTCGGTCCGGTCTGCTGGGCTGGGTAGGCTGGCTGGCTGGTCCTGTTGGGAGTCGTGGAAGCGGACTGAATAAATCGGACGACCACACCTCTTTATATAGGTGTTCTTGGAGCATGGGGGAAATAGAGTAGGAGTGAAACGGAGCGGCGCACGCCAAATATCGGTTAGGGAAGGGACGCGTGCTCTCGCTAGAGTCGACCGCTTATCCGAGCGGTTTGAAATTGCAAAACTGATAGCTAAATTCACTCTTTCATCCATAATAATTAATTAATATTCTGTAACTTCGTTACACTGTGCATTTATAAAGAGGGCAGTAACAGAGTAATGCCACAGTCACACTGCAATCACTACCACCTACCGCCATTTACTACCAAGACCACTATAAATTAATAGTAACCCCGTAGTAGTCCCATTGAAGCAAGTAGTGACCACCAGTATAATGTAAAATTTCGCGCTTGTTTTATGTTTATCTCCTTTTGAAATAGACATACTGCCAACTTAGTAAGCTTAGCACTGTTATTATTATTTCCTATTAAATGAGGTTATGTACATTGGTTTGTTTACTACTGTTGCGTTGTGTTTAATGAAATAAACCAAATTATTGTAAAAATATGACATCTTCAGATGAATTAGATAACGTGTACTAAGGTACACATGTGGAATAAAACATAAAAATCATGAAATATGTGGGTACGAGAAACTTTTCTTCGTAGGAAGCGGTTTAGAAAATTTTATCAATTAGTGTCCCAGCTTATAAACAACGAATAATTTGTTTTGAGAACTACTAATTACCTTAATAAGACTTAATGCCCACGTTCCTTCCAATAGGAAGTGGTTGAGATACACCCAATCAGTGCTACTAATTACCAAAATCTGAAAACATTTTTACGAGGGGCACCTGTATTACTTAATCCCCCACTTTCATTTCAAGAGGAAGTAATTGAGGTACGCCCAATCAGCACGCATTTGCATAGCAAATGCTACCAGTATCTCATTGGTTGGAGCGAAGTTGCCTATCCACCCTCTACTAGCTCTCCAGGCTAGTACCGGAGCTATAAACGTGCTCGCCCGTCGGGATCTATCCCAAGAGACAAACCTCTCGTCCAACATTAGGACTATTCCCACTAAGTCGGATCCAACCTCAGATGTGGCGGGACTTGGTTTTGAAAGGTTTTGCCACCCGATCTCCAATGATAGGCCTGGTGTGCCCCTGACAGTACTTTGTTTTAAGTTTACCAAAGTAGAATCCCGGTATGTACCGGTTAAGGTGAAGTTGTCTTGAACGTGAGAGACTATACATTCGTATCAACCCCCCAAGCATAGTGCTGTAGATAGGTTTTTGAGGATCAGACGACTGGAACTGCACAGCCAAAGCCTGATCTTCCGTACTGTCATCTCCGAAACACTGGTGGCATGCAGTTTCCCATAAGTCAGCGGCCACAACCCCTGGCCGGGATAAACTTCAGTTTAATTCTCCACCATTCGTCTAGGTCAGGCAGCGGGATGCTGGCAACCATATCCGACCTTGACGTCAGGTAAGAATCACCCACACCGGACCCTTATGTTAGCAGAATTAGCAGAGCGAAAAACACTTGCGTGTAACTCTACCACACATTATTTTTTTACTGTGTCATCCGTTGCCCAGACAAACCTGGGATTGGGTAGACAGCAGCCAGTTCTACGGGTGAACGCCGCACACTGGTGTAAAACTTACAGAAACGGAGCATAAGTAATATTGATCAGGTTCTTGTAATTCTTAAATTATATGTCAGGTGTTATTAAGAATGAATGGGAGCATCTTTTATGCACCACCTTGGAACTCATAAATAGCCACGTACTGAAATAACACCCTCTTACTTGGTCATTTCATCGTAACACTTAAAGTAAGTACACTTACGTTAATTAAATGTACCCCCAGTTAAATAGAAGTGGTTAATTTGCCTTTTGAAAATATGGGTTTAGATTTTTAAGGTAAGTAGTCTTAGCCTATCTTATAGTTATTTCGCTTGTATTTATTTCGATGTATTAAATATAGGTACGAAGAATATGAGTTTTTTTTAATTTTAGCAATAATATGTCATACGTTTCGTTTCCCGTCGATTCTTGCGTTATAATTTATAGATCAAAGAGAAGCATCTTTGGTGAAGATTTCCTGAAAACTTCAGACCCCTCGATCCCCCTGCCAGAGTTAGTAATTTCTAAAGCTACTACTGCAATTTATAATTTATTTTAAATTTAACATAAAAAAGTGACATGATAAAACAAAACAATCTTTAGATAATTAAACAAAAACCAAATGGTATCCAGGTTTTTTCTGGCACAAGTGGAAATTTTATTTTATTTGTCGCTATTCCTACAAAATACTTCAAATATTGGTAAAGCATTGTTAGTTGAGATAAACGCGATGCGCCGGTTTTTCGACTTTTACACCACAGTGAGCCGTGTGGTCTGCTCCCAAGCTAGTCTCGGATCCTAGTCATGCCCGACACCTCTAACGACTGCCCAATCATCCGTCATACTGGACTCGTCTCGAAAACTAGTGAATCCAAGACCGACACCTCGAACGACTGCCGTTCACCCCATGTTCACTACTAATTACAGGAAATCAAAGAGTGTTTTACATGGAGCACCTGCGTGGGACTTAATCTCCACGTTCCTTCCAAGAGGAAGTAATTGAGATACGCTCAATCAGCGCGCATTTGCAAAGCCAATGTTTTCAGTACCTCAGTCGAGTTCCTCTCCAGCATTAGGATTATCCCCCAATCCGTTATAAGTTGGAGACCACTGCCCGATCGTATCCAACCTCAGATGTGGCAGGACTTGGTTTTTAAATGGTTTTGCCACCCCGATCTCTCAATTATAGGTCTGGTGTGCCCCTCACAGAATTTTGTTTCGAGTCTACCGAAATACAATCCCGGGCTGTACCTGTTAGAGTGAAGTTGTCTTGAACGTGAGAGCGTAAGGACTCTAGATGATTTCTAGAAATCCGACGACTGGAACTGCACAGCCAAAGCCGGACCTCCATACTGTCACCTCGGATACACCAACTGGTGACATGCAGTTTCTAATAGATCTGCGAGCGCACTCCCTGAACGAGATAAACCTCACATTAATTCTTTTCCATTCGTCTAGGTCAGGCAGCGGGGAACTAGCATCATATCAGACCCTGACGTCAGGTAAGAATCAAATCCACGCAGTGTGGTCTGCCCATAAGCTAGTCTCGGATACTAGTGCTCCCCGACATCTCTAACGACTGCCCAGACCTGTCTGTCTGTCTGTCACCTTGGTCTAGTCTCGGATCCTAGCGAGTTCGACACCTCGAACGACTGCTTGTCCGTTCACCCTGACTACTTTTCATCATGTACACTAGCGCGTGCGCATTGTCAACTAACGCTAACCAACAACCACTAAAATTCAAGTTGGGAATTTCAAACTGGTGGTCACCGTTTGATGGTAGTAAATGGCTAACAGTGGCCTAGTGGAACCTGCGCGGATTGATTAATATAATATGTGAGCAACGGAATTTTGATTCAGAGAAGGCCTTGGAAATTTTAGGTTACATCTGATATTAATTTTAAGTAGATAGTAGAACTACTACAGATCATTGAGAACTACTCTCAGTCACTAACTGACAGACCTACTTTAAATGGCGCGCACGCGTAGCATTTTAGTTCTGATTTCGGAGCTCTCAACAATCTTTAATCAAGAGATTTTTAAAGAATAGAATTAAATTAAAAATTTATTAAAGAAGATGAGTTATATGACCCCACCTACATCTCTTAATTAACATACTCTACATCTCTTAGTTAATCAGACAGCTCTTTTCAAAAAGTGACAGTTTAAAATGTTTAAATAAACTAATTCATCAAAATTTCACATGACCCATGAGGCCAACTCTGAATCAAAATTCCGTTGCTCACAGATTATGTTTAAATTTTAGTTGATGTCTGTGGGCACTTCACGGTAGCTCAGTGAGACTGCAGTTTCATAAATAATTCTTTGATGATGTAGCTATACTTATGTATATTAACATTTTTATTTTGCAAATTATTTTTCTTGCTTGATATTAAAAATTTTCATAAATTTATGCTGCTATTCAAATGTATACAATATAAAAACACATTTGTTTTAGATCATTTTATTTGGTAAAAAGGTGTAGTACCGAGGAAAACAATATCAGCAAGCATGTTTGACCGTCGGTCAAGCAGGTTGACACGTTATCGACGCGTAGTGACGAATAGCAGACTGGACGGAGGGAATTCAGTGCCCCCACCGCTCGACCCATTCTGATATCACTGCTGTAGTATTATCTTTTTCTGTCTGCGCAGAATAACCACTCCTACATTTGCCTAGTATTACAAGTTTAACGGTATATACTCTTTAGTTCATGACGCGTGTATACCACATGTGGGAACTTTGTGAATTTTGAATTTGAACTGAACTCCTACTACAGTTTATTGAATCACGGAGCTAAAACAATTTGTGGCAATTTTTTAAAGTAATATAACCGCATAAAAATATCCAGCATACCCACTCGATTGTTGGCACTTTGAAGCTGATAATACGCTTTGCATGACAAACCACGACCAGTTCGCAGAGACTTGCCGATGCTCATCGTATTAAATGTTGCTAATAACGAGGATCGTTTATAACAACATAACTGTTGTTCTGTAACCCGCCAGCCCGTTGTTTAACAGCTCAAAAATCAACAAGGTCACACACGAGGCCTTTTAATATTTGAGAATGATTGCAAAAGTGCACCTACTGGTTATAAGTGATAATTATAATGTGGTAATACAATGTAAAATACTACAAAAATTCGGATTAAAACTTTATTTCCATTGCAAATATTCCTCAAAACTATGTATAGTATCAACGAAAGGTAAATGTTATCACTATCAGTCAGGAAACATGTATTTCACAAAAACTACTCAACATTTTTCATAAATAGAATCTAACCAAAACAATGCACTTCCATTTCGTAAATAATGAATATATTTCGAGAAGTATAACACAACAAGTAAGTTAAAACAATAATTATCTATAGCTCACATTTTATATTACAGAATTACTGCCGATTTTGTCTAAACTTTTTTTGTTGTAAAACTTGTCGTTTGGAACATGAACAAGAAATCCACGGCATACACCCTGAATGTGAAATTTGTGTATATGGTAGAACTTATTTGAAAGATCCCAGTGAAAGTTTATTATGTCATTTTAAAACAACACATTGGCCATTGCATTGTGTTCTGTGTCGAAAAGTATTTACAACGATTAAAGAATTAGCATCACATTCTACATGTACAGCAGCGCGAAAAACTAACCAAGAGAATTTACAGGCTTTAATTCAATCACCTTCAATGGAACCGAATTATGACTCACCACCAATTACTGCGACGATGCATAAGAGTATATTAAGTTCAAGTAATAAACATTTGAGTATTCAAAAGGAAAAAGCCTTTTTAACTACAAGTACACCAATGCAGAAAAATAACGAAAAGGAATTATTGGAACAAATTCCGGAAATCATTACACCAGTAGATTATCCTGAAAAAATTGATACTTTTGAACAAATTACGTCAATTGAAGCAACTAAGTCTAATATCAAGTCCGTTACTAATGACCAATTTAAAAGCGAGACGTCTATAAAACGAAGAGTCACATTTAGTGAAATTGAAATTATAAATTATCAAGAATCAAATGAATTAAATGAAGGTAAGCTTATTTACGTAATTAGAAACGATTTTTGTATTTTTGAATATCATCTTTTTTAGAAGATGCAAATTGTAGTGTTAATGAAGAGTCAAACGCAGCAGATGAAATGTACACTGATGCCATGGAAGGTAGGTGTATCCTTTAAATCTTTTTAATTTACTCTTTATCTGATCTTGTAAACCTACTAAACGTCTGATGATATTCGATTTTAGCTTCGATAAAGATTATACTTAATGTGGCTCTCGCGAAGCGTTTCTTTCCACATATACACGAGTTTACCTCTAATATAATTTCAAGGGATAGTTATTATAGAAACAAAAGTTTTTTTCAAAGTATTGTTATTTATAAAATGGCGCTACATCGAGTTTTGTTAGTTATTGTAAATAATATTATCAAAATAGTTTAAAAGCTGATAATTGGCATTACACATTTTAGAAAATCTGAATTAGCAGATTTTTCAGGCTACTTAATTTGTAACGTCATTGTAAATATACTTACTAAGCACTGTGCAAAATCTGAGAATATTCCTACAAGCCATTCTTTTGTTAGAAGTAAACTCGCAAAAATAAATTAATCATTAATGGTGGCACCCTCGCCACGACAACTCATGTCCCCTCTTTGTTAACGCGAAAAATTTTAGATATCAAAGATGCTTTACATACATGCGTAAATGAATTAATATTAATTTCTGATTAATTATTATTAATCAATTAATAAGTGAATGTACTGTAATAAGTAATTGTAAAAGATCACCAAAAAGTAATTAATAATACAAAAAACAAACAAAAAACGATGATAAATGACATTCAAAAAGAAGCAAGCATCACCAGACAATTTATCCGAGTGGGAGGCGCTCTGGATTTCCAATTATAAAGCCCGGGTTCTATCCGCTGTTAGGGTAATTTCAATCAATCAATCAAATTTATTCTAGAACAAATATAGATACAAAATGATATATCCTTCTGTTGCTTAATTTGTTTTAATAATATATTTCATAATTTAATAAACAGTTTTTTTATAATTATAATATTAAATTTATAAAAAGGAATAACTTACGATTAAATACTAATATGGTACATGTATAATAATTTAGTTCTAAAATTAAGGAACATTTCTATGTAATTGTTCTTTTTTATAAGTATTATATTTATAAAAACGTTTTTTTTATAAAATAAGCAATTCCTTAAAAGACGATAAGTGACATTCATTAAAGAAGCAAAGGACATCAACAGACAGAATGGCCAAGTGGTAGCCGCACTGGATTTTCTGGACTACAACTTCTATCCCCGGTTGGGGTAATTTCATTTAACTAATATATTTAATATATTTCATAAATAAACAATTTTTTATATATAATATTTATAAAAAGGAATAACTTACAATTAACTACTAATATGGCAGATAATTTAATGTATAATCAATTAGTTTTATTTTTAATTAACATAAATATTATACATATGTAGTTTAAACGATGACTATAAAATTAAGGGATAATTTTATGTAATTATTCTTTTTTTTATAAATATTACTACTGTACTTAAAAAATGTTTATGAAATATATTAAATATTTTATTAAAAATAAATTACTAGAACTGGGAACAAAGCCGTGGTTTTGCAATTGGAAATCCAGCGATCCTTCCACCCGGTCATACTGCCCTGTTGATATCTATTACTTATTTAATAAATGTCATTTATCATCATTTTTTGTTTGTTTCTTTAATGAGTTTTTTATAAATAAATAAATAGGTATTTTTATAAATTACATAAAATTATCCCTTAATTTTATAGTCATTGTTTAAACTATGTATATTTATGTTAAATAAACATAAAACTAAATAATTATACATACCATATTAGTATTTAATTGTAAATTATTCCTTTTTATAAAGAAATATTATAATTATAAAAAAATCAAATATTTGTGAAATATAATAAATATTTTATTAAAAAAAATACCGAAACCGGAGTTAGAACACGGGTTTTGTAATCGGAAATCCAACGCGCCTACCACACGGCCATGCTGTCTGTTGACATCGTTTGCTTCTTTTTATGAATTTATCGTACTTTTTCGTTTGATTGTTTTCTATTATTAATTACTTTTTGATGTTTTTTTACAATTACTAATTAAAATATATTCACTTAATTGATTAATGTCAATTAATCAACAATTAATATTAATTTATTAACGAACGCTGTTATTGGTATTTGCCTGAGAAATCTTAAAGTTTCTGTAAATATATCCCTCTCCAAACATGTGTGGTGGGGGTCTAGTTAGAGGGGTTCCCCTATCGTTATCCCCTTACCGCTGCCCGCGAGCAGATGGCTTCGGACTGTTTGAATATAACCTTAAATGCTGAATGTAACAAAAACCACAAATTATCAGATACTAGAAGATACATCTGTGAAATTTGATTTAAGAATAGTTGACTAGCTGACTAGTTAAATATTAATCAATCAGACTGTAACTAGCCTGCAAGATCATCCGATCGTTACTTTTAAATCGTTTTTTAACAAGTATTTGCTACATAATGCAATTTATCTAAATGAAAAAATGGTTAGGTTCCCGTCTTACTTGCATTTAAAACAAGATGTTGCAATTTACAAAAAGAAGCAGTTAAACAGTCCTAGGTATAATATGTATAATTGTATAATGTTAGTAGCCAGATTTTTTTAAACTGTTGGCGTAGTGTCCACGGTCGACAAAGTGTCCATTGTCCACCCACCCGAGCTGCTCTCTGCTGGTATGTCTGCATTCTGACTTCAAGGGAAATTAATAAACGGCTCTCTGGCCTGTTCAGAGATAATACAAATTCAAGTTCATAGGTTGTTGTAGGTGATTATAATAATATTTGCAAAACGTATTGCATATGAAAAAATGAGTTCATTTAAAATGCAAATGGTCTCACTGTTCATTTTCTTTTAATTTTTCAATAATGATCATTAAAAATGAAAAAAGTAGAAGTCCTTTTCACTTCAAATGCACGCATAAAATTACGTTCAGTTTTACTGAATTAAGTGTTCTAACGTTCATTTTCAATGAATCATTGGAAATGATTCATAGCAAATGATCCCTCAGAACTCTGCTCTATGTTGCAACTTAACACTCTCTACAAAGATTAAGAAATGCTGTGTATGTCAGTGTCTAAGGTTTATTTGAACCTTTTTGTAAAATTCGGGTGCAGGCGAAATTTCGTAATTGTATAATGCTTATGCTAATTATCTTCATATTCATATTCGATTCATATGAAGATATTATTTTCCCTCATTTAGTCAATAGACATTTCTGCTACTATCAACTGCAAACGTCAAACATTCAGCAGTATATTTTCAAAGAATTGGCAAAGTCTCCACACCTTTGGCCTAAGGGTTCAAAATTACCACCGCCTTCAATCGCGCCTAAAGTTTGCAAAGGACTTGGAGGCGGCTAGAAAGAATAGCGAGAGGTGTAATGGCCAATGAACGCTATTATTCGTCTTGTGACATCAGAAGAAATTGATTGATATGCCACATGTTGGTAAAGCGGTACCATAGATGATCAATATTTCAATGGGTAGCGAAGCGCTTAGAGTTGTTTTATTGGACTTTTCAGGTCGAATCATACATTACTTTAGCGGGATTTTCGGTGAATATTCGAATGAGCTTTGGTGGGATAATTCGGAGTAGGAGCATGGAATGGGGAAAGTTTAAGCTTGCTTATTGGACTTCATGGTCATTTATTTTCGAATGTCTTACATTAAGGATATTTTTGATAAGTATTTCAATGTGTCTTTAAAGGCCTAATGAATGCTAGAGAAGAGGTGGGAAACAGAGTGCTTAGAATGGTATTATTGGTCTTCCGTGGTAATTTGAAGTCGAATAATAGGTCACATAATTAAAGGGGGAAAGTTGGATTAATCTTTTCCGAATTTATAAAAGAGTGGTCGTTGAGGGAGGGGAAGGGATTTGGATGGTGTTTTTAACTTTTTAGGTCATGGGTAATCTAATGGTATGAGAACTTATTTTTCAATATCTAGAAATTGAGAAATAGCGATATCTAGAATAAGAGCAAACCGCGTCCAATATGTCACCGGATTCTTAAAAACTGATTCTCCATCAAGGAGGAATAGCAATCCACCAAGATATACGTTGCCTAGGAAACTTCATTGAAATTAATAAAGAATCAAGTATTATGTGGTTTGTACAACACAAATCTAGGAGGAAAATCCCAACGCTCTACAACAGAGTACGACTCTCATAGAAAAAAAAAGAATTAATAAAGTTAATAAGTGTGACAGTTCAATCACTCCCTCAGAGTAGTCTTAATTATAAAGTTATAATTTTGTTGCGGGTATAGGCGCCGAATATGTGGAGGTTTGAAGGTTGCGGCCCTTCTTTAAAATAATATGTTGAAGGCTGATCATTATAATAATAATAATAATAATAATTACTACAACCCATAACCTTAACCAAGGCCCCAGAAGCTATAAGCTTGTGCGGGAGGGAGGGGGCGATTATTATTATTATGTAGGCCCAATGTGCGGCTGCAGCCGACTTATAGATGGAACAGCGCAAATCCCACATATGTGTTACAGCTAAGGGAAACTGCAGAAAACCTTAACCAGATCTGCCAGCGCCGGGAGTCGAACCCGGGCCGCTTGGGTGAAAGTCCGGCACGCCAGACATTACACTACCAAGGCTATTAACACGAATAATATATTTTAGACAATACAAAGTCTAAAGAGATGAGCCTACGCACTTATCCAACTGGGATAGTTTTTGGTATTTTTTTCAAAAATCCAAAAGATATTTCTAATTCATTAAATCGTTGAAGACCTTAGCTATATACACGTAGACTTGAAATATTCTTTTCTGCATTACACATTAAACACATTGCTTAAGAATTAATGGACAGAGCAAATTGCAAATATCTTCATTGAAAGAAGTGGTGCTCTAAGAAATGTTTTTCTTCTAAATAAGAACTTATTATTTTATAATTCAAATATTTTCTGTTAGATAACTGTTGATTGTTATTATTATTATATTATTTAGACCCACCAAAGATTTACCTGCATCGTAGCGGAATTTTAATAAAATATTGGATTGGCTTAAAGGATATGTTACAAATAAAGCATGCGTCTCATTGGTTGCATGCATGATCAACTACCACATATCGACTTTATTTTATTTAATTTTGTTGACCACATATCGACTTTATTTATTGGCGCGTCTCAATACCTACATATTTCTAGTTTTCTGTGTTCCTGTAGGAACATATTTTCTATTTTTAATACCGCATGTGTAATTTGGAAATCGAATACATATAAGATTGACCTGTATTTTTTAAAATGCGATTGTAAAATCTCCCCACGTAAATAAAGTTGTTATTTCTGTTTATCATTTTATTTATCAGCTTAAACAGTACTCATCCTCATTTTTTTAAAGAAAAGTTATGTTCGATCGCCGCCATGATACCATAGATTAGTTAGCCAGAGCGGAGTGATAATAAATCTAAATAAGTTTATTATTTTTACAAAACACAATTTAAAATACAATCTTTCTCTTTGCAAATGTTTTCATGCATAATTTTAATAAATTGCACAGTTTTGTTTTTTGTTTATTTCTAATGTGACTGATTGATAATTTTGCTAAATGTTTTGTTTTACTGCTTATTACAATTTTACTGACCTGCTTAATATGATACGATAAATGCTCAAGTTATATAGCAGTAATTGAATCAGGAGTGCGATGCACGCCATTTTCCTGAATACAAGATATCACAAATTTAATCATTTTAACAGATCACCTATTTTTTAGTCGTGTGAATTACTGTGGATCAGAATTACAATTTATTAAAATTGTGTGCAAAATGAATATTATCGAAGAGAAAAATTGTTATTTTAAATTTTTTGTTTTGTAAAAATATATAAAAAAAGGAAGTTATCTGCCAACTGGAATCGAACCTGGGCCGACAGCGACTTGGAGTTATTATCACCTGGCTCCGGCTAACTAACTACGGAATCAATTCGGCTTTTGAGCACACCAGACTTATTTTAAGTTGCACTAATTCAAATGATTTTCTTTAAAAAAGGGACTAAATATATTTTTTCAATTTTCGGGGTACGAGTACTGTTTTAAATAATAACCAAAATGATAAACAGAAATAATAATTTAATTGACTTAGGCATATGTTACAAACGATTATTGAAGGAATTTGATTTTTTACGTTGTATTGCTATTGTAGATATGCAGAAGTTTAATTAAGTAATAATTCTTTTGGAAATATTTATACAGTGTGGGATTAAAGTATGGAATATTAAAAAAAAAGCGAACTCAACTGGCTTTTCTAAAAGCGCTGAAACACGTCGATTTTATATTACACATTAATATGTGCGAGTCACTTTCCGATTTTCATTTGTTTGTTAGTTATGACGTCATCGCGAAAAAATTTAAATGACAATGTAGATTTTTTTAGTAGTGGAATCCGATAGTGATTTTTCTTCCCTTTTTTTGGATGATCATAAAGGGAAGAAAAATTATTATCGGCTTCGACTACTAAAAATCTACATTGTCATTTAAATTTTTTTGTGATGACGTCATAACTAACAAACAAATGTAAGTTAATGCGTATTTTTAAAATAAAAATCGACGTGTTTCAGCGTTTTTAGAAGAACCGGTTGAGTTAGCTTTTTGTTTAATATACTTTAATCCCACACTGTATATGCAGACCGTATTTAGTACGGTTGGTAAAACTCTAAACTGTTCAGCTCCAATAGCGGATACGGGCTATAGTCCAGGGCGACAAAATCCAGAGGTGGCAGATTTTTTGAAAAATACCAAAAGCACATGTGACGACAATAAGTACAAAAAAAATAAAAAAGAGAACCAATTTAAAAATAACCAGTTGAGAATGCGCAGAGCTAGCATTGCCATGACGAACAAAAACAACTGTATACTTAATAATAGTTATTTGTTTCAATCTTTTCACGTAATGGTAGTTATAAAAGGCACTTGAAAACTGTTCATAGTACCCTAGATGATGATAATAAGACTTCACCTAACAATAATGTAATATTTAAAGACGCAAGTCTGAAACGTACGCATACCAATGAACCCCGTAACACGAATAAAGAAATAAGGTTCGATGATGATGAAATAATAAACGCTCGTAATGCTATACGTAATAAATTAGCCTACTTTCATCGTGATAAAACTGAATCTCGACCGGGGACCGTTAATCTCTCACCGAAACATGAACAAGCATCTCCAGTTGCATCTGTTGAAGATGAAGAAGAAGAAGAAGAATGCGATTCTAACTTAAAAGATTATTACGAATTCTCCAACTATTATAGAGCATTATTAGCTAACGGAGAAAACAAAAACGCAGATAAAACTAGGTACGCTCTATATAATGACATCGATGAGTGGCGATTTGCTTGTTCACGAGTACAGTTTCAGGGAAAGGATATTTTAATTAAAAACAAACTTTTCAATGGAACCCCGGGACTATTTGATTTACTAGCGCTTAAACGAATAAGCTCTCCTAGTCCAACAGAGGAAGATATCGACAACTATATGAAAATAATCTCTGGGTTACGATAGAGAGCGATAATCATACGAGTTTACTATAGATACGACGAATATCCTACAAAAGTATATAGTATATTATTACATATCTTCATATTTCGGAGTTGCTGAAATGTAAGATATATTGTAAAATAATGTTTAAATAAGAGTTTACTTTAGTTGCTACGAATATATATATATATGGTGTATAAACAATAAGAACGTATATGTAGAAATCGCTTACAAGGGTAGTAGATATAACGAAAAGGGTTAAAATCTGTTCAAAATTACATTACGTCTAGAAAACTAGAAAATTAGATAATTGTAGCATACGCATGTTAATGTACCTATTCTTTCACCTCGTCTGTAGTAGATATAATGAAAAAGGATAAAAATCTGTAGTATAGGGTTTATGCTTATACTCAGGCTCGCAATCATATGTAGCGTATCGATGCTTACATAGTATAATTATTTTCTCAACGTAGGATATATCGATATTTTTCTAGTTTGATTAAATCCTATAAGTTATATTCATGTCACCCTTTTTATTCTGTTAAGACATTTATAATAATCATAGGGAGCCTGGTATGGGCATAAACCGATTGCACCTATTCTTTCACCTCTTCAGTAGTTAGACTCGAACTTTATGATTTCATATATGAAGAATACGTTTAGTGATGAATACTCTGTGTTCTAGAATACTTGTATAGGGGGTAGGAAGCTTGATTTGAATACTACAATCTTGATCACGTGGTTGGGGTGTACTGATACCTCAATTGTATGCATAGAAGTATAATGAGTATCCGTTAACGTATATTCAAATTAGTTGAATATATGTAGTACAACTTTATAGATTCTAGAAAGTTTCTATCAATATTAGAACAATGAATGTAGACTGATGTGTGTGTTATATAATACCGATTCTCGCATATATGAACTTAGGAGCTAGCTGCTGACTCTGCATGACATTAGATGATTATGATAATGATAGATGATCGTGATAAAGAATGTTGTTATTTATAGCAGTGACTTTATTACAATTCTTACTAGAATATAATTGTATGATATCATATCATGATATGTACCTACAATTCGATTACCTACAATTTGACTCATAAGGCTGCCAGACTCCGTTAACGCGTCGTCCGGCAACTTTCTTATTCGTCCCAAAAAATATGCATTTTTTGTACGAATTAAACATACTATTTTTTTCTCCAACTGCTTATTTTTAACTAGCAAACTACGCGAGAGGACTGTCTAGAATAAACAACATGACGTTAAACTACTTTTTATTTACTGCAATTCTAATATGTGTAAAAAGTGGGAAATATGAATATTAAGAATTAATATCATTAAGAAATACTCACAAATGTATAATTTCATTCCCATTTCGTCGAAAATTCAAAGAAATTTCGACAGGCATTGTCTAAGATTTACATAATGTGTTACCGTTAACCGTTAAATAATTAGAGGTTAGGATTGGTTTTTGTTTTTGCGTCATCGTTCCGAGCAGCAACTAAAATTTTAATAGAAACGTCGAATTTGTTTTTGTTGTTTATGTCTTTAATTAATTTAATATTTTAATATTGTCATACAAAAGATAAATGATGAAATTTCTACTTATTACTTCGTATTATTGCTATAAAAAAAAATCATGTAGAGCACCGCGGAAAATAGTTCATACATAACCTCAGACTACTTTTTGTATTGTACAAAAAGTGATTACTTTTTGTACAACTGCTATGGTAACGAGTAACAGTTCCTAAATGGTCTACTTTTTATACAAAACAAATTTGATATAGTTGTTATAGTGTCATATTCGTGCGGTTGGAGAAAAACTACAGTATCTGGCCATACTATTAGGGACATCGAATAATGTTAATGTTAAAAGTTTTATATTTTTAATACCAAGAATAACAGATTTTGGGAAATGTTCCACGTATTTTTATTAACCCTTGTTGTATTGTCAAGCAATTCAATAAAATACTTCTAAATAATAAACTGGTATAAATGGCGAATTTGCTGAATATGCTGATAACTAAAGGATGCAATTCTTAGCGGGTAATGAAGAAAATAATAAAGAAGGTATTTTACTATTTCTGTGGAAAAAAGTTTCTTTGAAACGTTTCTACGATTATTTTCTACAGAAATAGTAAAATACCTTCTTTATTATTTTCTTCTTATCCGCTAAGAATTGCATCCTTTAGTTATCAGCATATTCAGCAAATTCGCCATTTACACCAGTTTATTATTTAGAATTATTTTATTGAATTATTTGTTAATACAGCAAGCGTTAATAATCACACTTAAAACATTTCCCAAAATCTGTTATTCTTGGTATTAACAATACATAACTTTTAACATTAACATTATTCGACGTCCCTATTAATATGGCCAGATACTGTAATTTATTTTTGAAAACTAATGATGACGTAACACATTAGTTGTCATAAAAACTAAAATTCCTAAAAGTCCTAAAATTCTACGTTAAAAAAAATTGTTGCTAAAAATGTTTATTTCTTCGTAAATTTTTAAAAAATGCAAAATTTTTCATTTTTCAAAAATTTACCGAAATCGGTGGTCATTTTGACCACTTTCCCGAAGAGATACAAAAAAATGTTTCAACCAAAAGTTTCTTAGAATTTGATGTACTATAAGATTCCAAAAAAATAAAAATTCAAAAAAGTCAACAGGGAAAAAGGCGACAGACCGACCGACCGACCGACCGACCGACAGACAGACGGACAGACGGACAGACTTCACGAATTCAGAGACGAACTTTTTTTCGTCGAAAATAACATATTTGAATGGCGTTGTATGAAATTACAAGAAGTCTGCGGGAGGAGAATGCAGAGGCTAAAAGTATTTAACTTGTCAGAAAAAATACGCATACGCATCAGTTTGTAGCGGATCTGGACGAGATCCGCTACAAACTGATGCTCGCGTTATCTGGCTAGCTATTCAGCAGACGCGACAATATTCTAATCAAGCAATTATGAAATACTTATCCGCCTAATGGATAAATTAAATGTTGTTATACTATACTATTCGATTAAACCATCAAGTGGCTAATTTCATGCCAAATCACCTAATTTTAAAACATGACCGTGCTCCGATTTCTCAGTTTTTGTTCAAATTTTTTTCTTGGGTAGATACATATGAAACGACATTAAATTAATTTTTTCAGATTTTTTGGATGAAAAATGGTCAAAATAAAAATTTTTTAAAATTTTGATTTTTGCAAATTCTGCTATCCAACACTGAATCATCTGACTAAAATTGTCATAATTTTATTTTCGAGTTATCTGGCTCACCCAGGTGTCAAATCAAAGCCAGTTTTTGGGTCTTTCACAGTATATTATAAACGTGTAAAGACATTGCACAGTAGAAAAGTAGCAGGCTCTCAAAGCAAATTTTAGTGTTTTTACAAATTTAAACATTGCTCCTGTGCTACTACTATCACATCTTTGAAACATTTTTTATAGAATCATCTTAGCAAATATCTGGTATAGTTAAAAAATAAAAAGGTGTAGTAAAACGAGATTACAAAAATTAAATTTAAAGTTCGCGCTACCAGACGTAACGCTCTTTCTCTCTTGCGCTTACAACAGATTATGTTCAATTGTTTCTTTTTTGAGTCAAGTTTGTATTATTGTAAAATGTTATTACTAAAAAGCACTTTCTTTCAATAAAAAGTTCAGATAAAAATGGTATTATTTTGATTATTTGACCATTGTATTTTGAAAAAAAATATTTTGAAAAAAATTGTCTTTAGGACCTGCTACTTTTCTACTGTGCAATGTTTGCACGTTTCTTAATATACTCTGAAACACCCAAAAAATCGATTTAACCTGATACTTGGATGAGTCAGATAACTCAAAAAATAAGGGAGTTATGACAATTTTAGTTAGATGATGTATCGGATAGCAGAATTTGTAAAAAATCGAAATTTTCGAAAAATAATTTAATGTCATTTCAGATGTATCTATCCAGGGAAAAATTTGAACAAAATCTCAGACTTGAAGCATATGACTCTAGATGAGTTGGCATAAAATTAGCCAAGTGCGTGTTGTTAGGTCATTGCAACATTTCATTTTCATTTTCACCAGTTATTCTATTGAAATAAATTAGAAAAATTGCATTAAATACACAGTTACCAAAAACAAGTTTATTTTAAACAATTGAAACTTTTTTAAAGAGCGATGATGGTGTTGGATCTTTAAGGGGAGGTCATTGCTGACTGCTGAGGGCAAGGAGGAGATGAAGGGAAGGGGTGGAGGCGGCAAGTTGCTGGTAACTCCTGGGCGGCAGATGTATAAATCCGCCACTGGGGTCAGCTCTCATTGAAGTTTTGAAAAGCCACCTATGGTTGGCATTTGCCATTTTTTACATCTTAGACTCATCGCCCGTTATGACTAAATAACATTCTTCCGTTAGACGTTGACAAAAACAGTTCATTGTCACATTTTCAATAAACCGCAGAGTTTTTCATACTTTTTTAAAATTACTAATCGAATTTCTAAATTTACTTAAATTGTGCATCATAATGTAGCCCATGATAATGTTTTTCGATATTTCAGGTACCTACGATATTTCGGAATTGTATACAACAGTCCCTGAAGAAGAATCCATAGATTATTCAATTATTCCAAATGACACGAATGTGTTTACTCGAGAACGTGATAAATCAGAACTGTATACCACCTCATCTGAAGAATTTACTAATATTTCAGCAATACCACTTGAAAAGAATACAAATACTGATATCGAAAAATCAGACCCCTATGACCTAACTGCCAGTGCAATCTGGTCAAGTGCATTTTTAGACTCTAACGAAACAGAACCGGATGTTTCAAAATCTGTAAATGAATACAATATTACCTTTTCTATAAAACAAACCAATGTAAAGATTTCTCGAAACTCTTCAATTCAAATTGTCAACAACAAACAAAATTCGCCAGAAACTGCAGAAGAAACTTACCTACTTCCATTGAATGATACAACGAAAGAAATCCGAAAATCTGAGAATGCAGAATTATTGAAAATTCCGTCAACAATTAATAATAATTTGATGGAATTAAACAATCGATTCGATAATTTAGTACAAACGTTACCTTGTAATGTCGATATTAAGTTTGAACCTGAAATTTATTCTTCAACAGTTAATCACACATTTATCAAGTCGGCTAGTTTAATCGGGTCAGATGATTTGGAAGAAAGTATATTTTCTGGAAGACCCACAGAACTGGAAAAACAAAAGACATTCACAAATGGTAGGCCCGATGTCAAATTCACATCTATCACACTGGATAACTCTGAAATTAATAAACTTTCAGTAATACCACACAACTCGCAGTCTGTCGACAACAGTAATTTAGGTAAACATAAAATGCGGTAGTAAAAATGTTTTTGGCGATTTCTATTTTTGTATATTTTTTAGATGAAGCTTCATGTAGCTTTCCAACTAGCGATTCCTCCATAAAATCGGGTATTTGGTCTTCTGTGACTAATGTTTTCAAGACGGTGGTGAGTGGACTATCTAGATCTCCATGCGGTATGTATAGTAAATATATTTAAAGTAAAATATACACATACAAATATGTCTGATATTACAGGAAGAAGAAAACGCAAAAAGGAAGAAGATGCAGATTATAGGGAATCATATGAAAAGTTGACATTCGATACTGATACAGCTCTTGATAGAAGCCCTATAAAGAAAAGGATTAAACTTACTAATATCCAATGTCGTCGAACGATTCGTAATATCAGGCCATTTTATGAAATGGGTTATGGAAGAAGAAATGTGCGAAATGTTAGTATGTGCGATAAAGCTACTCAAACAGATTTTTGAATTAAAATAGTTAACATCTTGATTATTACTCATACCCACGTACTATGCTATTACTTTTATATTTAAGATGATAATTAGTTTTTAAGATTGTTTAGTTAAAATAACTCTTAATAGCATCAACATATTGATAGAGTAGATTTGTGGTGATCATTTAATTTTTTTTTTCAAGTACAATATATGGTTCATCCATGGTAGTTTCAGAGGAACGGTGTTCAAATCTTCATTGTGTGATCAAGTGTTCTTTCCTAATATTAAAAACAGTAGACATTTGGAAACATTCATGAATTGGCCATACGTTATACATTTAAAATAACACTTGTCTAGTCACTGCGAATCGCTGAACGTGATGCTATTTAGACACCCAGTATAATATAAAAACTAAAACTTTTAACCGAGTTTTTACTGAAACGATAATAATTATATGCACTGTCATTTTTATGTAAGTTGTGACCGATTCGTATTTAATGTTTTATATTTTATATTTTTTCATATTTCGAAATACATAAATCTATATATTTTCTACAAAATATACCATAATTACTTGAGATATGTATACTCAATTATGCCCATATCTTATTTGTTTTATTAAGTTATACGAACCATATACTTATAATATACAGGGGGGAAAAGATAAAGAAATCAACCAAAAACTATTGTGAATGACTTAAAATGGACCTTCAGGAAACATCCTTAAACGCTGGTTGCATAGCAACGTTTAAGAGATCATGCCAACTTGATTAATTTTTTAAATTGCACCCTCTGTTTTTCTTCACGGAAATGTATTCGTAACTTCATTCTGCATACGGTAGTATGCCTTACTTAATTATTTAATGTGCATTTAGGAGCTGAAAAAATTATTTTTTATAAATCGAATTTATCTTAAACTTAAAGCAAATGCTCAAAATGCCCTCCTGTAGACTCTATACGGGCTTTAAAGTGCCTCAGTAGTTCCCTTGTATACACAGCTCTAATCATATTTTTGAATAAATAATTTAGTTAGTGAATATGAAGTGTACAATTTATAAAAAATATTTTTTTCAACCCCTAAATGCACATTAGATAATTAAGTAAGGCATACTTCCGTATGCAGAATCAAGTGGAGAATACATTTCCGTGAAGAAAAACAGAGGGCGCAATTTGAAAAATTAATCAAGTTGGCATGATCTCTTAAACGTTGCTATGCAACCAGCGTTTAAGGATGTTTTCTGAAGGTCCATTTTGAGTCATTCACAATAGTTTTTGGTTGATTTCTTTATTTTTTCAAATAAGAGAGATATTGCGTGTAAAAAGCATTGTGGGACACCCTGTATATATAACAAGCTTGTTCGAGGTGTGTGTCCTACTTTGGAAATTGACCAACAGAAGGCGCAACTACGCGGTAGTGGTCTTTGAAATGGCGTTACAACAGGCGCCACTGCGAGGTGCAAACTTTAAGTTAATAAATTCTAGCAAGGAAAAGCTTGACATAAAAGCAGCTTTCTTATGCTATGAAAACAGGGTATTTAAGTATTACGGACACCCACATAATAATTAACTATCTATGATCTTGGTCTTGAACATTTTAAATATATAATAAAAATACATAAGATGTAAAATTCTTGGGTATAAGGTTTCCGAAATATATTACTAGAGACGCACATACATTTTATGTATTTTTATTATACATTTAAAAGCTTCAAGACCGAGATCATAGATATTTGTAGCGAGGGTGAGATTTGCAACTTTTAAACACCCTATAGTATACGACAAATATAGATGGCACCACAACCATTTGTCGCTATCAATGTTAATTCCACGAACGAATATATACTGGTTTGACAAGAGATGCACGCATTTAAACATGGTCTCCTCTACTGACGAGTCTAGGTGAAGACGAAACAATATTGACTAGGGATAATTGTGTTTGAGATCTAGCATCTCTAGTAATACATTTTTGGAATCTTATATCCAAGAACTTTACATCTTATGTATTTTTATTATAACTAACTTTTCAATAGTTCAATAGTGTTTCAATAGTTAAAAGTAGTTAAGTGCATTTCTAGCGAGGAAAATTTGAATATTTAATGAGCAGAAGCAGATCAATAAATGTAAGTCGGCGTAAACGAACTAGGTTTGTATCCTAACTTTATTAGCTTTGTTCTAGTGATATAGTGCACAGACCCAGGCTTTTTAGAAAAAGAAGTTTTGATTTTTTGCTTTAGTTCTTTTCATTTTCTTTCACCTTACTTAGTGTTGTTTTGAAGAAGTGGTTGAGTAATCCAACTTTAGTTTTAAACAGTGGTTGAAGATGTCTTCCATAAGACGGTAACTGCGGGGTCACCAAACGTCAGCGCAAGCTCGCGCAAAAGAGAAACGCAGAACCGTTCACGACATCTGTTTAAACCGAATTACCTCACCGATTTGTGAAGACCTAAATTACCAACTCCATTTTCAGAATAGACTAGCGGATAAGGCCGGTTCTTCGAACCTTGACCAAGCAAATTCACCAATTCAGGAACAATACCTGAAAACTTTACAAAGCCAGAAACAAGAACCAGCAGCACAAGAAAATTCAACAAGTGAGGAACAAGAACCCTTAGCAGAGCGGCCCAGCCCACACACTGATCTCATAACTGCAATACTAGTTAAACAGAAGACTGATCCCACAACTACACTGTTGCTTAAACGAGAATGCTAGATGCGGCTGCAATTTTTTGATGGAGTGCAAGGTTGAACTCGTACAGTTAGAGTTCATTTTCGGGCCTTTGTCTAATTCCATAATCAGGCTATAAAATGAACCAGAGTGTTTAGAATATTTTGATGAAATCTTTTATTAGCGGCGGTTATAGTTACAAAGCGGAGTATGTTGTCACTGTCAAATTCAAAACATATTTTCATCAGTAGCGTAGCTAAGGAACGGGGGGAAATATGGCCCACCCGCCCCTATTATTAGCAAAATTGTGCCCTCCCCTCCATGCATTTTAATTAGTATAAGAAGTAATTAATAATTGTTGTTACGGGCCTCATAAGAGTGAGATTCGACTTACAGTAAAATCTCTCAATTATCCGAACACCGTTAATCCCAGCTTCCGTATTGTCCAAAGTACCCCTTCAAAAATATTCCATCTTGAACAACGAGGTATTTAAAAAGAAATTTCAACAAAGTTTGGAATTTCTTATTCTTTTGATAAACAGGTAACAAACTTTCGCTAACAGAATTAGTAGATTGGCTTACAAAATCAGAACCAATTACCACAGAAGACGTTCACGATTGGTTGAATCAAGAAGAACAACAAGAGTTGACCGACGACATGATTGCAAATTTAGTCAAATAAAGAAACGAAGAAAGTATATAAGAAGATGTCGTCTGGACGTAATGTCCAAGAATTTTCAAAGATTTCACATACGGAAGGCTTAGATGCGATCTTTCATGATAGTACGCCCGCCGATGTATTGATGCTGAGATGCTTGAGGAAAAAACAGCAAACAAGCGAGGAACTACTTTAGATTTTGTAAGATTTTTTGAGGCTATGATTTTGTACAGTAATATAAATCCATGATTAGTATTAATAAACAGCATTAATAAAATAATAACAGCCTTGGTAGTATAGTGCTTGGCGTGCTGGGCTCTCACCTAAACGGTCCGGGATCGACTCCTAGTATCAGCAGATCTGGTTAAGGTGTTCTGCAGTTTTTTCTTAGCTGTGACACAAATGTGGGATTTACTCTGTACCATCTGTAAGTCGGCTGCAGCAAAAGCAATGATAATAATCGCCCCGTCCCTCCCGCACAAGCTTCATAGCTTCTGTGGCCTGATTCGTCAGATAATGGGTTGTAGCAGTTATTATTATAATAAAACCTTTATATTAAAATAAGTAAACAAGATCTAACAATTTTTTTAATTTTCCGTATTATGCGAGTTTTTGTCTATCCACATTAGCCCGGATAATCCAGATATACTGTAGTTGAAAAGGATTTATTTCCAATACACAATTCATTAGAATCCTGACCAGAAAGTTGAGATTATAACTACTTTTAAGAATGCCGAAAATTAATTAATTTTTTTCGAAAAGATGTCAAATATTGTCTGGTAACATACTGATTTTGAAAATGCAAGTTCAAATTTTTCTTGCATTATTTATGTTCCAAAATTTAAGTTTATCCGATTTCGTAGGATTCAAATCTGGAAGGTGTGGTTTTTAAGTTTGGGAGAAAGCAATAAACTGTTAATGCTCATACCGCAAGACAATCGAATTCGTCTTGCTAGTTTGATCTTTTAACGCAGCGCTCAAAGAATAATTGTGCGACGGCTTTGGAAACTCCTACTTTTTATCCTTTCAGTATGTAATTTTTAAATATATTAATTCTTATAGGTCAACATTCAACAACATTTCTAAAAAAAATTGGATAAACCAAAAAAAAGGTACACATATCCATAATAACAAACTAAGGACTGATATGTTGAAAAATGTTTTCAAAAAACTAATGATGAAAGTCTATAGAATAAAAATTTGTTTTTATTCTATAGTTACATTTCCGACTTTCAGGAATATAATTGTAAATATTTTTTTTAATAGCTGAAGAAGGGGAGCTGCGTTCAGTGAGGAAATGCAAAAAATATATCAAAAATAATTTATTGTGTCGGCATGTATCATATTTCTACCTCTAGCAAGCGTTAAAAATTGTTTTTGTTTATTTTAGTACAGCACAAAACAATAAATAGCAAATTCACTCTATTATCGGCACGTCGAATATAGTTTCGAATATCGCACATATTGATACACAACGATCAGTTTGCCAAGGGTTGCCGATCGTCATTGTATGCTGGTAATAACGAGCTGACAGTAATATTACTGTTGTTCTGTAGTCCGCCGACAGGCCGAGGCTACAAGGTTACTGAAAATATTTAGGATAGTGCACCAGGTGCTTATTCTTATGAGTGCTCTGAAAATGCGAATCATCAGCCGAAATGCGTGTGTTTGGTCTATAGATATTTAGTTAAAAGTACCCATTTTTCCGTCGGCTTCGGTCGAGTATTGGCATAAAAAATTTTATGTATGTAGATAGTTGTCTTGTTTTTATAAATTGTCAATTTCCTTAGTTAAAGGTGTTTTATACTTGATTTGTATATATATATATATATATATATATATATATATATATATATATATATATATATATATATATATATATTTGTATTATATTTTGTACTTGTGTATTTCTATTATTAGCTACACGCCCGCACATGAAGGCGTTTTATGGAATTACGAGGGCGACACACACAGCAATATATTTTTGCATTCGATGAAACCAGTCCTTAAAGCAATGATGCCACTCTACCTGCAACACTTCAGAAACCAGATTTTGGTAATGTTCCACTGCTTCATCTGATGACGAAAAAGTGATTCCACGCATTTTATCTTTAATTTTAGGAAACAAAAAAATCACAAGGTGCTAAGTCAGGGCTGTACGGTGGAGAGTCCATGGTGCTGACTTTTAGGGTAGCCAAATACTCAGTTGTTACTCTTGCTTTATGCGACGATGCGTTGTCATGATGTAAGATTTTTTTTTGAGCGTTTTTCACGAACTTTTTGAAAGATTTGTGGTAAACAGACATTTGTGTACCAAATCTGCAGTAACGGTACGTCTATCTTCTAATGCTATAGTAGCAATTTGAACAGTTTTAGAAAAAAAACTAGCAATCATCTTCTTACCAGCACTGCGAATTCTTCGAACTTTTGTAGGCTTAGGTTCGGTTCGAAAAACAAATTGAACCAATTGACTTTTCTTTTGAGGATCATAACAATAAATCCAAAATTCGTCACCAGTGACGATATTCCAAACCAAATTTGAAGTGCCGCCTTGAAATTTTCCTGTACCATTCACTGCGTGGCTCTTTTTGATCGGGAGTCAGTTTATGTGGAATCCATCGACAACAAAGTTTTCTCACTTATAACTGTTGACGTAAAATGTTTTGTATTTTACTCATACCAATGCCCAATGTCGCCCGAATAAATTCATAAGATGTCCGTCGATCTTCCTCAAGCATTGCTCGAACAGCGGCAATATTTTCATCAGTAACAGCAGTTCTTGGGCGTCCTTCACGAAATTCATCACTAAGAAAAAAACGGTCTCTTTTGAATTCGCTGTACCAATTATAAATTGTTGCCTTAGACGGGGCTTCTTCGCCAAATGCACTTCTAAGCCGATCTTCACATTGTTTAGGCGTTAATGACGATTTAAAATCGTAAAAATTCATAGCCCGAAAATGTTCTCTAGTCAAATTCATTTTTGGGTGAACACACAATTTTTAAATTATGATAATTAAAAAACTATTAGAGCAAATCGAACAAACTAAACGGCAATCAACTCGCAACACATTAAAAAGTAGTTGTCAACTGAAAACAAATTTCATTCGTTTTCAGAAATATGGCATTCTAGATATTATCAGTCTTCCCCTCGTATACTTATTTTATTGTTTATTTATTTATACAGGGTGCCCATTATGTATCAGAAAATTTTTGAAAAATATCTAAAAAATGTTTATTAAGTTAATTTCACCAATAACATGAATCTAGATATCCGAGATCGTAAAGTATCTCGAATTATTGCCCAAAATACCCAAAATTAAAATAAACAGATGTACATCTACATAATGTACAAAACAAAACAAATGAACAAAAAACAAAATAAAACAAATGGACAGAAAATTATGTACGTCTCTTATAAAGCTTGAAGACAATACGAAATTAGCAATAAAATGGTTTTCATAGCAATAAGTGTTCAAAATGTTCACCATTAACTGCAAGGCAGTGGCCCAACCTATCACGAAAAGCTTGAAAAGAATTTCTGAGCGATCTGGGAGAAATTGCTGCAGCTTCATTTTGTATTCGTTGCTCTAATTCGGCGAGATTCTGGGGTCGGTTTGTATACACTTTTGATTTTAAATATCCCCAGAAGAAGAAATCGCAAGGTGTAAGATCCGGAGATCGGGGAGGCCACTCCACAGACCCTCTTCTGCCTATCCAACGGGCCGGAAATACCACATTTAAATATCGGCATAGATCTAAATGATAGTGGGGGGGGGGGTGCTCCATCTTGTTGAAACCAAAGATCATCAAGATTTGCTTGGCAAGCTGGAATAATTTGCTGTTGCAATAATTGCAAATAACCGTCACCAGTTAGAGTACCACGAATAAAGAAAGGTCCAATTATGTGATCTGTACAAATTCCCACCCATACGTTTAATTTTTGTGGTGTTTGGGTATGATTTTGGATCATCCAATGGGGATTTTCAGCGGCCCAATATCGACAATTATACCTATTTACATTTCTATTTAAACAAAACGTAGCCTCGTCAGTAAAAACAATATTATTAAGAAAATTTGGATTGTTGATTCGCTCCATCATAAATTCACAAAATTCAACACGTCGATCGTAGTAATTTTTCTGAATGTAATATTTTCTGTATTGAACCTTTACTTACGGCATGGTTTAAACTTAACTGACGAGTTGAAATGTTTGTGTTTTCTTCGATTTCTATTAAAACATCGAGCTTTCTATCTTCATTTGTCGCAGACCTCTGCGGACCAGTCTTCACCAGATCTTTAACATTGCCAGTTTCCCTAAACCGTTTCAAGGTTTTGCTAACTACTGACTGGGTGATTGGTTCTCGATGTGGATAACGCTCATTAAAAATTTCACATACTTGTGAAACTAATTCTGTTCGTTTGCGATCCCCATAACCGACCATAATTAAAATTTCTATACGTTCAGTTTCTCTTAAATGAACCATTTTTATTTTTCCATGTACCTACAACTTAATTAAATAAACAAACTTCTGTCACAATAAAAGCCTACAATCAATTGTTAAGACAAATGAAAGAGATCTCGGATATCTAGATTCATGTTATTGGTGAAATTAACTTAATAAACATTTTATACGTTTTTTTCAAAAATTTTCTTATATAAGGGTACTAAGATTTTAGGTCATCGAAAAGAGAAAAAAAATCTCTATCAAAGGAGCCTAATGAAAGGGTACATTGCTATTTAAAAAAATTAAAGTGTTATTCATTACTCATTTTATAAAGTCGATATTTACCGAGATATATACTATATTCCATACATAATGGGCACCCTGTATATTGCGATACAATCACATTAAAAAGAAAAATTAAGATTTTGCCACAGGTTGGGAGAAGACAAATAAATATGCGATGAAATTCGGTAAAACTAAAAATAATAAATCGCCACAAATAAATGTTGTGAAATGTCGAGCGAAATAATGCGGTGAATCTTATAAATTAAATAAAATTAAAACTTTTATAAATTTAATATAGGTTAATTGTTTTAATTGCCAAAGCGTTTAATTAACTTTTGTGATAAACTTCAACTTCCCTTTTTATTTAATTATCTTAGTTGATTTTGACATACCTTTTAAAATAGGTTTAATAAGCGTGATTATTAAATAAATTATGTAAATCCTCATTTAACTTTAAGATTGCGTAATAAGTTGGGCGCCATATAAAACTAAAGAAATAACCTTAAGAGTAAAATATCCATGAAAAACTTTTTTCAACGGCAACGTTGAATTCCCTAAGTTGTGAGGTAACTTCGTTTTCTTCTTTGCAGGTTCCAGATAAAATAAAATGAAAAATTACTTTCCTACCTTTTGCTGAATTGAGTCAATGATGAATCCCTGATATTTGTCACAAATCTTCGTCACCGAACCATGCATTGGCAGCGTATTTTACTTTTAGTACTTTATTGCTATTACCAGTGTCGGTATATTTGTCTTTGCATCTAATTATACCTTCCATCACCATATACACTGCCCATATTATCACCATCCAAACACTTTTCACAGAGAAAAATAATAGAGTTGAATCACTTATGCTTTATTTTATTTAATAAGGGTTAGCTTTCCCTTGTTATATTCGTAGAATATTTTTTTACGTTTGTTTACGACGGTTGTTACTTATTTGTTTTATCTGATGATTTAAGTAAAACACCAATTTGTATAAATGTACGAAGATTTATTCACTTTATATGTTAACTTCAGCAAGTATTCAAATTAATGTATGCGAACTATTTTTTATAACAATACAAGTCTGACATTTACAGTTTCACTGAATTTACCAAACCGAATTTAACAGTATGACTGTCTGTGCTAGAGTAACATTTTTTATTAGAGATTAACATTTACATTTTTATCGACGTTATTTTAAGACTCTATTTACATTTTTACACATTTATCGACGACTGTTCTCGTTCGCCGTATATAACAGACTGCTCCAACATCTCGACTCTCTAAGCTTATACTACTATTTACATCATAGCCTTACATAATATCTACATCATTTAATAGCCTATTCAAATATGACTATACACAATACATAATACTGATTATAACATGGTTTGTAATAATTGACACATATCTATTACATTTGTAATTATTCATACGGTTATACAAACAATAATGACTTATTTATATTACAAAAACCTTTGGAGTATCCCTCATTGCCCTTCGACATTATTCAATTAGAATTTATCATAAAGAATTGCATATAAAAATAACTTTCACTCATATTACTGCATATTACGTATTCTTAACAACTTTGTGACTAATCTGTTCAATAACAACTAAAGAAAAATTGGCTTATTTCGCCTGTGTAAAAAGTACACACGCATTGTGTAATACATGACACATAAATTGAATTATATTATGTTCATTTATAACAAGAGAAGTTGTTAAGGTAACATTTATAATATTAACAATTTTTGAATTTTCTAAAAACTTTCTAAATTTGCATCTTTGTTTGTAACTAAGATATCACTTTAGTTTATTTTTACCACATATGTCATTTCTATCAAATTTCGTAGTATTGACCCATTCCACGAATCAATTTCACGCAGATTTTTTATATTTTTTGATTTTTTGTTGGTTGTATATAAAAAAAATGTATTACTTGAAACTGTATAATTATATTTAATTAACGATTACATTAAAATACATTATTTGCAATAGATATATAAGAACATTTTATAAACAAATTACACACTAATCATTATTATTCTGTTTCCGTAATAATATGGCATGGCATTGCGTGGTGTATGCTACATTTTCCTAATAAACTTTGGTAGGTTTTTCAGTAGGCATGGATAGCCACGACGGTACTCGAAGTTTTGCAAGCTTATCAGAAGCATTAGTTGGTTTTTCAGTAGGTATGGATAGCCACGATGGTACCCGAAGTTTTGTCAGATTTCCCAAAGCATTGGTTGGTTTTTTAGTAGGTATGGATAGCCACGATGGTACACGAAGTTTTGTCAGATTTTCCAAAACATTGGTTGGTTTTTCAGTAGGTATGGATAGCCACGATGGTACACGAAGTTTTGCAACATTCTGCAAAGCATTGGTTGGTTTTTCAGTAGGTATGGACAGCCACGACGGTACTCGAAGTTTTGCAAAATTATCATAATAAGCATTGGTTGGTTTTCTAGCAGGCATGGTTAGCCACGATGGTACTCGCAGCTGTGATAGGTTTTCATAATAAGCATTGGTTGGATTTCCAGCAGACATGCTTAACCATGACGGTACCCCAAGCCCAGACGGAGTGGAATACGGAATCTGTGGACTGAAATAAAAATAATTAATTTCTTCATTTTTCAAAACAGAGAAAGTGAATACCATTTAAACGCAGTGCAGATGGGAACACCATGATTGATCCAACATGTGTTGCAACTAGTATTAGACGGATAACTCGGTTGGTAATATGTTCTAAAAATTCAATTAAAATATTTTTGAATCAAACCGTGTAAAAATCTTTAGTAAAATGTATTAAAATTACTATTCTATTATACTACTATTAATGTTGAGACTTACCCCATAGTTGCTGATACGCAGACAAGTAACAAAAAACTACTAAACATAGTAAACATCTTAACTTTGTAGTACTGGTTGGTACTTGGTTTCTTCAGTGGTGTATGTTAAACTGTTGATTTATCACCTAGTCAAATTTTTATATATATACTTTGCCTTCGTTTATTTTTTTCACGCTTCTAGTAACAGTCAAAAGAAGTCTTTATAAGTTTTTAAAAGCATAACAATGTATTGTTGTTTATTGTTAACACATTTATTGAAATTAGTAAAATTAATTGTGACATAATGTTTACGCATTACATTTAACGGGATCCATTTCTAATCGCAGCTCCCCTTATATTTTACGCTATGGCATTAGATAAGATACTATACAAATCATATCAAAAGCGTAGGAAACCTTTGTATAATAAATAGTGTGGGTGCAAAAATAAATGATCAACGTTTGCAAATGCACTACACTGATTTTCAATTTTGCTGTATTTCGATAACCAAGAAGCAACAGAAACAGTATTTCTTAGCGCAACTTCAAAAGAATCTTTTGTAGAAATACAACGCCTGATAGTGAGATCGGTACCATTACTTCAAAAATCCATCAGAAAAAAAATTTTTCAAATTTCGTACAAAATCCGCCTGGTTATTGTTCTTTCCGAGGTGTGGGCATTTTGCCGTTTCATTAAAACTAAATGCTAAATACTTTGTTACAGTCATGTTTACTTAATTCATAATGCAATTTCCGTGGGCGATTACAAAGTCCCACATTGTTTACCTTTTCCTATGCAAGGTGTTTATTAGGTACTGTCCATTACTTCAGGGGGTGATTATTGGGTCCATTTTATGAAGAAAAGTTAATGTAAAAACTTTATACCTATCGCAACCTAACGTCACCTACCTTAGGAATTGAGGAATTGAACCGAGAACAGTTGCTCTATGTTGCATGCTGTTTGATGATACTATCTTCAGAATGTGAAAATATACCATATAAAGGTATCAAAATTCTAGATGGATTTCAATATCTTGAGAACGAATTTTGTATACAACAACTCCTCATATAGAAAGACGTCATTATAACTCCTTCAAATTTCCTAAAATTCCATGCAATTGCTGGTAATTTATTTAAATTCTCAAAAAATTCACATGTTCTTCATAGGGGGCACTATATTGGCACAGTCAAACGCTTGGTCAAACATAATATTTCCAAAGTTGGAACGGCGGTCTGGGAAAAATTCAACCAAAATGGTTCAGTAGGTACATTCACAAAGACTTGCCGAACTGGAATAGACATCGCTTATATAAGAGTTCATAAAATCACTATATCTAAACCGAACCAATGTTTATTAGGTCTTAAAATCAACACTTCGACTAGGACTAGGACTAGGACCTTCGACAACCAGACATTATCTAGAAAGATCAAAAAACCGATTTTTAACTTGGCATTTATAAATTTCAACTATTGTCGCGATGCGACATGAAATTTTTTGTACTAGTAGTAGTACAAAAAATTATTTTATGTTACGCGACACATTATTTTTTGTCATAAGTATTTTATATATATACACCGTGTCCAAAATAAGAATGCACAGCATGGGGATCTTGAAAACGGTAAAAGATACAGGTTGGCTTAAATTAGGAAAAAGTTGCACTATTTAGAGTATGTTTACATGCCGATCGCAGAAATCCATGATTGTTTATCGTTTTCGAAATTTTCCAAAAATTGCAACATTTCGGATTTTCGATTTTTCCAATTTTTGTATTTATTTTAAAAGATATTAAAAAACTAATGACAACTTAATTTTTTCATATGGCCACAAAAGTAGAAACACCTTGTATACGGTAGCATTTTTTATTACAAATTCAACGATGTATCACACATTATGCTTCTAAAGCCAAAAAACAGAGAAAAATGAATTTTAATATTTTTTAGATTCTTAATCTAGTAGGCATTGAAAAAAGAATTCAAAGATTATTGCAAGTGTTCAAATAAGTTCCCATTATTTTCTAGACACAAGTATGCTCTTTGTACAGTTGAATTTAAAACTTTGGCTAACATTTCTGAGGAGATTGTGTTAACTGCTGCTATAACCGATGCCAATAATTGTTCTTCAGTTTCAAAAGTTGAGTCATACACTTGATTTTTTACATAACCCCACAGGAAAAGTCTAACGGGCTCGAATCTGGTGATCGGGCTGGCCAAGCTACTTCACTGTGAGTTCCAATCCATTTTTCTGGGAACCGCTGCGACAAATACTCCCGTACATTTCTAGAGTTATGTGCTTGGGCACCATCTTGCTGAAACCAGCAGTTGTTAATTATTGCTAGAGGTAATCCATCCAAGGCGTCTTCCAAATCAGTCTGCAGCAGGTCAAGCTACTGCTCGGAATTTAAATTGTTGTGATAAATAAAGGGTCCTATTATTCTGCTACCTAAAATACCTATCCAAATATTAAATCCAAATCGGTGTTGATGCCTTGCATCTTTTTTTAAATGAGGATTGTCTGTTGCCCAATAATGTTTGTTACGCCGGTTGAAAATGCCATTGTTGGTTATCATGCTTTCATCAGACCAAATTACTTGAAAAGGAAAAGTTTGATTTTCTTGACATTTTCTGGTATACCATTCACAAAAACTTGCTCGCCTTCTCTCGTCACCAGGTCTAAGACCCTGACAAATTCTAAATTTATATGGATGAAATTTATTCTTTTGTAAAATGAAGTGGGCTGTAGATCTAGTTACCCCAGTCTGACGCTCAATTAGTCTTGTGGATATTTCAGGATTTTCAACAACGGCTAGTAGAACAGCATTCGCTTTTTCTTCGTTGGATTGTTTTTTACGAGATGAAAGTGGTTTTTTGAATGAACCAAATTCCTTTAAATTAGATACCAAACGTCTAAACATGGATTTCTCGGGTTGTCTTCGTTCAGGATAATTATCAGAATACATCTGCTCAGCAGCTACACAATTTTTGTGGCACAAGATGTAACACGTCAACATATCAAATTTTTCTTCGTTTGTGGAATTTCCTCTTTCCATCGTAACACAAATAAATTAAAACACTTTAACTTCTTATAAACAAAACAAACAACTTCAAAATACGTTAGAACGTTTTTAACAATAATGTGACAGATCAAATAGAAATATTGCAATTGTTCCAATGCCTACTATTTAAAAAGTAAAAAAAAACAATACTTAATTACATTCTCGGCATAAGTGTTAGACCATGTTTTAAATTCAGCTGTTTTTTCTAGGCTGTACTTGTGTCTAGAAAATAATGGGAACTTATTTGAACACTTGCAATAATCTAAAAAAATATTAAAATTCATTTTTCTCTGTTTTTTGGCTTTAGAAACATAATGTGTGATACATCGTTGAATTTGTAATAAAAAATGCTACCGTATACAAGGTGTTTCTACTTTTGTAGCCATATAAAAATTAAGTTGAAGTCTCGAAGTTGAAACATCGGATAAAAAATTTGAAGATGCCATTTTATAGAGCAAAAAAAGTGACAACGACCAAGTGTCATTAGTTTTTTAATATCTTTTAAAATAAATACAAAAATTGGAAAAATCGAAAATCCAAAAAATTGCATTGTTTGGAAAATTTCGAAAACGATAAACAATCATGGATTTCTGCGATCGGCATGTAAACATACTCTAAATAGTGCAACTTTTTCCTAATTTAAGCCAACCTGTATCTTTTACCGTTTTCAAGATCCCCATGCTGTGCATTCTTATCTTGGACACGGTATATATATTTTTTGAATATATTAATAGTATATTATGCAACTCACACATAATGATTGATGCTTATTAATACACGAATATGACGTTTGTAGTTCTTAGGAGTGTATTAATAACCATCATTATTGGCGAGTTGTATACACTATTTTTTCTTTGACCATAACTGATTTATTACTCCTAAGTGGGCTTCTGAAACAGTTATAAGATGTAACCCCAAACTACATATTCTGAACTTTCATTTATTGTATTAGAAATATTCATGACGAATTTAATTATTACTTTTTATGGCGGACTGAATTAAAAACACTAACATTTTTTCTCTCAATAGGCTAACTCAATCTTATTAATTCTGTTTGAGCTTGAAACAATTGTAGAACACCATTGAATCAACGTACCTATTTTTATACCGTTAGTTATCATATACCGGCATTACCTGGATTAAAGCAGTTGGGTGAGAACTGTTTATGTGATCTCTTATCATATAAATAACTAAATAAAATATTTAACACGCTATGATATAAGTAAATGAACAAATTGGTAAAGGAATAACAAAAATTTTATTTATTAAATAGAAAAACAAAATAAAAGCTAAAAGAAATTCAAGAATGATTGTTTAAGCTCTTTACGTTGTTTTTATTTGCTGACCAGAAATAAATAAAGCTTTCTTTTAACTTATTTTAACTACTTTTGAAAATAGTTCACGAAAACAAACGCCCTCTTATTAACCCGATGAAAATAAAACAGGTACGATAAGCACAGCATCCTCTTTGATACACAATACCAGAATTCCATAGAGAAATAGTAATAATTCTTGTTACGGTAATATTCATAACGGTACTAAGTATAAATTTTGAATGACATAAAATTTATTTGTTTACAATGACAATAATGGGCTTATAACCCTACTTTTATTTATAATAATTTATAATAAGACGTGGTTTCGCGTCTGTGGAATGTGCTAACTCAATTGTTTTTTCGTTACAGGTTCGTTACACACTTCTGCAAAACAGTATAAATTTTGAATGACATAAAATTTATTTGTTTACAATGACAATAATGGGCTTATAACCCTACTTTTATTTATAATAATTTATAATAAGACGTGGTTTCGCGTCTGTGGAATGTGCTAACTCAATTGTTTTTTCGTTACAGGTTCGTTACACACTTCTGCAAAACATTTGCAGTTGACCAAAAACAAACGAATAAACGGCTGATGACGGCACATTATTTTAACAATATTAAAAATTATTGAATTTCTTAATCGTATTTACATAACAATGTAGCACATAAAATTACAAACAAAACGACATAAGATACTTGTATCTTAAATTTTTTTCAACTTTTAAGATCTTTTTTTGGAACTGGATACGTGTTTACCCTGTTTTAGGGGTCGAATATAAATTTTTCCATATAGGAGACATGTAACATTCGAGAGTAGAGGTTTCAAGCTTTAGAATGAGACACTGTTGGACTTTCTAAGTTGCGCCAATTTTTGGACCTAGCCGGTGGTTGAGTTCAGAAAGAATGACCCGTATATAATAATGAATAGAGTATGGGAGTAAAAATAATATTAAATTATTTTCTTAAGACTTAAAACATATTTCACGTTTTTTTTAATGTTAGTTGCTGCTGTAATGACGTCACAAAAACAAAAACCAATCCTAACCTCTTATCATTTCGTGTAACTCGATTTTTGTCGCGTCGCTTGGCGAAAGTTCTTTCAGTTTTTAATGAAATAGGAGTGAAATTGCATGTTTGTAGGTATTTTTAAATTATATTAATACCAACAGTATCCCTTTTTACCCGGAAACAAGACTACATAACAAATTGCAGAAAATAACAAGGAATTTAACGTTCTAAACAGCCCTCTCACAGAGTTTGCTAGTTAAATACGTTTGAAGAAAAATATATCATCTTTAATTTCTATAAAGAAAACTCGTTTTTGGGACTCCGCTGCTGCGTCGTCCGGTATTCGTCTCAAAACATGCATGTTTTTGTACTAATTAAAAAAAAACGTTTCTGGGAAAACATAATCTGAATCGACCCATCTAAATATCTCGACTAAAACTAACCTATCTGTATCCAAAAGTGTACCTTTAAGAGGTTATAGGCCTCACATTAAATATTTGATAAGAACCCAACGATCTATTCAATAAAATTAACAATGATACTTCCCACTATTATTGTAGGTCGCCGATTTGACAAAGCTTACATATTAGGTAGTAATAAAATAGGTAGTAAAATATTGGTAACTCAAAACAAAACTCATGATATCACAGCTACTCCTATATTCTATTGTCGATTTCACAAGATATTAATTGAAGGGTTTGGTGCAATAGTGAGCTAATGCAATTTTGCATTTTGAGATATTTGAAGGTTTAATTATAAATATTTCCTAAAAATTTTGTACAGGCATAACTATAAAAATATACAGTTTGTTACTTACTTTTCCTCAGAGATCTTACATTATCTTAATTTTATAATTGTGGGTTGTCAATTGCACCCGGGTCCTCAAGTAAGAATGCGAAAGGGAAATTGCGAAAATTCAGCTAATTAATTTTTATTTAACTTGTTAGGATTCCTATTCACATGCAATAATGCGAAAAACACTATTGAAGAAAATTAGATGGGCACTTATTGAGCGTCAAATATTATCAATTTTCAAAGTGCTGTAATTCTACACGAAGTTAACCTTACTTAACTTACACTTCGACGTTACAACCCTTTGTGGATGTTAGCCTCTTCATTTCCTATTCCATTGACTTCAATTTTCTGACTTAGTTCTCCAATCAAGGATCTTTATAATCTTCAGGTTTTGCTGCATTTCATCCCACCATCTCTCAAGCGGTCTTCTCCTATCCACCCCACCCCCCCTCAAAGTTTCCTGATAAAAGGAGTGACTGGTGAATTAGAAAACGGCTAATTGTTTTTGTAATTTTGTTCCCTAACAAAAAGTTATTACAATTTTATTACAACCAGGTCCCAGAAGCTATGAAACTTGTGCAGGAGGAGGGGCCGATTATTATGATTACGCAGATCCATCGTGCGGCTGCAGCCGACTTACAGATGGCATAGCACAAATCCCACATTTGAGCTACAGCTAAGAAAAACTGCAGAAAATCTTAACCAGATCTGCCGGCACCGAGATTCGATCCTGGACCGCTTGGTGAGAGACTAGCATCCTAGGCGCTATAAGTTTGTCTAAATACATTTTTCGATTCTTTAGAAGTTAGTTACTCTGAACTGACTACAAGTAAAAATTTCAATACTTTGAAATTGTCAAATTTGGTTAAAATCCTATATATAAGTCGAGTGAAGTTACTGATTGGTAGTACATAAAAAACAAAATGTATTACTTAATTTTTATATTTAATCAACTGATTCCAATAACATACATTATTACTTGTAATACATGTAACTAATACATAGAAATATATATACACTGTGGGATTAAAGTATGGAATATTTAAAAATAAAGCGAACTCACCAGGTTTTTTTTAAATTCTGAAGCACGTCGATTTTGTTTTTTAAAAATACACATTAGTATGTGCTATTCACCTTCCGACTTTCATTTGTTTTTAAGTTATGACGTTATCACAAAAAAATTTAAATGACAATATAGATTTTTAATAGTGGAATCCGATAGTGATTTTTCTTCTCTTTATGATCATGCAAAAAAATCATAAGGTTGCATAACAAAAATTCTGAGAAAAATCGAGCTGAACATTGTAAATGTTTGTTAGTTATGACGTCATCACAAAAAATTTAAATGACAATATAGATTTTTAGTAGTGGAATCCGATAGTGATTTCTCTTCCCTTTATGTTGATGCAAATAAGTCATTAGGTTGCATAACAAAGATTCTGAGAAAAATCGATCTGAACATTTAATGTTATTGATATTATGGTATCAATAAATCAGATCGATTTTTCTCATAATAATGTTTCACATATTAATGTGTATTTTTAAAAAACAAAATCGACGTGTTTCAGCAATTTTAAAAAACCTGGTGAGTTCGCTTTATTTTTAAATATTCCATACTTTAATCCCACCCTGTATATACTATATGAGCATTTTATAAATGAATTATACACCATTAATTATTCTGTGTCCGTTATAATACGGCATGGTATGGTATGGTATATGGTACATTTCCATAATAAGCATTACTCGGTTTTTCAGTCATGGATAGCCTCGACAGTACCCGAAGTCTTGGTATATTTTCATAATAAGCATTGGTTGGTTTTTCAGCTGGTACGGTTGTCCACGACGGTACCCCAAGCCTTGATAGATTTTGATAATAAGTACTAGTTGGTTTTGCAGCTGGCATGGTTGTCCGCGATGGTACCCGAAGCCTTGATAGATTTTGATAATAAGCATTAGTTGGTTTTCCAGCAGGCATGGTTGTCCACGACGGTACCCGAAGCCTTGGTAGATTTTCATAATGAGCATTGGTTGGCATTCCAGCAGGAGACGCTACCCCAAGCCTAGACGAAGAGAAACAAGGAATCTGTGGACTAAAATAAAAAAAATAATTTCTTCATTTTTTAAAACGGAGAAAGTTGGGTACCATTTATACGCAGTGCAGATGGGAACACCGCGGTCCAACGAGCACGTTTTGCAACCAATTTGAGACGGATATCTTTAATTTTTAGTAAAATGTATTAAAATCACTTTCTATTGCTATTATGTTGAATCTTACCCCACAGTTGCTGATGTGCACACAAGTAACAAAAAACTATTAAAAATAATAAACATCTTTACTTCGTAGTACTGACTATTTCTTGTCAGTAGTTTCTGTTCAACTGTTGGTTTTTCAACCACCCCAATTATTGTATATATATTTTGCTTTCTTTTATTTTTTTCACGCTTTTAGTAATTCTAAAAAGTATAAGTCTTTATTTATTTATTTGCAAAAGCATAACAACTTATTATTATTTATTGTTAACAAATTCTTATTCAAATTAATGAAATTAGTTATGACATTATTTCCTAATAATGTTTAAATGTTTACGCATTATATTTAATTGAATCTAATTCTAATCGGAGGTTCTTTGTATTTTATGGCATTAGATAAAAACTATAGAAAGTCATATCAAAAGCGTAGGAGCGAGAGCTAGTAGGATTTTTAGTAGTGTGGGTGCAAAAACAGTTTTCAATATTTGCCATACTGCATTTCTAATATTGAAACTTTTGCAACCCCAAAATAAAAATAAAGGTAACACTGAATTTCAGACGAAAAAATACTTAAAGACTATCCATATTAATAATCAAAAAACTCCATTTCCCCACGAACCTCAGGTGGCACTTTACATAACCCAAAGTCAAATAATATCTAGTAGTGTAACTAGGAGGGGATATGTAGGTAGCTATGTAACGCCTGATAATGGAAGTGCGAGTTTGGTAAAAATCTGTTACGTCAAAAATCCATCAGAAAAGGAAGTCCTTCAAATCTATTTCCTCCCTCCTTCTTCCTTCTCTCCTTCAAAATCAGTCTTGTTATTTTACTTTCACCTGTGTGGGCATTTTTCGTTTCATTAAAAGTAAATTATAAATAATATTTTGAATTAATGTAAAATCATTATGCACCTTAAAAATTAACTTCTAAAAAAAAATTATAAATACTTTATTACATTCATGTTTATTTAATTTATAATGCAATTGTTATATTGCAATTTTCGTAAGTGATTTGATTACAGAATTTCACATCATTTAATCTTTTCTAAACGCGACGTTTAACTGTTTTTTTGTCTTCGTCATGTTAATCAGCAAATAAAAACACTACTAATTTGCTAATTTAATCGAGCAGATAGGTTTACCGAAATATTACGACATTGATGAAGACAAGAAAGAATCCAGCCTCAGACAAATACAAATAAAATAAAGTTTTATTCATTTCACTTTCTTGCGCAAATTATCAATTAAAAAAAGTTCTGATCTTTTTTCAACTTTTTTAAAAACTTTTTAAGATTTTTTTGTTTTTCTTTTTCATCATACAAATGTCATTGCCATGTCATACAAATACATATAAATTATTTACAACCTATCTATAAATAATCAATAAAGGTAAAGAGGATTAGTTTCAGAAATAAAGTACGGTTAGATGCGTTACCCTCATTCATTAAGTAAGCTTGTATTTTCTATTCAGTTATATTCAAAAAGGGTTTTTATTTGAAATTTCCTATCTTATTTATAGACGGGTACTACTATTTTTAAATAGTAGTCTTCGTATGCTTAAATACCTAAACAAAATATTATTACTTAAAAATTCATATTGAAGTATGCTGTGGGGTAGTGATTAGTTAACGAAATTGTTTTTCTTACTATATTCACACACTCCGCTGCGTTGTTAATAAAATGTTTATGTAATGATTACAATGATTGTTTTGAATTAGTTTTTATTGTGAAAATGCACTGGTAAATACAGGCTACAAAATCTATATGCTGCTTGTTTGCAGGCTCTAACTGTTCTGCCTTTTAAAAATACAAAATCCCACTAGGGATGAGGATGACGCATGTCACCCTTTTGTTACCTGCCTATTGTTAATTTATTTTACAGTTATTTACAGTTATTTCTTAAAACTACCTTATTTCTAATATTCTAAATATACAGTCTATTTGTACAGTCTGAACATACCGGCCCCTTTGAACACCTTAGGGGTTCAATAACGATAATACAATTTCACTGAACACCTTACATTTCACTTGGAAAAGCACATATTTTGTTTATTGCTCTTACTATGACACCATTTGTTGTTTTTACCGACACTGTGCGGATGAGTCCGTCCTTGCCTGGATGCACAGCAGTTATTCGGCCCATACGCCAAACTAATGGCGGTAGATTGTCCTCCTTTAGAAGGACTGCGGTTCCTGGGGTGATGTTTGAATTTTCCCGTAGTTGCCACTTTGAACGCTGTTGCAAATTATGCAGATACTCGCGATTCCATCGCTTCCAAAAATTCTGATACATTTGTTGTACTTGTTGCCAGCGTGAAAGTCGATTACGTTGAATGTTTGTAGTGTCTGGTTCAGCGTTAGAAGTAATTCTGTCTCCAATCAAGAAATGGCCAGGAGTAAGAGGATTTATATCATTTGGATCACTGGATATGGGTGTAATAGGACGTGAATTTAAACATGCTTCAATTTGTGTTAAAAGAGTGTATAACTCTTCATAAGTTAGCAAAGCGGTTCCTACTATTCTTTTTAAATGGTATTTTACCGCCTTCACCCCGGCTTCCCATAAACCTCCACGATGAGGTGATCTTGGAGGAATAAAGCTCCAATTTATACCTTCCCCATGGAGCTGTGCTATTATTTTAGTTTCAAAAATTGCTGAATTGAGTAAATTTTGTAATTCTCTGTTAGCTCCAGTGAAAGTAGTTGAGTTATCAGAATATAAATGAGATACCTTACCACGTCTAGCCATAAAACGTTTCAAGGCACCTAGAAAAGATTCAGCAGTACAATCTCCGACGAGTTCGATATGTATTGCCTTAGTTGAAAAGCAAATAAAAATTGCTATGTATATTTTTACTGATTTCTTACTACGTCTACCACCTTCTTTGATATTCAGAGGCCCGGCATAGTCTACACCACTGATTAAAAATGGTCGAGCTGGATGCACACGATGTAACGGTAAATCGCCCATTAACTGATCATGACTTTTGGGATTAGCACGAAAACATTTGATGCATTTATGCACTACCTGCCTAACAATACTACGCCCCGCGATAGGCCAAAAGTTATCTCGGATCGCGGCTAAGGTTGCTTGTGTGCCAGCATGAAGATGCTGTTCATGATGCTGAATTATTATTAATTTTGTGATGTGATGTTTGGATGGTAAAACTATTGGAAATTTTCTTTCATACGGAATTGTGGCATGCCGAAGTCGACCTCCCACACGAATAATATTTTCATTGTCCAGAAACGGATTTAAATTTAACAGGCGACTTTGCTTTGAAATATTTTTGTTATTTTTTAGATCGTTTATTTCAGATGCAAAATTCGACTGCTGCACTTGTTTGATAATTGCGTGTGTCGCTCGTGATAATTCTTGACTGAATAGGAAATTGTTAAGTTGTTTGTTATGTGGATTTCGACAATTGTTGATGAATCTAATCACCCAAGCTATGACTCGCTGCAGTTTCGTATATGACGAAAATTTAGATAATATTGGAAATTCTTTGTTAAGATTTGTTATTAATACGACCTTGGTAGGACGCCGTTCCGATACTTGTGTTGTATCTACCTTAGGGTCTGATTGAGGCCATTCAGATTTGGGTTTACTTAACCAATTTGGGCCACTAAACCACATTTCTGACTGAATTAGGTTGCCTGGAAGACATCCCCGAGAAATTATGTCGGCTGCGTTATCTTTAGAACAAACATGATGCCAGTTTTTTGAATTTGTTAAAGAATGAATTTCTGACACACGATTTGCCACGAAGGTTTTCCAAGTGTTTGGGGGTGCTGCTAGCCACGCTAGCACAATTGTGGAGTCAGTCCATAAATATGTGGATTTGATGGACAAATCTATAATTCTTAGAACTTTATCTACTAGCCTCGCGAGTAGTACCGCACCACAGAGTTCTAAGCGTGGTAACGAAATGGTTTTTAATGGTGCAACGCGAGATTTGGCACATACTAACCGTATTACGTAATTTCCATCTGTGGAAATGGTTCTGAAATAAATACAAGCACCAAAAGCGGTTGTAGACGCGTCACAAAAACCATGTATTTCGACTTCAGCGTGAATAAAGTCGGAGACTATCTTTCGAGGTATTCGCACATTGTTTAAAAATGGTAGTTGCTTCGAGAGATTGTTCCATTTATTTAGTAATTCTGACGGCAAGGGATCGTCCCAATTTAATTTTGATATCCACATATCTTGAAGTAATATTTTTGCTGTCACAATTACTGGAGCAACTAATCCTAAAGGATCGAAAATTTGGGCAATTGCTGAGAGTACCGTCCGTTTTGTAGGCTGGTCACACGACCATGGTTTCACTGAATATTTTAAGACGTCAAATCTAGAATCCCAAATCAGCCCTAATGTTTTGCTGTCGCTGTCGCGGTTTAAATTTATGATCGATGCTGTTGAATCCACACAATTCGTTAATAGCTCCGAATGATTAGATGACCATTTATGTAAACTGAAACCACCGCGATTCAATGCTCCTACTAGCTGGCTTTTTATTTCAATGGCCTCTTCAATTGTGTTTGCTCCCGTCAGCAAATCATCAACGTAAAAATCGCGTATTATAATAGGATGCGCTAATGGAAATAAATGTTTTTCATCATAAGCTAACTGTTGGAGACATTTTGTGGCTAAATAAGGCGCTGACGTAGTTCCGTATGTTACAGTTTTTAATTCGTACTCGATTATTTGTTTGTGAGGTTCGGTGCGCCAAAGTATTCTTTGAAATGGCGTATCTTGAGGATCGACCCAAATTTGCCGATACATCTTGGCGATGTCAGCTGTTAAGACAATATGATGAGTTCGGAATCTGGTTAAGATTGAAAAGAGGTCTTGCTGAATTGTCGGACCTGCGATTAAAGTGTCATTAAGGCTGATGCTTGTTGATGATTTTGATGAACCGTCAAAAACGACCCTAACCTTTGTTGTGGTACTTGATTCCTTCACCACAGCATGGTGAGGCAAATAAAATTTACCCTTTGAGGTTGACTGCGGCTCAACGGCAGTCATATGGCCTAGGCTTAAATATTCCTTTAAAAAATCGTCATATTCGCGTTTTAAATGACCTTGTTTCTGTAACTTACTTTCTAGCGAATAAAAGCGTTTTAATGCGATTTCCCTTGATTGTCCTAAACTTAAAACGTTATTTTTAAATGGAAGTCGAACAATAAAGCGACCGTCGGCATTTCGTTTTACGGTTTGGGAAAAATGGTTTTCGCACTCCTGTTCCTGCGCTGAATAATTATTTTTTTGCGTACATTCTTCGATCTCCCAAAACTTTGTCAATTGTTTGTCAAGTTCGATATTCAAATGACATGAGATCGAAGAGGGTTTATAATTTAAATCTAAATTACCGCCAATTATCCAGCCTAATTTTGTCTGTTGAAAATGAATATTTCCATCTGACGATTTACACTGACCGGTACCTATTATCCTCCAAAACAGTTCCGCTCCTATTAACAGATCAATGTTGCTAGCTTTGTTAAAATTGTAGTCCGCTAGGTGTATATTACTCGGAATATTTAATGATGACAACGGAAATGATTGTGATGGAATTTTCTGCGTAATGTTAGGTACTACTAGACAATGGATTTCAGTGCAAAACATGCCATCCCATGAAGTTATTGTGGCACATGTTGACTTATTTATTGTTAAAGCCATTTGATTTAATCCTGAACATTCAATATTAATATCTTGTAAAACAGAACTAATTTTTTTACATAATGTGGTTGAAATAATATTGCTTTGAGATGCAGGATCGAGTAAAGCTCTACATTCGCGATAAATGCCTTGATGGTCTTTGATTTTAAGAATGGCTGTGGATAATAAAACCATATGGTTTGCGTAATTATTAACATGTAAAACTGAAGTGGTAGGAATTTCCAACCTTGGTTGATCTGTGACAATGTGTAAAAGAGTGTTATGCTTTTCTTTACACTCGCGGCATGTTGATTTTGATTTGCAGTGACTGAATGGATGATTAGCTCTTAAACAATTAGTGCAAGCTTTTATCTTATTTATGTAGTTTATTCTGTCAATAACTGCTAAGTTTGCAAATTCTGGACATTTATAAACTGAGTGATCTGAATTTTTACAAAATACGCAAATGAACTTGTTGGAAGTAGTTACATGAGCCGTGGTTCTATTCCTACAGGTTGAATTCTGTATAGGGTGTTTATTTGGATTTTTATTAGATTGATTGTGCAACAATTTGTCGTTAATTTGATTTAAAGATTCTAAAATTTGAGATCGTTTTTCTAGAAACGCGATTAATTCGGATAATTTAGGTATGACTTTGGTTAAAGTGGCTTGCCATTCCTTTTTGGTGGCATAATCCAACTTTTCAGAGATTAATGGAACAATTAATGCATCCCATTTATCGATTTCGACTTTTTGTACCGCTAAAGCTTTTGTATTGGAGATTACGCAATTTAATAATTGTTTTAAACCTATGTGTGAGGCTTTTTGCATTGCTGGCAAGTTGATGATAGCGTATACATTTTCTTGTACGCTTAGTCGTAAATTATTATATCTTTGTTCGAGTATGTCGAATGCAACCTCATAATTCGCGCTAGAAACTGATAACGATTCTACAGCAGCAAGAGCATTTCCCTTGAGGCATGATCTTAAATAATGAAATTTTTGACAATCGTTTAATTTTTGGTTACTGTGAATTAATGAATTAAAAGTGTCGCGAAATGAGAACCATTCCGAGTATGAACCTGAAAATTCTGGCAAATTAAGTACAGGCAATTGAACATCAATTTGATTTACCGTTGAACACTCGGCCGCAGTTGAGCGGGTAGAATGCCCTTGGTTGATTAACAAAGAAGGTTTATGTTTGTCTAAAATGTTATTAATATCTGTTAAAGTATTAAAATATTGAGTTTCAAATACATCGCGATCGTCTGATTCTAATGATTCTGGATTTACTTGTTCGATTTGAAATTGAATATCGTCAAATTCTTGAGATATCGCATGTATCGATGAAATCCGCGTTTTTAATTGTTTTATATCATCGGATGCCTTGAAACCCTTTACGTATGTTGTAATTCTTGTAAGTTTAGCTTTAATACTACCACGTTTTGCGATTAACTCGGCGGTGGTAGACATTTTGCTCTTCTTTTGAATATATATTTTAATTCAACGATTAAATTGATCTTAACGACTATTAAATAAATCACCTTGCTAACTTATAAAGGTAATAAATATATACAAAAATCTAATATTACCAAAGGAAAATCGAAGCAGTTTTAAATTCAATTGTTAAGGATAAATTGGAAATTTTCTAAACTTACTCTTTGTTGGCCGTTGAGACGCTGTAGTATGCTGTTGAAATGTTACGTGATACCACTGATGTTTCCTTTTGTTGTTGCTGGTTTTTTCTTTCGAAGATCCGGCTCGAAGGACCAAAATGTGGGGTAGTGATTAGTTAACGAAATTGTTTTTCTTACTATATTCACACACTCCGCTGCGTTGTTAATAAAATGTTTATGTAATGATTACAATGATTGTTTTGAATTAGTTTTTATTGTGAAAATGCACTGGTAAATACAGGCTACAAAATCTATATGCTGCTTGTTTGCAGGCTCTAACTGTTCTGCCTTTTAAAAATACAAAATCCCACTAGGGATGAGGATGACGCATGTCACCCTTTTGTTACCTGCCTATTGTTAATTTATTTTACAGTTATTTACAGTTATTTCTTAAAACTACCTTATTTCTAATATTCTAAATATACAGTCTATTTGTACAGTCTGAACATATGCTCTTAATTACGTTAGCAAACACAGTTTTACTACATCTCCGACCTTGTTTTATTTGATTTAGAGAAATATTTGTGACCACTCAATAAACCAGTAATAATAAGAAATGTGGGTGCAATACCTGGTATTTTTTTCTAGGAAATAGAAAAGTGATTTACAAGGACGAATATATTTAAAACTTTTTTATTTTGAAATTTTTTAATCTGCTTGTTTAGGAAACCAAAACGAAACTCTTCACTAGAAAAATTAATTTAAGTATTTCCAGTAGAAGAGAGCATGTTAGAGCAATTTAACCATTTAACATGAGTAACAACTATAGTTACTACTTAATATACCGAAGGAACCAAACGGTTAGACGTGAGTAGAAGTGAATAAAGTCCATACTCAACATAAAAGAAAGAGAGACATATATATATGTAACCTATGTTATACTTAGTAGATTGAAATTGGTATGTTTAAAAATTATGACTAACCCAAACAATGTTAGTTAATACAACAGAATGTGTTTGTAAGTAATAACTGAAGCAAGAATAAAATCTCATAATGCACAGATAGGTAATGAAAAACCATATCTATTAAAACAAAGTCTTTACAGTTAAGACGTCTAGTTATTTTTAATTTATTACTTTTAATGTTTCAAGATGACATGTAATTTTAATGTCATAATAATTTTCTAAACATACAGTTTAGGCCTACTACAATATTAGATGCATACTTAAATGTCTTTTTCTTTCATGCTAAGTATGCGTTTTGTTCGCTCCACTCATGTCTGTTATCTTCTGTATATTTAAAACAAGGCTTATTTTTGTTCCAGTTCGTTTGAGAGTTCTATTGGGCCGAATTACGTGTTTCTTTATTTATATTGAAGCTATCGTTTTGTATATTAGTCAACACTACTTAATATCTGTATTTTTCTAAGTTTTACATTTTTAAATAAATAAAACCTAAAACATTTATTTTGATACGCAAGAGAAGGACAATCTACTTGCAGCGCCCTCTCAGTGCCCAGCGCTGGTAGCTTTTGGAACTATTCATTAAATTTTAGACAAACCCGTATTAGTTGAAAACCGCATTTTTTTCATTTAAACCGCATATATGTATTAATAACAAAATGCAATAATAATAATAGTAATAACATATATTAGTATAATATTTATATAATTAATGAAACTTCTATTACTTAGATGTTTCATTCACTTAGCCTTTGTTAATTATATATTAGACTGTCTTCATAAATAAGTATTTGTTCTTGGAATTCATTCCTGTAAACACTTTATATTAAGGAACACAAGGCTAATTTTTGTGTAGCATCCAGCTTATCCCGATATTTTCTTGTTGTATTTCAAATAAATATGTGGTAGCAAAGGGCATCAACAAATAAAATACTAATTAGGCCGTTATTGTAGGAAAGTTTAAAGCTTTGCAAGTGGTATCCTTTTGTTATATTACAGGACAACTTATATATTTACACGAAACCCTAGGGTTTCACGGAACACACTTTGGAAATCAACTTTTTTTTACATTTGCTATTTCAATAAGTTTTCGAAAATATTTCCATAGAAAGTTACCAAAAAATAAATTTCCGGAAATTGCCAGCACTATTTTTATGTCATGTTTTTGAAATATCCACTAATAGACGTTTTCCAGAATTTTTAAACAAGATCGATTTTTGATTTTATTCTTATCATTTCGTAAGGTAGAATTTCCGTGTATGTATGTATGTAGAATAAACCGAAGGGGAGGGGTAAGCCGGAGTGGATGATATATCGGCAGAGAGGAAGGAGTGTTAGGCTTACAATTCTTAACTGGTTATGTTTGGTTGTTTATTTAAATAATCATTCATAAACATCCGAAGGATTGTAATCAAACAACGAATGTTGTATATAAGGAGATCCTTCAATCCTTTTGACCGTCATGTCTTGACGAGGTTTCCCTTGTATATGTTAATATAAATTATCTAAAACAAATCAATACAGTTACTGGTTAGTTTAAAGATATTTAAATAAATTAACAACACTTTGCAACCTGTAGTAGAAAGTAAGGGATAGCTAAATGTATATGTTTATATGTATGTATTCACTAGACAAGTCAATAAAATTACGAAAAATGAAAACAAAATTGATTAGTCAACAGAAGTTAATTAAATAATCAGAATGTATCAAACCGTATCCAAAATGTAAGAAGTAACTGAAATATCTATATATTTAAAACACAAGGCTTATTTTTGTTCATGTTCGTTTGAGAATTCCACTGGGCCGATTTGCCCCATTCTTTTTTTATATTGAAGCCTTCGATGTGTAGATTAGTCAACACTACTTCATTTTTATATTTTTTGAATTTTTATATTTTTAAATTAATCAAATCTAAAATGATTATTTCAAGACTCGTGAAATCGGACATCCACTAGGAGCGCCATCTCAAAATCCAGCATGTCAACTTCTGAAACTACATTTATAAACAGACCACCTTCAGCACTATATTCGATATCTGTTGCTGTTATTATCTCATTATCTTAATCTCTCATCTTGATATTTTAGTCATTTAGTGGTTATATTTTATCTCCATGAGAAAATATTTTCGCTTTGGAAATATTTCTTTGAATTAATGTACGCGTTGCAATTTTTGAAGTTTATCGCCTTATTTTTAAATGTTGTACTTCGTCTTTTCATTTTTAATTTTTAGTTCGAAACACCAAAATTATTAAAATTAAAAATTAATAAAATAAATAAATAATCATTAACGTAAATTTCATGAGGATTGTTAGTGTGCCATATTAAGTTTTATAATTATTATTATTTAATCAATAATAATAAGTTGTTTTTTTCATTCTTCATTGGAATGCTTTTTTTATTTTTTTTAATAAAATACTTAGAAAAATACAGATGTTAAGTAGTGTTGACTAATATACAAAACGAAAACTTCAATATAAAAAAAGAAACACATAATTCGGCCCAATAGAACTCTCAAACGAACTGGAACAAAAATGAGCCTTGTGTTTTAAATGTATAGACTAGGGAAACCCCTCCAAAAATGACGGTCAAAAGGCTAGTTTATTGAAAAAAGATTCTCGTACACTTCTATTATGCGTATTTCAAACGGCAGCCATGAATTGGACGAAGTACCTGGTTCCTTTTAATCCTACCCTTGAACTGGACGCTGACGAAGGGATTAACATTTATTTATTGCTGGTTATCGATATTCCAAGCAGTTGTTTTTAGATTTGAGGAGGCCAAGGAGTTATGGGCAGAGTGCAGCAGCGACAGCATAGAAGTAACCACAAATGCATGCGAGTCTTTTCACTCGCACTCTAGATTGATTTATAGTTTTTATTCTTCCCACCCAATGCTCCCATGCTAATATAATATAATATATTTGCATTGATTGAAATGCATTATTTAGGTACCAATATAAAATGGTATAGTCTAGGCGAAATTTCGAGATTTCATTTTGTAAAATGTGTATCTTATATGTATTCAAATGTAAATAATTAATTAGATTAGTAATTAGCTATTACACTTGCCTGAATAAGATACCAAAAAAATTAAACATCAAAAATATATTAAGATAACTTTTATTCTGGGTGAAAACCCAGTCAACACTTTTCACACACAGCAGTAGGTAGCGTCGAATTCGTGTTAAGAATTTCTAGCGTCCAATTCATGGCACTCTTCACAGGTATACTTAGCCCAATAAGGATTAACTAAATTCTTAGCGTCCAGTTCATGGGCGCCCATTTCAAAAACATGACGTAAGAATAGTGTTGGCAAATTTCCGGAAACTTATTTTTTGAAACTTTCCATGGAAAGATCTCTTCGGAAACTTTCCGGGAAACTTATTAAAATGGCAAATGTTAAAAGCTAACGAAATTCAAACGCAGTTTAAAAGGTTCCTAGGTCAGTGATTCCCAAAGTGTTCCGTGAAACCCTAGGGTTTTGTAATATATTTTGGGGTTCCACGGGACCAGTAGTTGTACGTAAGTCCTGTAATATAACAAAAGGATACCAGTTGCAAAGCTTTAAACTTTCCAACAATAACGGCTTAATTACTATTTTATTTGTTGACGCCTTTTGCTACCACATACTTATGTGAAATATAAACACCAAATATCACAATAAACCGGATGCTACACCAGACATACGAGTTCGCTATAAAATATTAAAATAAATTATTATATACGCATGTTTGAATAAATTATTTGTAGGTAATTTTTATTCTTTTAATGCCCAGTTACGATTAGGATTTTGTAGATATAGTTAGGGTTCCGCAATATGTAAAATATAGTATAAGAGTCCCGCGGAAAAATAAGTTTGGGAACCACTGATATAGGTGAATCAATAAATGACTGAAAATTGCAAGTTTTTTATTAAAAGAAATAAAAAATGCATTCCAATGAAGAATGAAAAAAACAACTAATCAATAATAATAATAATTATAAAACTTAATATCGCACACAAACAATTCTTATGAAATTTACGTTTATCACTGATGATGGATTAATGATTATTTATTTATTTTATTAATTTTTAATATTAATAATTTTGGTGTTTTGAACTAAAAATTAAAAATGAAAAGACAAAGTACAACATTTAAAAATAAGACTATAAACTTCAAAAATTGCAACGCGTACATTAATTCAAAGAAATATTTCCAAAGCGAAAATTTTCTCATGGAAATATTTGCCAACACTACATAATAACTACATATATTTCCTCTTTTAAATTGATTTTTGTCAACTGTTTTAAGATTTTTATATTTTTTTGAATATTATAAAATATAACAACTAAATGACTAAAATATCAAGATGAGAGATTAAGATAATGAGATACTAACCGCAGCACATATCGAATATAGTGCTGGAGGTGGTCTGTTTATAAATGTAGTTCCAGAAGTTGACATGCTGGATTTTGAGATGGCGCTCCTAGTGGATGTCCGATTTCACGCGTCTTGAAATAATCATTTTAAATTTGATTATTTTAAAAATATAAAAATTCAAAAAATATAAAAATGAAGTGGTGTTGACTAATCTACACATCGAAGGCTTCAATATAAAAAAAGAATGGGGCAAATCGGCCCAGTGGGATTCTCAAACGAACTGGAACAAAAATAATCCTTGTGTTTTAAATATATAGATATTTCAGTTACTTCTTATATTTTGGATACGGTTTGATACATTCTGATTATTTAATTAACTTCTGTTGACTTATCAATTTTGTTTTCATTTTTCGTAATTTTATTGATTTGTCTAGTGAATACATACATACATATAAACATATACATTTAGCTATCCCTTACTTTCTACTACAGGTTGCAAAATGTTGTTTATTTATTTAAATCTCTTTAAACTTACCAGTAACTGTATTGATTTGTTTTAGATAATTTATATTAACATATACTAGGGAAACCTCGTCAAGACATGACGGTCAAAAGGGTTGAAGGATTTCCTCATATACAACATTCGTTGTTTGATTACAATCCTTTAGGTTTTTATGAATGAATATTTAAATAAACAACCAAACATAAAAGGGTTGAAGGATTTCCTCATATACAACATTCGTTGTTTGATTACAATCCTTCGGGTTTTTATGAATGAATATTTAAATAAACAACCAAACATAACCAGTTAAAAATTGTAAGCCTAGCACTCCTCTCTGCCGATATATCATCCACTCAGGCTTACCCCTACCCTTCGGTTTATTCTATATACATACATACGGAAATTCTACCTTACGAAATGATAAGAATAAAATCAAAAATCGATCTTGTTTAAAAAATTCTGGAAAACGTCTATTAGTACATATTTCAAAAACATGACATAAAAATAGTGCTGGCAAATTCCGGAAATTGATTTTTTGGTAACTTTCTATGGAAATATTTTAGAAAACTCGAAAACGAAGACGAAAACGAAAACGAAATAGCAAATGTCAAAAAAAAGTTGATTTCCAAAGTGTGTTCCGTGAAACCCTGGGGTTTCGTGGAAATATATCAGTTGTCCTGTATTATAACAAAAGGTTACCACTTGCAAAACTTTAAACTTTCCTACAATAACGGCCTAATTATTATTTTATTTGTTGGTGCCCTTTTCTACCACATATTTACGTGAAATATCGGGATAAGCTGGATGCTACACAAAGATCAGCCTCGTGTTTTAAATAAATCGATTTCTTTAATATAAGGTATTTACAGGAATGAATTCCAAGAACAAATACTTATTTATGAAGACAGTTTAGTATGTATCTAACAAAGGCTAAGTGAATGAAACATCTAAGTAATAGAATTTTCATTAATTATACATTTTGCAACCTGTAGTAGAAAGTAAGGGATAGCTAAATGTATATGTTTATATGTATGTATTCACTAGAGACAAGTCAATAAAATTATGAAAAATGAAAACAAAATTGATAAGTCAACAGAATTTAATTAAATAATTAAACTTATTGTTATTTATTGTTAATAAATTATTCATATTAATGAAATTAATTACGGCATATTTCCTAAGAATGCTTACGCATTATATAACGGGATCTATTTCTAATTGCAGCCCTCTTGTATTTTACGCTTTGGCATTAGATAAGAAACTATAGAATGTCATATCAAAATCGTAGGAGCGTAGAGCTTGCAGAATTTCAACTAGTGTGGGTGCAAAAACAGCTTTAAACGTTTACAAATGCATTGCATTCATTTCTAATTTTAAAAATAACACACTGGTAATTTCAGACGAAGAAATATTAAAAAACTATCCATTTAATAACCACGAAAATTATTTTCGATTTTAGGGTACACTTTTACATAATGAGAAGTAAAAAAATATTTTTATTCGATTGAACATAAAATCATATTTTAGGATGAGAACATTTCGACGTAAAATTGACCTTTTCAATCAAAAGAGTGGATTGCATTTGTTTTTTGGCCTAGGCCTGAAGAATTCTTTTTGGACGCATGTTTTAGAGGCTATTTAAGGTTTATTATTCTTTACGTTTGGTATATCTTTTTTATCGAATCTAAAATTAAAAAACATTTGAATTAATTAAGCTGAGTTTTAAACGGCGTCTCATCATTTATTTTTTTGTTGATCATTTTAACATAATTCGGTTATGTGATTGTCGGTAATGTAGGTAATGATACTTGATAAACATCTGTACATGAATTTCGTAATTTCATGTTGTATGATTAAATTAGAAAGTAAATTTCTAAAGTAAAGTTTTTTTATAAATCCCTGATAATAAATATTATAAAAAATTTGTAAATAATTTATAAAGAATTTTTGATAGTAAATAGAAGTAAATCGTAAAATACGGTTTTCATTTTTTAATGTTAACTCAAAAACTATACATTTGTTTTTTATTGTCTTAATATAGTTTAGTACTGGAATTTACATATACGTACATATTTAAAAGCATCGTAAATATAGTTCAAAACATATATAAATATTTAAATTGCTAAGCGATACTAAGCTTTACCAATTTTAGAAATAATGGATACCTTTTCCTCTATAGATTTGCAAATAATTGTCAAAGTAGCATTTTTTTAGTCATTTTATTTAATTTTGTAAAAAAAGTTTTATTTTAAAGTTTTCACGCGCCTTCGAAACGAATGGTGCTGCTAGTCTGTCGGCAATTTATTGAACTATCGTTAGCCAGCGCTCCACCCTCCGCCGCCGCGACCGTGCTTTGCTAACAAAAATACATGTAGGTATATTAGCAATATTGCACTATCCTAGGTGGCTAATCGCTAATAATATTACTTATTCATTAGGATTGTCGCTATCAAATATTGTCGCTGCATTTCTTTTGGTTCGTTATTTTATCAGTTGCTTAAACATTTAAATAAAAAGTTCTTTTGAGAACTACTTTCCGTTTATAATAATCTTCAATAGGGTCTTTTCCACAAATGATAAACGAAAACCAACTTTTCATTGTGATATTTGTATCGGTGAAAGAAATCAAATCTCACAATTGAATGAATTAATATCTAAATTTATGACAGAACTGGAAGAATTAAAAGCCAAGGTTGCGAATACTACAGTAGAAACGCTACCACCTGAAATGACGGAAAACTTAATCAGCGAAATGAATGAAAGAAATAAAAGAGCTAATAATGTAATTATTTACAATATTGAAGAATCATTGTCATCAGTTGCAGATGTCCGTAAAAATCACGATGCCACCCTTGTTACCAATATCGTCAAAAAAATAAACGACGTTAATACAGATACTATACACGTTTACCGTCTTGGAAAGCCGAATAAAGACAAACCGCGTCCAGTAAAAGTAATATTAAAATGCCCCGCTGAAGCAAAAACACTATTAAAAAACAAATCGGCAATAGAATCGGCAACAAATATTCGCGTTACATCAGATCAAACTCCCGCACAACGGAAATACTTGCAAAATTTACGAAACTTGTTAAGTACACGAATAGAAAACGGAGAAACAAATTTGAAGATCAAATACATAAATGGGTGTCCAAAGATAGTTAGAGATGATAGCCAAAAAAACGCGATAGTACACTGATTAAAAATATTTATGTAAACAAAGGACTGCATGTTGCTCATGTAAATATTAGATCATTAGTTTCTAGTTTTGATTTATTTTTCGAATTTGTCAAAGAGAACAATTTCGATTTAATTGCCGTTTCTGAAAGCTGGTTATCTCCTGATATTCCATCAAATTTAATTAGTATTACCGGATATGAACTAGCTAGAGCGGACAGAATAACAACAACCCGGGGCGGAGGTCTGTGTTGGTATATAAGAAGTAGTTTGAACTTTAAATCTATCAATACAGAATTTGTAACTTTAAATAATACCGAACAATTGTGGATCTCATTAAAATTGGGAAATAGGAAAATTGGTCTGGGTGCGATATACGTTCCCAGGATATGTAATACATGCTTTGATGAGATGGAGTCTTTAATTTCAAACATAATAATGGAAGTAGATGATCTTATTTTAGTAGGTGACCTAAACATAAATTTAAACGAATATACTGCGTATACCAGACATTTTAAAAATCTTTTAAGCTCTTTCAACTTAGAACAAATAATAAAAGAACCAACGAGAATTACAAATACGTCTGCGACATTAATAGATGTTATGTGTGTTAGTAAAGATATTGAAGTTCTTGAATATGGCAATATGGACTTACTTAATACTACAGATCATATGTTAACATACTGCAAACTAAACTACTCAGTAAAAAAGCCTGAACCTGAAAGAATAACATATCGCGATTATAAAAACTTCAATTTAATTAACTTTGACATAGACGCAGCTATGATTAACTGGAGGTATGTAGAGGATTTGGAGGGAATTGACAATAAAGTAGACTATCTTAACTCTAATATCCTGGCTTTGTTCGAGGTTCATGCTCCATTAAAAACTACAATGATACGGCATAATTATCGTCCTTATATTACAGATACGCTGAAAATGATTATACGAATGAAAAACAAAGCGTACGCTAAATACAAGAAAAGTAAACTACAAACTGATTTAGATTATTACAAACAGCTGCAAAATTATTTGTCAACCGCTATAAAAAGTGAAAAATCGGCTTACATTAAACATCAACTACACTGCAATAAAAGACACCCCCGTATGTTGTGGAAAAACTTTGCTTCGTGGAATATTCATTCAAAACCTAAGTCTCAAATTTCGGAGCAAATCAAAGATGCTAATTTAATAAATAGCTTCGTAACAAACGGTGTCCAAAATGTGATTATCGACAATGAAACACTAAATTACTATCTTCACAATAGTGTAATTGCTGATCTGCAGACTCCGAATTTCAGCCAAGTAACAGGTGATGACGTTGAAAAAATTGTTAATTCACTAACGTCTAATGCAAGCGGTATAGATAACATTAATTTGAAAATGTTAAAATTGGTATTACCTTTTTGCAAATATAGTTTGACTCACATAATTAACTTCTCACTATCTAATGGGATTGTGCCATCTCTCTGGAAAAAAGCGCTGATCAATCCATTACCTAAGAAAAGTAAAGCAACCGATTTAAAAGATATTCGGCCAATTAGCATATTGCCCACTATGTCTAAAGTATTGGAGAAAATTGTGAATGTTCATTTAATCAATTACATTTCCGCCAACAAAATATTACCCAATACGCAGTCAGGATTTCGCAAAAATCATAGCACGACTACTGCTATGCTTAAAATAACTAGTGACATAACTGCAAATATTGATAATGGCGAATTAACCTATTTGACATTATTAGATTATAGTAAAGCGTTTGATGTGATACATCGACAGCTACTACTAGCTAAACTTCAATACTATGGTTTCTCAATTGAGATGCTGCAGTGGTTCTCTGATTATTTATCAAATCGATTTCAAGCCGTTAAGATCGATAGTGACATTTCTCGTGAACTACAAGTTGAATATGGAGTACCTCAAGGAAGCATCCTAGGTCCTACTTTATTTGCACTCTTTACGGCTGATCTTTCTGACATTTTATTACAGCAATGGAATATCCACCAATATGCAGACGACACACAAATCTACAAATCATGTGTTCCACATCTAGTTAACAATCTAATTAGTGAACTAAATGAAAATCTTGAACAAATTAGGGTGTGGTCTGAGAAAAACGGCCTACGATTGAATCCTCAAAAAACTGTTGTTCTACGTATTGGTTCTAGTGGAACCATCAGTAAAATGAATCAGTGTACTCAAATATCGGTTCAATTAAATAATACTGTTGTGGAAATAAGTGATAATGTCCGAAACTTAGGTATAATTATTATTGACAAAAATTTAAATTTTGAAAATCACGTTGTGAAGAAGTGTAGTGAAGGCTATGCGAAATTAAAACTGCTGTGGAGATTTAAAAATGTTTTACCCCGAGATGTAAAGTGGAATTTAGTCAATGTTCTTATCTTAAGCATTCTAGATTTTGGGAGTTCTGTCTATTTCTATTTCCTAACTACATACTAACTACATACTAATAAGTTGCAGATTTTACAAAACGCTTGTATGCGTTTTTCGTACAAAATCAATCGCAGGGAGCATATAACACCCTATTATAATAACTTTAGAATTTTGAAATTAGAAAACAGGTTTATTTTGTTATATGCATCTTTGTTATTCCAAGTCTTAGAAACCAAAGAACCATCTTATCTGTATAATTTATTAATTAGGCGATCAACTGTACATGATGTTAATTTAAGAAATGTAAATACATTTAACGTTCCACGACACAAAACAAGTAAATTTGAGAGTTGTTTCCAGTATATTGCTCCTGCATTACTTAATAATAATATTGATCTATTTGATACAAACCTATCATTTACTCAGTTCAAAAACAGGTATAAGAAGTTATTGTTAGATGTTCAGAACAATACAGGAGGCAACTCTTAAGATCTTTTTTTTGGGAGTTGTGAAAAACGGCTTTGCCGAACTTTCTCCCTTTGAATGTAATTTAGAGTTAGCTATCTATTATAAATGTATTATGAATATATAAGTTTTTAATTTTTGCATTCAATAAACATTATTATTATTATTATTATTATAAAACCTATCGTTGGTGACGATAATTGTTTTGCTTCGTATTGTTTCTTTCCTTTTTTATCAAACTATATATAAAAAAAACATTTTTTAATGACAGCAGATCTCAAATTACCGAAAAGGTTGAAACCTACAGAAAATTTTTTGGATTTTAGAAATCTTATGTCGAATCGTGGGGAATATGCAGGCAATGTGGAGATCGCAGCACCATCAAAAGTTTTTCCTAATTGTCAGTTTCGAATTGTTTCTAAAGACTATATGGGAACTATGTTCAATTTTTGGACTTGTAGACAATTGTATTCTTGTTTGCTTTCATGTGGTATATAGAACTTAATGTAAAAGCTAAATAGACGGTACAGAAATTTCGATTTTCGAGATTTTTGAAGTAGATCATTCTATGAAGGTTCATTTCTTGACACGGTTTTTGTTAACGATTTGTTTTCTGACTTAATTGAAATAGTCTTTAATCCAAAGTTAAACAATAAATATGAAATCAAATGACGCATATGTTTGGTCTAACTGGTGTATACAATCTATATATTTAAAACACAAAGCTTATTTTGTTCCAGTTCGTTTGAGAGCCGATTTACGCGTTTCTTTTTTTATATTGAAGTTTTTGATGTATAGATTAATCAACACTACTTAATTTTTATATGTTTATAATGTTTATTTTTTAATTTAGAAAATCTAAAATGTTTAATTTGAGACGCACGGATCAGACATTCACTTGGGGCGCCATCTCACTTTCTACGGTGGTAAGTTTTCGAACTCATGATTAAAAAAAGTTTGCTGCAACCACCATTTGCGGTTAACGATTGATTTATTATAAGGTTCCGTAGACAAACCAGCATTAGTTGAAAACCATGGAAAGCAAACAAGTTATTCAAATATTAGATTATGACAATTGCTTATTTATATAGCTGTTTCATATTTTTTGGACAAAACAAATCATCGCGAGATACGTTTGCAAATTATTACAAAAGTTATAAATGACTGGAACGATTTTTGATTATTATAGGGTAATTGTTATTTGCTAACCTATATGTTTAAAACATGGGTCATTTTTGTTCCACATTTTCTACGAGTTCTACAAGGCCGATTTGTTTTATTCTTTTTTTTATATTAAAGTTTTAACTCTGTATATTAATCAACACTACTTACTTTTTATTTTTATTTAACTTTTATAGTTTTAAAACCCTCCTTTTTTTAGTCTGTGGAGTTTTAGTTTTGTGATTTTTTAATTATTTAAATTTCTAAGCAATATTTGTAATCGATGCATTTCAATATTCCCCAGACCGATTGCTTCGTCCGTTTTGGTACTAAACATCCTCCCTATACCTGCTTACTATGCCACCAACAGTTCTCAGTCGAGTTTCACATTATTTGCTGCGGAGCATTTTCACAAAATTTGATATTTCTGCCTGTCTCTGTATGTTCGTAAATTTTTCAAATTAGGATATTTGATAAAAAAAAGTATAATAGGAATGTCTAAGAACTAATGTTTTATCTCTTAAGGTACATGAACAAAATAACCGACAAAGTTTCGAAAGATATACGAGGGTGGTCCTAGAAGTACCCGACCCTGACCCAACAAAGAAAACACAAAAATTATGGAAAAAGATTTATTTATTTTTCAACGTAATCTCCTTTCAGCTTTATACACTTTTCCCGGCGGTGTTCAAAAAGTTCGATACCCTTTTTATAATAAGAACTGTCTTGCTCCCCAAAATAGCCATTAACTGCTGACATCACTTCTTCATCGTTGGAAAATCTTTGACCACTGAGCCATTTTTTCAAGTTTGGGAACAGAAAATAATCCGAGGAGGCTAAATCTGGCGACTATGGTGCATGAGGTAGCAATTCAAACTTTAATTGATTAATTTTGGCCATTGCAATAACGGATTTGTGAGCTGGCGCGTTGTCGTGATGAAACAACACTTTATTTTTAGCCAAATGCGGCCGTTTTTGCTTGATTTCTTCGCTCAAACGTTGCAATAAGTTTGCATAATACTGGCCGTTGATAGTTTTTCTTTTTTCGAGATAGTCAATAAAAATTATTCCACGCGCATCCCAAAAAACCGACGCCATTACCTTGCCTGCAGATGAAACGGTCTTCGCCTTCTTTGGAGCCGGTTCTCCCTTTTGAGTCCATTGTTTCGATTGTTCTTTTGTCTCGGGTGTGAAATGATGGACCCATGTTTCATCCATTGTTACGAAACGGCGCAAAAATTCTGCTTTGTTGCTGTGAAACTTCGCTAAACACTCAATTGAAACATTTATACGGCACTGTTTTTGCTCAAGTGTGAGCAAACGCGACACCCATCTTGCACACAGCTTTCTCATGTCCGAATTTTCAGATAATATGCGATGTACCGCACTTTTTGAAATGCCCGTAATGTCTGCTAGCTCGCGCACTCTCAGTCGACGATCATCAAGTACCGCTTTGTGGATTTTCTTCGGCATTTCTGGAGTCGTCACCTCATTTGGTCGACCACATGCTCGTCTTGGCAGCTCGTACGCCCTCGTTTAAATTCAGCTACCCAAAATTTAACTGTTGATGAACTTGTTTGATTTAGAGAAATATTTGTGACCACTCAATAAACCAGAAATAATAAAAAATGTGGGTGCAATACCTGGTATTTTTTCTAGGAAATAGAAAAGTGATTTACAAGGACGAATATATTTAAAACTTTTTTATTTTGAAATTCTTTAATCTGCTTGTTTAGGAAACCAAAACGAAACTCTTCACTAGAAAAATTAATTTAAGTATTTCCAGTAGAAGAGAGCATGTTAGAGCAATTTAACCATTTAACATGAGTAACAACTATAGTTACTACTTAGTATACCGAAGGGACCAAACGGTTAGACGTGAGTAGAAGTGAATAAAGTCCATACTCAACATAAAAGAAAGAGAGACATATATATGTAACCTATGTTATACTTAGTAGATTGAAATTGGTATATTTAAAAATTATGACTAACCCAAACAATGTTAGTTAATACAACAGAATGTGTTTGTAAGTAATAACTGAAGCAAGAATAAAATCTCATAATGCACAGATAGGTAATGAAAAACCATATCTATTAAAACAAAGTCTTTACAGTTAAGACGTCTAGTTATTTTTAATTTATTACTTTTAATGTTTCAAGATGACATGTAATTTTAATGTCATAATAATTTTCTAAACATACAGTTTAGGCCTACTACAATATTAGATGCATACTTAAATGTCTTTTTCTTTCATGCTAAGTATGCGTTTTGTTCGCTCCACTCATGTCTGTTATCTTCTGTATATTTAAAACAAGGCTTATTTTTGTTCCAGTTCGTTTGAGAGTTCTATTGGGCCGAATTACGTGTTTCTTCTTTTATATTGAAGCTATCGTTTTGTATATTAGTCAACACTACTTAATATCTGTATTTTTCCAAGTTTTATATTTTTAAATAAATAAAACCTAAAACATTTATTTTGATACGCAAGAGAAGGACAATCTACTTGCAGCGCCCTCTCAGTGCCCAGCGCTGGTAGCTTTTGGAACTATTCATTAAATTTTAGAAAAACCCGTATTAGTTGAAAACCGCATTTTTTTCATTTAAACCGCATATATGTATTAATAACAAAATGCAATAATAATAATAGTAATAACATATATTAGTATAATATTTATATAATTAATGAAACTTCTATTACTTAGATGTTTCATTCACTTAGCCTTTGTTAATTATATATTAGACTGTCTTCATAAATAAGTATTTGTTCTTGGAATTCATACCTGTAAACACTTTATTAGGCCGTTATTGTAGGAAAGTTTAAAGCTTTGCAAGTGGTATCCTTTTGTTATATTACAGGACAACTTATATATTTCCACGAAACCCCAGGGTTTAACGGAACACCCTTTGGGAATCAACTTTTTTTTGACATCTGCTATTTCAAAAAGTTTTCGAAAATATTTCCATATAAGTTACCAAAAAATAAATTTCCGGAAATTGCCAATACTATTTTTATGTCATGTTTTTGAAATATGTACTAATAGACGTTTTCCAGAATTTTTTAGACAAGATCGATTTTTATTTTATTCTTATCATTTCGTACGGTAGAATTTCCGTATGTATGTAGAATAAACCGAAGGGGAGGGGTAAGCCAGAGTGGATGATATATCGGAAGAGAGGAGTGTTAGGCTTAGAATTTTCAACTGGTTATGTTTGGTTGTTTATTTAAATAATTATTCACAAAAATCCGAAGGATTGTAATCAGACAACGAATGTTGTATATAAGGAAATCCTTCAATCCTTTTGACCGCCATGTCTTGACGAGGTTTCCCTATTATATAATTATAACCCCATCGGTATAATACTTAAAATTAAGATTAACTTAATTAAACAATAATTAACATAAACATAAGCCAACCTAACGGAAGGCTTTACATTTCTTTTGGGACTGGAATTTTGGTTCTGGAAATGATCATTAAGTATATCATTAGTTTTTTGAGTTTTATGAAAATGGTCACTTGATGAATCATGATGAACATGAAAATCACTTAATTCTGGAATATAGACTGAATAAATACAGCTTCCTATTTTTTCTTTTATTACCCTTTACAAAATATCGGTTTGTTAGGATTTCTGTAATCTTTGACTAAAGCACTCTCATTTATAACATATTCTGTATTACTCTTTTTAACTTCAACTTTTTAACTTTACAATTTATTACATTATTTTGAATTTTTTTACAAAATTGTTTTGAATCAATTTGGTATTTCGTTTTCTTGGCAATAACAAGTTAAATTTAGCTCTTAACTTTCTACCAAACATTAATGATGATGGACTAACACCGGTCGTACTATGTACTGTGTTACTATAATCAAATAAGAATCCATTGAGAATCTGATTGGCATTTTTAGAGTACCCTTTGCCAGTATTTTCATGCAAAGATTTAATTAATGCATTTTTACAAATTTTGACCCAATTTTCGGCAGCTCCGTTGGAAGATCCATTGCACGGAGGACTATGAATTAAATTGATCTAATTTCTGTTAATAAATTCCGAAAATTTCTCCGAAGAGAAATGGGTAGCATTATCAGTTACTAAAAACTTTGGTAAGCCAAATCTAGCAAATTTTGACCTTAAAGCATTCATTGTAAATTCGGTATTAGCAACAGAAAATTGGAAAACTTCAATCCATTTACTATGAATATCTAAAATAATTGTATAATAATTTTTCAAAATTGTACCAAAGAAATCTATATAAACTCTTTCCCAAATGGTTCTTGGCCAAGCAGGCCACTTCGTAAAGAGTTTGGATTAAATGGTATTTACCAGAACTGTAAAGTATTTATACTTAACGGTAAATTGTAGAAGTTTCTAGAAGTATGTTGTAACAGTACTTGTATCTGTAGCTTTGTAGGGGTGCAATTGACTATTCTCCCCGAAACCTAGACAGTCCATTAAAATCTCCGTGCAGGACGACGACGCATGGGTTAAAATTATTAAAATAATAAATTGTATTAAGTTGAATTCACAGTATTTTAATTTTCATTCTCAACATTTGGTCATCTTCGAGCTGAATACACAAAATCAAGAAATTGCAAGAATAATAAAATTACACGAGAATCGATCAGAAGTCTGCTGGGCAACTGCAAACTCACATGGTAAGCTTCCTGTTCTTAACCTATCTGATTCTCATTTTCCCTATAATCTTTAAAAATCAATTAAATCTGTACCAATGGGTGACTTAAAATTATTAATTCGTAAAATAGGGGGTAAAAACACAGCCTAACTACATGTCTATCATATATATCTGGGTTTAGCGACAATTATGAATTTAGCGGTACAGTAATTACTGAATTAGAAGAACGTATTGTTAAAATCGAGTTAATTTTAACGGAATTTACAAAATTACAATCGGAAATTGAAGAAATTTGCAAAGAGCGGGATATAGAATCTCATTATGCGGAAAGGGATAGTTTTGAAAACACTTATTTTGCATTAATCTTAAAAGCAAAGCATTTTATTAATAAATATAAATCAGAGATACAAGACGAGTGAATGTTTCAGAGGGTTTATCTAGCGCATCTAGTTAATGCAGGATTAAATGTATTAATCGGTACGCATCTAGTGACTTTTTCAGTAGAACTAAAACAATAATTAATTTTTACTTTTTGGTATCTATCAGCTAAATAATTCACAAAAAATCTTAAAGCTAGCTCTTATTCCAAGGTTTTGTAGTCGCTGCAAAAGTAATTCGTGATCGACTGATATCAAATGGCTTGGCTAAGTCGAGGTAGACCACAAGGCATTTTAGATACGAGTTCAAGATGCTTGTGACCATTTTTATCAATTCTATAACCGCATTTTCGGTGCTTAAAGTCCATTGCTTCCATAAATTGCTTCCGAGAAAAAGAATTTTGTTTATCTAAAAATTTTTCTAGCCTATCTTTTACACATTTTTCCATTATTTTAGCAAAATTATTAATCAATGAAATCGGTCGATAGTTGATTACAAGCGACTTGTCTCCAGATTCGAAAATTGGAATAATGGTAGAGCTCTTGAAGGCCTTGGGAATACATCCTGTTGATATTATTAAATTTAAGACATGAAGTAGGGGTTTAAGAATTAAGAACCAAGAAGATGTGATCTATACAGCTGATTTCAACGTTATCTTGTTTCGTAACAACCCTCGTTGGCTCACTAATATATGGAACATACCAACTGAACTGAACGTAGTGAGGTGATTGTTCACATTGTTATTATTTAAACATGAACATGAATTCTGCCTTTGCACTGTCTTCGATCAGAATTCCGTAGAACCATCTTTCGAAACTTTGTCAAACACATACATGAAACCTTCATTCACGAACTTAGTTTTGTTACGCTGCGATTTTACATTTGTTGCTTCCATAGCTCAATGCTTTCTCTGCGAATAATCTGCTAAAACTAAACTTCTGACACCTAAACTAACTGTCTATATATCAATTTTCCTTTTGGAAAGTTTCCTAAGTCATTAACTTGTTATTATTTAAAATACATTAGTATAATATGTAATAATACTTCTATCATACCAGCTTTTAACATAACTGTTAAATGATTTGTTTAATCCCTAAAAGCTCATTAGTGACCAAAAAGCCATTACAAAACCATTTTATTTAAGGACTTAATTGGATTTTTTGAAATTATAGTTTTTGTTGACTTCAACTTTTCCTCTCTGGTGTTACAATAAGATACGAAATGTGCATGGCTGTTAGTCGACCGGCGGCGAGTCGTCCCCGCGGCAAGATGACGGCGGCGAGTTGTCGGCGGCGAGTTGACGGTGACGAGTTGCCCGGCGGCGAGTCGACGGCGCCGAATTGTCCCGCGGCGAGATGACGGCAGCGAGATGACGGTGGCGAGTTGACGGCAAGTAGGCATATAAATCCCAGTGCTTGATAAGACTTTTTAATACAATTCAATATTTGTTCATTGAATGTTAGTTTACTATCGAAAAGTACTCCTAGATCCTTTATCTTCTCGGTTCGCGACAATGTATTATTATTAATAGTATATTGAAAAATAATAGGAACTAACTTGCGTGTATACGTCATGCTAAAACATTTATTAACATATAAGTCGAGATGATTGTTTGCACACCACTCCTCTACATTATTTAAATCAAACTGTAGTTGCAGGCAATGCACAAATTTAGATTGGTTTCTAGAATAATATTAAATATAGTACAGGGACGGAGGATCAACGAGAAAATCGGAACAGGCTTTGTATATGTACGGAGGTATTCCATCCGGCCCTATTTAACGTTTCGGAGCTAATTTTTTAATGGCTTCTTTAACATCTGCTATGGTAATATATGGCAAATCGAGGGTGTTATTATTTATCGGTATCGATTCGTTATGAAAAGAAACATTGTATGTTGAAGGTATAGTAAGGAAAACTGTCTGAAAATATTCTGCAAACGCATTGGCAATGTCTGTCCTGTTTTGCAACGCTTCATTATTATACGTCATATGACTTTGTACTGATTGAGATTTTTTAACATTTTTTAAAAAGTCCAGAAAGTCTTTGGATCATTTTTAATATTGATTTCCACATCACGAATATAGTCTAAAAAAGCAGATATCAATTTTCAGTTTTAATCGGAAATAATTGAAATTCTGACGACATTTTCACGTTTTTTTAGAAGTTTCCTATACCTATTCTTCTTTTTAATGTGGCGTATAAAAGAACCAGTGTACCAAACAGGGTAAGATCTATTTCGGGAATTCGTTTTGGGAACACACTTATCAAGAACAGAATAGAACTGACTGTGAAATTTACCCGTCTCAAAATATGTACTAATAGACGTTTTCAAGAATTTTTTAAACAAGATCGATTTTTGATTTTATTCTTATCATTTCGTAAGGTAGAATTTCCGTGTATGTATGTATGTAGACTAAAAGGGGAGGGGTAAGCCGAAGTGGATGATATATAGGAAATCGGAAGAGAGGAGTGTTATTAGGCTTGCAGTTTTCAACTGGTTATGTTTGGTTGTTTATTTAAACAATAATTCATAAAAATCCGAAGGATTGTAATCAAACAACGAATGTTGTATATAAGGAAATCCTTCAAACCGTTTGACCGTCATGTCTTGACGAGGTTTCCCTGGTATATGTTAATATAAATGATTTAAAACAAATCAATACAGTTACTGGTAAGTTTATAGAAATTTAAATAAATAAAAAACATTTTGCAACCTGTAGTAAAAAGTAAGGGATAGCTAAATGTATATGTTTATATGTATGTATTCACTAGGATTCCAGTTCGTTTGAGAGTTCTATTGGGCCGAATTACGTGTTTCTTTTTTTATATTGAAGCTTTCGTTTTGTATATTAGTCAACACTACTTAATATCTGTATTTTTCTAAGTTTTATATTTTTAAAAAAATAAAATCTAAAACATTTATTTTGATACGCAAGAGAAGGACAATCTACTTGCAGCGCCCTCTCAGTGCTCAGCGCTGGTAGCTTTTGGAACTATTCATTAAATTTTAGACAAACCCGCATTAGTTGAAAACCGCATCTTTTTTTCTTTAAGCCGCATATATGTATTAATAACAAAATGCAATATTAATAATAATAATAACATATATTATTTATATAATTAATGAAAATTCTATTACTTAGATGTTTCAATCACTTAGCCTTTGTTAGATACATACTAAACTGTCTTCATAAATAAGTATTTGTTCTTGGAATTCATTCCTGTAAATACTTTATATTAAAGAAATAGATTTATTTCAAACACAAGGCTGATTTTTGTGTAGCATCCAGCTTATCCAGATATTTTCTTTTTGTATTTCACATAAATATCTGGTAGTAAAGGGCACCAACAAATAAAATACTAATTAGGCCATTATTGTGGGAAAGTTTAAAGCTTTGCAAGTGGTATTATTTTGTTATATTACGGGACAACTTATATATTTACACGAAACCCCAGGGTTTCACGGAACACACTTTGAGAATCAACTTTTTTTTGACATTTGCTATTTCAATAAGTTTTCGAAAATATTTCCATAGAAAGTTACCAAAAAATAAATTTCCGGAAATTGCCAGCACTATTTTTATGTCATGTTTTTGAAATATGTACTAATAGACGTTTTCAAGAATTTTTTAAACAAGAGCGATTTTTGATTTTATTCTTATCATTTCGTAAGGTAGAATTTCCGTATGTATGTATATAGAATAAACCGAAGGGTAGGGGTAAGCCTGAGTGGATGATATATCGGAAGAGAGGAGTGTTAGGCTTAGAATTTTCTACCGGTTATGTTTGGTTGTTTATTTAAATAATCATTCATAAAAATCCGAAGGATTGTAATCAAACAACGAATGACGAGGTTTCCCTAGTATATGTTAATATAAATTATCTAAAACAAATCAATACGAGATTTAAATAAATAAACAACATTTTGCAACCTGTAGTAGAAAGTAAGGGATAGCTAAATGTATATGTTTATATGTATGTATTCACTAGACAAGTCAATAAAATTACGAAAAATGAAAACAAAATTGATAAGTCAACAGAAGTTAATTAAATAATCAGAATGTATCAAACCGTATCCAAAATGTAAGAAGTAACTGAAATATCTATATATTTAAAACACAAGGCTTATTTTTGATCCAGTTCGTTTGAGAATTCCACTGGGCCGATTTGCCCCATTCTTTTTTTATATTGAAGCCTTCGATGAGTAGATTAGTCAACACCACTTCATTTTTATATTTTTTGAATTTTTATATTTTTAAATTAATCAAATCTAAAATGATTAGTTCAAGACGCGTGAAATCGGACATCCACTAGGAGCGCCATCTCAAAATCCAGCATGTCAACTTCTGGAACTACATTTATAAACAGACCACCTCCAGCACTATATTCGATATCTGTTGCTGTTATTATCTCATTATCTTAATCTCTCATCTTGATATTTTAGTCATTTAGTGGTTATATTTTATAATATTCAAAAAAATATAAAAATCTTAAAACAGTTGACAAAAATCAATTTAAAAGAGGAAATATATGTTGTTATTATGTAGTGTTGGCAAATATTTCCATGAGAAAATATTTTCGCTTTGGAAATATTTCTTTGAATTAATGTACGCGTTGCAATTTTTGAAGTTTATCGCCTTATTTTTAAATGTTGTACTTTTCATTTTTAATTTTTAGTTCGAAACACCAAAATTATTAAAATTAAAAATTAATAAAATAAATAAATAATCATTAATCCATCATCAGTTATAAACGTAAATTTCATGAGGATTGTCAGTGTGCCATATTAAGTTTTATAATTATTATTATTATTATTGATTAGTTGTTTTTTCATTCTTCATTGGAATGCTTTTTATATTTTTTTTTAATAAAAGACAAAAATGACGGTCAAAAGGCTAGTTGATTGAAAAAAGATTCTCGTACACTTCTATTATGCGTATTTCAATCGGCAGCCATGAATTGGACGAAGTACCTGGTTCCTTTTAATCCTACCCTTGAACTGGACGCTGACGAAGGGATTAACATTTATTTATTGCTGGTTATCGATATTCCAAGCAATTGTTTTTAGATTTGAGGAGGCCAAGGAGTTATGGGCAGAATGCAGCAGCGACAGCATAGAAGTAACCACAAATGCATGCGAGTCTTTTCACTCGCACTCTAGATTGATTTATAGTTTTTATTCTTCCCACTTCCCATGCTAATATATTTGCATTGATTGAAATGCATTATTAGGTACCAATATAAAATGGTATAGTCTAGGCGAAATTTCGAGATTTCATTTTGTAAAATGTGTATCTTATATGTATTCAAATGTAAATAATTAATTAGATTAGTAATTAGCTATTATACTTGCCTGAATAAGATACCAAAAAAATTAAACATCAAAAATATATTAAGATAACTTTTATTCTGGGTGAAAACCCAGTCAACACTTTTCACACACAGCAGTAGGTAGCGTCGAATTCGTGGTAAGAATTGCTAGCGTCCAATTCATGGCACTCTTCACAGGTATACTTAGCCCAATAAGGATTAACTAAATTCTTAGCGTCCAGTTCATGGGAGCCCATTTCAAAAACATGACATAACAATAGTGTTGGCAAATTTCCGGAAACTTATTTTTTGAAAACTTTCCATGGAAAGATCTCTTCGGAAACTTTCCGGGAAACTTATTAAAATGGCAAATGTCAAAAGCTAACGAAATTCAAACGCAGTTTAAAAGGTTCCTAGGTCAGTGATTCCAAAAGTGTTCCGTTAAACCCTAGGGTTTTGTAATATATTTTGGGGTTCCACGGAACCAGTAGTTGTACGTAAGTCCTGTAATATAACAAAAGGATACCACTTGCAAAGCTTTAAACTTTCCAACAATAACGGCTTAATTACTATTTTATTTGTTGACGCCTTTTGCTACCACATACTTATGTGAAATATAAACACCAAATATCACAATAAACCGGATGCTACACCAGACATACGAGCTCGCTATAAAATATTAAAATAAATTATTATATACGCATGTTTGAATAAATTATTTGTAGGTAATTTTTATTTTTTTAATGCCCAGTTACGATTAGGATTTTGTAGATATAGTTAGGGTTCCGCGATATGTAAAATATAGTATAAGGGTCCCGCGGAAAAATAAGTTTGGGAACCACTGATCTAGGTGAATCAATAAATGACTGAAAATTGCAAGTTTTTTATTAAAAGAAATAAAAAATGCATTCCAATGAAGAATGAAAAAAACAACTAATCAATAATAATAATTATAAAACTTAATATCGCACACTAACAATTCTTATGAAATTTACGTTTATCACTGATGATGGATTAATGATTATTTATTTATTTTATTAATTTTTAATTTTAATAATTTTGGTGTTTTGAACTAAAAATTAAAAATGAAAAGACGAAGTACAACATTTAAAAATAAGGCTATAAACTTCAAAAATTACAAAGCGTTTTCTCATGGAAATATTTGAAATATTTGCCAACACTACATAATAACTACATACATATATTTCCTCTTTTAAATTGATTTTTGTCAACTGTTTTAAGATTTTTATATTTTTTTGAATATTATAAAATATAACCACTAAATGACTAAAATATCAAGATGAGAGATTAAGATAATGAGATACTAACCGCAGCACATATCGAATATAGTGCTGGGGATGGTCTGTTTATAAATGTAGTTCCAGAAGTTGACATGCTGGATTTTGAGATGGCGCTCCTAGTGGATGTCCGATTTCACGCGTCTTGAAATAATCATTTTAGATTTGATTAATTTAAAAATATAAAAATTCAAAAAATATAAAAATGAAGTGGTGTTGACTAATCTACACATCGAAGGCTTCAATATAAAAAAAGAATGGGGCAAATCGGCCCAGTGGGATTCTCAAACGAACTGGAACAAAAATAAGCCTTGTGTTTTAAATATATAGATATTTCAGTTACTTCTTATATTTTGGATACGGTTTGATACATTCTGATTATTTAATTAACTTCTGTTGACTTATCAATTTTGTTTTCATTTTTCGTAATTTTATTGATTTGTCTAGTGAATACATACATACATATAAACATATACATTTAGCTATCCCTTACTTTCTACTACAGGTTGCAAAATGTTGTTTATTTATTTAAATCTCTTTAAACTTACCAGTAACTGTATTGATTTGTTTTAGATAATTTATATTAACATATACTAGGGAAACCTCGTCAAGACATGACGGTCAAAAGGGTTGAAGGATTTCCTCATATACAACATTCGTTGTTTGATTACAATCCTTCGGGTTTTTATGAATGAATATTTAAATAAACAACCAAACATAACCAGTTAAAAATTGTAAGCCTAACACTCCTCTCTGCCGATATATCATCCACTCCGGCTTACCCCTACCCTTCGGTTTATTCTACATACATACATACACGGAAATTCTACTTTACGAAATGATAAGAATAAAATCAAAAATCGATCTTGTTTAAAAAATTCTGGAAAACGTCTATTAGTACATATTTCAAAAACATGACATAAAAATAGTGCTGGCAAATTCCGGAAATTGGTTTTTTGGTAACTTTCTATGGAAATATTTTCGAAAACTCGAAAACGAGGACGAAAACGAAAACGAAATAGCAAATGTCAAAAAAAAGTTGATTTCCAAAGTGCGTTCCGTGAAACCCTGGGGTTTCGTGGAAATATATCAGTTGTCCTGTATTATAACAAAAGGTTACCACTTGCAAAACTTTAAACTTTCCTACAATAACGGCCTAATTATTATTTTATTTGTTGGTGCCCTTTTCTACCACATATTTACGTGAAATACAAAAACAAAATATCGGGATAAACTGGATGCTACACAAAGATCAGCCTCGTGTTTTAAATAAATCGATTTCTTTAATATAAGGTATTTACAGGAATGAATTCCAAGAACAAATACTTATTTATGAAGACAGTTTAGTATGTATCTAACAAAGGCTAAGTGAATGAAACATCTAAGTAATAGAATTTTCATTAATTAAACATTTTGCAACCTGTAGTAGAAAGTAAGGGATAGCTAAATGTATATGTTTATATGTATGTATTCACTAGAGACAAGTCAATAAAATTATGAAAAATGAAAACAAAATTGATAAGTCAACAGAATTTAATTAAATAATCAGAATCTATCCAACCGTATCCAAAATTTAAGATGTAATGAAAATATAATAATTAAAATAAAAATACCTTTACACGTATTAACCAGAGGCTATAAAAAGCTTATAGCAACCTTTAATAAAATTTTTTAGATAACTGTAAATATAAATCCAAAAAGGAAAAAAACATAAACAAATACAATAATTTGAAAACCAACAAAAATTTAAATTTGAATCCTGATAACGCGCGTTCAAATTATGTTAATTTAACATTATCAAAGTTTTCTTGCGCTTTTATTGCGAGGAGTTTATTGTTACCACATTTAATAAGGATGATCCCATCCTTGGACCAAACATTACGGTAATCGAAACGGGCGCTGGCATTTTTTTGTAGTTGAAGCATATCTTGTGTTAGCTCTTCCCTTATTATTATTTTTGATCCTTTTAATTTTCTCCTGTTGTTTATAACCATTTGCTTGGATCGATAGCTTAAAAATTTGACAATAATGGGACGTGGTTTACTTCCGGCTATCCGGCACCATCGTTGTCTTCACCACCATTCTTATATTGTTTATTACCTGTCCTGTGCGAACGGTCTATATCTTTTAGATCCATATCTAAATTTAAATTGTTTTTAAATAAATTAAGCGCTACTTCATTAGCAATCTCACCAGGGCTCTCTGGTATTCCAAATATTCTTATACAAGTACGTCTTGAGTAGTGTTCTTAACGTCCTATGTTGTTACGCAAGACTTTATTTTCGTTTTCAACTTTTGCCAATTTTTCTTCTAAAACTAGTAGCTTCTTGTTTTACGTTTCTATTGCTTCAGTTAGGCCGAGGCATAGATAAGTTGTATAATGTAAGTACTTTTGTTTTTTTTTTGTTTGTAAAATTAGTTGCTACAAATTGACGCCCGTTCGTGAGGCTAATGTTTTGCTTGTTACAAATTGGCACCCAAATGTAGGGCACCTGTTTTTTTTAATTTTTTGTTACACGATACGATACCTGACCAGGTCATTTATTAAGTAAACTTGTACTTTTTGTTCAATTATAGTCAAAAAAGGTGTCCCTTTCCATTTTATTTTATTTATAAACAGGTTCTACTTTTTTAAATAGTAGTTTTCTTAAAGACCTAAACAGAATGTTTTTACTTAAAAATTCATATTGAAGTATGCTCTTGATCATTTGAATCGTTTTCAAGAGGTAAAGAAGGTTTTGCTAGTTTGTGTGTTTTTACCACATTTATGAAATTGTTTCATTTGACTTATATATTATAGAAGTATTTATGGCCATTCAATAAACTATAAAAAATAAAAACTTGTGGGTGCAATACCAGTTATTCTTTTCAAAGAAAAGGCTGGCCTAATTACAGACAAAGACATGCAATGCTTTTAAATTCTTCAATTTAAATAAATCAAAAATGATCGAATCAAGTGACTGGTTTGTTGTATATAAAAGCTAAGCTACATTAGTTAAAAATTTTATTTTTATATTGAAATACATTATTATTTGTAATACATGGATATAAGTATATACCTATGAACACTTTATAATTGAATTAAGCATCATCAATTATTCTGTTTCCGTCATAATATAGCGTGGTATGATATATGGTACATTTCCATAGTAAGCATTGGGTTTTCAAGCAAGCATGGTTAATCATGACGGCACCTGAAGCCTTGGTAGATTTTCATAATTAGCATTGGTTGGTTTTTCAGCTGGCATGGTTGTCCACGACAGTCCTCGAAGCCAAGGTAGATTTTCATAATAAACAGCGGTGGGTGTTCCAATAGGAATGCTTAGCCACGACGGTACCGCTGACCTAGACGGAGTGGAATAAGGCATATGTGGACTGAAATAACAAAATTAATTTCTTCATTTTTCAAATACAAAGAAAGTGAATACCATTTATACACAGTGCACATGGGAACACCACGATCTAACCAACATGTATTGCAATCACTCTTAGATGGATACCCGGATTGGCAATATGTTCTAAAAATTCAATTAAAATTTTTCTTAATCAAACTGAATGATACTGCTATTAATGTTGTGTCTTACCCCATAGTTGACGATACTAATATTACGAAGAAAAATAAGAAAAAAATAGTAAACATCTTAACTTCCTAGTACTGATTGTATTTCTTCTAAGTGGATTCTGTTCAACTGTTGGTTTATCACCTAGCCAAATTATTTTGCTTTCGTTTATTTTTCACGCTTTTAGTACCGGTAAAAAGCTTTCTTTATTTATTTTCAAAAGCGCAACAACTTATTGTTATTTATTGTTAATAAATTATTCATATTAATGAGATTAATTATGGCATATTTCCTAAGAATGCTTACGCATTATATAACGGGATGTATTTCTAATTGCAGCCCTCTTGTATTTTACGCTTTGGCATTAGATAAGAAACTATAGAATGTCATATCAAAATCGTAGGAGCGTAGAGCTTGCAGAATTTCAACTAGTGTGGGTGCAAAAACAGCTTTAAACGTTTACAAATGCATTGCATTCATTTCTAATTTTAAAAATAACACACTGGTAATTTCAGACGAAGAAATATTAAAAAACTATCCATTTAATAACCACGAAAATTATTTTCGATTTTAGGGTACACTTTTACATAATGAGAAGTAAAAAAATATTTTTATTCGATTGAACATAAAATCATATTTTAGGATGAGAACATTTCGACGTAAAATTGACCTTTTCAATCAAAAGAGTGAATTGCATTTGTTTTTTGGCCTAGGCCTGAAGAATTCTTTTTGGACGCATGTTTTAGAGGCTATTTAAGGTTTATTATTATTAAGGTTAATTAAGCTGAGTTTTAAACGGCGTCTCATCATTTATTTTTTTGATGATCATTTTAACATAATTCGGTTAGGTGATTGTCGGTAATGTAGGTAATGATACTTGATAAACATCTGTACATGAATTTCGTAATTTCATGTTGTATGATTAAATTAGAAAGTAAATTTCTAAAGTAAAGTTTTTTTATAAATCCCTGATAATAATAAATATTATAAAAAATTTGTAAATAATTTATAAAGAATTTTTGATAGTAAATAGAAGTAAATGGTAAAATACGGTTTTCATTTTTTAATGTTAACTCAAAAACTATACATTTGTTTTTTATTGTCTTAATATAGTTTAGTACTGGAATTTACATATACGTACATATTTAAAAGCATCGTAAATATTGTTCAAAACTTATATAAATATTTAAATTGCTAAGCGATACTAAGCTTTACCAATTTTAGAAATAATGGATACCTTTACCTCTATAGATTTGCAAATAATTGTCAAAGTAGCATTTTTTTAGTCATTTTATTTAATTTTGTAAAAAAAGTTTTATTTTAAAGTTTTCACGCGCCTTCGAAACAAATGGTGCTGCTAGTCTGTCGGCAATTTATTGAACTATCGTTAGCCAGCGCTCCACCCTCCGCCGCCGCGACCGTGCTTTGCTAACAAAAATACATGTAGGTATATTAGCAATATTGCACTATCCTAGGTGGCTAATCGCTAATAATATTACTTATTCATTAGGATTGTCGCTATCAAATATTGTCGCTGCATTTCTTTTGGTTCGTTATTTTATCAGTTGCTTAAACATTTAAATAAAAAGTTCTTTTGAGAACTACTTTCCGTTTATAATAATCTTCAATAGGGTCTTTTCCACAATAAAACCTATCGTTGGTGACGATAATTGTTTTGCTTCGTAGTGTTTCTTTCCTTTTTTATCAAACTATATATAAAAAAAACATTTTTTAATGACAGCAGATCTCAAATTACCGAAAAGGTTGAAACCTACAGAAAATTTTTTGGATTTTAGAAATCTTATGTCGAATCATGGGGAATATGCAGGCAATGTGGAGATCGCAGCACCATCAAAAGTTTTTCCTAATTGTCAGTTTCGAATTGTTTCTAAAGACTATATGGGAACTATGTTCAATTTTTGGACTTGTAGACAATTGTATTCTTGTTTGCTTTCATGTGGTATATAGAACTTAATGTAAAAGCTAAATAGACGGTACAGAAATTTCGATTTTCGAGATTTTTGAAGCAGATCATTCTATGAAGGTTCATTTCTTGACACGGTTTCTGTTAACGATTTGTTTTCTGTCTTAATTGAAATAGTCTTTAATCCAAAGTTAAACAATAAATATGAAATCAAATGTTGACGCATATGTTTGGTCTAACTGGTGTATACAATCTAAATATTTAAAACACAAAGCTTATTTTTGTTCCAGTTCGTTTGAGAGCCGATTTACGCGTTTCTTTTTTTATATTGAAGTTTTTGATATATAGATTAATCAACACTACTTAATTTTTATATTTTTCTAATGTTTATTTTTTAATTTAGAAAAATCTAAAATGTTTAATTTGAGACGCACGGATCAGACATTCACTTGGGGCGCCATCTCACTTTCTACGGTGGTAAGTTTTCGAACTCATGATTAAAAAAGTTTGCTGCAACCACCATTTGCGGTTAACGATTGATTTATTATAAGGTTCCGTAGGCAAACCAGCATTAGTTGAAAACCATGGAAAGCAAACAACTTAGTCAAATATTAGATTATGACAATTGCTTATTTATATAGCTGTTTCATATTTTTTGGACAAAACAAATCATCGCGAGATACGTTTGCAAATTATTACAAAAGTTATAAATGACTGGAACGATTTTTGATTATTATAGGGTAATTGTTATTTGCTAACCTATATGTTTAAAACATGGCTCATTTTTGTTCCACATTTTCTACGAGTTCTACAAGGCCGATTTGCTTTATTCTTTTTTTATATTAAAGTTTTAACTCTGTATATTAATCAACACTACTTACTTTTTATTTTTATTTAACTTTTATAGTTTTAAAACCCTCCTTTTTTAGTCTGTGGAGTTTTAGTTTTGTGATTTTTTAATTATTTAAATTTCTAAGCAATATTTGTAATCGATGCATTTCAATATTCCCCAGACCGATTGCTTCGTCACGTTTTGGTACTAAACATCCTCCCTATACCTGCCTACTATGCCACCAACAGTTCTCAGTCGAGTTTCACAGTATTTGCTGCGGAGCATTTTCACAAAATTTGATATTTCTGCCTGTCTCTGTGTGTTCGTTCTTTCGAAATTTTTCAAATTAGGATATTTGATAAAAAAAGTATAATAGGAATGTCTAAGAACTAATGTTTTATCTCTTAAGGTACATGAACAAAATAACCGACAAAGTTTCGAAAGCTGGTATATTAAGCATACACATATGATATATGAATTCGATGTAGAATTTTGTGATAAGAATAAGTCGGACGATGAGTCTGAGTGGGAGATAAGTCGGGTGGGAGGATAAGACGGAGGCAACTAAAGGAGGAAAATAGGATAAGTCGTGATTGATGGATGGGGTTGGGGGGCAAGGGAGCGTTTGTTAAATAACGCGTCCAAAAGTTCGACTGAGAATGGTAGGCTTAGTATTTGCGACTGTTTTTGTTCGATTGCGTTTATTTAATAAGTGTTACTATTAAATAATCACTCTTGGAAACTCGAAGGATTGTAATCACACAACGAACGTTGTTAAGGAATCCCTTCAATAAATCAGCCTTTTGACCGTCATGTCTTGACGAGGTTTTCCTAGTAATCTGATGATTTTTATTTGTATTACTAGTTTTGAAGCCTGACTTTACCCGGCGAAGTTTGAGCTAGTCCTGGACACGCCTCTTGTAATTAGTTTAAATTTTTTTTTATTTGATACATAAACTTCACACACAGAAAGGTATGCCAGACCTAAGAGGGCAAAATACTTTCAAAGAAAATGGCATTAGATGTGTATAAATACATTAATATTTAATAAGGACGCAACGATCTATTTAATAAAATTAACCTTAACACTTTCTACTATTATTGTGGGTTGCCAATTTGACAAAATATACTTTTTAGGTAATAATAAAATAGGTAATAAAATATTATTAATTCAAAACAGCGATATCACAGCTATTGCTATAAGCTATGGTCGATTTCGCAAAATATTTTATACAAAATGAAGAAGGGAGATGGAAATTCACCTTATCGTTATCTTAAGAGTACACGATCGTTATTAGTTAATGTTTGTCATTTTTTATTATTAGATTGTATAGTTATTCGCATCCACGCAATTATTATATTACCTACAGTAAAATTATAAAAGGAACTGTGGGTTCAAATATTAAATTTATTTGGGAAGGAGTTTTTTATTTATTTATAAACATAACCACACTTCTTGGGCTATCTATAGCTAATTACAATTATTATGCTATGTAACGTTTTTCTGATTTTTATTTTTTGAGAATAAAATTTATTGGAAAGTTTTAAGATGATATCAAATTTCGCCTGCTTAACATTTTCGGTTTTTGGCTTATTACTATACTATTGAAATCTCATTACTTTCCGTTTTGTGTTTTGCTCCAAGGATGCTTTCGCTAATAATCACTTCTTTTGCACTTATCACTTTTAATGGGATTACTACAGGACCTCTAACCATAGTATATTCATTTCCAAGATGCATTGCATGTAAACAAATGCACACAAGGAGTACGTGGACACATGGACAGGGTCGCATTCAGAACCATTTATAATTTAGTGTAATAGTTAGTAGTGTTTAAATAAATATTTAGTAGTACTTACTCCATTTTTACCATTGAACTGGGTTTGCTATGGACTTGACACTACATCTTCAACATCCCAATCTAAAAAAGCTGTTTTATTTTATTTAAAGAAAAAGGCACGAAAGGCTTCATCACTTATTACTTAAATAGGCAGGCACTTATACTTAAATTATTGGCAGTATGAGTATTTTTAGTTCTAATATGTAGTCCTACATAATTAATTCAATGCATTGAGAATAATAATAATCCATAAGAATTAAGTAATTTAAATTATAAAATAAATCAAAACGATTAGTAAAGGGTTTTACAAATTTATTATCTACCTGACAATTGTTTCGACGCTAAGCTGTCATTATCAAAGATAATATAAATATAAACACGTCGCTTAGGTAATTACAAAAAATAGATAAAAAGATAAAAATAATAAAAATTAAATCTCTATCTATTTATCTTATTATTTTTATTTTTTAATTATTTTTTAAATTTCTTATCTATTTATCTATTGTTTTATTTACCTTAGCGACGTGTTTGTTTGTATTTGTATTACCTTTAACAATGACAACTTAGCAGTCAAAACAATCGCCAGGTAGATTATAAAAAGTAGAACTTTTTACTAATTGTGTTTTTTCTTTACATCATCTTATTTACTTACTTACGAGATTCTAAGTTTTTACAGGAAACAGAGGTGACATACTCCCCTAACCCTCTTTACGGTTAGTACGTGAGTTCTCTTTTAATATTTCGGGAACGGCTATTTTGAATAGTCTTAGCCTTGTTTATTATGATTATTTTTTATTCTTTCCTATTTTTCGCCTTCCGATTCCAGTTTTGCATTCGACGCTCTATCAGATTGTTTCCTACTCCTCTTTCTTGATCTGCCTTTTGCTTTTCTGCCTTTTGGTTTCCTTTGTAGAACATTCTTTACCACTCCTGTCTCTTCCATGCTTGGAATATGTCCTAACCAGCTTATCCTTCTACTTTTACTTCTAATTTCACTCGTTATGCTCATCTCTTCGTTGTTAACTTCCCACTTTTCCTGATATTAGACACACCCTTTTTTACACAATTCGTAAAACCAATAACAGTTTGAACTTAATTTGTGGTGATGTTGAATTATTTTAGCATTTTATAAAAATTTTCTCCAGGGATTTTAAATTGAATACTTTGATAATTTTGCTACTTAAATTACATCAAACGCACGGCATTTAGTTCGATGAATTTGATCACATCTATCTTTGATTTCTTTTCTAAATTGCTTTCCTGACATTTTAATTTGGAATTCTCCTATCTAACAGCTAATATGTTATTGCTACTGAGATTTCGAATTCTTGCTACTGTTTAATTGACATTTCCAATTTATTGCTTCAACAAAACCTTTCTTCTTCATTCAGGATTGGAATCTACGTACTTATCCTCCTGCAATCTTTTTATAATTTTGCAAAAAAAACATTTGTCCCACTGTTAAGGAGCTTCATGAATTTGATCCGATGAGATTCTCTAAAAGCCATAATTCCAAGGAGAAGAGTCAGTTTACGGTGCTGCTAGTACTTGCTAGAACTAATAAGTAAAGGTAATACTGTTGTAGGACTGCGAAAAGCTTTTGTTTGTGCAAAGATCTCTCGTTTACACGCACCTCTGAAGTGATTAGTGGATTCATGCTCTTAAGCACGAATGTGATGCTATTATCTGCAATAAATTTCAAAGTGCCTCTCACCTAATGAGCTGTGGGTAAGTCTAGCGATAAAAAAGTAGAGTGTGTTTGGAAATTAGTATCAAAAGCAGATTTCAGTCTTCTATCAAGAATACTTTGTTATGATTTCTTGTATTGTAGCACCTTAAAAATTGGCAATCTCTGACGTAGAAAACATGTTCTTTCATTTTTGAGTATTGAATTCTCCTGATGGCAGGCATATTTCCCAATGTCTACTTACTTAAAGTATGTCACGAAAAGTACGGAAAGAACATCGTGAAAAGCCTGTACAAATAAAAGATTCGGAACTTTTTCAGCTTGAGAAGCTGAACTAGCTCCATGTTATCCGAATATGCGTGTGTGTGCTGTCGATTCTATACCCCTTAAAATTGCCTTTTCAATGAGTTTTACAATCCCACTCCCACAAAGGGTAACTAAAACATTTAGAATCATAATCAACTGCAAATGTCGACAATGGCTTTACACACTTGCTAGTATTACATTTCTTGATAACGTAATTGTAGGCGAACAAACATTAGGTAAAACAGATTACGATATGTTGCGACAAAACAGTTAACTTCATGGGATAATGGTGACCTTCTCTGTACGTGGTTAAACTGTGTTGTCAAAGCTACTCAACTTTATTAGAAATACAATAGCCGAAACAAATTAGACTAAATTGTTCATAGTCAGTAAATAATTTGATGTAATATATAAGCTAATGTTTCTCTAATTTGTGACATAACATGTTTAAATACTCCGTTAGACACCTACAACAGCGTGGTCGTGAGCGATTGATACCTCAAAACCAGATAAGAAGAAAGAAATGCCTACGATTTACACAACGATGATGACGTTATGATGTTATATTAGAAAGCGTCAGCTCTAATGTCTTTCTAACCTAATTAAACTGATATAAACTGAAACTTTAGAAGCTTTAGAAATCGCTTCTCGTAATAGAGTCTGTCAAGGATATGCTCAATTATAACAAAATCTACGGTCACTACGGATCTACGGGATTATGCTCGGGGATTGTCACTTGAAATCCTACGTTTGTCTAAAACACTTTTTCTAATTATTATTTTCGAGATATTTGAAGGGGTTGAAACTTTTAACACTCTCTGCAAACACAAACTATCTTCTGTAACGGTACTAGTTTTAGAATGACATTATGCAAAAGAAGACAAACATCGAGTTTTGGGGGATGAAAAATCATCTTTGGGCTTGCCATTTCTTCTTCAATTTTTAAAATAGGTAAGTTTAAAACCTTTCCAGAACAAAGAAAATAATGTTTCGATAATAATATTTTTTGGGTTGGCGGTGAACGAGTGGTGTTAGCGCACCACTCGTGTTCCAAGGGTCGTGGGTTCTAGTCTCTCTTGGGCGGCGGGATTTTCTAATTGGAAAATTCCGCTACCTTAACTATGGGTGTGTGTATTTATGTTGCATGGTAGGTGGGGGACATACGACCTTAGCTGTTGGTTCCCCTGTAGTGTAGATGTGAATTAAAAAAAGAATAATATTTTTGTTTTATCAAAAATACTAAATGTCAAGGAAACCTGAGAACTCTTCTTTAATAACGCGAAAAATAAAGATTTATTCTGACTAATAAGAAGACCTGGAGATAACAGGAATTGATGGTAAATAAACTAAACTGCTGTTTAATTTATTTTTTTTGTTTATTGTCTCTTTGGATGTTTGTAGGGATACATACAATTACACTGTAGTTGAAAAAATCAGGGGAATCCCATTCGAATCATCCATGAGGCAATGTTAAATGTATACCTACTATTCAGATATATTGAATATGATTATACGAAATCCGTTGGTTAAATAAAGAGTAGGTACGTATGAGGTTATTTACTACAAACAAAGAATTTATTGTTAATATGTAGGTGTTACAGATAAGACCCCGTTATTGAGATTAAACTTATTTTTGTTATAAATAATAGATTAATTGACCAGAATTACAATTACATTACATCATAAGGTTTTGCGATTTGTATTTTAATCTTTATGCACTAGATAACAAATTCTACTCGATAATCTGTGGCACATTATTTCGTTATATCAAATTATCATTTTATATACACATGTATTGTAGCAATCTACGATTTTACAATTAATATAAAATTTAAGTACCTACAACAAAACTGAAATTTTGCTAAGCCAACTAAAGTTTACGAGTCTATTTCTTATAGATGCCATAAACTGAGAACCATTAAATAGTCTATCAAATGTAAAGTCATTAATAAGAAAACGTTTTACTAAAAATCTTTCTTTACTCGGGGATTTTGAATTGAGAAGAGATAAGATTTGAAGAAGAGATAATTTTCGTAATTACTATTGTTTTTTTTTATTCTTCAAATTTTCTTTTTAAATATATAATACCTAATTGTCGTAACTCCTTATTAAAAATCATAAAAGATTGTAACAATGAACTTTTATTAAACAGATTGTAGAAAATAACAGCTTTATACATTTTAATTATTCGTGCAAACGCAATCTTATACAGCTTTTTACAATTAGTGCATAATGGTAAATTTGGTAAAAGGTATATAAATATATGGTAAAGCATCGGCTACTATCGTGACGTCACAGCTAAGCTCATAGGCTCGCAAGCTTTAGTCGGTTCTGTTACAATCATATTATATGATGGTGGGTTATTCTCATCATATTATTTTGTTTTTAGGAAGCCAAAAAACCTACAGCTAAATAAATTAACAGGCGGAGGAGTTTTAATTGGTATAGAAGAAGTCCAAATTATTTCTAAATCATTTATTGTACGGGAGTGGAGATTAAAAGTTTGATAACCTGTCAACAACGTGTTATGAATGTTATTTTGTAGATTGGAAACAAAAAATCCCAGTTACATATGTTTGAAGCAAATTCAAAAATAATTATAGTAGGTGACATTAATATCCATTAGATCCTAATTCCGATAATACAATTCCATTAAAAAATGATTCTAAGAGGCAGATTTCTTAGAATGGTATCATAAAAGCCTACTTTAGTTGAGATGTTAATGATATTACTTATGTCAGTTATGTGAATTAAACGATTACATTGTTTTATTGTTAACTTTTGATTTCGTTGAAAATATGGTGACCATTGTTACGACAGTCGTCCTTTTTATGTCAGGAATTTCACATAAATACCTACTCTAGAAAATTGACGTAAATTTAGCGACATCTTGTTAGAGTCTTCTACACTCGTGAAATTTGCTCCGTGATCTTAATTTAGGAGTTTTACTGTACTATACTTCTAGAACGTTCGAAACGCTTTATAATATATAAAATGTTAAATAATTAAATATCATGCTCATAAATCCCCTTTATACAGGATGTGCTTTTTAACCAACCAAATAACTAATTGCGATTCCGACCTAACCTCAATAAACCGACTTCAAATGCATGCCAGTTTCTAATTCTTCTTTAACAATGATCCGTTTCATGATGGAATGATTTTTATTTACATATAAATATTTATTAGAACAGATAAATTATTATTAGGAATTGATGATTTTTGAATTATTTTCTTATTGTTCACACATTTATTTATTTGTTTGTAACTGATTGTTTTGGATTAATATCAATTAATCATTTTATTTTGTATATATTTTCTTTTCATATTTATTGTTTTTATTTTTGGCTCCATCAAGTAGTGCGTAGGTCATTTCTGGTTTTATTTATTTGTTATTTTGTATTAGTGTTTATATCGTTTGAATGCCATCTGTTAGTAATAATGACAAATAAATCAGTAAATAAATAAATAAAATAAATAAAACTAATAAATAGAATAAACAGAATATGCAGAATAAATAAAATAAATGGAATAAACAGAATTAATAGAATAAACAGAATAAAGAGAATAAATAAAATAAATGAATAAAATAAAAAAGCACTGGAAGTTATGCGCAGCTTCCAAACAGATTTATCTTTATCTTTAATTTTCATTTCTTCAATTTTTAAGACAATTTAAAAACCTTTCCATATCATTTGTTAAGTTAATATTTCTTTACTAATGTTTTTATTTAATTAAATAAACTAAATGTCAAGAAAACCTGAGAATTACTATGTTTCCAAGGTAAGAAGTCTTTTTTAATAACACAAAAAAACGAAAATTAATTCTCAATAATAAAAAACCTGAAGAACATACCCGAACTCCTGATAAATAACTAATGTAAAGTCAACTGATGTTTAATTTAAATCTTTTTTTGTTCATTGCCTCTGTAGATTTTTATAGGGATACAAAATTATCAGGGTTGAAAATTTGTTGGCATTGAAATTGAAAAATCATGCATTGAGGAAATCCCATTCAAATATCATTCATGAGACAATATTAAATGTATACTATGCGGATATAGTTATTACAACACGATTAGACGAAATGTATTGCTTAATAATAATAAATAGTACGTGTTACGTAGTCATTTCAATAGACATACATTCATAAAAATTTATTGTAATAGGTAGGTGTTACAAAAAACAACAAGTTATTGAAATTATATTTTATTTCCGTTATAAATAATTGACTAACTAGAACTACAGTTATATACGTACTTTGTTAACGACCTATATTGCAATCTTTATACACAATACAACACATTTTATTTGATAAGCTTTAAGTACATTACTTCATTAATAATTAACATAAAATATAGTAAATATTAAGAAACAATTTTACAGATTTAATCTATCTGGTATATTACGTAGTGGAGACTAATCTTAGATTCTTTTACTATCGCAACAAACATCGTATAAAAAGAAAAAATATTTTTCGCCAAATTTTTCGAAAAAACGCCATCCTGATACCATGCAATTGTTCTGAGTCAAAACTTAATATTTTTAAATGAAACACTCTGTATCTTTTCAAACTATATAATTTCTATTTTATATGACTACTTCAAATTGACGTCAAAGTTAAGATAGCTGACATATTATTGTGAAATAAGGAATTTCTAAGCAGAGCTGTTAAGAAGATTAATGTCACACATGTTTACATCTGTAAGTGTTTACAAATGTAGAAATTTCTTTGGTTGATGAAATTGAAATTTTAGATTGTTTCTAGATCAGAAATCTTATTGCAAGATGTATTTAGAATGGAATCTCAAAAATAAACTACAATAAACTTTATTAAAGGAAAGATTTGTTCAAATGAATTTAACATAAATTTAACGGGAATGCTTTCCCAAATTGGGGATTCCTCAATTTTGGCTAACTGTTTCATAATTTCATAACACCAAACGATTTGCGTTCTATTCCTAACTCACGCCTTTGCCGGGACATAAGCTTTAACGTAAGTATAGTGTTATTTTGGCTTTTGGGTTATTTTTTTATGAGTAAGTATACTTGTTTATGGAGAAAAATTTAATTAAATTAAAAATTAAATTTACAATTGGCGCCCGAGCGTGGGGCTTTGTTTGTCAGAAAGGTCGTTACAGAGGTTTGACATGTGTCAGTTGTTTAATCTTCAAAAACGAATTGCATTCAGAGAACAATTTGTGCTTCGGATTAGTCTTAAATTTCCCAAAACCTGTGATTGTCACAAAGTAAATAGATTGATGTCTAGAAATGCTCCCGTTTTGTTGGCAACCATTAGATACGGTCTCGATTTGGATGTTGTGAATTCGTTTCAGTAAATTCAAATAATTATCTAACAAAGAATTTAATATTTAAAAGTGTGCCGGTGTCCCAACTACGTTTTGTCAAAATAAAATGTACGCCGTTTCAAAAAATACTGTAATTTTATTCTACACCCATATAGGGAGCTTAAAACATTTCGTGTCATAACCCAATGTAAATGTTTACAGGAGCTTTGCACGTATTAGTATTACATTGTTTGATAACGTAAGCTTGTAGGCGAAAAGGTATTAAGTAAGATAAATTTCTACATGTACCTCCTACCATAATTAAACGGTGGTGTCGAACCTACTCAAATTGTAATAGAAATACAATAGCCAGAACTAATTTGATATAATATATGAACTAATACTTTCTCTAATTTATAGGGCATGACATATTTATATATTACATCGTACACCTACAAGAACGTCGATGTGGGAAATACCGTTACTATATAGATGCGAATTCATCACTACTGGTAAGGTGGGGAAATGAATTAAAAATGTGGAAAACTTAATGATTCTTTAAATAGTACACCTATCTTAATTTACTCAATGTGTATATCATTATTCACCTTTTTCAATCACCTCACCTCTATCAATATATTTATCATTGTTTCTTTCTTTCTAGTATTATATCCAGGAATTTAAACCTGTGGGATTCCCCGAGATAAAACGATAAACTCCTATGTGTGAGCTGATGTTTACTCGTCACAGATGATAATAATTGTTTTGAGCTGCAGCAATTATCATGCGTACCATGTTATAATAGTCGTAGTCAAAATAGCCTTATTGTTGATTCGTTGGCGAGTTTGTTTGGATGTAAGATAATAAAGTCTCAGTTTGTGATTTTTAATTAAATGTAGACTTGTTTTAAATAAATTGTTAGAAGTTTTGTCATAGTTACATGTTATGTAAAGGATAATAAATGTTCTATATATCGGTAAGTATTTTTAATAATCCTTTTTAATAATAAAAGAAACTAACCTATTAAATAAAATTGTTGGCAAATTACAAAACTATGTTTACTAGATGTGAAACTCAATTCTTATATTGTATTGTTGGTTTTTTAATTATAAAATAAGTGGAGGAAATTGGGGAATTTTTAGTAGAGCAGACTAGGAAAATCGTGTATTTTTAATAAGAAGAATACAATAAGAACAATAAGAAGAAAGGAATGGAGTTTTGCTCGTTCAGCTCGACATTTACGAAGTGTTGGGTAAGTTACTAAGAAAAAGTAACTAAGTTACTAACTGTATACGTTACCAAGTTACAGAGAACTAAAAGTAACTGAGTAGTTATCATAGAGTAACTTGTACAATTAAAGTTACTTTTTACAAAATTCTGGCAAAAAAATAAAAATGTATAGGCATATGTTCCCACCTGTGTTAATAGGCAGCTTTGCCTTGTCATTTTATCCTTTAACAGTCCAAATAAATAGGTACTTAATGCTTTTATTTGCACCGAAATCTCATTTGAATCATTTATTCTAAAGGAAAACATCAAAAAACCTTTTCTTGGAAATTGGGATTTTTTAATAACTGAAAATTGTATCGTCTACACATGCTGCATTTATTCATAAATAAATATTGCATTATTTGTAGTCATTGAGCCATGTACAAAAATTACCTGGTTTCGGTTGCCATTTATTGATTTATATATAAGTGTTTATATTTTATACCACATAGCTCTAATATAGGACATACACGGTCTTCCCCGACGACGTCGGCGAAGACGTCGGGGACAAGGTCGAGATAATGAGGTAATGTTTACATTTACTGTAATTTATAGCTGAACTGAATATAATAAAATTATGAGTATCGTATTTCTTTAAAACATCAAAATGAAAGAAAGCAGTATTGAGCATAATACAATGCGTACTGAATTTCTTTCTTTAAAGTATTTCGAAATAGCTTATGCAATTAACAAAACTTTTCATAAGCGGAATAATATTGATATCCATCGGTAGAATTACTAATCAACTCTTTTGTTTTTTATTTATTTCATTCTTAATTTAGTTTAAAAATGGATATAATTAACGCAGGATTTAGGATTCTGAGTTCTGGTGCGCAAACGATGTACAATAATTTCCTATGAAGGACTTTCCGTAAAAGAACACTGGTAAAAATCTGCTGATTTTGGTATAGGAGAGGTCAATGGATAAATTATTATATAGGTATCAAATATCATTTTTTTCGTTGTTCATCAAGAATGTGCTGATTCTAGTAAAATAAATATTTTGTTGCATTTGTAGAGACCGTTTAATAAATTCAACCTAATTTGATGTAAACTGATTCTTAATTTTACAAATCATGTTTACAATATGGGTCATAACCTGATAACGTTGGAAGATAATTACAATCTGTACTACTAATAATTGTCACCTGAACACTTGATGCCATCTACTTTCTTGTATAATAGGAAATAAGTACTGAGAATTTTATACTTTTTGAAAGATTAATTTTATTTATGTACAATATTTTATAAATGTTGAAACTACAGTAGTTATTATTTAGCCAACTTAAATGTTCAACAGTTTTTCATTCGGTGAATCAGTTTATATCAAATTCGGTTCAATTTAGTAAACGGACGTATTTAATAGATGTGACAAAACATTTATTTTACCAGAATCATTATGATTCATGTGAATAAAATGTAGCAAATGCTTTTACTACTATTAATAAAAGATGACAGATATGATAAAAATCAGCAGATTTTTACCATTGTTCTTTGGTAAGTGATAATCTTCCTTTTGGTTTCGGAAAATTGTACATCGTTTGCACACTGGAAGTCGGAATCCTAAATCCTGCGTTAATTAATTATATTCATTTTTGAACTAAATTAACAATGAAATAAAAAAAAAACTAAAGTTTTCGTTTCATAATAAAAGATTGATTTGTAATTCCACCGATGGGTGACGTCAAGGTTATTACGTTTATGAAGACTTTTGTTAATTGCATACGCTATTTCGAAATACGTCTAAACAAAGAAAGAGATTCAGTACACACTTTATTATGAATGATTATTATCAATAATGCTTTTTTTCATTTTGATGTTTTAAAGAAATACGATACTCATAATTTTATTATATTCAGTCCAGGTATAAATTACAGTAAATGTAAACATTACCTCATTATCTCGACCTTGTCCCCGACGTCGTCGCCGACGAAGACCGTGTATGTCCTACATAATTCGTACTATCAATTTAAACATATGAATTGGACTTGTAAGTCGTTTATTTTAAAATAAAACAGCGTTGCTTTAGTTAGGTTTAATAAAAATACAGACCGAAAAATGTTATACATGCGGACAGTATAACTCTTAGGAAGCAACTGATTGCTGTTAAAAATACAAACTTAAATACTAAAGGGGCTCAAAGGCCCCGTTTCTATTGAATACAACTTATTGAGGGTTTACCTAAAGTACCGTTACATCTACGCACCTTGTCGCCGCCCGTATTGTCTCTTTCATCTTTTCATCTTTCTTAACATTCTACTAGGAAAGCTCCGCCAAAACATGACGGTCAAAAGGCTAGTTTATGGAAAAAAGATTCTTGTACACTTCTATTATGCATATTTCAAACGGCGGCCATGAATGAAACGAAATTCAAACGCAGTTCAAGAGGTATCTAGGTCAGTGATTCCCAAAATGTTCCGTGGAGTCCTGGGGTTTTGTGATATATTTTGGGGTTCCACGGGACCAGTAGTTGTACATAAGTCCTGTAATATAACAAAAAGATACCACTTGCAAAGCTTTAAACTTTCCAACAATAACGGCCTAATTACTATTTTATTTGTTGACGCCTTTAGCTACCACATATTTATGTGAAATATAAAAACCAAATATCACAATAAACCGGATGCTACACCAGACATACGAATTCGCTATAAAATATTAAAATAAATTTTTATATACGCATGTTTGAATAAATTATTTGTAGGTAATTTTTATTTTTTTAATGCCCAGTTACGATTAGGATGTTTGTAGATACAGTTAGGGTTCCGCGATATGTAAAATATAGTATAAGGGTCCCGCGGAAAAATAAGTTTGGGAACCACTGATCTAGGTGAATCAATAAAAGACTGAAAAAGTTTTTTATTTAAAAAAAATTAAAAAAAGCATTCCAATGAAAATTGAAAGAACAAATAATAATAGTTATAAAACTTAATATGGCACACTACCAATCCTCATGAAATTTACGTTCATCACTGATGATGGATTAATGATTATTTATTTATTTTATTAATTTTTAATTTTAATAATTTTGGTGTTTTGAAATAAAAATTAAAAATAAAAAGACGAAGTACAACATTTAAAAATAAGGTTATAAACTTTGAAACGCGTACATTAATTCAAAGAAATATTTCAAAAGCGAAAATATTTTGTCATGGAAATATTTGAAATATTTACCAACACTACATAATAACTACATATATTCCCTATTTTAAATTGATTTTTGTCTACTGTTTTAAGATTTTTATATTTTTTTGAATATTATAAAATATAACCACTAAATGACTGAAATATCAAGAAGAGAGATTAAGATAATGAGATAATAACCGCAGCACATATCGAATATAGTGCTGGAGGTGGTCTGTTTATAAATGTAGTTCCAGAAGTTGACATGCTGGATTTTGAGATGGCGCTCCTAGTGGATGTTCGATTTCACGCGTCTTGAATTAATCATTTTAGATTTGATTAATTTAAAAATATAAAAATTAAAAAAATATAAAAATGAAGTAGTGTTGACTAATCTACACATCGAAGGTTTTAATATAAAAAAAGAATGGCGTAAATCGGCCCAGTGGAATTCTCAAACGAACTGGAACAAAAATAAGCCTTGTGTTTTAAATATATAGATGTTAAACTTGTTCAACACAAGAGAGTACAGCTGCAAAATTTTACTGCAACTACATGTTTGTCATTTTAAAACCTTCATTCATATGAAAGGGCTATTTACACTTTAGCAGATTATAATTATCATGTGAAACGTGAATCTAATTTTACTTATAAAACTAGAAATTTAGGAATTATTTAGAGGAAATTAACAAAGTAACTTTAGTACGTTACTGACATAAAGTAACGAGTTACTTCTACTTAGTTACTACCCAACACAAAAATAAGCGAACCACTTATGTCACACGGAGCGGTGCTCGTGATTTGCCGAGCCAGATTCCGAAAACCACGCGACGTGTAACCCCGGCTTAAGGTAGCTTAAAATATCGCACACAACACTGACGAACCACGATAGTTCGCCGAGGCTTGCCGGTCGTCATCGTCTTGTATGCTCCTAATAACGAGAAGCGTTTATCACATAATAACTGTTGTTCCGTAGCCCGCCAGTCCTTTGTTTATAGAAATTTGCATCATCGTATAAATCTCATGACACCTTACAGCTTTTGTCTAAAACGTTTTTCTAAAATGTATTCTTTTCGAGATTATTTTATTTTAGATAATACACTCTGAATGTAACGCAAGCTAACTTCACGTTTTAGTAGTCTTTGAGATGTAAGTAGATCATGACCGAGAGGCTAAATAAATTTTGTACACCTATTCTCGGGAATACGGAAATATCTGAGGTTTTTCCGTATTTCTGAATTAATTTCCGTTATTTCCGAAGGTATAGCCTAAAATTTCGTGGTATTTCTCTTTCCTTTTTTTATTTTTAGGTTAAGTTGTCTGTGGTGAATGTTAAATCTTTTTTTGATGAGTTTATTTATTTAGTATAGTTAGATTGGATAAAAACTACATAAGCACCTATGTATTTATAACATATTAAATGTGATAATTCTATATTTTTTTACATAACCTTCTGAAATTTCTGTGAACTCAATTTTTTATTGCATGAATTAATAGCAAAAGCTTTCAACGAATTAATAGAACATTGCTATCGTTTATTTTAAAACGTTTCGAGAGCCGCTAATACTGCGTCATCAGATACCGCATATCGAAGACATTTCAATGTTGCACATTTGTACACCGCCATCTATATTTATTTGCTGTCTTCATGCAATAAAAAATTGAGTTCACATGGAAAATTCAAAATTATGTTAAAAATATAGAATTATCAGGTTTAATACGTTATAAATAGGTGCCTATAAATTTTTGTCCAATCTAAGTACACTAAATCAGCGGATCGCAACCATAGGGTCGCGACCCAATTTTGGGTTCAAAGTTTAAAAAGAAAGGTTAAAAATGGGTCGCATAATTATTTATTTTTATTATATCATTTAGGATCATGTTAAAAATATATCGTCGACTTCCTTTGAAAAGTGCGTAAGTGCCGAAATTGTGCCAAAATTTGCTATAAAATGAATGTTAGAAATTCCGAAAATAATAGAGGTCGCTTAAATATCAAAAATAAAATCAGGCGCAAGTGCAAAAACATTGACAGCAGCATGAAAAATGGTTGATTTCCTGTAAATAAATAGTCTTTTCGGAATTATGCACTTTCCATGTGAAGCCGACGATATACTATAAGGTCCTGTAATTTTAAGTAACCCTCTCCCTTTCGTATGGGTCGCCTTATAATTTTATTGATATTTTTGGTCGCTAGATAAAAAAGGTTGCGGAACGCTGCACTAAATAAATAAGCTCGTTCAAAAAAGAGATTTAACATACACTGCAGCCAACTTAACGTAAAAATAAAAAACAGAAAAAAGTCTTAGAAACAAGTAAAAAATAGCGCAATCTTGTAGTCAAGATTTAATGTAGATGTACAGATATACAGGGTTCAACCACTTCTGATTCAATCAGAAGTCTAACGCTAAAGGTTTTATTACAAAAAGAAAGGTATTCATTAGGGTGGCCTTATAAGCAAAAAATTGTAATGCTAAAGTCTCATTATTTCCATCGAGAAAGCAATACTCACAATAATGTTTTTAGCATGTTTTGATAGTGAAATAAGGTTCCTTTACTAAAATGAAATTTCCAAAAACACACATTTTATAATATAATATAATAATAATAATTGCTACAACCCATAGCCTGGAAACCAGGCCCCAGAAGCTATAAGCTTGTGCGGGAGGGAGGGGGCGATTATTATTATTACGTAGGCCCTAAATGCGGCTGCAGCCGACTTACAGATGGAACAGCGCAATTCCCACATTTGTGTCACAGCTAAGGAAAACTGCAGAAAACCTTAACCAGATCTGCCGGCACCGGGAATCGACCGCGGGCCGCTTGGGTGAAAGTCCAGCACTCTAGACAGTACACTACCAAGGCTGTAATTTTTGTGGCTGTATTACGCAAGGCGTCGAAGAATCATCTTAAACAACATATGTATGTATCTTGAATATCAAAATGAAGTAAAACCTTCATGTAACATAATTGTCTAGAACCGATATTTTTTCAAAATTTAACTTTGGCGCCCAATAACTCGAAAACTATTGATCCTAGTCAATCATATTACACAAAGGTTTTTGTTCATTTATCGATACAAGATTCATAGATGCAAAAAACGTTTTTTCGGAAATTTCATTTTTTTTATAGAGGAACCTTATTCGTTTTTCTTATTTTTAGGAATAATGAGAATTTAGCCTTACAATTTTTTTTTATAAGGCCGCCTTAGTATTCATGTCTATATTCACTATTCCACATTTTAAAGGAATAGGTTGAAAAATAAAGAAATAATTCTCTAACGTATGATCATTGTCACCCGGTATAGTTGTGAATAAAATTAGTTAAGTCTTTATTGAAATTAATATTCTTTTATTTACCTGTTAAACATCTCCCACTGCATTTATCAATTAACAAAACTTAATGAAATAGTATCAGAGTTAGTAGTACCAGATTTCCAAATTTTCATGTATTTCCGTAATATTCCCGAATATTCCTCCAATATTGCCGTGTATTCCCCTATATTCCCGAGCATTCCCCTATATTCCCGAGCATTCCCTAGTATTCCTGACTATTTCCGAAAATTTGTACACCTGTCCCCGTCGTGAGATGCCCCTCGGTCATGACAATCTCCGGACAACGGGATTACATATATGTACATTTTGTTTAGTTGTAAAATAAGGAAAATCTATTGACAGCGTGATTTTACATATAATTGTAGGTGTAGTGAGAGTATTCGTGAACGAAAGAGTGTCCACTAAAGTAGCACCACCATAAAACTATGAAAGACAGCCAGGCACTATTAACAAATTAAAAATATACGCTGTCTGTATTTTTAGATTTTAAAAATAAATACTTTTAGTTTGTCATCAAAAATACGTTTTTATTTTGTATGCCATATAGTTCCGTAACGGGTACCGATGGTTCACTTTGCTCGTTCTATGACAAACCGTTCCTCAAGAAATTTTGAATCAAAATGTCTATAGGTATTTTTGTTGAGGAAGTCACATAAACTGTGACAAAAGTAGTCAGCTTCCCCCTCAGCTTACCGGAAAATATGGGAGAAGGCTGTAACAAAACTACATTCACCGTGTCATAGCTATTCGGCGGATTGCAGTACTTACAGAACCATTTTATCTGGTTTTTCCTTTATCAAAATCGGACCATAAATAATGGAGGTATGGCTTGCGGCGTTTTTTTAGTAAACAGCCTGTATATAATAATGTTGAGAAAATTAATTTCTTTATTTTTCCTTTTCATAAATTCGTAGATTGTATTTTTTATGAGTAGTATTAAAGATATTTTTCGGTTTGGCCATTCCTTACGCATCGTTCGCGTATCTTTTATACACATAAAAAATTGTTTACTGATACTATTGTTGTTTGTATGTTTTTTGTACATACTTCTCCCATTTTGGAGTTCTCCCATACTAGCTGAAAATAGAGCATTCCCCATAACAAATCCATAGGTATGTTCACAATATGTATATTTATATTTCTCTGGCTTTGCGTATCTTTGTTTATTGTTTCTAGCCTTATTTAGTGAAACTCGGTAATCATGATATAAAACAAACTGGTTAGCAAACACGTCGCTAAGGTAAATACAAATAAAAGGTAACGATTTTAATGGCATTTACAGAAAGAATAAGTCGTATTTACAAGAAAAGTTATTGCATTGTTTCTGCGGCGCCCCAAGTCCCCCCGTATATCATGCGAGTCACCTTTGACTGCGTTACAGTGCTTTCTTACATCAGACAAGTTTTATTAGCAAGTAAATGTACTTATATTATTGATTTTGTATGTTGAAAATATTGTCAGGACAAACCTACAAAAATATCAAAAAATAAAACCTTGTTTAACATAATAAGTTTGATTTAATATTATGAAATATTAATAAAAACTCAGAACTCAAAGTTATATCCACAAGGTTGCATAAAACATTCAATAAAAACTAATACAGTACAATGAAAACCACCACCAAGTCATTAAATACACTGTTGTATTTGATTTTGCACCACTCTAACGTTTATTAGCAAACAAACACCATACACTTCCAACGGACTAACGTCGCGTCGATTGCCGTAACCATCTGGAACGTTTTTTACATAGAGAACCAAGACCAACATTGTCGCTTATGAGCCTAAATTTAGAAATATAATTATATTTTCGCAATAAATCGTTTAAAAACGTTTTTTTAAAATTAAAAGAAAGTTTTTATAAGTTTTCACACTTCAACACACGTTTTACACAATTTACATTGTAAGCTAAACATCGATGAGCTATGTAATATTTAATAATATAGCCTAAATTTAAAATATTTTTTGAAAATGTACATTAAATATTTATAAAATATGAAGATTTAAATCTAGATTGTTTGGTCAAAACGACAGATTTAGTGAGTCGTTTTATTTTTTTTATTTTGTTATTTAACAGCATCAACAACTTAGGTTATTAGCCGTTGTTTCTAATTATGTTAAATTTTATGTTAAGTTGTATTTGTATATAAAATGTTGATTTAATAATACTTTTAAATATTAATTTTCTAATATCATAGAAACATTTAATACATATGTTAGATTTTTATATATTTCTTCAAATACTCGTATGTATGATATTTAAAAATTCAGATATAAATTATACTATGTACAATAAATATATTTTATATTAAAAAAAAACATAATATTTAAAACACATTAACACTATATTTATTAAATATAGTACGCTACTGGGTTATAGTTTTTCTTAAAGTTTCATTCCTTCGATAATTTTAAATTTCTATTGCGTAGTCTCACAATTCTGTGATCACATACTTTGGGTTTTAAAATGTTCTAGTTCTACATAGAATTGTACCATTTCAATACAGTAGAAGAATGTTTTAACATCAATGTTTCACAGTCACTTCTTTTATTGCAAATTCTAGTATTTACTAATATGATAACGATAATAAACTGCAGCAGTGATTTATTATGAACAGTGCTTTCTATTCTAGCAAATTCCTGGTGTCAACGAATAAGGTGATTCGGCAGAAAATATATTTTCTGAAATAGATACTTTCCATGCTGACTGAAATTCCGTGCCAGAGGAAATTCAGATCAACAGTACTATCAAAACAGTCATCTGCAATTGATAAACATTAAACAGGATTAACCGTCCACAGTCTGCCCAATATATCATTTTAGGTACATAATATTGGTACTGAAAATATTTCTGGTGTTTTGCTTTTATCTGTTTTCAGATCCAGCTTCACATAATTTGTACTTCAGTAACTCAACAATGAATTCGGATAATTGGTTTTCTGTGACTAATGTGTCCAAAGCTGTAATAAGCGGACTGTGGAAATATGTATCTGGTATGTAGTACTAAATGCTTTAAAGATAAATCGCAAAATTGCTGATGTTACAGGAAGCAGCAAGCGTAAAAGGGAAGAAGATAGGTCTAATTCCTATGATGATACATGCCTTGATGGAAGTTCTAATAAAAGAAGAATTGTACTACTTGCTGATATTCGATGTCGTCCAACAATTCGTTATATCCAGCCATTTTATGAAAAGCATTATGGCAAAGCTGCGAATTTACGCAATAAAAGTACTCAAACGGATGATTGAAATTAAACAATTAACATTTCAATTGTTATTTTCATTATTTTTCTAATTCGTATTGGTGCTAAATTTAGTTTAAAATAAATACTTAAAACTTATATTTCACAGTATAAAATATTTAGAATTTCAAACATTTGAAGTTTCTAGATTTCAGAAGTTTAGGGTTTTAGAGTTTACGAGATTTGGAATTTTGATGTTTAAAATAATCTGGGAGTCCGATATCCATGCATAGTCTATTGGTAGATGTACTCAGGGGTCATTACAAAACCAAATCTTTGAGAGTTTCAGATATATCTAAAGATTTAGAATTCAGGATTTTCTATATCCGTACTAACCATTTTGTGATTTAACAATTCCAAAGTTTTATAGTTTAAGTACTGCAATATATATTAGGACCCTGTAAGTTACATATATTCCAAATTTTAAAAATTTTAGGCTCTGAAACTTTGAGAAAGTTGAATATTCAAAATTTGATCTTCTGTTTTTCGATTTTAAAGATTTCACGGTGCATATTTCTAATATCTAGGTAGTTATTGAACGCTCAGTTTTAGCAATCAAGAGTTTTAGAGTTTCATATATTCAGCACCGGTTTACCTAATAGGCCCGAGAAGCCAGGACCTAGGTCGGCAAATTTTGTAGGGCGGCAAACTTCGGATCGATCGCCCCCTTGATTTAACAACAAATGTTAAATACGTACACATCTGGATAGACGTCCATGGTAGCAATAAAACCGAAGAACGGATCGAGATTATTTTATTGCTTTTTACAGGAACTATTAGCCCCTTTGGGTCATTGAGTAAAATAAATACATGTTTTACTGTGGAAGTGCAAAGTTTTTTCAACATTTTAGATAATTCCTTTATTCGTTTACTACATTTCATTCAGTTATCTCAATTGTACGTAATTTTACTTTTACTGGATTAGTGACTTTTGGGAATTTTTATTTTTAACATTAGATAAGTTTTGCCTTTTGTAATAAATCTATAAAATTAAATATTAATTTGATATTTTATGTACATAAAATGAATTCGTTGAAATTTAAAAAGGGCGAAATATGGAACTATTTTATAGTAGTATTCGTTGAAAGAATTTATCCCACAATTTCTTTTCCTAACCTTCATTCATTGTCCTCTACTATTAAAATGAATTCTTGGAAATTTAAAAAGGGGCAAATAATTCTTGGAACAATTTCTTATTTTGTTAAAAGGTTTAACTATTTTATAGTAGTATTTCTATTGTAAGAATTTAACTTACATTGTGCTGGATATTAATGCATATTAAAATGAATTCGTGGAAACTTAAAAAGTATAAAATAATTCTTGGAACTATTTTATAGTAGTATGCTTTGATAGAATTTAACCTACATTTTTACTTACTAACCTTCATTCATCGTCCTCGAATATTAAAATAAATTAGTGAAAATTTAAAAAGGTGGAAATAATTCTTGAAACACTTTCTCTTTCTATTAAAAAGTTTAACTATTTTATAGTAGTAGCAAGGGCGTACCCAGCGAGGGGCAGTTGCACTCCTTAAAAAATAAAAGAGTATAAAGCCCTCTTCAAATTACATGCAATCATAACAATAACATCTTTTTATTAAGGGCGTGAATGTGAGTGGGCCTATAGGCGACAAATGACATAATCCGGCCCTGCATATGTGGAGAACTTGGAGAGTTTCAGAACTTTAATTTCCCACAATTTTATACCATAATGAATTAATTATAAAATGCCACAATTGAAATATATTATTAAACTTCAAAATTTCAATCATCTATATTTTTGAGTACCGAAGAAATATGTCGTCACTTTTAGACAGGTCGAGTCATTTTTTGCAATTTTATATTTGTGTCTAGTGTTTCAAGAATCACCTTAAACATTATTAAATGAAAATAAGTGTTTTGGGTATAAAAAACTAGTTTTTTATTAATGTAACGAGCCACCCTCGTGCCATTTCAAAAAATGAGTTAACTTAGAAAAACTTCTAGAACGTACAAATACTAATCCGTTCAACGAAACCGTAGAGCAGTAGTTTTAAAAGGAAGCATTTTTGGAAATTCATTGTACACTAAACTCAGAAATAAAATTGTAACCAAATCACTCGACCTGTTAAAAAGTGGCAATTGAGATATTGTTGGACTCCGAATTTAATCCCGAACCGCAATCACTAAAAACATACAGGATGTCCCATTTAGAAATTGAAAGTTGAAAACACCTCCGGTTAAATGATAAAAACTTGCCTCTTATGTCAAAATGCACATAAAGGTCTTATACGTGCTCTCCAAAGAAGGATATCAATAAGGCGCGTTTACTAGCCCCAAATCTTTCCATGTTTAACTGTCCGCCATTTGCTTATTTTTTCATATATTGATTCAGAATTTAAGGAGGGAACATGATAGACTATAGAGCTTCTTCACAGCCAACTAGACGCTTTCTGCAACTTCCGGTTTAACCGGAAGTGTCATTACAATACTAATTTTAAATAGCATCCTATATATTTTCCACACTTATCTAAATCCACTTGATATTCTCTATCCAATGATGTATCACACTTGATGTAAAAATTCAAAATGGCGTCTGTAACCTCGATTATTCATTTGTCACTACCATACAGCTGGGTATTATACAATAAGTATTTACGTAGAGAGCAAGAGGGAAGAGGAGACAGGGGAAGGATTGCAGAGAACAAGAGCGAAAATGGCGAGAGGGTGGGAGGAAGGGAGGGAGAGAGCGAGGGAGAGAGAGAGGGAGTGAGGGAGGGAGAGACGGAGGGAGAGAGAAAGGGTGAGAGGGAGGGTGAGAGGAAGGGTGAGAGGGAGGGAGAGAGAGAGGGAGGGAGAGAGGGAGGAAGAGTGGGAGGGAGAGAGGGAGTGAGAAAGAGAGGGAGAGCGGGAGGGCAAGGGGGAAGGCGAGAGGGAGGGCGAGAGGGAGAGGGAGGAGGAGCGAGAGAGAGCGCGTGAGAGAGAGAGGGGGGGAGTGAGAGAGAGGGTGGGGGAGAGAGAAGGAGAGGGGGGAGAGCGAGAGAGAGGGGGGAGTGAGAGAGAGAGGGTGAGAGAGAGAGGGCGTGAAGGATGGTGAGGGAGAGAGGGAGGGCGAGAGGGAGGGTGAGAGGGAGGGAGAGAGGGAGTGGGGAAAAGGAAGTGTCGGCGAGGGAGTGGGGGGAGAGGGAATTGGGGAGAGGGGGAGATGGAGATGGGGAGTGGGAAAGGAGGGGTTGGAGAGAGGGGGAGATAGGGAGAAAAATTGAGGATGGGAGAGCGTGGGAGGTAGAGCGAGGGAGGGCGAGCGAGGAAAAGATAGAGAACGAGGAAAAGGTAGAGAGTGAGGAAAAGGTAGAGAGTGCGGAAAAGATAGAGAGTGAGGAAAAGGTAGAGAATGAGAGAAAGTGGGTGAGAGAGGGGGAGGGAGAGAGCGATATCTGGAGCGAGAGAAACAGAGCGATATCTGGAGTGAGAACGAAAGCAGGAGTGACACGGAAAGGGAGAGTGGAAGAGACAGCGAGACAAAGCAAAGATGCGAGACAAGAGAGGGTTGGAATGTGGGAGAGACAGAATGGCGACAGGGAAAGCGGGAAGTTAAAGCCGAAGTGGGGGTAACGAGGGAGTGGGTGAGATCGTAGTAGGAGAGTAGAGATAAAAGAGGGGAGTGCAAGAGAAGTGGGCAGAAAGGAGGTCGGGTGAGGAATGGTGGTGCGAGGGAGGGTTGAGGGTGCGGGGAAAAAGAAAGGAAAGAGGGATGGAAAGTGGGAGGGAAAGAGAAAGAAGGGCGAGAGCGAGTAATCGAGCGAAAATATCATAAAGTAAAATATAACTACTTGATTATTACAACGTACAATCTATACATTTAAAAACAAGGCTCATTTTTGTTCCAGTTCGTTTGAGAATTATACTGGTCCGATTTACGTGATTTTCGCTTTCGGTTTGTATATTAGTCAATACTACTTAATATCTGTATTTCTTAAAGTTTTATATTTTTAAATAAATAAATTTGAAACATTTATTTAGATAAGCAAGTGAACGACTATCTACTTGCAGCGCTCTCTCAGTGCCCACCTAGTAACTTTTGGTACTATTCACGGTTATAAAAGTTTACATAGTTGAAAACCATGGAATGCAGACAAATTACACAAATATCAGGCGATGTCCTGATGACAATTGCTTATTTATAGCTGTTTTATTTATTGTTTGAACAAAAAAATGTTAACACAGCTTTAGATTACGAAAATGTTATGTACTTCGATAGTGAATACAGCGGCCATATTGAGCTTTATTGTATAGATCAATTATTATTTACTATTCTATATATTTAAAATACAGCTTTTTGTTCCACTTCGTCTACGAGTTCTACAAAACCGATTTGCTTTATTCTTTTTTGTATTAAAGTTTTGACGATGTAGATTAATCAGCATATGTACTTTTTATTTTTATTTAATTTTTATATTTTTAAAACTGTTCGTGTGCGGAGTTTTAGTATTGTGAAAAAGTAGAATAAGAATGTCTAAGAACTAATGTTTTATTTCTTAAGAGACATGAAGAAAATAACAAAGTCTAGAAATCTGCTTTATTGAGTATATGATATATGAATTCAATGTAGATCAACTACCACCAACAACTGAGAAAGATAGCATAACTAACATGCTCGAAGATAGAATGACTCAACTACGGTTATCCCAAACGTCTGAGTGGCCGTTTGATGAAGTAAAGAAACAAATTAAAGAAGAAAGGGGTCTTGCCGCAGGGATAAAAGTAAAATCACCCACGTTATATGGAAAGAAACTAGTCCACCTACTATAAACAATTTGAGGCGACCGCTGTGGCCAACGGATGGACTGGCAAGGAAAAAGCCGTTTCTTTAACTGTGGCATTGCGTGGAGACGCGTTGAACGTCCTGCAAACAATTCCAACAGGACAGGAGAATGAGTACCAACTGCTAGTCTCTCGGTTGGAGATGAGATGAGAGAAAGTCTTTAGGAGTTTGAAGTCGATGTTGCGCGGCTGGTCCTATTGGCGTACGCTACGGCATCCGATTCATTTCTGGGACAACTCGCTGTGCAGACCTTCATTGATAGACTAAGAGACGGTGAAACAGGCAGGCACAATCAAGAACGACTGATGCGCTTACCCACGCCTTAGAATTTGAGCCGCAAATCAATTGTCCCTAGGCCACTAGCGAGTTCAAACGGTTACGGAAGAAGAGGAACGTTCCAAAGATCGCCTAGAGGAGTTACTAATGAGAATTCTTAAAAAAGAAGAGGGTCGTAAGAAGAATCTTCAAGAAGTTCGAGGACCCCGTTGCTGAAACTGCGGCGAACAAGGGCACATACGACGCCGTTGCCCTAAACCAAAACAAGTTCAGCCGTCGGATAACTAAAGGGGGTCGACGAGAGGGGACCGAACGTTGACCGTGAGTGGAGATGCCCCGGAGATCACCATCCATGCCGTAACATCGAAGAATCGTACCAGCAGTTTGTTCGTAGATGGGGAAATCACTAATAGAACTGTTTCACACTACTTATTGATACGGCGGCGACCAAGTCCATCATACGTTCTGACGTTCTACGAACAGGTCTGAAGTTGCAACTACTCAACTCCGTACAGCGACAGGTAAACTAATACCAACACGCGGAGTGGTGAAAATGAAGATTGGCATTGGAAGTAAAGAGTGTGATCATGAGGTGCTGGTAGCCGATATCACTGACGCCATTCATCTCGGGAATGGACCTCATGAGAAAATTTGTTTGTTGAGAAAGTTTTACGTTGGACTTGAAGGAGAGTGTTTTGAAGGTCGGTAACGAAGAACTTCCTTTGCACCAACGAGAAGACCCTGTCGTAAGGGACTTGCTGACAGAAGACGTAATATTTCTGGGCCGGAGCGAGATAATTGTCAAGGAGGGTTTGGATAGAGACCTTCGGGTAGGATGTGTGCGAATGATGGAGCCTGTCTGTGATAACACCCTTGTGGGACAGTGTGTCCGAGTATTCCGAATGGCCAGGTGTATCGCTGATGTTCCAAAACCAGTGCCCAAAGACCATAGTGGAAAATTAGTGGGTATGGTTACTAGTTCGTGCGAAGACCTTAATAGAACGGAAGTGAAAGAGGTAGAGGTTTCGGTTCACCGATACCAAGATATCTTCACTCTTGACGGTAGCCAGAAGGGGGCAACCGATCTAGTGCGACATAAAATCAATACAGGGAAGTCTAGGCCAATCCGTCAGCAACCGAGACGTCTACTTCTAGCAAGACGAGCAGAAGCGAGTAGAATCCGAGAAGATTATTACCGATATGGAATAACAAGGTGTCATCGAGCCATCCAGCAGCCCATGGGCATCACCGGTGATTCTGGTCAGCACGAAGGACCTTGCGTCCATATTTCGTACTCACAGATTTTATTTTTTCCAATTTATACTGTCGATCGATCACCAAATCATCAATATTTATCAAAGGTTTTAATTGCAGCTTCCCAACGTTGTTAAGTTCTTTTAAAAACTCCATTTTGGAACTATTTTTCTAGAAGTTTATCTAGTAATTTTTTTATTAAGACTAAATAACTATGTATGCAGAATGTCTCTATTTATATGTTTGTTCATATGAAAAATTGTTTTTCTAGAACTACTGGAAAATATGTTTTTAGCATTGAACATATCAAAACAATGTTTAATATTGGAAAAATATATTTTTCACCTTGACAATATCCTGTGTAGAAATCAATTATTTATTAGCAAAATATGTTTACATCCTGTATTTTTGTTATCACCTATTTTCTAAACTTTCAATATTGGAAAAAAATATATTTTTTACCTTGATCATTAATATCCTGTGTACAAAATCAATTTTTATTAACAAAATATGTTTACATCCTGTCTTTTCTTATCGCCTGTTTTTCTTCAACTTTGATATGTGTGTATATTAAGATTTACCTTTATAAAAATCATTTATCAAATTACTGCGTTATCTGTTGTTTAAACTAGGTAAGAATTATTTATTTTTATAATCTAAATTTTTTTACTTTTTTAAATTGTGTTAGAAATGTCTTGCATAAGCTGTGCCGGATATGGGTCCAATCTTGTTAATCTATACTGGTACATTCATCTTGGTGCTACAACCGATAATATTAAAATAATGGCTGATCCGAACAACCTAGAAGGAAGAGCATTAAGGAACTTTTTAGATAATAAAGGTGTTCAGGAAGCTAATCAACATGGAATACCTTTAGAAATTTATAAGGGTGAACAAGCAAGAAAATCAAGGTTAATAGAACAGAGTAAAATCTATCTGTGAAAATTATATGTAAATTATTTTTCTGTAAGAAAAATTAAAGTTTTTGGGTTATCTTAAAAAGGTTATTTATAGAAAATCTTTTAAAAATAACCTCCTTCCTATAATATAGATTATATAAAACGCAAAGAATTTTTTTAAAAGAAGTTTTAATAATTTACATTTATTAAATGAACTAAATAAAATTTTTACACCTGATTGATGTTTTTTTATTTACAGATTAAAAAGCTTTCGGGTTTTCATTAATTAAAGCTTTACCTGTTTAGTAAATAGGTATATTTTAAAATAAAAAAAGCTTTTCATATGGTCTAATTAATAAAACAAATATTATTTTCTTATTTGTATCTGTATGCTTTAATAAATAAATAAACATATTTTTCTAGATGTTTTTTACTTTTAGTAAAGGGTTCCTTTAGATATATATGAACTAAGTTGAATAATAATAATTTTATTATCTAACTCACCCCAAAATAATGGTGGTAACAATATAAATCACAAAACCTTTTTGTAAAACTTGTTTTTAACTCACTCTAAATTAGGTTCTCCACGTTAAAACATAATTGATAAAAAATAGTTTGTGGTTGAAACTTCCGTTTTCTATTTTGATGATTAACATATTGCTGCATTGGGTATTTAATAAAAACTAATTTTTAGCTTATATTATTGATTGTGAATAACAGATGGCTGCACTAGGATGTTTTAGCGCATAAATATGTATTGACAACCCACATGTGATATCATTTAGCGGGCTTATCTAATAAGAGGATTTTGTTTACATATGCTTGGCGGGCTTATCTACTAAGAGCATTTGTTTACATGCATACAGCCATTTAAGTCAACCAATCAGCTGCTTTGTTTACATTTGGGGGAATTATTTAGTAATTTTTTATTTAACTAAATATCATTTGGTCACCTGTATGTTTACATATGCTTGGTTGGCATAGCTAATAAGAGCATTTGTTTACATGCATACAGCCATTTAAATCAACCAATCAGCTGCTTTGTTTACGTATGACGTCACTTCCGGCATCCATATTTGTTTACATCCGGCGGCCATATTGTTTACATCCGGCGGCCATGTTTGTTTACCTATTACCTATAACATGTGTGCTTATGACGTCACTTCCTGCGCTAGAACATACATTACTGTACTACTAACGCATGAATCGAACAATGCGCATATATTTGGCCGAGGTCGTCTCCGATCATCAACGCGACAACGATCAATACCTGCATCTGTTTTCCGGTTTTCCGAGATCAGAAAAGCGCGATTCGGAGTCACTATCAAGATCTCTTCCTGGTCCCTGTTGATTATTCCATTGCTCACTGTGTCTCCGAGGATCTCCGCATGGCAAGAGGGATCGCAGTAGTATTTAGCAATAAATTTGGACCGATGGATGAACTTTTAGAACAGAATCCCTCTGTTGGAAAAGTATCACACTTTACTATTATTTACTACTTAATAACGAAACAGGTTTACTACCAGAAACCCACTTATGCGGACCTGTGGAAGGCGTTATGGGATTTGTGGACTGCGCTGCCTACCAGGGACATTAACAAATTGGCAGTTCCCAAACTCGGCTGTGGGCAGGACCAGCTGGATTGGAGAATCATTCGAAACATGTTGGAAGTCATCTTTAGAAGTACTGTCGTGACAACCTTGATCTGCAAGTTCGACCCACAGCTCGCGTCAAGGCTAACGAAGAGTGTAGACTGTTACTTCTACGTAATAAAACGTGTAGTCGAGGTGAAGACTGGCGATATCGTCACAACCGTTTCTATAGGAACCAGAGAATAAAGCCTGTTCTGGGACAGAACAGACTTAGAGAAGGGGCAGTGTAATAAACGGGAGTAACCCCTATACGCCGCCGTCGAACATTCAAGAGCTTGCGTGAGTGATGTATGAGGTGCTATGTATGATGTGCTGGAGACTTCTAGAGGATTCTACACACTTCCATGTGGCTATATACCTCGGTCACGTAGAAGAAGGATCAATCATTGTTCAACTGGGGAATTGAATATGCCCATTGTGTAACTAGTAGACAAATATAAATGTGTAGTATATAAATGTTGTATTGTAAATAAATAGTCCTTAAATAGCCTACTTTAAGTTTGTTAATATCTAGTTTAATTTCGTTAACAGTTTATAATTATAGTCATTGTAATTAGTGTATGTAAATAAAATTTCTCTTGTTAATAGACGATTAAACAGCTATTTTGGTATTACTAAGACCATTTTCAACATTAGTAATAAACATTTTTAAATTATTTTTTAATAAGAATGACGTATTATCTCTAAATTATTGAGATTTTTAAAATTTTTCATACTATTAGAAAAATTGTTTCTAATAAAACTAGCAGATTCTATTTCTCAGATGAAGCAGTGTTTCTGGCTAGATTAAAGAGTTTGCAATCGTTAGTTTGTGTGTGGAACCACAAGCTGCATTTCTCTTATCAATTATTATGTCTCATGAGAAAATCCATGTCTTATTTATGAAAGATCTGCGACCTACTCTAAAATCTCTAAAAAAAAGTAATTTCAAAGATAACTGAATACATACTCTTGATACATAATAATAAGGAAAAGAGCTTTTTATAATACTAGCTATATGTGAAGTATGTATTAGAAATATATGGAAAAACAAACTTAAAACTAAGTCGGATTTATGTTAATAAAAACTGTGATGTTTATTAACCTCTGTATCACAATAATGAGTAGCAGCTGTCTCGTTATTGCTACTTACATATATGTTTTGATATGCTTTCTTTAATGCTACTGGTTGATTATGTAAAAATATTTCAGAAAAACACAACGGTAGATAAAAATATGAATTAAGACATTTTGTCATGTTCTCAACATTTACACGACGAGAAAAGTAATAGTACTAGTAACGATTCACATTCGGTCACGATATGTATTGTAACATTGAGTAACCGTACTATAGAATGCAGTCAACCATCTAGATAACGTTATTTTAAAGTGGCGCACCTAATAATTTAATTACAACGGTCCTCCTTTTGGAGACACGAATTGAGATACGCTCAATTCGATCACTAATGCTATTGCAGAAGCTACCACACACTGGTGGGAGCGAGGTGTGCCTATCCAGACTTCTACTAGCTCTCCAGGCTAGTACCGGAGTTATCAACGTACTCACTAGTCGAGACCCCTTCTTTCGGCATTGGAGACGGCCTCTAGTCTAACTTCGGACTTTCCCCACGTGTGTGGGCCCACTACCCGACCGAAACGAACCTCAATCTGGTAGGCTTAGACGGTTATACCACCCCGATCTACCAGTTATAGGCCTCGTGTGGCCTCGTCCACGCTTGGTTTAGTTCTACCTAAGCAGAACCCAGGTGTGTACCCTTGGATTGAAGTTGTTTTGATCATTGAGAGGCTGTGTATTCGCTACAATACCCCTTAAGCTCAGCGGCTCGAAACGGTTTCTTCTGATCACAAGACTGGAATTGCACAGTCATAACGTGATCTTCAAACTCTCGTTTATGAATACAGTTGGCTGGTGGCATGCAGTGTAGCATCGGCCAGAGATTGCCCACAACCCGGCCTGGATAAACATAACACGAACTCCACTCCATCAAGCAGAGATGATACATTGGAATTTTCAAAAATATCTACGGCTTCCTGGTCGACTCAGCTTGTAAAAATGAGTACTTGGGAAATAACTATCCGACGAAATAATTTACGGATCACGATTGAAGTGCGTTTTGGGTGACCAGTGAGGAAATTGCGAAAACGAAACAACTTTAACACCCTGTATCTACGATATAGATGTGCACCATGTTTTCATATTTTGGAAATGTGTAGACAGGCCCTTCATATTTATGCTTCCGGATTGTCAAATCGCAGGGTTCTTGCAAACATGAGATTTAAGGCTTACGATTGAAGTGCGTTTTGGGTGAACAGTGAGGAAATTGTCAAAACGTACCAGCTTTAACACCCTGTATCTACGGTATAGGTGTGCACCATATTTTTATATTTTGGATATATGTAGACGCATTCTTCATATTTACGGTCACAGATTGTCAAATAGCAGGGTACTTGCAAACATGTGATTACAGCTTACGATTGAAGTGCGTTTTGCGTGACAAGTGAGGAAATTGCCAAAACGTACCAAATTTAACACCCTGTATCTACGGTATAGGTGTGCACCATGTTTTCATATTTTGAGAATGTGTAGACAAGCACGTCATATTTATGGTCCCGGATTGTCAAATCGCAGGGTGCTTTCAAACATGTGATTTAAGGCTTACCATTGAAATGCGTTTTGGGTGACCAGAGAGTAAATTACCAAAACGTAACAACTTTAACACCCTGTATCTACGGTATAGGTGTGCACCATGATTTCATATATTGGAAATGCGTAGAAAAGCCCTTCGTATTTATGATCCCGGATTGTCAAATCACAGGGTGCTTGCAAACATCTGATTTAAGGCATACGACTGAAGTGCGTTTTGGGTGACCAGTGAGGAAATTGCCAAAACGTAACAACTTTAACACCTTGTATCTACGATATAGATATGCACCATGGTTTCATAGTTTGGAAATGTGTAGAAAAGTCTTTCATATTTATGGTCCCTGATTGTCAAAGCGCAGGGTGCTTGCAAACATGTGATTTATGGCTTACGATTGAAGTGCGTTTTGGGTGACCAGTGAGGAAATTGTCCGAAACGTAACAACTTTAACAACCTGTATCTACAATATAGGTGTGCACCATGTTTTCATATTTTGGAAATGTGTAGACAAGTCCTTCATATTTATGGTCACGGATTGTCAAATCGCAGGGTGCTTGCAAACATGTGATTGCGGCTTACGGTTGAAGTGCGTTTTGGGTGACCAGTGAGAAAATTGCCAAAACGTACCAACTTTAAAACCCTGTATCTACGGTATAGGTGTGCACCATGATTTCATATTTTGTAAATATGTAGGTAAGCCCTTCATATTTATGATCCCGGATTGTCAAGTTGCAGGGAGCTTGCAAACATCTGATTCAAGGCTTACGATTGAAGTGCGTTTTGGGTGACCAGTGAGGAAATTGTCCGAACATAACACCTTTAACACCCTGTATCTACAATAAAGGTGTGCACCATGTTTTCATATTTTGGAAATGTGTAGAAAAGCCCCTCATATTTATGATCCCGGATTGTCAAATCGCAGGGTGCTTGCAAACATCTGATTTAAGGCTTACGACTGAAGTGCGTTTTGGGTGACCAGTGAGGAAATTAGCAAAACGTAAAAACTTTAACACACTGTATCTACGCTATAGGTGTGCACTATGTTTTCATATTTTGGAAATGTATAGACAAGACCTTCATATTTATGATACCGGATTGTCAAATCGCAGGGTGCTTGCAAACATCTGATTTAAGGCTTACGACTGAAGTGCGTTTTGGGTGACCAGTGAGGAAATTGTCAAAACGTAACAAATTTAACACCTTGTATCTAAGATATAGATATGCACCATGCTTTCATAGTTTGGAAATGTGTAGAAAAGCCCTTCATATTTATGGTCCCGGATTGTCAAAGCGCAGAGTGCCTGTAAACATGTGATTTAAGGCTTACGATTGAAGTGCGTTTTGAGTGACCAGTGAGGAAATTGTCCTAACGTAACAACTTTAACAACCTGTATCTACAATATAGGTGTGCACCATGTTGTCATATTTTGGAAATGTGTAGACAAGCCCTTCATATTTATGCTCCCGGATTGTCAAATCGCAGGGTGCTTGCAAACATGAGATTTAAGGCTTACGATTGAAGTGCGTTTTGGGTGAACAGTGAGGAAATTATCAAAACGTACCTGTTTTAACACCCTGTATCTACGGTATAGGTGTGCACCATGTTTTTATATTTTGGATATATGTAGACGCATTCTTCATATTTACGGTCACAGATTGTCAAATCGCAGGGTACTTGCAAACATGTGATTACAGCTTACGATTGAAGTGCGTTTTGCGTGACAAGTGAGAAAATTGCCAAAACGAAGCAACTTTAACACCCTGTATCTGCGATACAGATCTGCAGCACGATTTCATATTTCGGAAATGTGTAGGCAAGCCCTTGATATTTATGACCCCGATTGTCAAATCGCAGGGTGCTTAACATGTATTTTAAGACTTACCATTGCAGTGCATTTTGCGTGACCAGTAAGAAAATTGCCAAAACGAAACAACTTTAACACCCTGTATCTACGATAGATGTGCACAATGTTTTCATATTTTGTAAATGTGTAGACAAGCCCTTCGTATTTATGGTCCCGGATTGTCAAATCGTAGGGTGCTTGCAAACATCTTATTCAAGGCTTACGACTGAAGTGCGTTTTGGATGAACAGTAACGAAATTGCCAAAACGTAACAACTTTAACACCCTGTATCTACGATAGATGTGCACCATGTTTTCATATTTTGGAAATGTGTATACAAGCCCTTCATATTTATGGTCTCGGATTGTCAAATCGCAGGGTGCTTGTAAACATCTGATTCTAGGCTTACGACTGAAGTTCGTTTTGCGTGACCAGTGAGGAAATTGTCAAAACGTACCAAATTTAACACCCTGTATCTACGGTATAGGTGTGCACCATGTTTTCATATTTTGGAGATGTGTTGACGAGTGCTTCATATTTGTGGTACCGGATTGTGAAATCGCAGGGTGCTTGTAAACATCTGATTTAAGGCTTACGACTGAAGTACGTTTTGGGTGAATAGTGAGGAAATTGCCAAAACGTAACAACTTTAACATCCTGTATCTACGGTATAGGTGTGCACCATATTTTCATATTTTGGAAATGTGTAGATAAGCCCTTCATATTTATGGTACCGGATTGTGAAATCGCAGACTGCTTGCAAACATGTGATTTAAGGCTTACGACTGAAGTGCGTTTTGGGTGACCGGTGAGGAAATTGTCAAAACGTACCAACTTTAACACCCTGTATCTACGGTATAGGTGTGCACCATGTTTTCATATTTTGGATATATGTAGACAAGTCCTTCATATTTATGATAACGGATTGTCAAATTGCAGGGTGCTTGCAAACATCTGATTTAAGGCTTACCATAGCAGAGCATTTTGGGTGACCAGAGAGGAAATTGCCAAAACGAAACAAATTTAATACCCTGTATCTACGATATAGATGTGCACCATGTTTTCATATTTTGGAAATGTGTAGACAAGCCCTTCGTATTTATGGTCCCGTATTGTCAAATCGCAGGGTGCTTGCAAACAACTGATTTAAGGCTTACGACTGAAGTGCGTTTTGTGTGACCAGTGAGGAAATTTCAAAAACGTAACAACTTTAACACATTGTATCTACGATATAGATATGCACCATGTTTTCATATTTTGAAAATGTGTAGACAAGCTCTTCATATTTATGGTCCCCGATTGTCAAATCGCAGGGTGCTTGCAAGCATGTGATTTAAGGCTTACGATTGAAGTGCGTCTTGGGTAACCAGTGAGGAAATCGTCAGAACGTATCAACTTTAACACCCAGTATCTACAATATACGTGTGCACCATGTTTTCATATTTTGTAAATGTGTAGACAAGTCCTTCATATTTATGATACCGTATTGTCAAATCGCAGGGTGATTACAAACATCTGATTTAAGGCTTACGACTGAAGTGCGTTTTGGGTGACCAGTGAGGAAATTGCCAAAACGAAACAACTTTAACACCCTGTATCTACGATAGACGTGCACCAAGTTTTCATATTTTGGAAATGTATAGACAAGTCCTTCATATTTATGGTACCGGATTGTCACATCGCAAGGTGCTTGGAAACATCTGATTTAAGGCTTACCATAGCAGTGCATTTTGGGTGTCCAGTGAGGAAACTACCAAAACGAAACAACTTTAACACCCTGTATCTACGATAGATGTGCACCATGTTTTCATATTATGGAAATGTGTAGGCAAGCCCTTCATATTTATGATCCTGGATTGTCAAATCGTTGGGTGCTTGCAAACATATGATTTGAGGCTTACGACTGAAGTGCGTTTTGGGAGACCAGTGAGGAAATTGTCAAACCGTACCAAATTTAATAACCTGTATCTACGGTATAGGTGTGCTCCATGTTTTCATATTTTGGGAATTTGTAGACAAGTCCATCATATTTATGGTACCGGATTGTCAAATCGCAGGGTGATTGCAAACATGTGATTTAAGGCTTACCATTGCAGTGCATTTTGGGTGACCAGTGAGAAAATTGCCAAAACGAAGCAACTTTAACAACCTGTATCTGCGATACAGATCTGCACCACGATTTCATATTTCGGAAATGTGTAGGCAAGCCCTTGATATTTATGACCCCGATTGTCAAATCGCAGGGTGCTTGCAAACATGTATTTTAAGACTTACCATTGCAGTGCATTTTGCGTGACCAGTAAGAAAATTGCCAAAACGAAACAACTTTAACACCCTGTATCTACGATAGATGTGCACCATGTTTTCATATTTTGGAAATGTGTAGACAAGCCCTTCGTATTTATGGTCCCGGATTGTCAAATCGTAGGGTGCTTGCAAACATCTTATTCAAGGCTTACGACTGAAGTGCGTTTTGGTTGAACAGTAAGGAAATTGCCAAAACGTAACAACTTTAACACCCTGTATCTACGGTATAGGTGAGCACCATGTTTTCATATTTTGGAAATGTGTATACAAGCCCTTTATATTTATAGTACCGGATTGTCAAATCGCAGGGTGCTTGCAAACATCTGATTTAAGGCTTACCATTTCAGTGCATTTTGGGTGACCAGAGAGGAAATTGCCAAAACGAAACAAAAATACCCTGTATCTACGATATAGATGTGCTCCATGTTTTCATATTTTGGAAATGTGTCGACAAGCCCTTCATATTTATGGTCCCGGATTGTCAAATCGCAGGGTGCTTTCAAACATCTGATTCTAGCCTTACGACTGAAGTTCGTTTTGCGTGACCAGTGAGGAAATTGTCAAAACATACCAAATTTAACACCCTGTATCTACGGTATAGGTGTGCACCATGTTTTCATATTTTGGAAATGTGTAGACGAGTGCTTCATATTTATGGTACCGGATTGTCAAATCGCAGAGTGCTTGCAAACATCTGATTTTAGGCTTACGACTGAAGTGCGTTTTGGGTGAACAGTGAGGAAATTGCCAAAACGTAACAACTTTAACATCCTGTATCTACGGTATAGGTGTGCACCATATTTTCATATTTTGGAAATGTGTAGACAAGCCCTTCATATTTATCGTACCGGATTGTCAAACCGCATACTGCTTGCAAACATGTGATTTAAGGGTTACGACAGAAGTGCGTTTTGGGTGACCGGTGAGGAAATTGTCAAAACGTACCAACTTTAACACCCTGTATCTACGGTATAGGTGTGCAGCATGTTTTCATATTTTGGATATGTATAGACAAGCCCTACATATTTATGGTCCCAGATTGACAAATCGCAGGGTGCTTGCAAACATCTGATTTTAGGCTTACGACTGAAGTGCGTTTTGGTTGACCAGTGAGGAAATTGACAAAACGAAACAACTTTAACACCCTGTATCTACGATAGATGTGCACCATGTTTTCATATTTCGGAAATGTGTATACAAGCCCTTCGTATTTATGGTCCCGGATTGTCAAATCGCAGGGTACTTGCAAACAACTGATTTCAGGCTTACGACTGAAGTGCGTTTTGGGTGACCAGTGAGGAAATTGTCTAAACGTACCAAATACAACATGTAACGGGTACATTTTCCACCGGCATTTAGTATATAAAATTTGGTATTAATTCTTGTTAAAAATCCTAAGTTCGGTCCTGTGGACGTCGCTTAATTTAAACTAGCCTGTCATCAAATAAACATCTTAAATAAAAGGCACCTTTTAAGAAAGGATTGGTTGGTATTTGCTATAATGAAATAATGTAACGTCATATTGATGTCGTTTTTCGTATCTTGCGACTTGGCATTCTAAAAATAATATCAATTTCTTCAAAAAGAAACCTTGAAAAGAAATCATGAGAAGCGCTTAGTCAACTCATTTATTAAAATATTTCGGTAAACATTTTGAGTGTATACGATTCGTAAATACACTTTACTTTGTCTGTTATTTGCGTTTTAAATTTTAAGTCAATGCGGCGTAGAAATTTTTCGTCTCGATAGCAGTAGCATTCCACACGTGTGTTTTGGCGCGTAGAATTTTGGTGTTGCTTTTTACACGTAAGGTCGTGAATCCTATAGTAGGACAAGCAACAAGCACCCTTGCCGCCTAAAAACAGATGTCTATACGCGGAGCAATGTTGAGCAGAGTTAATATAAGCGCGAGATGATGTTGAGACGAGGCCTGTCTTCCAAAATCGCACGCCGAGAGCGTACGTTCGATCTTGTGTTAAAAATGCCATTTTGTTGTAGTAAAATGGAGTTTGAAAGAAAACTCTAAATTCAGTTTTTCATATTGTTTGAACAATTACCGACTTTCGGATGGTCGGTGCATTTAATTAAAATCAATATGTAATAGTTATCGTTTAAATAAGTGTTCGGAAATTAACCAATAATTCGTGGTTAACAAAAGTTAGTTATTCCGTTAAATATTTTCACGGATGTTTGTGCTTCAGAAAAGTGGGAAATTCAGTTTCCCTTATTACTGTGTAACAAGGTTACGACAGCCTACCGTACCGTACTCTCGTCTAAATAATTATTGTACAGAAATAAGTTAATATTTACAGACGCTTTCTCTGTAATCGAAATTTCGGCTAAATAATAATTCGTGCTGTGTGCCTTCTAAATTCAGTTCAGAATTAATGGTTATGTGTATTGTTTTATTGAAAACGATGAAATTATGAAATGGTTATCAAAACTAATAGCCAAATCTTTTATGGAACTCTTTGGTTGCATTTTGTTACTGCCGTTTGGGGTGAATTTGCAAATTATAATTCGCCATATCCAGTTTCTACGAGGGTTATCTCGTACATCTTTAATGTATGAAAGAAAAATCCCAATATTCCAGTTTCCATTTGCTGTGACGTTTCGTCAAATTTTATGCAGTTTATCGTTGATTTTGGTTTGTGACTTACCAAAAATAAAAGGTATTGTGACTATTGTTTTTAGTGTTATTCTTTTAGGTAAATTTCTTGTTTGAATTTGCAGTCATTTTTGTTATTGTTTCTCAATTAGTAGAAATTCATTATAAATTTTTGCTCATTAAATTCTACTATCAATAGAGCTCTCGTAGTTTGTTAAAAAGCTTTAAACTTTAATGTAATCACAATTCATTTGTATTGATACTGTCGAATTGATTTAATTTGTCTAATCTCATTTAGATATTTGTGTATAAATTTTTGTCCAGAAAAAGACCAGTCAATATAAATTTTAATATTTGTGTTAATGCTTTTGACCATTGTTTGTGGTCGATTTAATCAAATCTTTTTGAGTTATTTTCATAATTTAATGAAGAGTTCTAGGTGAATTTTTATTGATTAATTTTGGTATAATTATAACCTAATAAATTTAGGTTGGACTTGTAATAAATATACGAGGTGTGTTTTATTTTTATTTATGCAAAGTTGTGTTTTAATTATTTTCCTGTTAATAAATGTTATTAATTCAAAACTGAATGATCTGAAAAACGGAACCATATTGGTTATGAATGCTTAAGTTCATTTCTTCAACAATTTTAAGTAAACAAAATTTTGTTTTAACTAAATATTCTATTCATTTTCTGGTTAATGGATTTAATAAATTTTAATTCTTATTCAAAATAACATCTTTGATTGGTTAATTTATAATTAACTAAGCTCAGAACCAGATGGCGCCCTTTTTGAGTTTTTAATTGTGTTTAAAACCCTTATCTATTCCTTTTCGCAATTTATACAGCTGTGGAACCAATACCTACGACTTGATTAATTAATTTGTAAGAGAGAGTTTAAATCTCAAGCTGTGGCAGCTATTTTTTGAGTTTTCGGTTACCGTAAGTATGATGTATTATTATAGCTTTTATAGTTATTTTTGTGGTTTTATCTTGGCGAAAAAAAACGTTTGTTTCAAACATTAATCTACGGAATAGGAGTGCACCATGTTTTCATATTTTGGCAATGTGTAGACAAGTCCTTCATATTTATGGTACGTGATTGTCAAATCGCAGGGTGCTTGCAAACATCTGATTTAAGGCTTACCATAGCAGTGCATTTTGGGTGACCATAGAGGAAATTGCCAAATCGAAACAAATATAATACCCTGTATCTACGGTATAGGTGTGCACCATGTTTTCATATTTTGGAAATGTGTAGACAAGCCCTTCGTATTTATGGTTCCGGATTGTCAAATCGCAAGGTGCTTGCAAACATCTCATTTAAGGCTTACGACTGAAGTGCGTTTAGGGGGACCAGTGAGGAAATTGTCAATACGTACCAAATTTAACATCCTGTATCTACGGTATAGGTATGCACCATGATTTCATATTTTGGAATTGTGGAGACAAGCCCATCATATTTATGATCCCGTATTGTCAAATCGCAGGGTGCTTGCAAACATCTGATTTAAGGCTTACGACTGATGTGCGTTTTGTGTGACCAGTGAGGAAATTGCCAAAACGAAACAACTTTAACACCCTGTATCTACGATAGACGTGCACCATGTTTTCATATTCTGGCAATGTGTAGACAATCCCTTCATATTTATGGTCCCGGATTGTCAAATCGCAGGGTGCTTGCAAACATCTGATTTAAGGCTTACGACCGAAGTGCGTTTTGGGTGACCAGTGAGTAAATTGTCAAAACGTACCAAATTTAACACCCTGTATCTATGGTATAGGTATGCACCATGTTTTCATATTTTGGAAATGTGTAGACAAGCCCTTCATATTTATGGTCCCAGATTGACAAATCGCAGGGTGCTTGCAAACATCTGGTTTTAGGCTTACGACTGAAGTGCGTTTTGGTTGACCAGTGAGGAAATTGACAAAACGAAACAACTTTAACACCCTGTATCTACGATAGATGTGCACCATGTTTTCATATTTTGGAAATGTGTATACAAGCCCTTCGTATTTATGGTCCCGGATTGTCAAATCGCAGGGTGCTTGCAAACAACTGATTTAAGGGTTACGACTGAAGTGCGTTTTGGGTGACCAGTGAGGAAATTGTCAAAACGTACCAAATTCAACATTAATCTACGGAATAGGAGTGCACCATGTTTTCATATTTTGGCAATGTGTAGACAAGTCCTTCATATTTATGGTACGGGATTGTCAAATCGCAGGGTGCTTGCAAACATCTGATTTAAGGCTTACCATAGCAGTGCATTTTGGCTGACCATAGAGTAAATTGCCAAATCGCAACAAATGTAATACCCTGTATCTACGATATAGATGTGTACCATGTTTTTATATTTTGGTAGTGTGTAGTCAAGCCCTTTATATTTATGATCACGGATTGTCAAATCGCAGGGTGCTTGCAAACATCTCATTTAAGGCTTACGACTGATGTACGTTTTTGTTGACCATTGAGGAAATTGCCAAAACGAAACAACTTTAACACCCTGTATGTACGATAGACGTGCACCATGTTTTCATATTTTGGCAATGTGTAGACAATCCCTTCATATTTATGGTCCCGGATTGTCAAATCGCAAGGTGCTTGCAAACATCTCATTTAAGGCTTACGACTGAAGTGCGTTTAGGGGAACCAGTGAGGAGATTGTCAAAACGTACCAAATTTAACACCCTGTATCTACGGTATAGGTATGCACCATGATTTCATATTTTGGAATTGTGTAGACAAGCCCTTCATATTTATGATCCCGTATTGTCAAATCGCAGGGTGCTTGCAAACATCTGATTTAAGGCTTATGACTGAAGTGCGTTTTGTGTGACCAGTGAGGAAATTGTCCGAACGTAACAACTTTAACACCCTGTATCTACAATATAGGTATGCACAATGTTTTCATATTTTGGAAATGTGTAGACAAGTCCTTCATATTTATGATCACGGATTGTCAAATCTCAGGGTGCTTGAAAACATATGATTGCGGCTTACGATTGAAGTGCGTTTTGGGTGACCAGTGAGGAGATTTTCCGAACGTAACATTTTTAACACCCTGTATCTACAACATAGGTGTGCACCATGTTTTCATTTTTGGAAATGTGTAGACAAGCCCCTCATATTTATGATTCCGGATTGTCAAATCGCAGGGTGCTTGCAAACATCTGATTTAAGGCTTACGACTGAAGTGCGTTTTGGGTGACCAGTGAGGAAAATGCCAATACGTAAAAACTTTAACACCTTGTATCTACGATATAGATGTGCACCATGTTTTCATATTTTGGAAATGTGTAGAAATGTCCTTCACATTTATGGTCCCTGATTGTCAAATTGCAGGGTGCTTGCAAACATGTGATTACGGCTTACGATTGAAGTGCGTTTTGGGTGACCAGTTAGGAAATTGTACGAACGTAACAACTTTAACACCCTGTATCTACAATATAGGAGTGCACCATGTTTTCATATGTTGGAAATGTGTAGAATAGTCCTTCATATTTATGTGCCCGGATTCTCAAATCGCAGGGTGCTTGCAAACATGTGATGTAAGGCTTACGATTTAAGTGCGATTTGTGTGACTAGTAAGAAAATTGCCACAACCTAACATCTTTAACACCCTGTATCTACAATATACGTGTGCACCATGTTTTCATATTTTGGAAATGTGTAGACAAGTCCTTCATATTTATGGTCCCGGATTGTCAAATCGCAGGGTGCTTGCAAACATGTCATTACGGCTTACGATTGAAGTGCGTTCTGGGTGACCAGTGAGGAAATTGTCAAAACGTACCAACTTTAAAACCCTGTATCTACGGTATAGGTATGCACCATGATTTCATATTTCGGAAATGTGTAGGCAAGCCCTTAATATTTATGACCCCGGCTTGTCAAATCGCAGGGTACTTGCAAACATGTGTTTTAAAACTTACCATTGCAGTGCTTTTTGGGTGACCACTGAGGAAATTGCCAAAACGAAACAACTTTAACACCCTGTATCTACGATAGATGTGCACCATGTTTTCATGTTTTGGAAATGTGTAGACAAGTCCTTCGTATTTATAGTCCCGGTTTGTCAAATCGCAAGGTGCTTGCAAACATCTCATTTAAGGCTTACGACTTAAGTGCGTTTTGGGTGACCAGTGAGGAAATTGTCAAAACGTACCAACCTTAACACCTTGTATCTACGATATAGATATGCACCATGTTTTCATAGTTTGGAAATGTGTAGAAAAGTCCTTCATCTTTATGGTCCCGGATTGTCAAATCGCAGGGTGCTTGAAGACATGTGATTGCGGCTTACGATTGAAGTGCGTTTTGGGTGACCATTGAGGAAATTGCCAAAACGTAACAACTTTAACACCCTGTATCTACGGTATAGATGTGCACCATCTTTTCATATTTTGGAAATGTGTAGACAAGCCCTTCATATTTGTGATCCCGGATTGTCAAATTGCAGGGTGCTTGCAAACATCTGATTTAAGGCTTACGACTGAAGTGCGTTTTGGGGACCATTGAGGAAATTGTTAAAACGTACCAAATTTAACACCCTGTATCTACGTTATAGGTGTGCACCATGTTTTATATTTTGGAAATGTGTAGACAAGTCCTTCATATTTATGGCACCGGATTGTCAAATTGCAGGGTGCTTGCAAACATCTGATTTAAGGCTTACCATTGCAGTGCAATTTGGGTGACCAGTGAGGAAATTGCCAAAACGAAACATCTTTAACACCCTGTATCTGCGATATAGATATGCACCATGTTTTCATATTTTGGAAGTGTGTAGACAAGCCCGTAATATTTATGGTCCCGGATTGTCAAATCGCAGGGTGCTTGTAAACATGTGATTTAAGGCATACCATTTCAGTGCGTTTTGGGTGACCAGTGAGGAAATAGTCAAAACGTACCTAATTTAACACCCTGTATCTACGGAATAGGTGTGCACCATGTTTTCATATTTTGGAAATGTGTAGACAAGTCCTTCATATTTATGGCACCGGGTCTTCAAATCGCAGGGTGCTTGCAAACAGCTGATTTAAGGCTTACCATAGCAGTGCATTTTGGGTGACCAGAGAGGAAATTGCCAAAACGAAACAAATTTAATGCCCTGTATCTACGACATAGATGTGCACCATGTTTTTATATATTTGGAATTGTGTAGAGAAGCCTTTCATATTTATGATCCCGGATTGTCAAATCGTAGGGTGCTTGCAAACATCTGATTCAAGGCTTACGACTGAAGTGCGTTTTGGGTGTCTGGTGTGGAAATTGTCAAACGTACCAACTTTAACAACCTGTATCTACGGTATAGGTGTGCAACATGTTTTCATATTTTGGAAATGTGTAGACAAGCTTTTTATATTTATGGTACCGGATTGTCAAATCGCAGGGTGCTTGCAAACATCTGATTTAAGGTTTACCATAGCAGTGCATTTTGGGTGACCATTGGCAATGTGTAGACAAGTCCTTCATATTTATGGCACCGGATTGTCAAATCGCAGGGTGCTTCCAAACATCTGATTTAAGGCCTACAACTGAAGTGCGTTTTGGGTGACCGGTGTGGAAATTGTCAAATGTACCAACTTTAACACCCTGTATCTACGGTATAGGTGTGCACCATGTTTTCATATTTTGGAAATGTGTAGACAAACTTTTTATATTTATGGTACCGGATTGTCAAATCGTAGGGTGCTTGCAAACATCTGATTTAAGGCTTACCATAGCAGTGCATTTTGGGTGACCATAGAGGAAATTGCCAAATCGAAACAAATGTAATACCCTGTATCTACGATATAGATGTGCACCATGTTTTCATATTTTGGTAGTGTGTAGACAAGCCCTTCATATTTATGGTCCCGGATTGTCAAATCGCAGGGTGCTTGCAAACATCTGATTTAAGGCTTACGACTGAAGTGCGTCTTGGGTAACCAGTGAGGAAATTGTCAGAACGTAACAAATTTAACACCCTGTATCTACGATATAGGTATGCACCATGTTTTCAGGTTTTGGGAATGTGTAGACAAGTCCTTCGTATTTATGTTCCCGGATTGTCAAGTCGCAGGGTTCTTGCAAACATGTGATTACGGCTTACGATTGAAGTGCGTTTTGGGTGACCAGTGAGGAAATTGCCAAAACGTAACAACTTTAACACCTTGTATCTACGGTATAGGTGTGCACCATGTTTTCATATTTTGGAAATGTGTAGACATGACCATCATATTTATGGTCCCGGATTGTCAAATCGCAGGGTGCTTGCAAACATCTGATTTAAGGCTTACGACTGAAGTGCGTTTTGGGTGACCACTGAGGAAACTGCCAAAACGCACAAACTTTCACACCCTGTATCTACACTATAGGTGTGCCCAATGTTTTCATATTTAGAAAATGTGCAGACACGACCTTCATATTTATGGTCGGGGATTGTCAAATCGCAGAGTGCTTGCAAACATGTGATTTAAGGCTTACCATTGAAGTGCGTCTTGGGTAACCAGTGAGGAAGTTGTCAGAACGTAACAACTTTAACACCCTGTATCTACGATATAGGTGTGCACCATGTTTTCATATTTTGGAAATGTGTAGACAAGTCCTTCATATTTATCTTCCCGGATTGTCAAGTCGCAGGGTTCTTGCAAACATGTGATTACGGCATACGATTGAAGTGCGTTTTGGGTGACCAGTGAGGAAATTGTCAAAACGTACCAAATTTAATACCCTGTATCTACGGTATAGGTGTGCACAATGTTTTCATATTTTGGAAATGTGTAGACAAGCTCCTCATATTTATGATCCCGGATTGTCAAATCGCAGGGTGCTTGCAAACATCTGATTTAAGGCTTACGATTTAAGTGCGTTTTGGTTGACTAGTAAGGAAATTGCAAAAATGTAACAACTTTAACACCCTGTATCTACAATATACGTATGCCCCATGTTTTCATACTTCGTAAATGTGTAGACAAGTCCTTCATATTTATGGTCCCGGATTGTCAAATCGCAGGGTGCTTGCAAACATGTGAATACGGCTTACGACTGAAGTGCGTTTTGAGTGACCATTGAGGAAATTGCCAAAACGTAACAACTTTAACACCTTGTATCTACGATATAGATGTGCACCATGTTTTCATATTTTGGAAATGTGTAGACAAGTCCTTCTTATTTATGCTCCCGGATTGTCAAATCGCAGGGTGCAAACATCTGATTTGAGGCTTACCATTGCTGTGCATTTTAGGTGACCAGTGAGGAAATTGCCAAAACGAAACAACCTTAACACCCTGTATCTACGATATAGGTGTACACCATGTTTTCATATTTTGGCATTGTGTAGACAAATCGTTCATTCTCACGTTCACGCATTGTTGAATCGCAGGGTGCTTGCAAACATTTGATTTGAGGCTTACGGGTGTTGGGTATTTTGGGATAGCATTAAGGAAATTGGTAAAATGTAGCAACTTGTATTTACGGCTAAAGTGTTCTCTATTGTTTCATATTTCGCTGTCTTAGAGTTAATAACCTGCTGGTTACTATAGATCAATATTAACGTTTTACATCACTGTAAACGGCGAGTGGAGAGGTTACAAGTTGGGCGATATATCATGCTTTACTGGTATGCTTCTTTGGCACTTATATCTGAAAGGACAAAGATCTGCCAGGGGAGAACCACTTTAACAAAACACCCGGTATGTAGTGTGTTTCACTTCACAGCTTGACATTTCTATATTTTTGTTATTTATAATCAAATCATTTTCAATTTTTTATCAGGTATAGAATAATTTGTGGGAAAATAAAATTGAAATAAATTTGTGGGTAATTAAAAACCCCACTTATTATACACCATCAGCCTACTACGATCGAAGACAAATGCAAGTAATCGAAGAAACATAGTAGGCCTTGTTTAATTGTCATCGTCGTCACGAAATTCTCTTCTGGACCTCAAAACCAAATTTTGGTTAAAAATCTTCAATAATAATTATTTTAAATACATTTTATTAGAATCGTTATTTCGGCTTGACACCCCGGTATCTTTGTTATTTATAACTGAAACAATTCCAAGTTTTTATTAGGTATAGAACCCTTTAAAATAAACTTGTGGGTAATTAAAAACCTATTTATTATAAACCATCAGCCAACCTGCTACGATCGAACCCCTTAAAACAGATTTGCATGTAATTAAAAATTCCATTTATTATAAACTACCAGCATACTACGATCAAAAGTAACTGCAAATAATCGAAAAAACATAATAACTGGTTGCTTGGCCATTTTTAAAATGTACCATATTTAGTATACACAATTCTCTATATTATGACAATGGAGAGATAGCCTCATTTATTTTTTTAAGTTCTGCAGCCATGGTAGCCATCTTTGTTTCATACGTGTAGCCATGAACATAAACTTTTGTATTTATAATTTCGCTGTCCATCCATTTCTAAAAAAAAATATACAGGGTGTCCCATTTAAAAAATGTTACGTTTGAAAATAACTCAAAAACGCGACGTTCAATGCTTTCTTTGTCTTCTCCATGTTAACCAACAGAAAAAATTACTGCTAATTTGCTAATTTAACCGATTTCGTACCTCCAATAATAAGTGCGATAGCAATAGTGTGCCGATAACTGCGAATAGCCTGTAATTACAACAATAAGAAATTACATTTATTGGTTTACAGCAACTTGGACCCAAATGCAATTTCGGTATGGTTCAGGTTCTGGTGCAGGATAATAAAAATATAAGGGTTCGGGTTCTGATTCCGGTACTTGCTTTGAACAAATAAGGGTTCAGGGTACGAATCAAATATTGTTTTTTGCGGTTTTATAGCTTCCAAGTTCCAATTCTGTCTAAGTCCTTGGTTGAGGATTTTAATGAGATGCGCACACAACATCATCGATACACAAGAACGTAAAATTTATACTGGCAGAGTTATTGTCCGATTAAAGATGAAAATGTCATCTGGGAGCATCTAAGCGCCCTGAATAAAGATTATTAAATACATTACATAAATACATACACACACGCTAACAAAGATACAGTAACGAATAATCGTGATATTAACATGCTAAGATTATATGCTGTCAGTACTTTACAAACCGTGCATGGTCGAAGCTGTTTGGGAGTTGAAGGTACGCGATAATTCCACCGTATGGTACCTATTTCTGAAAATGAAGGGAAGGTATTTTAAAATCTCTAAGTCAGAGAAATATCAAGAGTTTTTGACATCAAGAGCTGTGTTTCAGTCATTGCAGAACGAAGACATTATTACTTGTGTAAATATATGAGTGTTGAACACAATGACCTCTTTATCCATTTTTATGAACCTTCGGTACCTGGAACTTCTTTCAAGCTAAGTTCAAGAGATGAAGCATGGGTATCTATGCACAACATGGGAGCTTATTCCAGTAGAGTTGACCATACAGTCAGGAGGTCGCAACCATAACATTACACAAGAATTGTGTGATGAGTTTTCACAGCTGCTGAACAACCATCAATGATGATTCTGGTAATTAAATCTGAACAATACTTCTAAAAAGGCTACATCTTTAAGAGATTTTATGTGTTTGAACCCCATAAATGTAATTTCTTCTACTGGTATAAAGTGTAAAATTATTCCATTTATGCGTTAGTTTTTCACAGGTTATTATATTTGCACTATTAGTCAAGTTTACAACTTCAAATTTTTACTGCCAGCTCCCCTTATATAAGAGTTGAATTGAGCACAATATCAGAATGTTACATACTTGTTCATTGGAGATAGAGTACAGTAAAGCTAGCTCAAAAATTGACCAAACCCAAACATCCAGAAAAAAAAGTTCTACCCCGCGCCAAATTATTCTATATCCTCCTTGTAGTAAGTGATAAAAAGTTGCACGACCCAGACCATCGGGTTTGGGGGACGAGTGGGTAAAATTGTATGTTTAAACAGTTCTTCGCAAATATTTCGGAAACTATGAGGTCTAGCGCAAACTTAATCATCATAGCTTGGTAAACTATTGCACCGCGTGAATTATCAGTGGAAATGTTGCTCATAGTACACGGAAAACATTTCATAAGACATAAAACGGCGAAAAGTGTTCAGAAAAATGACAATACTGTGTAGTGAATCTATTAATATTATAAATAGAAAAAATAGAATTTTTTCTGAACACTTTTCGCCGTTTTATGTCTTATGAAATGTTGTACTACGAGCATTTCCACTGATAATTCACGCGGTGCAATAGTTTACCAAGCTATAGCTCTTAATGTATCAATTTTATAGAAAAAAAACTTCAAATAAATTTTATTGGGAATTTTGTGTTCTACAAACTTGGATATTACCATTTTTAATGTATCATCAACCGTTAACTATATATTTAGCAATAACAATGTTGGAGTAAGTTTGGTGCGCTATAAATATAAACCTATGCACTCTACAGAAAAAAGTTTCGAATAAAAGTTGTAGAAAATGTTATTATCTACGAAAATGATCTGTACTATTTTTGTCGTACGATGCACGGTTCACGAGATATTTAATAAAACGTGTTTTCCAAGATGGCGGCTAAAGCTCAACCTCCCATCCGTCCCGCCAACTTGACGTTACATTCAGAGGAGACCCCCGAACATTTTCCAACAAGAAAGTCAATTCTGTAGAAGATTGCATTATGAACCAGTAGGTTCATAGTAGAGCAAAAAAAGTATTTTTTGCTCTGGTGCTCTGCGATTCGAGATTCCCCATGCTAATGACTGGTGACGTCATATCAAGCGTTTGCATGTGCATGACGTGACGTCATCTGCATTTCTTTAAATAGCAACTTCCATTTTTATTCCATATTCTAACACTTCATCCAATTGCCAATATGGTAATGTAATAAATTTGTTACCTTACGTAAGGAAATTTCTGAAAAAACAATTATGAAGACATGAAATTGCTACAATCCGAATATTATGTCAAAGTGCAGACTTTAAGGTAGAAAATCAGTTAACTTTACAATCGTACAAGTTGATGACAATTGAATATGTTGTTAATAAAAGTTCGAGGAATTGATTGACCGCGAGAAAAAAATTCTACCGTCTAGAACGTGAGAAAGTAATTAAAGAAATGTGCCATTTTTGCAATAGAATATTGAATTCTAATGGCCGACAATGTCTCAGGCACAAACATATTAAAATTATACCATCTTACCAACCGTACATCGTCATGGCAAACTAATAATTTAATATTTTTGATTAGATTTCCGTGAAAAGCAACATCTTTTACCGTCTATGAGTTTAGATATCGTATTTATAAAATCCAACTTCCGGATGAACAAAATACACTACGAGTGAGTGCGCATGCGCACGAAAAGTTGACCAAGATATGGCAACATGGCTGTTCCACGTGCGATTTGAGCTGAACTAACCTCGAAACGCATGCCATGTTGTAAACAAGTCGACCGCGTTGCCACATTTCGCGGAGTGTCCTAACGCGAAAGTCAAAGACAAGACCAATATTTATATACATTTGTCAGTAAATTATTAGAACGGGCGATTTTTTAATCATAAAGGAAATTTAAAATTATAAGGTAATTTTTCATGCGGAATTTAAATTTAATGAATAAAGCTTTAATACGGATGCTTATTTGTCTGGGGATGTCACTGATTTTCTACCTTAAAAACAAAATTGACCTGTTTATGGAATATTTCCAAAAATCAATACTTTCCCTTTTATTGAATTTATTCCTTACTTTTGACTCGCGTTGTATATTATTTATAAGTCACTACTATTTATATTGAATGTTTGCTGATTTTCAAGTAATTTCGAAAAATTCCGAGTAAACTGAAAAATAATGATATTTTTACCCCCTCCATATCTCCGTAACCATTGACTTCAACACAAAAATGCGCACAACTATTTTTGTTCGGAATTTAATGTTGAGTAATTTTGTACAAAGTGAAGTTTGCGCTAAACCTCATAGTTTTTGAGATATTTGAGAAAAACAGTCGAAACATAACATTTCACCACCTTTTCACATCCCCCCCCCCCCCCAAACCCGACGTTCTGGGTTGTGCAACTTTTTATCTACGAGGAGGGTTTAGAACAATTTGGCGCAGGGTAGAACTTTTATTTTGATGTTTGGGTTTGGTCCTAGTTTTACTGTACTAATAATGGACTTCGAATATGTGTAAAAATGTAGAAATTGGCAAAAATATGCAATTTTACAAAGAGAAGGATTTAAAAAGTCTCAAGTCTGAAACTTGGCTAATGTATACTTTTTATAGAAATATTTAAAAGAAAAGATGCCAGCAGGCTTAACTTTTTGCCTTCCTAAATCAATGTAAAATGTATTTTTTTGAAAAATTGACTTTTAATACATTTTATTCTCCTAGTATAAGACCAAATTTACCCGTTAGGTTTAATTTTAGGTAAAAAAATGTACTGAACTAAGATTTTAGCTTGTTCCTTGTTTAAAAGATTGGTTTTTGTTTGAATCTCCTAGTATAAATAGAATCCGAGATAATCAAGCTTACGTAAACCTCTGAAATTGCAAAAACCAGCTGTACGGGGTCTAGGCCACAACGGCCAATTTGACCATATCGCCCTACTCGACACTTGACCATAACGGCTACCATGACCACAACGGCCAACTAAAAATTACACTTCATCCGCCATTTTGACCACAACGGCCACCGACGCTTATGTATTGGCGGCTGGCGACGATAACCACAACGGCCAAAATGACCACAACGGCCAACTAGGGTGTGTGACCACAACGGCCAACTATGGAGTGTGACCACAACAGCCAAAATGACCATAACGGCCAACTGTAGCGCGTGACCACAACGGCCAACTAGAGTGTGTGACCACAACAGCCAAAATGACCAGAACGGCCAACTTTTTTCATACTGTTAATTTGGTTTCATTGAAGCTCATTTCTCTCTTTTAACTTACACTTATTTCAATAAGGTACGTCCAGAGTTTAACAGCGGGGTCTGATGTCAAAGTAGCGCCAATTTAACGTGACTTACCTATATTGAAAAATGCACCTCTATACAACTGCAGCCCCGTGAAGTTGAAGAAATTTTTCTTTCTTATATTCTCGCTAAGTATCTCAGGCAGATTAAAAGATAAATGCTGAAAATTTGGTACAGATACTTCTCAATACACTCTAACGATTTACAGATTCATGATACTTCAGTTTACAGGGTGGTTAATTTAACATCAGAAGTTTTTTCTATAACCTGTTTACTGCAATATTTCCATTTTGGGGACGTTTATTGCATTGAATTTGAACTCCGTAATTTGCTGTTCTTATCAGTTTTAAAATTAAACTAAATGTAAATCTTCCCCTAAAAAGTAAGCAGGATATTTACGAATCTGTCCAGTACTTAATAAAATCAAACAAAGGGGCAACATGGGACGTAACCCCAGAAATAAACCGTAATAATCCAAAACAGTATTGCTGCATACGTATCCGAGAGAAAACACAAGAAAACGAGCTCTTAGAAAAAAATGATAGATTACTTACTCGCGCACCGGGATATAAAACGTAGTATAATAGGGCCGTCAAAGAGTTTAAGAAATTATTAGATGAGCAGAGAAATCAAGGTTTCCAAAACTATTTCCACTCCCTAACAGCAACTAAAACAACTGGCATTATGGAACGCCACAAAGATCGCGTTTACGCCTCTTACCATTGAAGAAGAAAAATTCATACAGGACTTCCTTCAAGCCCGAAGTAATTAAGGTCATCGAAACTGAAATAAATTTGAAGTCCCCAGGATTCGACCTAATAACTGGAAAACTCCTAAAGGAACTTTCGTATGAGGGATTTCGTATGATAACTGTAATCTATAAAGTTTTGGATTTCGTCGACAATACGCTACAATAGGATAAGTACACATGCAGTTGCACCGAAAATCAGGTTTGACCTGGAGACCAAAAAATTTTGTTCAGCGGTATTCATAGACATAAGCCAAGCCTTTGACAGGGGACATGTTTACCGTATACCTTCTTTCAAATCCTCAAATCCTGAGAGATACTTTTTCGTGAAATATAAAGACCCACTTCAGCTCTTCTACCCATAGCATCTGGTGTCGCGCGACTGGTCCGATTTTATACTTAATTTTCAACTAGAAACACCACCCTAGCAACCTTCGCGGACTACATGACAATACTGGTTTCCCATACTAATGCAGATATAGCTTTCAGAAACTTACAAAACCACCTAAGACTTTTCGAAAGACATGGAAAATGACGCATTAAAGCAAATATACAAAAATCAATACGGATCACCTATACTACTAAAAAAACTATTTGCCCTCTAGTTCACCTTAACGGAAACTCACTACTTCATAAAGATTAGGTCATATATCTAGGGATCCATCTAGACCAGGGGTTCCCACAGTGCGGCCCTCAAACCCTAGAAATGTGGCCAGCGATGTCAGATCTCATCCGCGATTTAGAACTCATAAAGATAATTTAAATAATAAATAATTTTTGTCATATAATTAAAAATTGCCCAGTTAAAAAAACACTAAATTTTATATGTAATGTAATTATTTTGTTATTATATAGATTGTATACATATATTTTACTCTTAACGGTCGCCCTCAGCTGATTATGCTGATTAGCTGATCAGTATTAGTCCAAATTGAGATTAAATTTAACTGATGAACATTTACAAGTGGTGTTAAGAATACATTTAGAACCAAGACTCAATGAAATTATTAAAAGAAAACAACTGCGCAAGTCACACACTTCTGTTTGAGGAATTTATTATGTTTTTCTTTTTTTATTAGAAATTATTTAGTTATTTTTGTTTAATTATTTCTGAAATGTGTTAAATAAACATTTTGTAATAAAAATAATTATTGTCATAAAGAACGATTATGTTATAAAATTAGTATAAATTATTTATGCGCCGAAGCGGTTTTTGGCCGAATCACCGAATACCGAATATTCGGCTATTAAAATTTGCCGAAGATTCCGCCGAAGCACAATAGAAATTTGAGTTTTGATTAGTTTTATTGAATACAAAATTATGTCACAAAAAGGAATCATTGGTGCCCGAAAAATACATTTCCTACTACGCATTTTGCTATAATAAAATACAAAATGTAACTAAACAAAATTAATAAAAAATAAACAGTATCGTATCATAAAAAACATGTCAAAAACTTCATTAAACAATGCTTATTAAAAAACTACAACGTAATATAATAGCATTAAAAAACATTTCAGTATTTAAAATTTAATTTAAAAAGATTGTGGTGGATGAAAAGTAGCTTTTCGGCATTTTCCGGGAGCAATCTAAGTCAAGCACGTGACTACGGCGTCTCGTCAAGTGATCGCCGCGAGATTCGTGATGCATTTTGCATTTTCACCTTCGTGATTTCCTTGACCCAGACTTCTAGTCAGAACAATATATGTAAGCTCCCTTTCCCTTTGCGTCCTCGTCTACACAGGACTTGAAAATAAATGCTTGAAATACTAAGAATTAAATAAATGCTGATACATATTTTAAAAATTTCGAATTTTTTTATTAAACGCTAAATAATGAGTTTTTCAGTTAAAATGCACTCGAATAAGTCAGATTGCGGCAAAAAAATAAAAGATCCCCTTGCAGAATAGCGAATCTTTCATACTGTTTCGGCCAAAGCCGAATCTGTTAAAAATTGGCCGAATACCGAAGCTTCGGTGCATCTCTAGTACAAATCTTTCTGCTGTGTGAAACTTTTTATCGATTTGAACGTATTTTTTCATAAAACGTTTTTTGGCCCGGCAAATATTTTGGAATTTAGAATTTGGCCCACCTAGGCAAAACTTTGGGAACCCCTGATCTAGACAGACATCTTACATGGTCTAAACATAAAAGACTACAACTAGGTTTAACCCTAGGACTAACCGGAAACACTGACTAATTTGACAACATTCGAAATTATCTCTTGAAAATAAATTAGTGGTGTACAAGTTGCAATCAAACCCATATGGTGCTATAGCATTTGATTATGGAGAGCAACAAGCGAGTCAAACATTGCAGCGCTTTCAGTCCAAGACTTTGAGTTTCATAACCAAAGATCCACTAGAACGCTTTTAGCATTAGTATAAATTCCTAATAATCTAAATAATATTATTATTTAAATAATAATATTATTATCAATAATCTAAGAACTCGTTTTCTTGTATTTTCTCTCGGATACCTATGCAGCAATACTGTTTTGGATTATTGCTGTTTATTTCTGGGGTTACGTCCCATGTTGCCCCCTTGATTGATTTTATTAAGTACTGGACAGTTTCGTAGATATCCTGTTTACTTTTTAGGGGAAGATTTACATTTAGGTTAATTTTAAAACTGATAAGAACAGCAAATTACGGAGTTCAAATTCAATGCAATAAACGTCCCCAAAATGAAAATATTGCAGTAAACAGGTTATAGAAAAAACTTCTGATGTTAAATTAACCACCCTGTAAACTAAAGTATCATGAATCCGTAAATCGTTAGAGTGTATTGAGAAGTATCTGTACCAAATTTTCAGCATTTATCTTTTAATCTGCCTGAGATACTTACCGAGAAAATAAGAAAGAAAAATTTCTTCAACTTCACGGGGATGCAGTTGTATAGAGGTGCATTTTTCAATATAGGTAAGTCACGTTAAACTTTGACAGACCCCGCTGTTCAATTCTGGACGTACCTTATTGAAATAAGTGTAAGTTAAAAGAGAGAAATGAGCTTCAATGAAACCAAATTAACAGTATGAAAAAAGTTGACCGTTGTGGTCACACACTCTCATTTTGGCTGTTGTGGTCACACTCCACAGTTGGCCGTTGTGGTCACACACCCTAGTTGGCCGTTGTAGTAATTTTGGCCGTTGTGGTCATCGTCGCCAGCGACGCCAATACATAAGCGTGGGTGGCCGTTGTGGTCAAAATAGCGGATGAAGTGGAATTTTTAGTTGGCCGTTGTGGTCATGGTAACCGTTATGGTCAAGTGTCGAGTTGGGCGATATGGTCAAATTGGCCGTTGCGGCTGTTGGCTGTTATGGTCACGGAGGCTGTTGTGGTTATGACCACAACAGCCAAAATAGCGATTGGCCGTTGTGGTCATTGGCCGTTGTGGCCAGGCCCCGCTGTACGTGTGAAGCAAAAATGACTACCACAGCTAGAAAATTGTTTTAAAATTAAATAAGCTGTGTTTGAATTGTCATAATATAGAGAATCAGAAGATATGTTTTAAAAATGGTCAAGCAATTAGTCGTGGACCACTTCATAATATGAAGTGTTGTCTAAAAAATATATTATGGATTGACCCAGTAGGCGTTGTTTAATTGTAAAATTTGTTAAGCGAATTTGTCCTGAGCCATCTGAAAACCATAAAACCAAATTTTGATTAGAAAAGCATAATTATTAAGAAAATGATTATTAAAAAAATAAATTATTAGAATTGAATTAAAATTATTTTATTTTTTGGTGGTTTTTGGGGTTTTCAAATGACCCAGAACAAGTTTCCGTGACTTTTCCGATTTTTTCTTTTATTTATCTTTGATCGTAATACACTGGTGGTTTATAATAAATGGAGTTCTTAATTTCCCGCAATTTATTTTAAAGGGTTCTATACCTGGTAAAATTTTGAAATTGATTATCATATAAATAACAAAAATACAATACTGTCAAGTTGTGAAGTGAAACACACTGTATGCGTATGTTAAGATTAAGTGTTACTAATAATTGTAAGCATAAATAAAGATTGTTTAGATTTTATATAGATTTTAACGACTGTTTTGTGTTGGAATATATTTAAACCTTTTATTATTTTAATGTTTTAAACTTAAAAAATGTAGAAATAAACTATGTGATATTAACTAATTATTTAGTTTCTTCTTTTTTCTCTAATTAACTGTGGTTTTATTTATAATGGTTAAGAATATGTTTATAATACAACAAACGCCATTGTTACGCAGGAGACATGTTTCCAACATTTTTTTATTGTTTCAATGCTGGTATCTGTAAAATACAGTATTTCGACCTTCTAGATCTGCAAAAGAAAATTATATTAATATTTAAAAAAAAAATTCTTTACAAGTTGAGTAGTAATAATTAAATTTGTTTTTTTTTCAATATTAAAAAAAATATATTGACAGCGGTGGGATTCGAACCCACGCCCTTTCGGACTGGTGCCTAAAACCAGCGCCTTAGACCGCTCGGCCACGCTGCCTTATTAGATAAGAATAATGTATATGTAGATTTTGGAGACAATAATTGTATTTTTTTTTATTATTTTTTCTATTTAACAAAACAATTCTTGAAATGTACTTTTTAATAATTACAAAAAATCGTTTTTATTATTTACAATCAAATAATACAGAGCAGAAAGTGGTACTTCATCAAACCATACCAAGGATAATCTTGGACACAAACCACTTATTCCGATTAGAGTTCCTCAATGAAAGCTTTAACTATGTTATTTTAGAGTTAGGACACGGATGTCAAAATCTATCTCTTTCTAGGCCAAAACTAAGCTATCTGAGACAGAGATACTTTTTTCTCTCTTTTTGTTTTAGTAATAACATTCAGCAGTTGTCAGTTATGAATTTTAGGTTATGCTGTCATGTTTATGTTTATGCATGTAATTTGTTTTTAATGTGCACATTATCATTTATTTACTGTTTGTAGAGAATTTCTAAAACGATTATAGTACATTTATTAATTTCTCGACAGCTTTTAATAAAGTATTAATTGTACCGAATTTCAGATTTACATAATTGTCATACTGACAGATGAATTTATTAAATCAATTTTCATGATTACCAACCTTGTAATAAATAGTTTCAAAACTTGACATGTCACTAGGAAAATTTGACATGCGTGTCTTAACTCTAAATAACACAGAGCTAAGTTCATATTTAGGAACCCTAATTCCAATGATTATAATAGATTTTAGATATTCATTTTCACATTACCGTGTGACTATTTATTGCTGTTTTTTGACCACATTGAAAACTTTTAAAATCTAGATTTTTCCCAATTTCTTTCTAATGTTTAGTTCTTTTATTTGATTAATATAACTATGTAGAACAGTAACGCTTTCGGTTACATTCTCTCACAAAAGACTGTCTACAGCAAATCAAAGGTTAAGAGGATTTTTTGAATTGTGTTTAAATGTTGTTCAAAATATATATAGAACAATAACTTACTGTATATATATACATTGTTAAATTAATAAAAATAGCCATGATGAATACACCAAATCAGTTTTGCAGAAAATCTGGTTATTTCTGGCACAAGAAGAAAAGCAATCTCTCATCGAAGAGAAATATTATGTATATCTTCTCTTATTGAAGATTAGCAGTTTAAAATGGGAAACTGAAGTTCCATTTGTTCATTTTGACATGGTTAAAAAATACACATTTTACACAGTCTATTGTAGTGGTCAGACCTACATTCAACCAAAATTATCAAAGTAGCTGCAGCAAGTCATTTAGTCACAAAACAATTTTCATAATAATCAATTTACCTACTATCCATTTTTTTTCTAGAGTCCTCTGACTTTGAAAGCGTATTGCTCGGGAACTACTGAACCGAATTAAATATTTTAAAAACTAGCAAATAGTAAATTCATTTCTACATACTATAGTAAAATATTATATTTCTAACTGGTATACTTTTGTTTTTATCGGACGATACGTAATAAAAGGTACCCATTTTTAGGGACAATTTCATTGAAAGTAAGTTCACTAATTTTTTCTCAGAAAGTATATGTCATATATCTATCAGATTTTTGTATGGGTTAGAAAGAAACCTTGCGGTTCTTATGCTATTAATTTTCAGACAAAAAAGCGTTTTATTGAAGATTTATGTGAAAAAATAGCAAACTATGCGTTCTTGTTTATTAATAGAGATAGCGTAAAATCTTTTTCGCTAAATCAACACTTTTCATGTGTAGACATTATTGATTTCAAAAAAATGTTCCTAATTTTAATAATAAAAATGCGGAAACAAAAAAACGATTTTTGATGACAAGCGGTTTCGACAAAAACGGTTTTTTTATTATTGCATTTTTATTGTTACAATTCGAAACATTTTTTTAAAGAAAATAATGTCTATATATGAAAAGTGTTAATTTAGCGAAAAAACTTTGACGCTATCTCCATTAATAAACAAGAACGCATAGTTCGCTATTTTTTCATATATATCTTAAATAAAACACTTTTCTGTCCGAAAATTAATAGGATAACAACCGCAAGGTTTCTTTCTAACCCCTACAAAAATCTCATAGATATATGAGATATAACATACTTTCTGAGAAAAAAATATTTAACTCACTCTCAATGAAATTCTCCCTAAAAATGGGTACCTTTTATAATGTATCGTCCGATAAGAATAAAACTTTACCAGTTAGAAATATGATATTTTACTGTTACATGTAGAAATAAATTTACTATTTGCTCGTTTTTAAAATATTTAATTCGGTTTAGTAGTTTCCGAGTAATACGCTTTCAAAGTCAGAAGACTCTAGAAAAAAATGGATTAGTAGTTCTGTTATTACATACAGGTTCAGGCAAAATATGTAATTGATTTTAAAAAATAACTATTTGGTTCAATATAAAATGTTGGGGATGTTTATTACAGTTTCTTTGGGGTTGGTAACTTGATTTTATTGTTTAGGTATGTTTATTACAGATTCTTTAATGTTGGTAGTTTTGATTTTTTTGGTAGTTTTTTGCTTTTGTTTTGAAATAGGATGATTAAGAGAAATGTAACAAGAAGATGAAGTAGCCATTTTTAATCTTTGCTTGTATAGTATAGTTGTATAGTCTTCATGTAAGTTCATTTTATTTATTTAATTAATGTTGAGTCTAGTTGTGTGATATGATTTTGATATTATTTAATTAATCTAAAACCCAAATCTCTCGTTTAAATCTATAGCTAAGTCAGAATATATATATGGTAATTAAATCTAAAAGATTCGTTTGATATTTTTTAATAATTTATAAATTTGTCCTTTTGATGTGTAAATATTACTAGAAAATAATGTTTTATTAACGTTAGTAGTATCATTACAGCTAATTATTGCTATCTGGAAAGGTTTTATTTGTACATTTATATATGACTACTGTTTATGTATTCTATTGTCACTACTTATTGATTTTTAGGTTAATTTTTCTAACCTAACAAAATGTTTTTTCTTTGTGACTAAAAATGCTGGGATATTCTTCTGGTTCGAAACAGTTGGTTATTTCCCTGAGAATAAACTGACTTTACTATTTAAGACAGTATTAATCTTCACGGTGACTAAAGCCCATTTGATAGGCCGTGTATAAAGAGAACCTTCAAACTTTTATTTTGTGTACACTTGTATGTTTATATATTTTTTATGTGTTATGTTATTTATTTGTGCCTATTGCTTAGCTTGCTTATCTAGGTAATCGTTCCTGTTGCTGACAGTAAAACTATGTCTTGCAAAAGAAGTGTTCTGATATTATCATATACCGGGTGAGGCAATAGTGTGGGAAGTCCGATATCTGCTAAACGGTAACAGCTAGAAAAATCGTTCTAATACGGATGTAAACAGTGGATAGAGGCGCATCTAATGAAATTATTTTCAAATATACAGGGTGTTGCAGAAAAGTGTGGCACGCTTAAGGTAATTTCTTTTTAAATAGAATGCCCCAAATATTTTTGCATATTTAACACCTCTCTTGGCAGCTTTATTCATATCTAAAATTTTAGCGCCACCTAATGACCGGTTTAGAAGTTATATTTTTTTTTTTCAAAAAAATTGAGTTTTACATTATCCCACTTAACAGTTTACCGTTTTCACGGCCGTGAAGACGAATTTAAGTAGGAATTTTGTTGCAGGGGCTTGTAGGGTGCTCTTCTTTAAAAGAGAATGGACCCACCATGTACAGGGTGTTCAAAATTAATTTTTAAGTTTAGAGAACTTCAAAGCTAAAATTCACAACTTTTTCAAATGGAACACCCTGTATATCTTGTACCTTTGTGATGCAGAATTAAATAACGAACATTTCTGGTATGCATGTCCCTATAGCTATCTGTAACCACTTTTGATTTATTGAGAAAAAACTGCAAGAAGTACACAATTCAAAACAATTATTTATTTAGTTGTCAAGTTTGTTTTTGTTCAACAAAACATTAAAGCATCTAGCAATTGTTGTGCACGTAAGCAAAACGTACATTTCTCGCAGTTATCGACCATCAGTGTTTAGTTCTAGTAGGTATTTTAGTTTTTCAAAATGAATTTCAGTAATGATGAGCTTGTAAACATGATTTTTGTTTTGGGAGAGTCGGAAAGAAATTGTTTGCTTGCCCGCAGAATTTACCACCAACGGTACCCTGAACGGAGGCTCCCTAAAGTTCACAGCTTTCAAAACCTGCTCGATAGATTTGTGAGGACCGGCAATGTACAATGTGAAAAAAGTGAACGAATTAACAATGTTGTGAACGAAGAAAATGAGTTATCTGTTGTGCTGGCAACGATTGAGAATCCCCATGTTAGTCAGAGAGAAGTTAGTTCATCTGTAGGAATAAGTAGACGTTCTGTTGGTCGTATGAAAAATAAGTTTCATGCATATGACATTCAAATGCACCAGGAATTCACTGATGACGATTTTCTAAAACGTTTACAGTTTTGTAATTGGGCCATAGGTAACATGCAAGACGATGCTACATTGTTCAACAATGTTTTGTTCGCTGATGCGGCAACGTTTCATAAAAATGGATTTGTTAACAGGCACAATTTCCATTATTATGCTACAGAAAATCTCCACATTTTTTTGATGGCACATTAACTGGAGCTATTTATCTTCATTTTTTGGAGAACATCTGCCACAATTATTGTCGAACCTTTCTCAAAGGATCCGAAATGGGATGTGGCTTCAGCAAGACGGTACTCCACCGCATTATTTACATGCAGTAAGAGACCACCTAAATAATATCTACCCACATCAATGGATTGGAAGGAATGGACCCACTACATGGCCTGCGAGATCTCCTGATCTTACAAAAATGGATTTCTTTTTTATGGGGATATGTGAAAGAAATTCTTTATACAGAGACACCAACCACAATCCAAAATATGAAGGCTAGAATAATACATGCTTTTAGAAGTATTACGCCGGCAATGTTAAGAAACGTACAACATCGTTCCAAAGGGGCATAGAAATGTGTGTCCATGCAAATGGGCAACATATGGAGCATTTGTTATATTTTTTTCTTTTGTTTTATTTGAAAAACCTTGATTTTTTTAAATAATAATTTTTTAATTGTGTACTTCTTGCAGTTTTTTCTCAATAAATCAAAAGTTGTTAGAGATAGCTATAGAGACGTACATACAAAAAATGTTCGTTATATAATTGTGCATCACAAAGGTACAAAATATACAGGGTGTTCCATTTGAAACAGTTGTGAATTTTAGCTTTGAAGTTCTCTAAATTTAAAAATTAATTTTGAACACCCTGTACATGGTGGGTCCATTTTTTTTAAAGAAGAGCACTCTACAAGCCCCTGCAACAAAATTCCTACTTAAATTCGTCTTCACGGCCGTGAAAGCGGTAAACTGTTAAGTGGGATAATGTAAAACTCAATTTAAAAAAAAAAGATTGTAACTTCTAAACCGGTCATTAGGTGGCGCTAAAATTTTAGATATGAATAAAGCTGCCAAGAGAGGTGTTAAATATGCAAAAAAAATTGGGGCATTCTATTGAAAAAAAATTACTTTAAGCGTGCCACACTTTTCTGCAACACCCTGTATATTTGAAAATAATTTCTCTAGATGCGCCTCTATCCACTGTTTACATCCGTATTAGAACGATTTTTCTAGTTACCGTTTAGCAGCTATCGGACTTCCCCACACTATTGCCCCTGTATGTATGGTCACAAAGTATCTATTGCTATTTCAAATATGATATAACTATTGTCCAGTAGTCCTCGTGTGTTCATTTTAATCTGACAAGTTTATCTTTTCTAGTTTATCTGTAAATCTTTTTGATTGATTCAATTACACTTACTTTTGATGTTCTATGACGTTAAGAGTTTTGCCTTTGCCTGTTATAGATACCTTGTACAAACACACAACTGTATCAACTTGATGTATAAATTGATTTATTGATCTGTATTCATTGTAATTTAAAATTCATTGTAACCGAACTAAATAATCATTTGATCACTTAATAAACTTGAAGCGTGTACGTATTTAAGCTGGGCTAGCATAAATTTCAAGGGGGTTTTTACAGAACTAGCCTTTTATTTTGTACCAGTTTAAATCCATCCCCCTCGCTCAAGATTATGAATAAATTAATCAAATACTTCAATCATATTTATTTGTACTTTTATTTCTGAATAGAGTTTTCAATTTCTCTATTTAGTAATGCTAATTTATCATAACAAAAAAAATAAAATTAGAACAAAAATATCAGTTTTGGTCAAGTATGCTATCGAAATTTGACAACTAAAACTGTAACAAGCAAACAAACACAAATAAACAGACAAGTATATAACTATTATTTTATTAATTATGGACAATGCCTTATAAGTTATTACAAATTATAACAAACTACCGGTCCGTCCCGGCTTCGCACGGGTTAACATTTGTTTTTAAACATTTTGGGATAAACGTAGAGTAAATGTATCTTTATGCAGGACATATTGCACTAATATTGTAGAACATTTTTTTGTTCTATCATCAATAGTTTCCGCAGCGTATGCGATGAAAAACATTTTATGGCTAATATTTGTACACCTTGGGTTACATTATTTAAGTTTTAGTAGAGATCCCTAATTTTTTCTAGTAATAAATATAGCCTATGTTACTCAGGGATAATGTAGCATTCTAATGGTGAAAGAATTTGAAATCGGTCCAGTAGTTTTTGAGTTTATTCGTTACAAACATACAAATCTTTCTTCTTTATAATATTAGTATAGATTATTAAAATTAATTATAAATTATTGTTACAAACTACCACTCGAAGTTATTATGAAAATATGGCTCATTTACGTGAGAAGAAGCGCATTAAGATTTTTTTCGCCTACCTGATCAGAAAGTGCTTTTTAAATGTCCTGTTTTGAGGGCATTTAAGGCTTCTTTGCTGCCCTCTTATGTCAAACTTTTTCTGCCCTCTTGTGTCACATACATAACCTCTATACTACTACTAGATAAAAGCATGATTTATTTATGTTAGGTTGGAGATACTGTATAAATTGTAATTGTTTTTAGGGATTTAGGAAGTAACTAAAGCTATATTTTTAATTATAAACAAAGTTTGTCACAAACACCATTTAAAATACAATGACAGTGTGAAAAGAAAAAAAACAAACGACAAATTTAACGACGAAGATATAAAAATTCAACTTATGATCTAAGAAGCCTAGAAGAATTTGACGTATGTTTTTTATATTTTTAAAGGTTAAGTAAAAATATGTTTGAGGTTACATTTTCCGTCAAAATTCGTTGTTAAAAGTCTTACGAATGAGTTATGTTTTTAATGTTAAAAACTAATGATTTCATTTTTTGATTAAAAACTTTTTAGGATATTGCATAGGAGTTGTCAAAGTATGATAATTTAAAAAAACCATTATAATTTTTACAGTATCTCTAACTTAACATAAATAAATCATGCTTCATCTCATCTTCACCAGAAGACAGGATAAAAAGCCTCCCAACAACGAACAAGCGTGGGTCCCGTGACCAACATGCTGCCATCTAATTGGTTGAATTCACATATTAATCTGATCCTATCTTGCGCGATAACGCCAAGCCACAGATTTATATTGATTGGCTAAACCGGACAACTAAAGTGAATTGAAACATTGATTATTAGTAAATGAAATATTAAATTTAATTAACAGAAGAGAAAAATACAATAAAAATGGATTTATCGCAAAGAAAAAATCGATAATTTTGCAGTCAATAATGCTAAACCTAAATGGCGTTGCAAATAAACATTGAAAATCGAATTTTATAATATACAGGGTGTCTTCTAAGGGATAACCCAATAACTTTTTTATCAATATACAAGGTGTTATTAAAATAAAAAAATAGACAGAAAAACTGTCTGTTACAACGTGGTACTAATCCTGATGAGTATTAGCGAGCATGATTTCTGAAGTTTAAAGATGATTACGACAATGATTATTTTTCTAAAGACAAAGGATATTAGCTCTTCCAGTGCGTATGTCATTTTTCTTTCTTTCTTATGGTTGCAAAATCCTGTTGGAAGAATGATCACGGCAATTTGCAAAAAAAAGTATATTTCATTGGAGAACTGTGAAATAGAGGGCTAGAGGTTCTACGTACGCTTTCCTCAATTTAATTTCCAACGTTAAGTAGTGTTTAAAAGAAGGAAAGAGTACAAGAGGTCTATAGTACAAATTTCATGGTGAGAAACCAAGAAAGCACAGCTTCAGTAACTTGGAAGTTGATGCAATCACGGTAAACAAAACAGTAACTGATCTCCATTGACCAGCAAATGGAGTGTGGGGAACCATACCAAACATAAAACCATCCCTACTACTGTCGTTTGGGGATGATAGACCGAATCGAACACAACAAAAACTGTATTGAAGTCAAGCCATACATCTGAGAATACAAGAATGAGCAACTATTGCACAATAATGAATTTAAAACAATGCAACGTTGGCATGACAAAGAATTACATAATCATGGACAAGCAACGACTTCTGGGCTTGAACAAATCTAAAAGTCGTTCTTTGTTCGACTTAGAATACTTTATTTTGTAAATAGTAATGTTTTCAGAAGCACCGTCCAACTTTTTAGGCGTGTTTGTGTAAAACAATCTCCTAAGTAAAACTTTCTTTAATTTATTTTTTGTGGAAGTGCATTAGAGCGGCAGTAGTATTTTAATATGATAATAATAGGTGAAGGAGTAATAGTATATTGTGTTACAAGTACAGAAAAGTGCAAATTTCTCACGAGTGTGGAATTGGCGTTTTCGCATGTGTTACACACTATATTTTATCTAAGACCACAAAACGTAATAAAACACCAAAAGCTAGGAAAAATATTTAACCTAGAATGTGATTTGAGATGTGCTTTATTGTCAAGAGTATTGTACAATTGGAACAGGTATTGTAAAACTTAAAAAGAAATGTATATAACTCAATGTAATAATCATTTATTTATTAAATTAATAGTAAGATTGGAACAATTGTTTAAATTAATAATAGGATTTTGTTGGTCTCATCCATTTTTTAAATGCCATAGACACATTTTCAAATGTATTTTGTTCGATCGTTGCTGTTTGTTGCACATAATCCTCACATGTTTTTAGTGCACCACTTTCACAAGAAGTAGACTCTTCGCCAAAGTGTCTTTTAGTGTTCAAAAGACACTAAAAGACTTTTATTATATAAAGTCTTTTATTATATATGTTGCATTTGTTACAAAATAATTAAGTAAAAGCATTATGCACGCATAAGCAACCAATTATACAGCACGCTATTTGATACGATTTATATATATTGCATAGTAAATAAATAGCACTGTAGATCTTGAATAAGACAACTTAGACCTGAACTCTGTCAAGCCTTATTGAAGTGATATTTGCTACTGAGAAAGCCACACTGACAGTATCTTAAAGTTTATAAAGAGGCTTACGTGATGTTGAATTGAATACTTGTTGGATAGAGTTGGTGGTATTAGGTATACATTGTAGCATACAAAAAACCAGCCCCACAAATGGGCGACAAACTTGTGGGTTACCAAATTTTACAAAAAACCAAAGCCTCGATCTAAAACCTTAAAAATCTACTAAACAATAATACTTACATAAGCCTAGCTTAGCCTGAATAATAGGTATGACTCGTCTCTTGTTAAAATAAAGCAGATTGTGGGTGAATTGGAATATCAGTAAATTCATAGAAGCTATGGAAAAGGGCGCCAGCACGATTGATCGCCACCTGTGACAAGGTTTCGCTCAACGAATATTGGTCGACCTAGTGGCGGATTGGTCATTTAAGCAATCGTTCGTTTGCCCCGTAGACCAACTCACAATGATGAACTTATGATTAAAGAAATGGAAAACAACTTGATGTGTTATCAAAATGGAGACTGCAAATTCCAATGTTGTTATGTTGCCATTCTAATTGTCACTAGCACATGTATTATATCTACCATCTCGCCTATTTTAACCGTGCTCACTGAGTGATTGAGCAAAACACTCAAACTACAAATAATCGTTTTTTCTACTCATGGAGCTACCTAATAAAATTTTGCAATACTCTATTCATTGACAAATACTGTTTTGAAATCTTGTCACCAACCGGCCTGCTTATGTCTTAACTTACCAAGTAGGAAAATAATTGGTCTATAAACACGAGATATAGAAAATAAGAGCTTTATTTATCATTTTTTACTTTTCTTACCCAACACTATGGACACCACCAAAGGACTATAAAGGTCCTGAAAGGATTCATCGTTGAAACCAAAATAATAACAAACATTTATATCCCTTACCATCTGATATAGGATTTTGTTTTATATTTCAAAGAGTTTTGATTTGTGTATCAGTATGAAAAATAACTTTAATTGTCCATGATTAATGCATTGTATGCTAATAAAAGCAACAAAAACATTTATGCAAGGAAAAAATAGAAAAATTATAGAAATCATGTGAGTTTCTTGAGAACTTTTAAGGTATTATCGGGAATTTATAAGAAGTTATTAGGAATATTGAAAAAGCTAAAAATTGTGAATTAAAAGATGTTTCCTCAGTGGGGGTTTTAGGAATCAACCAATTAAAATTGATATGAATCAGATTTTGTCGTTTTAAATATAGAATATGCTATGTTGATGGTACTTCATTTTCTAAAGTAATTTTTTATCTTTGATGTTTTGTAGGAAATCGGCTTTCAGAAACTATTAGTGCCAAATGCTGCGAACGCCTAAAAATAACTAAACTAAATTTTTCTTCATAAAATGCCCCTAATATTCACTTCTTAAAGTAACGGACCTAGGAAATACCTCGAATGATAGAAAAGACTAAATGATGTGGGATCACCTACGGCATTTGCAATATAACGATTACATTATAAATTAAATAAATCTGATTATAATAATAAATTCCCACACAGGTGACAGAACAATCATCATCGAGACAGATTTTGAAGAAATTTAAAAAACTTCTTTTCATATGAATTTTTGGCTTGACAGATTTTGGTAGTGTTACCAACTTACCACTGCTATCAAGCGTTACATATCTACAAAAGATACATTTTCCTTCTTAGTTGCCCTAGTAGATATTCTTTCACTTAGGGTTATGTGAAATGCGTCCTAAAATATATGAGAAATAGAGTTTTCTTTCCGTGTGAAATTCAGTAAGATATTTCCATTTTCGTTTTGGTCATTGGCTGTCGAAATAGAAGGTTAGAAAATTAGAGGTTAGAAAGAGTGTTCTACGAATTCAGTAACAATGTCATTAGAAATGTGCAATGCATTTGCAAACGTTGAAAGCTACCTTTGCACCCACTAATTGGAATCCTACAAGCTCTACGCTCCTACGCTTTTGATATCACTTCTATAGTTCTTATCTAATGCCATAACCTAAAATAGAAGGGGGTTGCAATTAGAAATGGATCCCGTTAAATATAATGCGTAAACATTATAAACATTAGGAAATAATGTCACAATTCATTTTGTTAATTTGAATAAGAATTTGTTGACAATAAATATCAATAATTTGTTATGCTTTTGAAAATAAATAAAGATTTCTTTTTACCGTTACCAGAAGCGTGAAAAAACATATTAAAGCAAAATGTATATATATAATCATTTGGCTAGGTAATAAACCAACAGTTTCTCGAAGCCGTTGTAGAAGAAACACAACAAGCACTTCTAAGTGACGATGTTTACAATATTTGGAAGTGTTCTAATACTTTTCTGCTTGATATCCACATCACTGACTATGGGGTAAGACTCAATTTAATAGAACTAGAACGTGATTTTAATAAATTTTACTAAAGGTTTTAACACATTTTGATTGAAAAAAAGTAAAATGATTTTTTCCCATCTGTACTGCGTATAAATAGTATAATGGTATAATGGTATAAATGGAAAAATTATTCTTTTTATTTCAGTTCACAGATTCCTTGTTCCACTTCGTCTAGGCTTCGAGTACCGCCGTGGCTAAGCATGTCTGCTGGAAATCCCACCAATGCTTATTCTGAAAAGCCACCAAGACTTCGTGGACCAGTGAGGTCAATTATGCCTGCTGGAAATCCGACCAATGCTTATTATGAAAATCGACCAAGGCTTCAGGCACCGTCGTGGCCAGCCATGCCTGCTGGAAATCCGGCCACTACTTATTATGAAAACCACCCAAGGCTTCAGGTACCGTCATCGCCAGTCATGTCTGCTGGAAATCCGACCAATGCTTATTATGGAAACCTACCAAGGCTTCAGCTACCGTCGTGGCCAGCTATGTCTGCTGGAAATCCAACCAATGCTTGTTCTGAAAATCCACCAAGACTTCGTGGACCATCGAGGTCAATTATGCCTGCTGGAAATCCGACCAATGCTTATTATGAAAATCGACCAAGGCTTCAGGCACCGTCGTGGCCAGCCATGCCTGCTGGAAATCCGACCACTACTTATTATGAAAACCACCCAAGGCTTCAGGTACCGTCATCGCCAGTCATGTCTGCTGGAAATCCGACCAATGCTTATTATGGAAATCAACCAAGGCTCCAGGTACCGTCGTCGCCAGTCGTGCCTGCTGGAAATCCGACGAATGCTTATTATGAAAATCAACCAAGGCTCCAGGTACCGTCGTGGCCAGTCATGCCTGCTAGAAATCCGAATAATGCTTATTATGAAAATCAACCAAGGCTCCAGGTACCGTCGTGGCCAGTCATGCCTGCTGGAAATCCGACCAATGCTTATTATGAAAATCTACCAAGGCTTCAGGTTCCGTTGTGGCCAGTTATGTCCGCTGGAAATGCGACCAATGCTTACTATGAAAATCTAGCAAGGTTCCAGGTACCATCGGGGGTAGCCATCCCTGCTGGAAATCCGACCTATATATATTATCAAAACCCACCATTGTGGTTAGCCATACCTGCTGCAAAACCGACCAACGCTTACTATGGAAATGTACCACATACCATGCCATACCATAACATGCCATATAATTACAGAAATAATTAATAGTTTATTTAAGGTTAGTTAATTTATTAAGTTAGTTTTTTTATGTATCTATTACAAATAATAATGTTTTTTAATGTAATCAGTTGATTAAATATAAGAATAAAGTTTTCAAGACATTTTATTTTTTGTATGCAATCAACTAGTCACTTGACTCGACCGTTTTAGATTTTAATCAAATTTGTATCTATAATTAATTCGGACTAACTAACTTTCAAAGATTTAAAAAATGTTAAACTTTAACTTGCAATTGCAATTCAACATGAAATTGATTAACGAAACGAGTAGATTTCAGGAATTTTATAAAAGTAACATAATTTGTAGTAAAAGTAATCTAAGAGTCTTAGTCTAAGTCTTAGAGCAAAAGATACAAATTTAGATAATAATTTTTCTAATTGCATTAATACTAAAAAATCTTCCAAAAGTAAATATTTAACGAGCGACTTGTAGCTCACAACAAATTAAATACCATCTCTCTTTTAAATGATATCCTCCACAAATTTCTTCAGCTCGTTTACTAGTTCAAGACGTCTTATACTTTACTGGCGGTTAATTTACGGATTGCTTTCTGCATACCTTTTTACAAAAGGAACAAAATTTCTCAATCTTCCAAGTTTATATTAAAATATAGTTCAATTTTTATTTATTTTTAGTCTTATAAAACTTTTTAATTAACGTTTTAATTAAGTTATTTGCTAGTAGTCTTTATATTCTAATTAACCATATTAATCTTTTCTAATCACTATTTCATTTAACAATGTTAAGATTTTTTTTAAAGATCTGCAAGATATTTGTGGTTACCATCTATAACGTCTAACAAAAAGTTTTTGTCGCGAAAATTCGATTTCTAATAATTATAAGAATAAATTTGAAGTAATAGCGGTGAAAAAAGTTATATCACATTCCTTGGGCCGAAATTGACTTGTCGGTAGTTGTTTACCTGCACATCTTTACCTGCTCATGCCTGAATATCAAGCATTCGATGGCTCTTTAATGTTACTTATTACTTACTTACTTATTAACTTACGAAGTTTGAGTATTTTTGTAAAAACAGCAAAAGTCATGAGGCAAGTTTGGACTTTCGTTAGGTTAGGTGAGGGCAGTTAATTTAGGCTAGGTTAGCTCAAGTAGTTGAACTGGATTAAAAAAATCACATGATTACGTAGAAAATTACACGAAAAGTTATTTTGTTAGTCTAGCTACACTTTAGATTTTGTGTATTTGGTGTAAGGAAATATATAAAATACTGAGAAGGAAACCAACAATTTGTATGTAGAAATTATTTTAAAAAATGTATCCAAAGCCAGCAGGTAAATGCTAGATGAGCACACAGAACGAGAAGTCATTAGTACCCAATTTTATTGTCCATCGGGTTTACGGACGAAGCAAGAAGGCTTTACGGCTTAGCACGAAACATATTTCATCAACTGCGTGGTACGTGCATGATCGTTAATCTTTGACTTGTCCTAATATTTCAGTTTTACTAGGGATTAACGTCATACAATTAAATCTACGAAGATTCTATCTATGGTGATTTAGGTTAGGAGATTATTAAACTTATGGAGAATTACAAATTTATGCAAGGTAATTTTAATTTCTTATTGGAATTTGATTAAGACGAATTGCTCTTTTGCATTCATCGTGAGTCGTGACAGTGTTGGAGTAACTGTAGAGTAATAATAATAATACAATAATATTTTTTTTATTCTGAGTAATAATAATATACAAACATAATTACACAGAATCGCAAAGGGATGATTCAGCGTAGCTGTTCTTCCATCTCCCTCTTGGAGTTTGAAAACTAATTTTCACAGGTTTTTACTATAACATTCATAAGGTAAGTAATTATATTTATAAAAATCATTTACATGAGAAATCAATTAGACTATTTACGAGCTGGTGTATCAATCGGTTTATAGCAACTTTTTTGAACAGAGCTTTTTTAAATTGTTTAATATTAAGCGATTTGATGGAGAACGGTATTTCGTTATAAATTTTAGCGACATTATAGGTAAAAGAATGTTGGTAAAAAGTAGTATTACGTCTGGGGATAGCCAACAGACCTCTATCCCGCAGATTTATATTGTGCACATCTGTCCTGTACCTTATTTTCTTATATAAATAGGGAGCTGCTTGTCAGATATTATGGTAAAAAGCGGCTGTTGTAAGTAAAACCGTTTTTTATATGAAGCCAACCGGTATCAATTAATTTATGCGAAATATGCTCATATTTCGGAATTCCGTAAATAAGACGCAAGCAAGAATTTTAAACACGTTGAATACGCTGAGTTGTCTCACAATCCAGGCAAGGGCCATATACAGTAACACAATAATTAAATTGTGATAAAACCATAGATTCACATATTAAAATCTTCGATTCTTTACTTAAGTAATCTTTATGAGGATAAATAAGTTTTAGCGTTTACTGTCTCCAGCCTTACTGTGTGGAACTCCATAATCATGAAATATAATCAAATTAAAAGATTAATTCAAAGTTTCACAAGTTTTATTGTGAAACTATGAATTAATCTTTTAATTTGATTATATTTCAAAAATAAGTTTTAGGTTATAGTAAGCTTTTTGTATGTATTTTGAGATTTGCTTACCGAACCGAAATGTTTTGTCAAAAATGACCCCCAAATTCTTTGTATTCTCTACTATAGGTACCTCAATGTCACCAATTTTAATAGGTGGCACTTGAGGATCACTTGATTTTCCTAATAATAGAGCACACGATTTCGTGGGATTTAACATTAATGCGTGATGTAATGAAAATTTAGAGACAGCTTTGAGATCGTTGTTTAAAATTTCAGTTGCTTCTTTGATATCATTTGACTTAAAGGTAAGGTAAATTTGAGTATCATCAGCATACATGTGAACATTGCTCCCACACAACCACAAAGACCGTGTGTGTACAAGGTGAATAGCAGAGGCCCCAATATGGATCCCTGCGGCACCCCTCTGATAACATCGACAAGTGAAGACACCACATTAACCATTTTAACTCTTTGTGTTCTATTACACAAATAGTTTCGGATCAGACCAATCGCATTTTCGCTGAGACCTAAGTAATGTAATATTTTGAGAAGTAAATCAAGATTTATTGTATCGAAAGCTTTACTATAATCTAATAAAACTAAAAAAGTAGATTTTCCTTCATCGTATGCTTTAAAGATATCATCCGTAATGTAAGATAAAGCAGTAGTACAGCTGCAACCAGATCGAAAACCCGATTGATACATTGGTAATAATTTATTATTCTCTAAGTATTCACGAATTTGTACGTTAATAATCTTTTCAAATATTTTTGAGAGTGTTGGAAGGATGCTGATTGGTCTATAATCCTTTAAATCGACAGGATGTTCTATTTTCCCTATCGGTGTTATTAAAGCTGACTTCCAACTTTCAGGAAATTTTTTCTCCAAAATACAAGAATTAATTATGTGGAACTACTTTTTAAAGAACTGATTATTTTGAATACATCGTAATCTATAAGCTTAAAATTAAAAATACTATCATTGCCTAACGTATTGTTTGTGTAGAAATCTAAAGTGTCCTGGTCGACAGCCATAGAAGGAATGCTATCCACAAAAAACTTGTTTATTTCATGAATGTTACCATCAAACGAATTATTAGCATTATTTTTGGAATGTACAATATCTAGACGTTTGAATTCTTTCCAAATCACATTAGAGTTACTGTTATTCGCAAGCTTAAACTGTAAGTAAGCCGGTTTTTCATTTTTTAATGCGATATTTGTATAATTGCGCAACATCCTATAATATTCACATGCAGCTGCGGTTTTAGACGTTTTAAAGTTAGTTTTTGCTTTGTCCCTTAATTTCATAATCAATCTAACATTATCGGTTAACCAAGGTGCGGATTTTTTTGTCACTGTAATGGTTCTCCACGGTGCATGCTTGTCAAAAAGATCTTTTAAATAGCTAACTAGAATATCTACCTTCCTATTAATGTCATTTTCATAGAATGTATCATCTAAAGAGAGTGTCTAACTCGGTGTAAAAATTTTCAGTATTGAAATTTTTGTAATCACGATAAGTGTAGGTAGTTGGAATGCGCGGTATTTTTAGACATGCTATTTCACAGCTTACTAAGTCATGATCTGACAAATAAAAATTCTCGATATTCGATTTTTTTTATAAGTGAAACTTTAGAAATAATTATAATATCTAACAACGAATGTAATCTAGTGGGTTCATTGATATTTTTAGTACAATTGAAATTCTCTATCGTATTATTGAAATATACTGTTGCATGGTTATCTACCATAAGAAAATCAATATTGCCATCACCCATGCATACAATATTATCAGAATAGGGTATGCACAACATAATTGAGTTTTCAACTTCATCTACAAAAACTTTATAGTTGAAGGTTGGAGGTCTATAAAACACTCCCAACACAATACTTTGAGTATTTACCTTAATTTGTAACCACAATTGTTCAATTAAGTCATTCGTGTCAGTAACGTGACTAAAAAGCTTTTGCTTTATATAAAAAGCCACCCCTCCACCCCTTCCATATCTACGAATTCTTACGAATTAGTTTATAATTTTGAATATTAAGTGCTCTTGAATTTATGTCCTCTGATAACGACGTCTCTAATAAGGCCAATACATCAAACGTTGTAACCATATCCTTAATGTCATTTTTCAATTTTCAGTAGTAATGATCGGACATTGACATGTCCAATTCGTAAATATTTTGTCCATGGCCAATGCATAACTATAAAAAAGTAATATTCATATAAATGATAATAAGTATCGTATTAAAGGATGACAATAACAATTTCACGTTAACATTATAAATGAAAATGAATACAAGACTGATATAAAATTTAAAATATTAGAAAGAATAAATAGATTAGAAATAGCAGCTATTGTTATTGTCAATCTTTTGAAATATGAACTAACCTAATAAATACCAGTATGAATAATCCAAACAAAGAACTGAAATTTATCAAATAATATTAATTTGTATGAACTTAATAAATGATTCAAAATTGACAAAAATTAATTTGGAATTTTTAAGGCGCTTGCGGTCATTTAGAATTTAAAATAAGTGATATTTATCGATAATTATCTAGTACTTAGCAGATCTTCTTATTGTATCTTATGACCCATCTGATTCCAGGAAGTGTTTCTTAAAATCTACGTATGACTTAATTATATGAATTTTACGGCACCATATGTGGTGCCTTTAAGTTTTTTCTCATAGGCATCCGGAAAGGGGGGCAAGGAGGGGCACTTACCCCCTCCCTGGAAGTTGAACAATTTGAATTTTATTGAAAACTTTGTATAATATGCCGCTTTTTCTAGGCTTGCCCCCCTAGCATGTCGTTTATTCTAGGCTTGCCCCCCTTCTAGTATGCCGTTTATTCTAGGCTTGCCCCCCTCCCTAGACAAATTTCTGCGGGCGCCTATGTTTTTTCTTATTATTTATAACCAGTTGGCGCCTCCTATAACTGACAAATTTGATTATAGTCGGCCTGTTTTTACCTTCTACATATTTCCCGGTCGATGGAGTCTATCGATTGATTCTTTTGAAATATTAACTTCCAGTTTTTTTTTTAAGATCCAACACATCTTCTAATTTCTCGTTTTTTATTTCTTTTAAACCAAAAATGCGGATATTGGTTCGTCTGGAGTATTGTTCCAGATCATCCAGCTTTTCTTTTAAAACTTTATTTTCATGTAGAATTGGCCAAGTAATTTCTTCTACTTTTCCGTTTATTATATCTGCCATACATGTACCTATGTACTTTTTTAACCAAAGAATCGGTAAATTTTTCACTTTCAAAATATGTTTTTATTGCAGTATTAACACATGTGTTTATCTCGGCTACTATCTCTCTTCTTAATGGCATGTTGTTAAATAAATTTTCCGATCAGATCAGAATTTAAAGTTTTAATACTAATGATATTATCTTCTATATATTTAAAACACAAGGCCTATTTTTGTTCCAGTTCGTTTGAGAATTCCACTGGGCCGATTTACACCATTCTTTTTTTATATTAAAACCTTCGATGTGTAGATTAATCAACACTCTTTCATTTTTAGCTGAGGCATCTAATTTATCCCTACATCAGCCAAGTTGTAGCCGGGCAGATCCTGTTAAAACTTACAGCAAAATTTTCAGCTTTTTTCCAAATAATCCTGATGCTTCTATCTGTGTTTCAGCCGATCGTTCAGAGACGGGACTTGTGAACGTAAACTCATCGCCGTTTAATACACCGACTAAAAGTAAATTGAGTAAAAATAAATATAAAAAACAAGGCCATAGTGATCTGTGGCGAAAAAAGTATTTAAAACTAAAACAAGCGCATACAAAATTATTGAGCCAACTAAAATCAAAAAAATGAAAATATGAAACGTTTACAAAAGAAACTGAAAGAGAAACATTTAAAAGATTCCATCGATTCATCAGATATATCGCAAAGCGCAAAGACATTTTGCAAAATGCAACTCCTACACAAAAAGAACTCAGTTTGGGAAGAAGATGAGAAAAAGTTTTCTTTAGATTTACATTATCGTGTACCTGGTGGCTACAGATATTTAAAAAATCATAAGCAGATGAATTTACCATCTGAAAGTTCTATTCGTTTATGGTCAAATATTCCTAACTTTACTACAGGGTTTAACACACATTTAATTGACGCTTTGAAATATAAAAGTAATTCTTTTCATTTAAACTCCGAAAAATGTTGTAATTTAGTTTTTGACGAAATGAGTCTGCAGAAATACGTTCAGTACTGTCCAAGTCTAGATATTATTGAAGGATATGAAGATATGGGACATTTGGGTAGAAACCCGAATTATGCCACGGAAGCATTGGTTTTTATGATACGAGGCATAGTTAAAGATTTTAAATTACCTTTGTTTTATTTTCTATCTAATCATTCTGTTAAAGCTGATAGTTTAGTCAACCTTGTTCCAAAATGTATTGAAATGTAAATAATTCAGGTTTCGATGAGCCAAAGCCTCATGAGAATGTTAGGCGCTTCTCAGGAAAAACCGTATTTCGCTATCTCAGATAAAAAGAATGTATGCCCTCTTTGACGTCGTACATCTTATTAAAAGCATAAGAAATCGTTTACTTGAAGCCGACTTTCTTGTCGAAAATAACAAAGTATCTTTTAAGCACATAGCCGATACATTTGCTATTGATATTGTAACAAGAGAGAAAAGGAACGAACCTCTTTTCGAGCGACAGGTGGTGTGTTCTGCCGCCTTCGAGAGAATGACGCATCGCACAGGCATGTAAACCAGACGCGGTTTATTCTAGCATTTTCTTGAATACATAGAAGGTTCCAGCGATTTCTGGTGCGTTTATATGAGGATATAAAAGCGGATTGCGGATAAAAGAGAGTCAGTCAACAGCAAGTCATTAACTGTGTATTACAAAATAAATAGTGAATATAAATGTTGTATTAGAAATCCATAGTCTGTAAATAATAGTTTTTAATGGTTTATAATCATAGCGTTAATTTATAGTGTATTCATTAGTGTATAGAAATAAATATTTGTTTGTGAATAGACGATTTAAACAGCACTTGTATTATTATTTGAAAAAGAACGTTACAGTGATGTCAGGTGTGGAGTTTTAAAATAAATAAAATCGCGTAATAATTAAGTAAAGTGCTGTGAGAATAAAATTTTTGGTGTTAAAACATAATTTCAACAAACAATGAAAATGGTGATGAAACTGTTAAAAGATCTCAAAGTAATAGACTTGAAACATGAACTGGAAGAACGAGATTTGGAAACAACTGGCCTTAAAAACGTGTTAATAAATCGGCTAAAAGAATGGCTTTTAGAACAGAAGGAAGATCCTGAAAGTTTCCTCTTCGAAATACCTGGACCCGCAATTGATACTAGTTTGTTGTTAAGTAAAATGGAAGAAAATTCTAGAATGTTAAAAGAGGAATTACTGGAAAAGTCCGAAGAGAATTCTAGAATTTTAAAAGAAGAATTACTGCAAAAGTCCGAAGAGAATTCTAGAAAGTCCGAAGAAAATGTTAGAATGCTTAAACAAGAATTACTTGAAAATACTAAAGCACTGGAAGAAAATGTTAAAATGCTTAAAGAAGATCTACTGGAAAACTCTATAACGCTTAAAGAAGAATTACTAGAAAAGTCTGAAGAAAGTTCTAGAAGGCTTAAAGGAGAATTGTTGGAAAATGTCAAAGCGTTGGAAGATAAAGTTTTCGAAGAATTTTTGGAGAATGCCAGTGCGTTAGGACTATTGGAAGGTAGATTGGCGGAACAAGATAGGGTAATAAAGATGGTAGAAGAGAAAATAGCCCAAATGCAATTACCACCAACAACTAAGAAAGACGATATGGCCGAAATGCTGGAAGATAGAATGAGGCAACTACGGTTTCCCTCAACTTCTGAGAGGCCGTTTAATGAAGTAAAGAAACAGTATAAAGAAGAAAAGGGTCCTGTCGTAGGGATAAAAGTAAAACCACCCACGTTCGATGGAAAGATACCTTGGTCCACTTACTACAAACAGTTTGAGGCGGCTTCTGGGGCCAACGGATGGACAGGCAAGGAAAAGGCCGTTTCTTTAACTGTGGCTTTGCGTGGAGACGCGTTGAACGTCCTGCAAACAATCCCAGCAGGACAGGAAAATGATTATCAATTGTTAGTGTCTAGATTGGAGATGAGATATGGAGACGCGCATCTTCAACAAGTGTATCACGCGCAAGTGAAGAATCGTATCCAGAAGAATGGAGAAAGCCTGCAGGAGTTTGAAGCCGATGTTGCGCGGCTTGTCCGATTGGCGTACCCTACGGCACCCGATTCATTTCTGGGACAGCTCGCTGTGCAGGCCTTCATTGATGGGTTAAGAGACGGGGAAACACAACAATCATTGAGGCTGGCACGACCAAGAACAACTGATGATGCGCTTGCTCACGCCTTGGAATTTGAAGCTGCAAAACAAGCGTCCCGAGGTCACGGGCGTGTTCGGACCGTTGTGGAAGAAGATGAAGGTTCTAAACGTCGTCTAGAAGAATTATTAATGAGAGTTCTTCAGAAGGAAGAGAGCCGTAAGAAGAATCATCAAGAAGTTCGAGGGCCCCGTTGCTGGAACTGCGGCGAACAAGGACATGTAGAACGGCGTTGTCCCAAAATAACAAAAGTACAACCGCCGGAAAAGTTAAAAGGGGTTGGTAAGAGAGGGCGAACGTTGACTGTTAGTAAAGATGCCCCAGAGATCATCGTCCATGCCGTAACATCAGGGAATAGTACCAGCAGTTTGTTCATAGATGGGAAAATCGCGAATCGAATTGTTCCACTGCTCGTTGATACGAGGGCGACAAAATCCATCATACGCCCTAACGTTCTACGAACAAGTATGAAGCTGTTACAGACAACTACTCAACTCCGTACAGCAACAGGTGAAGTGATACCAACACGCGGAGTGGTGAAGATGAAGATTGGCATTGGAAGTGAAGAACGTGATCATGAGGTGCTGGTGGCCGATATCACTGATGACTTCATCTTGGGAATGGACCTCCTGAGAAAATTTGGTTTTACGTTGGATTTGAAAGAGGGTGTTTTGAAGGTCGGTAACGAAGAACTTCCGTTGCACCCACGAGAAGATCCGGTTGTAAGGGTTTTGCTGACTGAAGATGTGATATTGCCGGGTCAAAGCGAGATGGTTGTCGAGGCGGGTTTGGATGGAGATCTTCGGGTAGGATGTGTGCGAATGATGGAGCCTGTTTGTGATAAGAAGATCCATAGTGGCATACTGGTGGGAAAAGCGCTGATCAAGGTTGGAAAGAGAGTACCGGTGAGAATTATGAATGTTAATGTGGATCCGGTGACATTGAAGAAGAGTACCTTTGTGGGACAGTGTGTGCCAGTATTTCGAGTAGCCAGGTGTATGGCTGATGTTCCAAAACCAGTGCCCAAAGACCATGGTGGAAAATTAGTGGGTATGGTTACTAGTTCGTGCGAAGACCTTAACAGAACGGAAGTGAAAGAGGTACAGGGTTTGGTTCACCGATACCAAGATATCTTCGCTCTTGACGATAGCCAGAAGGGACGAACAAATATAGTAAAACATAAAATCAATACAGGCAACTCTATGCCTGTCCGTCAGCAGCCGAGGCGTCTACCTCTAGCAAGGCGAGCAGAAGCCGAAAAGATTATTACTGATATGGAAGAACAAGGGGTCATCGAGCCATCCAGCAGTCCATGGGCATCACCGGTGGTCCTGGTCAGTAAGAAGGACGGGTCAACGAGATTTTGTGTGGACTATCGGCAGCTTAATGACGTGACCAAGAAAGACAGCTATCCCTTACCACGTATCGACGACACGTTAGATACCCTGTCTGGTTCACGATGGTTTTCGACTTTGGACTTGAAGAGCGGTTATTGGCAAGTTGAAATGGAACCTGAAGACCGGGAGAAGACCGCGTTCACTATTGGTTCCGGACTATGGCAGTTTACAGTTATGCCTTTCGGTCTATGTAACGCTCCGGCCACCTTTGAGCGTCTAATGGAGACCATCCTGAGAGGGTTGTCGTGGAAGACCTGCCTGGTATACCTAGATGATGTGATTGTAGTCGGAAAATCATTCAACGAACATTTGAACAATCTAGAGGAAGTGTTCCGAAGACTGCGTGGAGCCAATCTGAAACTGAGTCCGAAAAAGTGCCACATATTCAGAAAGGAAGTGAAATATCTCGGGCACGTCGTGTCACAAAATGGAGTGGCAGCCGACCCCGATAAGATTCGTGCAGTTCAAGAGTGGCCAACACCGAAAGATAAACACCAAGTTCGTAGTTTTCTTGGGTTATGTACCTACTACAGGCGTTTCGTTCCTGGGTTTGCCAATATAGCGAAACCTCTGACAAGGTTAACTGAAGATGGGCGCGAGTATGTTTGGAGCGGAGAGTGTGAAACAGCTTTCCAACAGCTGAAGCGTGCCCTGACAACAGCACCAATATTGAGCTATCCACGGACAGAAGGGAAATTCATACTTGACACAGATGCAAGTAATCTGGCCATTGGGGGGGTACTTTCTCAGATACAGGATGGACAAGAAAAGGTCATCGGCTATTTTAGTAAGGTTTTGTCGAAAGCCGAAAGGAATTATTGTGTGACCAGAAAAGAACTATTGGCCGTCGTGAAGTCCGTTGAGCACTTCTACAAATACTTGTACGGACGGAAGTTTTTATTGAGGACGGACCATGCAGCGTTGAAATGGCTTCTACAATTCCGTAATCCTGAAGGCCAGGTCGCAAGGTGGATCGAACGATTACAAGGATACGACTTTGACACCGAACATCGAGCGGGCACTAGTCATCGAAATGCCGACGCTCTTTCAAGAAGACCCTGTCCAACGGATTGCCGTCATTGCTCTCGTTTGGAAGAGAGGGTTTGCCAAGTATTAAGGACTACCATCGTCAATGACAATTGGTTGCCGGAAGAATTGCAACGACAGCAGGAGGCTGATCCCGAACTAAAAATGGTACTGGAATGGAAGCGCGTGGGAGAAAGGCCTGCCTGGGAGGCCGTCAGCCCTTTGAACAGAGCGCTCAAAGCATATTGGGCCCAATGGGAGTCCTTGAAGGTGGAAGACGATCTCCTGAAGCGAGTACTGGAGAGTGAAGATGGCACCACCATTAGGTCTCAGTTCGTGGTTCCTAGAAGCCGAGTGGCTACAGTATTGCGGCATCTCCATGACGGTGCCTCAGGAGGACACTTCGGTGTGAAAAAGACTTTGGAGAAAGTTAGGGAGCGTTTTTATTGGGTCAACTGTAAAGAAGACGTGAAGGAGTGGTGCCGGAAATGTGAACTATGTGCCACTGGTAACGGACCCTTGGGGAAACGAAGAGCACCTATGAGGCAGTACAATGTGGGTAGTCCTCTGGAAAGAATAGCCATAGATATTGCCGGACCATTTCCCGAAACCGACGATGGGAATAAATACATATTAGTGGCAATGGACTATTTTACCAAATGGCCAGAAGCATATGCCCTACCAAACCAGGAAGCTGCGACTGTTGCTGACGTACTAGTCAAAGAGTTTTTCAGTCGCTTCGGAGTGCCCATGGAGCTGCATTCGGATCAAGGCCGCAATTTCGAGTCTGTACTCTTTGGAGAAGTCTGTCGATTGTTGGGCATTCGCAAGACTCGGACCACTCCGTTACATCCGCAGTCCGATGGAATGGTAGAACGCATGAATCGCACAATGGGCAAATATTTGGCCAAGGTCGTCTCCGATCATCAACGAGACTGGGACCAATACCTGCATCTGTTCCTGATGGCTTATCGTGCATCGGTCCACGAAACAACCGGTCAGTCACCAGCGTCTGTGATGTTTGGACGCGAGTTACGGTTACCGTGTGATCTGGAATTTGGGTCTCCACCTATAGAGCAGGAGGTAGCCGGGAATGATTATGTCATCAACTTAAAGAAGAAGTTGGAGGATATTCACCACCGAACCCGAAACAATAGTCGAATCGCGAGTGACCGGATGAAGGCTACCTACGATGTGAGAGCCCAAGAAGGAGGGTTTCAACCTGGAGAGCTTGTCTGGTTATACAACCCGCAAAGACGTCGTGGCTATTCTCCAAAGTTACAGCGAAATTGGGAGGGCCCATACCAGGTGAAGAAACGAATAAATGACTTGATTTATCGCATCCAGAAATTGCCAAGGGGGAAACCAAAGGTGGTACACTCCAATCGTCTGGCGCACTATGAGGGAAATAATGACGCAGTCCCGGATCGGAAAGATGAGGCCGAGGTGGCTATCAATATCGTAAGGCCTGAAGATGATCAGCCAACCTTTAGAGAATTTATGGCTGCGTTCTCTGGAACTAGAAAAGCGCGATTCGGAGTCACGACTGAGATGCAACAAGATCTCTTCCGGGTCCCTGGTGATTATTCCATTGCCCACTGTGTCTCCGCGGATCTCTGTATGTCCAGGGGGATCGCAGTAGTGTTTAGAAATAAATTTGGACGGCTGAATGAACTTCGAGAACAAAATCCCTCTGTTGGTAAATCCTTACGCTTGCCTGATCATGACCGATCCATTTACTACTTGGTAACCAAGCAGTTTTATTACCAGAAACCAAGTTACGCCGACTTGTGGAGGGCACTATGGAGTTTGAGGATCGAGTTGCTTACCAGGGGAATTAACAAATTGGCAGTTCCCAAACTCGGCTGTGGGCGGGACCAGCTGGATTGGAGAATCGTTAGAAACATGCTGGAAGTTGTCTTTAGAGGTACGGACGTCAAGATCTTCGTCTGCAATTTTGACCCACAACCCGCATTAAGGCCAACAAAGAGTGTAGACTGTTATTTCTACCGTAATGGAACGTGTAGTCGACGTGAAGACTGTCGATATCGTCATGACCCGTTCTACAGGAACCAGAGCATAAACCCTGTTCTGGGACAGAACAGACTTGAAGAGGGGGGCAGTGTAACAAGAGAGAAAAGGAACGAACCTCTTTTCGAGCGACAGGTGGTGTGTTCTGCCGCCTTCGAGAGAATGACGCATCGCACAGGCATGTAAACCAGACGCGGTTTATTCTAGCATTTTCTTGAATACATAGAAGGTTCCAGCGATTTCTGGTGCGTTTATATGAGGATATAAAAGCGGATTGCGGATAAAAGAGAGGCAGTCAACAGCAAGTCATTAACTGTGTATTACAAAATAAATAGTGAATATAAATGTTGTATTAGAAATCCATAGTCTGTAAATAATAGTTTTTAATGGTTTATAATCATAGCGTTAATTTATAGTGTATTCATTAGTGTATAAAAATAAATATTTGTTTGTGAATAGACGATTTAAACAGCACTTGTATTATTATTTGAAAAAGAACGTTACAATATCAAATTAAAACGTGCAAAGTTCTTAGCCGATTTGACGGATGCACATATTAGACCTAACAATTTTCAAAAAATGTCCGCTCACTTAGCAATGCAGGTATTTAGCCATAGAACAGCATCCGGTATTAAAACAGCCATAGATTGCAAATTGATTGATCCAGGTGCTTCGGATACTGTTGATTTTATTGAAAAAGTGAATCGATTAATAGACATTCTAAATAGTAGATTCCAATCAACGTCAAATCCTTACAATTGTGCAATTAGCAAAAATAGTACATTAATAGAGGATCTAAAATATTTCGTTAAATGGATTGAGACTTGGGAGGTTATAACACTAGACAATAGAAAACACAAAGTACCACCATGTTTTACCGGACTTCAGCAAACCATTAACGCTATTATTATGATGTGGCAAGAGTTAAAAATGTAGATGTTCCTTTTTTACGAACAAATAAGTTAACGCAAGATTGTTTGGAAAATTTATTTAGTACAATTCGTGGTGCTGGCGGTTTCAATATGTACTCTACTGCCCAACAATTTAGGCATAGGCTAGAAACATTGTCTTTCACAGGATAGATCAAAGTTGGACTGAAGAAAATTGTCAAAACGACGGAGAATCTCTTTTAACAATTACAGATTATTTGAAATCCCAAAAAGTCCGTGATAATTTAAATATGCCTTCCACATCTAAAACCAATCAATCAGATCTAAGCGTTGAGTGTGTAATAAATGAAGTAGAAGACGATTTAGATTTACATAGTGAGGTTTCTATTATAGAACTGTGTTCGATTTCCTATTATGCTGGATACCTAATAACTAAATGCCTTAAAGCATTTCCATGTGAAAATTGCATTTTGACTAATATAAGAGATAAAGACGAACAACAAGAATCAAACTTATTAATACTCAACAGGGATTACACTACTGGCCACTTGTGTCTTCCATCAGAATTATTCACTTCAATTGTCGAATTCCAACTAAGCTGCTATGTTGAGATATATGAAACAATTAAACATAAAAAACAATTGTCAATTTTACTCTTTAATCATATAAAGTCGAAAACCGATCTTCATTTTCCAAGCTGGTTTGTGAATCAATGTATTGAACATCGTATATATTTACTTAAGTTATTAATTAAAGTTAAGTTATTGAAAGATTCTCTTTGTAAATAAAACGATTTCTTATGCTTTTAATAAGATATACGACGTCAAAGAGGGCATATATATTTTTATCCGAGATAGCGAAATACGGTTTTTCCTGAGAAGCGCCTAACATTCTCATGAGGCTTTGGTTTGTACTTTCTTGGTCGCATACAATAGACTTAACGAAACCTGAATTATTTACAATTTCAATACATTTTGGAACAAGGTTGACTAAACTATCAGCTTTAACAGAATTATTAGATAGAAAATAAAACAAAGGTAATTTAAAATCTTTAACTATGCCTCGCATCATAAAAACCAATGCTTCCGTGGCATAATTTGGGTTTCTGCCCTAATGTCCCATATCTTCATATCCTTCAATAATATCTAGACTTGGACAGTACTGAACGTATTTGTGCAGACTCATTTCGTCAAAAACTAAATTACAACATTTTTCGGAGTTTAAATGAAAAGAATTACTTTTATATTTCAAAGCGTCAATTAAATGTGTGTTAAACCCTGTAGTAAAGTTAGGAATATTTGACCATAAACGAATAGAACTTTCAGATGGTAAATTCATCTGCTTATGATTTTTTAAATATCTGTAGCCACCAGGTGCACGATAATGTAAATCTAAAGAAAATTTTTTCTCATCTTCTTCCCAAACTGAGTTCTTTTTGTGTAGGAGTTGCATTTTGCAAAATGTCTTTGCGCTTTGCGATATATCTGATGAATCGATGGAATCTTTTAAATTCTTCTCTTTCAGTTTCTTTTGTAAACGTTTCATTTTTTCATTTTTTGATTTTAGTTGGCTCAATAATTTTGTATGCGCTTGTTTTAGTTTTAAATACTTTTTTCGCCACAGATCACTATGGCCTTGTTTTTTATATTTATTTTTACTCAATTTACTTTTAGTCGGTGTATTAAACGGCGATGAGTTTACGTTCACAAGTCCCGTCTCTGAACGATCGGGTGAAACACAGATAGAAGCATCAGGATTATTTGGAAAAAAGCTGAAAATTTGCTGTAAGTTTTAACAGGATCTGCCCGGCTACAACTTGGCTGATGTAGGGATAAATTAGATGCCTCAGCTATTTTATTTTCTGCAGTTGGTATTGCATTTGAGATGAGCCTTTTTTTTCGTGTTCGGTTATAACAAATTGGGAAACATCAAAATGTTCTTCGCATATAACTCTATAGCGAAGTTTTTCGTATGGCAATCCAACTAATTCAATCTTTCCGCAAAACTGAATCCATTTTTCTCTTTGCATGTCATTTTTTGGAAAGAAGAAATAATTCAGATTTGGGAAAAACCGGTTAGACTTTTCACAACCTTTCACGGCACATTTGCTACCTCTATTCGGCATTGTTACAACAAGAAGCAATTAATATACCAATGAATATGCAACTTTTTTTTAACCCACAGCTAAAACTGGTAACCAGCGTATTAAGACAATTAAATATTACCACAAATACTTAATAATATGAATAAAAATTTAAAGTATAATAATTGCGAGAAATCCCAAGTGAATCGAATCTAAAACGACTAAAACAATTGATAGGTACTTAAAGAAAGTGTCGTATGAAATATTTAAGGAATCTAATATTTGCTAATGAACAATATTCTAATCGAAACTAAACAAAACGAAACTAAACAAAACGAAACTAAACAAAACGAAACTAAATAAAACGAAACTAAACAAAACGAAACTAAACAAAACGAAACTAAACAAAACGAAACTAAATAAAACGAAACTAAACAAAACGAAACTAAACTCTTCAAACTAAAACAAATTAAGAAGAAATACGTATTTATTAATCCACTCCGCACAAATACTACAAATGCAGAAAATATATCAAATCGAGTCAAACACACCAAGAAGAGCTCGCTGTGAGACAAATAATATTGTTAAAATTTCATCCCTTTTATGTGTTTATATAGTGAAGAATTTTATCACGTGTCAGACACCATGTGTGTCATACTGCTGCCGCGTCGGCTGTAAATTTGCGCATGCTATAATAACGTCGCAGTCGATCAAACAATTAATGAATATTACTTTATTATTTGTATGGACAAGTGTAGTTGCACAGAGCTCAGGCACGCCACCTATTTTAGTTGCACATACTAACCGATAAAATAAGCGTATTTACGTTCATGAGGCTGCGTATCTGTTTATTATCTATGCCGCCGATAAGGTCGGAATGATGACTAACTCGCGGCACCAAACTGTCCCTGAAAGAGCAAAGCTTTTAATGTCCCCTTCCGTCTACTCCTCCCACTCATGAATTTAAAAAAAACGACAAAAACCCGTTTCGTGACGCCAGGCGGTTCTTAGTTTCAAAATAAGACCACCCACAGCTTTCAAAGTGGTCTGGGGGCCGAAAAAATGGAACTGGTAGCTTTGTCTTCATGAATTAGTATATAAGATATTAGGTTTTAAAATTGAGGTTATGTAGTTTATGTGCACATTTCGAGACAGTGAGAACCGCCAATGGAAATATCTCATTACAAAACCGGAAACACCTACTTCGCCATATTGAGACCCCATCTTGGTCGTATGTGGTAGATGATTATGTTCCTTCCTAGAGTTTTATATTCTAAGCATAAACTACTTTCTCAATCTATATGATTTTTCATTCGGCTAATTTCATGCCAATTCTAGTAGAGCCATGTGCTTCAATATCTCAGATTTTTTTGAAAATTCTGCTATCCGACATTCTACATCACATAATTAATTTGTTAGATCCTTGTCATATCTCTTATTTTTTGTGTTATCTGGCTCATCCAGGTGTCAGATTAAAGCTAGTTCTTGGATCTTTCAGATTATATCAAGAAACATGCAACGACTTTGCAGAGTAAAAAAGTATCAGCCTCTCTGAAAGATCCAGAAACTAGCTTGAATCTGACATGGATGAGCCAGATAACTCAAGAAATAAGAGTTATGACAATTTTGATAAGATGATGTTCTGGTAGCAGAATTTGCATCAAAATCGAAATTTTTCAAAAAATTTCTACTTCGGCCATTTTCATCCAAAAAATCTGAAAAGATTAATTTAATATTATTTCGTATGTATCAATGCAAGGAAAAAAATTGAACAAAATCGAGACATCGAAGCACGATCATGTTTTTAAATTATGTGATTTGGCATGGAATTAGACATGTCGGACTAACCGTTTTTTATTTACTAGTGGTCAAAATATGTAATTCTCATAACATTCGTGATAACAATTTTCTTTACAAAATCATATATCCGAAAATAGCTGCGCGACATTCAATAACCAACTTTTTTGTAAGAAATTTAATTCTCGTTAACGTTTATAAAATCCATTTTGTACGTAGGAGTAGCCAAATTTGAAATATTTACGAAAAAACGGCACTTTTCGGAATGTCAAAAAATGACAGTTGCTGAAAAAAATTCTATCTCAGAAACTATTGAATGTACGAGGTTCGATAAAAAATTAAATTGTGGGGAATCTTGTCAGCTACATTTTCATTCGGATCATTGATGCCCATAAAATTAATACTTTCTGAAATATTAGCGAAAAAGCAATTTTGTCCGCCATTTTTCTAAGATGGCGCAGCCGGCTCATCACCCACCAAGGCCCATTCATGTGTATGTATACCTAGTCCTTTAGATAGAATTATGAATGCATCAAAGGACCTTGATCACCCACGCATGAAGAGATGTGATACGTTTCTCAGCACCACATTTTAAGCGTATATATCAATTTTCAGCTTTTCCCAAATTGTTTCTTTTCAAAAAGTTATTTACCTGAACTATGGTACTAATTGTAAGTTACTTGGAAATTGGATTTTGCCTGTATTGTGTTTACTTCGCGTACGGTTTCACAAAAATTATATATTTTTAATAAAACGCAACTCAAACATATCTTATTATAATTTATTTTATTTTATGTTATTTATAAATTTGCTATAATGTTCTGTTATTTATTCTAATTTAGTTTTTGTAGTAAAGATGTCCAATTTTTGCTTCTCATGTAATTAGGCTACGCCTGTATGAGAACTACAATAAATAAATAAATAAATATTGGTTTTATTTTGTTGTATCAAGAATTATCAGCATAACTTTATAGTTTTTATTCAGTTTTAAAGTCACTGAAAAATATCGTCACAATATGACAATGGTAAATTTGAATAATTTTATGTTAATTGCAACAATATTCAAGGACGAACCCATGGGGGGGATAGGATGGGAAGCTCCCCCCTCAAAGTTGATAATTTCGAGCGAGAGTTGGCAATTTCACAATTTGAGAAAAATGAGAAGATCAGAAAATGTGTCCAAAACAATTTATTTTTTTAAATTTAATCGAATTGCCATGCATACACGTTGGAGAGTTTTAAATAAAAATAAGATTTGTGTAAAATACTAATTTCGCTTCATATAATGTTAGGTACAAATAAAACTTTTTTCTTACTATACTGCGTTTACCCAACAGATATAGTAATGAAAAACCAGAGACATTTAGATACAACTTGAAACTTGAATATCGATTGGTTGAAATAAATGGGGCGGTACTCGATAGAAGTCTCATTTACACATACAAACACAAACGGCAAACGCCAACTTGTTACGCATGCGTTTACGTCAGTTGTTTTGAAATTTCCGTCAGTTTTTCCAATTGTGTTACATATTAGGTACATTACAAGTCAATAATTCATAATACAATAATAATGAGTTGGTTAATTTGTAGAATTTTCCTTACTGCAAAATTATTAAAAATGGATGATGAAAACGTCAACAATATTCAGTTGTCACCACCAAAAAAACGCCAAAAAACCACTTTTCTGTAGAGGTGAAACAAATAATTATGAGCGCTTTTAAAGTGTGTGAAGAGCAGCATCCTCAATGGAAAAAACACGAAAAAGTGGAAAATGTTGCTAGATTGATAGGTCATGTTTTAATTTACCTTCCAATCCTACTGCTTATTTACTATAATTTTATGAATTGGTGTGGCCAGTGTTTACAACATACTTCGTGAGCACAAGCAACATCCTGATTATTTTGATGCTCCTAAGGCGTGTCATAGACCAAGAGCTATTTTGGACAATGTTTCCGAAGAAGACAAAAATGGCAAAAAAAAGTGTGTGCTGACATGTTCATAACAAATCCACGAGATGCATTTTTAAGAGGGTTCCGACTGGCTTGAGAAATCCATCGGGGAAAGGAAAGCGGCTCATCACCCTTCATATAGGATCTGATGACGGTTTTGTAGATAATGGATTACTGTTATTGAAATCCAAGAAAACAAATGACTACCATGAAGAAATGATCGCAGATACATTTGAACAATGGTTTAAAAATATTTTGCCCAGTCTTGAAGAAGGTTGCGTTATCGTCTTGGATAACGCAAGTTATCACACAAGAAAAATTGAAAAAATTCCATCTAGCCACACAAGGAAAGCTGACATACATAACTGGCTGCATAAAAAACTATCCCCTACGAAGACAGTATGGTGAGAGCTGAATTGTTATCTTAAGTAAAAAAGAATGCACCTAAACACAGTGCTAACGTGATCGACGAATTAACACAGGAAAGCAACAGAACTGTTCTGAGATTGCCACCTTACCATGCGACGTATATATAGTATGTTTGTATGAAATTTCTTTGTTTTATTGTAAAAAATATTTATTATATATTATAATATGTGTAAACACATAGCACTCGCGAACATTTCATGGCTTTTTTATTAAATTAATAAAATGCAATTTTTTAAAATGTATGGTTATTATTTATACTAGTATAAATTTCTCTAAGTGACACCATTTATAACGAATTAACAATTTATATGCAAAAATGTTCTATTGTAAATTTAACTTTCACATAAAACCAATCAGAACAATCTGTGCTGCCTTGATTTTTTTTAACTATATCTGTTCAGTGTCCGGAGTATAGTAGTTGGTATTTTCATCGTAATAAGTTGGCAATTTTAAGGTTACCCCCTCCAAAAAAACTCTTTAGGTTCGTCCCTGACAATATTTTTAACCATAATAACCATAATAAATACTTTGTAGTTAACTTATAAAGATGACAAGAATAAGAATAATTATTGTTGTTTTCATTAATTATAATTAATGAAAACAACTTTGAAAATTATATATACTTAAAATCATCTTAATTAAGTTTGGTGTTAACTGGTAATAAGAAATCAATCTTTATCATCAACTGTAATAACTACGTGTATAAAATCATAATAATTTAATTTTGGTGTTAATTAATATCAATTTTTCAAAATATTTAATAAGGAAATTAATTAGAAAGGTTCTAATGAATTTATTTATTACATAGGTTCCACTTGATTCCATATTGCATATTCAAAGAAATTGCCTCAAACTTTTTTTTTCTCTTACGTCACCGCGTGGTTAACACGATAGAATTCAAATATTCACTCGTACAAAACTTATTTCTTTCTTTCGTTTCTTTTTAATTTCGTTTGAATTCTATATGTAGCGCACTTTGTCGAAAAATACTACAACTAAAAAGCAAGCGCATTTTACCCCATTTGGCTGTGCATCTGTCACGTTTATCTGTGGTTTTATGTTTACTTTGAAATTGAAACAGTATTACAGATGTTGGTTAATTATGGTTTTTTATTGTTAAAGTTGGTTTAGACAATTTTGTGCAAAAACTCGACGCGCGAAGTCATATTTTACGCATTCTCACAAATAAATCACTAGCTCCTTCGTCGCTCGTGCTTCAAAATCTTTTATAATAACTAATTTCATAAATAACTTTACTATAATGATACTTAATAGGGTCACAGCTATTTTACTATGTAATAATGTGTTTATAATAAATAATTTATTTAGAAGTTGTTTTAGGCCAAGTGCATTTTTGAACCCCGCCCCGCAAAAGCTTACGCCGGCCCTGGCCACGACTACTCTCGCCTGCACATAAACGAGGTATCTGAGTTATGAAACGAAGGTTTTTTCTACACGAGAACACAACTATAAAATTATCATACTTACATTATCATATTTGCTCAAAATCATTGCCACAGCTTGAGATTTAAACTCTCTCTTACAAATTTTAAATGTTCAGGTCGCAGGTATTGGTTCTGCAGTTGTCTTATTTTGTGAAAAGGAGTAGATAAGGGTATAAAACACAAATAAAAACACTAAAAGGGCGCCATCTGATTATGAAACTTTATATTGATGTTTAATTAAGCCTGATTTGATATTAAATTCATTAATCAGAAAATGAATTAAATATAATAGGTTTTTGGATAAAAATTTAGAAATGTTTAGAAAATTTTAAAGTAAAATTTGAACAAAACTTTCATAATTATATGGTTCCGTTTAGATCATTAGCATAAATTAAACATATTTATTAAATAATAAAAGCGGAAAATAGTTCAAACACAGGTATAATAATAATATTCAAACACATAAAAAAACACATAAACAGTATAAATTTATTATACTTAAGACTAAGCATTTAGTAAATAATCGTTTACTACATTAAAATTGATACAGAAAACCCACAAGCACAGACGTCACTATTCCTAACGATTCATGTCATCATATAATGCATAAACTAGCGGCTTATAGATCTTTAGTACACCGAGCTTTAACTACTCCAATGAAACGATCACATTTTCATAAAGAAATTTCAATCACCAAACAATTACCACATGCAAACCATTATAACCATAATATGATTGACACTTTAATTCAACAAAAAGATTATAGGTTAGCTATCAAAAGAATATTTCCAATTGACACTCAAATACAAGACACAAACTACATATCAATACCATACTTTGGCAAGATATCAGAACAAATTGCAACTATAATAAGAAAAACCACCAGTTACAAAATAACCTATAAAACTAACACCAACACCTTTTCATTTTTATTCAATGCTAAAGACAAAACACAAGATATCATGAAATCCGTCATTTACCGTTTGAATTGTTCTTTTTGTAACTCGGTTTATATTGGACAAACACTTAGAAATTTCGACATGACATACAAAGAACACGTACGCTCTTATAGACTTAAACATCCAGAAAAATCGAATTATGCCAAACACATTTTGGAACAGAACCACCCAATGACACTTCAAAACAACATTAAATTCTTACATTTTTGCAACAACAAACACAAATTAGACAGTTTAGAAGCTTTTGAAATATACAGACATAAACGCACGGTACCTTTAATGAATGAACAAACTGAGCTTAGTAATTCTCCTTTATTAGAAGTGTTAGATATTTAATTTTTGTTATGTATTGTATCTAGTTACCTATTTTCTGTATGTATTTATCCTTAGCAACGTATTTGTTTATCAATCTTATCTACCTTTGATAATGGCACAAAGTGTCGAAACAATATTGTCAGGTTAAGATATTAATAAAACTTGTGAAACTTTAACTAATCTTTGTATTTATATTATATTTCATGCTTCTTATATTCTCTACAATCAAGCCTCTTATCTCGAGTAGTTTCCTTTTCTCTTATTTTAGCTCGAATTTTATTTCAGCATTGTGTTTAATTATATCGCTGTGCAATTTACCCGTTTCCATATCTACAAAAAATCATAACATTCAAGCACTAATTAACAAAAACATGTGATCCATATTCCTTACCTTTTCCTTTTGTGACTATTTGGGACTGTTGAGAGTCGTCCGACAAATGCGAAGCAGTGTCGATGTCGTCTGTAGCATCATTGGATGTAGTTTCTTTGATAATATTTTTAATTAAGTTATTGGCTTCTTTGACGCTATGAACTCTTCCTTTGAACTTTGCTGGGTTATCGCTATATTCTAATGCTAGATCTGGCGGTTCTCACTCATTCAACATTTTTTGTATCCAGGAAACAGTTCGAAGGTTTGGCCATAGATAGAATGAATTAATTTCATTTACAGACTAAATAGATGGTACATATTCAACCGACTTATCGGTATCGAATAATACTACATTCCACATTCCAAGAAGGGTGTAATAGAACCTTAGTGGAGTATGACATGTCCTAAAATAGAATGGTAAGTATCGGTACAAATAGATACATTTTATTCGTGTAATAAACCAATAGCAAATGTTTCAGAATCTAAAGAAAATACGATGCATTTGCTAAACATATCATCTTGTAATAATAGTGATCTTAACTATTTAAAGGATTTTCTATATTACATTTTTTTATTAATAATACATAAATAACTCCCTATGGACTTCAACAGAGCCCCGTCCTGAGTGTATTGGCTTTTTCAGATTTGGGTACTACTCTATTTTCCAAAGTAATATCCATAGGAAATTTATTCATTTAATATTCATAAAAAAAATAAAATTGTGGAACCTTTAAATATTCAAGTATATTTTTATTCCAAATATTTTTAGGTTTGGCAACTACTAAACTTTTCAAATACCGATATCGATAGGAAATTATTTATTTAATAAAGTATATAAATAAACTAAAATCGTGGATCCTTTAAGTAGCTTCTGTTGTTTGATAAACATTTTGTTTTAAGGCTCTTTACACTTCGGTTTTAAAGCTCAAGTTACCACAACCCGTAAAAAATAACAGATCGTCAAACATTTTTTTGGGCATTTAAATAATCTTTAAAGAGCCTTTAATTCATCCACTACCATTGACCTTAAAGCTAGCAGAACCCGTAATTTATAAAAATAATAAGAGCTCAATTTCTCAGAAGTTGAACATCACAATACGTAGATCTCTACTGTTTTAAAACAATTTAATTTAATGGTTTCTGGTGTAAGACGCGCTGACGAATAAATTTTTCAGTAAAAAGGAAGTTTCAGGTGTCCTATCACATAATACTAAAAAATATTCCTGCAATGGAAACTTGAGTAGTTATGCGATAAACTAAATCATTTTATAGGCATAACATTACGTCACGTCGAGCTCCCAAAATTCAAATGCGTAGGTGGCTACAATAATTACCAAGGGCAACCACATGGATGCTGAATGGGTAGTTAAGCGCACAATTTCGTGTAGTCGCATGTATACCTAACCGTACCGTAACCTACCGTAATTTTATACCTATACATTCGACTACACGAAATTGTGCAATTAACTACCCATTCAGCACCCAGTTGGTTGGGCTTGATAATTACATTTTTATATTATTATTATACGTCATTATCATTATTTAAGAATAATAATAACATAGACAAGCAATTTAATTTGGAACCTTCAATATAGAGTACATAATAAAACAAAAACCTGATAATTTATTACATTGCATTATAGTAACATTGGGTCTAAAGCCCTAAACGAAACTTGCTTTATTGGTATAATATGGATGCAAGAGCTACAGTACGTTATTATAAGTACCGTAATTGATTCTATATTAAAATCACCAACATTGGAAAATTGATATTCCAACCATTAAAATACAATATCAGAAGTACGATATCGGGCCTACACTCAAACATTTTCGTTGGTACAATATAGTTCTTACCTGATTGCACAATATTGCATATGCCTTTATTGTTCCAATATCAACAATTAATATATTGAGTTTCTTAACATTGGACCAATGTTTAAAAATACAATATTAGAAATAACAACGTCAAATCAATATTGCGAAGATCAATCTTTGTAATTGATTATCGAGCCAATATTGAACAGATATTCACATTCAATGAACAATGTGCAACCAATATGGCAATATTCAGCCAATATGAAAATCATGTTTACCCAAGATTATGTGCTACTTGGGTTATTATACACCGGTATGCTACCGATTATACAGCCAATGTTGTGCCAGTATGAAACCAGAGTTATACCAACATATCAACAACATTGGGCCAATCTTGGTTAGGTAAAATGGTCCAAGTACTTGCCAGTGTTATCATTTCGACACTGGCCCAATATTGGCTGCCAATATCGGCTATGTAAAATGGCCCAAGTACTTACCGGTGTTATCATTTCTGCACTGTCCCAATATTGGTTGCCAGGATTGGTAGTAACGGTGCCAATATTGACCCAATATTGGTCCGTTTGTTCAACATCGGCAAATTCTATATGAGAAGTTACTAAGAGGCCAATGGCAGGTAATAATAATTTCTACCACTTCTACAAGAGTGGTTCTTTTTTATTGTTTCAGTTGCTTAAAACTAAACAAGATGAATGTCTTTTTCATTATTTTTGAGTCTACGCCACATTTATGTGTTTACGTCTACGAAAATTGGTAACGTTAATTGGTAAGTAAATTTAAATCTGTATGCATATTGCATGAAAAACTTTGTTTAACAGAACACCTTTTTAAATATTTTCTAGGGCCACTTAAAGTTTCTAATTCGCTTATAGTCTGGGGATTATAAATCCTCCACACAAATAATTACATTCAAATATGGATTGGATAACTTCTTCCAATTAGTTTATTTGAATGAATTATGTTGTAGATGAAACCCATTTATTACAGAATTGAATGCACGACATTTATAAAATTACAACAGGAAAGTTTAAACTTTTTTTACATAAACTATTGAGCTTATTTCCAAAACGGGTTTTCATAAAAATGTATATTGGCTGGTAGAATATTTAAATAACCAAAACTCTTCTGTTTCAATGACTTTTTAAGATCTGCATTAATATAAAATCAGCAAGGCTGCTCGTGTTTGACCCGAAAATTGAAATTACAGAACTACCAGATGGAATTTGCCATTATACCAAATAATTGAAATCTCGCCCTACCCCATAACTTTGAATTGATAGACGGGGAAATCGATCTAATCAAATGCGTATTGAAACATTTCTTAATTTTACGTTTTAATAATTTTTGGTTAATAATCAGAAGATATCGAAATCAAACATTTGCTTTAAAAAATTAGAGAGAAAGGTCTTTCCCTTTTCATTGTAGTTTCATTTTCAGGTGTATTTTTACATACAAATTATATGGTTGGTTTTCATAAACTCACATAAAATTAGAACTTACGTAGAACAATAATAAACTGTTTTTACATGGAGAATTGTATTACTTTTATTAAATAAACATAAATAATGGAAAATTACATTATGTTATGTTATTTACAAATGGACGTTTTTTATTTTACATTATTATCATACAGTCAGTCAACTGTAAACACTTAAAGACAAATCTGTAATTTTACAAAAAAGTTTTTAAGTTAAAAATGTCATTTTAAGTGCAAACATTATACAACTTTCTACACATATTAAAAAAGGAAAAATTAGCAATGACAAATATACAATGATAAATTACAGCATTTCTGTATTTTTACACAATTACACAATTTTTGTTTAACATGACCCACCTGCGTTAAGCTTATGACCACGATCCACCTTAGGGGACTACGAATTAAGTTACGCTCAATTAGTGCGTCAGTTACATTTGTAAGAGCTACCAGTACTCACTGGTGGGAGCGAGGTTGCATATCCACCCTATACTAGTTTTCTAAGTTTCCGGTTCCGGAGCTATCAACGTGCTTACTCGTCGGGGTCCGTCTCCGAGGGAATCCCATCATCCCTAGTCCAGCTTGCAAATTTGCACTGCCCGGACGAGTCCAACCTCAAGTGTGGCTTGGAAACTGGGTCTGTCTAGGATATCCCAGACTTTAGCCACCCCGCCATACCATAATTATGCTTGGTGAGCCTTCGACAGAGCCCCGTCCGACTCTACCTTGAAGTAGAGAGCCGTCCAATACCAACTAGAAAGTGGGGTTGTCTTAGGCATGGTAGTGTTTTTGGGATCGTCCAAACCTATAAATCTTAAGTCACTGAAGTGACACAAATTACAGACTACCCATGGAGAAGCACCTGGTGATACAGTCTCCACTTATACAGCCATCTGGGGGTCGCTAGTGATAGACTTTGCTAGTATCGACTCGCGTAGTGAAGTCTAGCCCCGTTCTGGACCTGCCACCAAACCAAGAGACTGACCCTGAAACCGGTCCAGTCGCAGTGTAGCGATACCAAATTAGTAGTTACCGGCCACACAATTAGTAGTGTGAAATATTCCGTCGTTCTAAAACTGCTTCTTGGATCATTTCATGTTAAGTGGGTCCGCTTTAGAAATTTTCACACGTGACCATCTATAATAAAAAAATAAACCCCGTGAACAATTGTCAGAGTACTGGATAAAGATTTTGAAGTTAGAATTTAGAGTAGAAAAACATTTTACACAACGAGTTGACATGTGAGTCTTGGAAAAACTTTTTCTGCAACAGCTGTAATTAAAAAAGTAAAAATACAAAACATGAAAAAGAAAATGTCAGCAAAATAAAATGTGAAGCAAATATCCTGTTAACACAGCTTGGTGTTTCCAAGGTCATCACTTTCTATTGAGGCAGGGAAGTACGCCAATACCTGACTAGTCAGGTAAGGTTTTTACGGAATTAAGCGATTAGTTTTGTGACAGTTGTTGAAAAAATAATTGCAGGACTCGTGGGATAGAATATTGTGTAAAAGATCGTGATGGTGATCTTTCTGGTAAAAAAGTTACAGAAGCTTAAATATCAGTAAAAATGACTTTGGTGTAGATGGATTTTCACTAACGAAAATTACAAATTTATTTTTGATACAAGTACCTCAGGCAGTAAATAATTATGGGACCGTAGATAAATACAAAGATATTTGTGCCATAAGCGGTTAGTAACAAAAATATATTATTTTAGTGACGGTGCTTCTAGCCAATACAAAAACAATTTCATAAACGTTTTAAATCACTTCCAAGACTTCGGAATTAGTGCTGAGTGGGATTTCTTCGCAACGTCTCATGGCAGCAGTCTCAGCTTGCAAAGACCCTACACCGTCAAATCTTTACGGTACAAGGCATATACTGTAAGGAAAGCATTCCAGGGATATATTATATCTATGCTTCATCTGAAGAAGTCCAAGAGACTGAAAACATTCTTAAAAATAGGTTTTCTACAAGTAAAGCTATCCCAGGCACAAGAAATTATCACAGAATTAATCCGATTGACATCTAGATCCATATATTACAAAGACGTCCGGGTAACTGTTGATTTAACGGTTGCACAAATTGAAATATATTCCATGACAATAAATCAATGACAATGTTTTAGCTACCGGTTTACTTTGATAACTAGTGAGTAAGGATCTACTTTTTTTTTATTAGTTTTCTGGCAGTATAAGCGACGCAAGTAGGTTTACAAGAAATGTTGAAAACAACTTTCATTAATGCAAGTATTAGTAAAAACACTGTACAGCATGATTAAGCACATTTAAACATGATTGAGCAAAAAGCAAAAACACTGTATAGCACAATACAACAGATTTCAGCAAAACTGTAAATGTTCGTAGCACGAGCATTGACCATTGTTGAAGGCAAAACATGTGGTTGCGGGCATGTGCTTTCAATGCACGTGTCCATACTAGTATAACGTAGTTTGCAGTGTGTAAAGTTATTTTTATTAAAAATAACTTCATAAACAACTTTATAAAAGTAATAAGTGCAGTGAGGATTGTATTACAATAAAATTTTTGTGAATGCATTATTTTTATTATTACAGGGTGGCCGCGAACCTGGAAACCTTGAAAACATGGAAAACCGGGAATTTGCACAACCGGGAAAAAACCTGGAAAAAACCTTGAATTAGCGATCAAATTCGGGAATTTCTTTTCGCGCTAACTAAAGCTTGACTTAAGCTTAAGGCGATTAACTACGCGTTGACCGCAGTTATCAACACTGGACCATACACTTGCAAACTCTTAACGCGGCATCACCAGTTATTAACAGTACACATGATTAGTTAACTAATGCGTTGTTACTAACGTGCGTTAGTGATTACATATCATTGCATAAGACGCGTACAATTCAAACACGCGATTTCAGTGAACGAGATTCTCCATACTAATGACTGGTGACGCAGCGTTAAGCGTTGACGCGCATTTGTATGGTCGAGTGTTTTTGGTTACGCGCGATCAACGCTACGTTAATCTCCTCATGTGTACTGGACTGTAGACCAGTACGAATGAAGCGTTAGTTAACGCTGGAATACTAACATGCGTTAGTGACTACATAGCATTGCATAAAATCCGTACACATTCAAATGGGCGATTTTGGTGAAGCTCATTACATCGTGAGATTCGAGATTCCCCATACCAATGACTGGTGATGCCGTGTTAAGTACTTGCATGTGTATGGTTCAGTGTTCGTGGTAACACCCGGTCGATCGCTATCATGCTATGTTATCACTTAACACGCGTTAATAATCGCATATTAGCTAACGCTTCATGTGTACTGAGTCTATTACATATTACTTCTTATTTATTCTCTTTTTTTACTTATGTATTCTTTATTAATTAAAACGTTTCAAAGCAAAGAAATATTAGGCTTTACCTTACTAGTTCAGATTTACTTGAGCGGGAGCTTCTTACAGAACGGAGCTTCAACGCACCCTACTCTATCGGTGCAGCTTGGCGAGCTCAGTGAGTCAAATGACACTAGTCTCGAGGTGTCGAAATGCCTCGTTCAAAAGTTGCGTCTCTTTCTGCTACCTATGTTAAGTCTATAGGAGAGACCTTTTTTCATTGAAAATCAATAGTACTTTGATTTTCGAAATCAATGTGTTTTTTGCGAGTTTAATCTGACGCTCAACGCCTAAACCGCCCTTTTATGGGCATGTCCCAAATTGATTTTAATAAATATTTTGATTTTCGAAAAATTTCTTTATTTTCATAAAAAAATATTCAATGCGGCGTTATGTTAGGTTAGGATAAGTTAGGTCATGTCAGGTTAGGTAAGCTCAGATCATATCAGGTTAGGCTAGGCTAGGTGCGGAACATCATTAAATTTATTGCGCCATTGATTTTCAGTGAAACAAAAAATTTCCCATAAACTTAACATGAGGCACAAAAAGTGACATAATTTTTTAAGGGGGCGTTTCCGCACTTTGACACCGGCACCGTTCGACTCCCTTTTGGGCGTGCCCGCTAAAGTAAATTTATACTATTTGATCATAAATAACCGTAAATTATTGAAGAAAAAAACCGGGAAAAATGATATTTTACGACCTGGAAAAACCGGGAAAAAACCTTGAATTTAAAAGTACCACTTTTGCTGACCTATCAGTATGTCTATTAGTATGAAAGTGACCTGTCTATTAGTATGAAAATAGACGCAAAAAGTGTTTTGATTGAACAAAGACCTACAATTTATAATTTATACGCTGAAGTATCATCATAGCAAAAATCTGATCAATTAAAATTATAGCAAGCGCTTTTCGACAGAACAAAATGTTTTTGCTTTAAGCAGAAACGTTTCTGCTAAAACCAGTTTTGCTTTTTGACAGAACAAAACGTTTTTGGTTTCAGCGAATACGTTTCTGCTTAAAGCAGTTTTGCTAGATAAGTCTGCGCCCAGCCTTAAACTGCGAGCCTATTCTAGATCTAACTTAGAGATCGATGATTTTTAAAATCTGCTGCTTACCACTATATACCTTTTGCAGGCAATCCATCCTAAGCTAACTACATTACCACTCACGTAGGGTTTCTGGGTCTCGACAGTTTTGCTATTCCCGGGACTCGAGACTGTTTTTTCCGGAAGTCCCGGGAATCCCGGATAGTAATTTTACATAGGCACCTAACACAAAAATCCAAAAAATTGTTTAATTACTTTAATTAATCCTCTAATCACTTTCTCCCAGAAGTTCCCATTGAAGAATGATTGCAATTATTTATGAAAACCACAGCAGTACATAAATAAATGCTCCAAACGTAAAATTATTTTTCTCTCTTTTATGTCAAAGCCTTTCTTGTTTAGTGTTGTATTGTTTGCCGGTAAGTTTTAAGATACTCGTAGCTTTTATAAAACATTTTTCGAATATGAACATGATAAATATTATTAGCAATAGTTCGAATTGATATTCCATCTTCTGCGACCTATTGAGATACATATATTCCACTCAAATTCCTTGTTTTGCAAAATTTGAAATTTGATTGTTAATTTTTAATTTTTTTGAGGCACCAGGTACGATATCTTCTTTAATATTTTTTAAATACGACCCGTGCACGCATTCTAAATGCCGCAGAAGTCCGCTATAATTCGAACCTTACACAAAATTTGTTTGGAGTAATAATTGCATTGGGTTGTTTCTACATTTTTAAAACAACTTTAAACTACGATTTGGTTTATTTTCATCTTGAAGCTAAACAGAAAACATTTTATTTATAAATTTAATAGGTAAATAAAAGCTAGATGAAACAAATTAAGAAATCTAGTAAATACACACTACTATAAGCAATTAATTATATTATTATCATTACAAAAACTATCAAAATCTTCTTGGAATCCCTTACCTATTGAAAACGACCGGTTGTTAAAGAGATTAAGACCATACTTCAATATGAATTTTTAAGTAAAAAAATTCTGTTTAGGTCTTTAAGAAGACAACATTAACTGTTTATAAATAAGAGAGGAAATTCCAGATGAAGACCCTTTTTGAATATAATTAAATAGGCTGCTAATTAACTGCTAAACTAATTCTAAAGTAAAAATTCTAATGAAATACCTTGTAAACAATAGTCCCGTGTCTCGAGTTATTTTTCCCGGGACTCGAGACAACAGAAAAATAGAGTAATTCCCGGGACTTGGGTCCCGGGAATTTCTCGGGTCAGAAACCCTTATCACCAGACAGTCTCAATGAATGCAATTTTTTAACGATAATAATCGTACTGTTGTAAATATTTTAAACTTGCTTTGATTACGTAATTCAAGTTTACCTTGTTCCATCAGGTATGCTTATATTGCTGCCATAGGTAGATAGAAGCTGATGTTATAATAAACTTTCTCATAATTTCATCTCCCCGTGTAATAGTAAGTAATTAATAAAGAATTATTTTGTGCTCTATAGCAAAACATATTAAACAGAACTCGCGTGGGTTATAACTAACTAATGTTAAGCAAGTAATGTAAAATTACTCTAAGCTTTTTGCTGTGCTTCCCTGAAGATACAGCGATCGTTAATAAAACGGAGAAAATGAAAAGCAAAATACCAAAGTTTAATGGAACTAACTAAACATTAACATTCTACATAAATAATACAATATGCTTGTATTAACTCATTTACTGAAATGAAATTTTACCCTCGCGTAGAAATTTTTCAGTACTAGCAACTTTCACTATTCTGAACTTCAAATTTAAATTCTACTAAGAAAATAACTACACAGCTGAAATAATACGCTTTAAGCTCGAAATATGGAATGGGCGTGCGGAACTGAAGGGACTTTTCCGTCTCTAATTAGTAAGACAGCAAGTGCTGTTCATGTCCGCATGCTGCTTTGCAATTACTGCTTCCTGACAATCAGCAACTCTTTCGCCCCTAACACTTCACGCCACCCTGGGCCTCTCATACACAGAATCATTTGAATAACTACAATGGTATAAAATATGCGCAGCTTGTTTACAATGTAGCAAATTCTTAAAACAAAGCTGCAAATTAAACCTTTAAAAAACGAACTAGGTGTATGCAAACTTTGCCTACATCTTTAAATGAAAGTACTTGTTTATAGTAATTATTTAAATCGTACTTAATCTGTAGATTGCATTTTTTTAAGATTGGTAAGTTGTATACAACTATTGGCTTCCGCAAAGTAAGATGCAGAGTGTTGAGACATTTCACGCGTTACTTACACTACAGTCGACTTTTAATCTTAACTTTGATTAATATTTTTTCCTGCGACCACATACGAAAGTGAACAATAGCAAACGCTGCCGATATTAAGAAAGTGAGTCATATAACACGCGTATGTTAGGAACATAACACACGTGTGTGTTATGAAAATACGTCACGCTAAGCAATATCTAGAAATCCATGAATTTTGTTTACATTAAAATGATGACATTAATGTTTAATCCAATTTTGAGAAGCATTTTAACCATTATGTATCTATTCTTTTCTTATAAATATAACTTTAATTAATGTTTAATTAGTTATTTTAGCTATCAAAAAGAAATATCTAATAGATTACACCTAACGTAACCTCACTATAATACATGAAAATTATTGAAGCAAGTTTGCCAAGATTAAAATCAGCGATGCCAAATGGGAGAAAAATAAGAGTAATAATGTCAAATAATTTAGTTAGGCAACCTCTTTCACACCTGGCATTGTGTTATTAGTTGAAGTTATATTTGTTAATTATGGGGATATTATTAAATATAAATAAAAAATAAATTATGTGCCTCTGAGATTATTATATTATAAATTGTAATAGTAATTCATTTAATTAATTTTGCTGCTAAACCCAAGGTTTAATTTTATACTATGTTTAAATAAGTTATGAATATATGAGTTTTTAAAATTGAAATTTATATTTAGTAAAAGAATCTATTAAATAAAATGTTAACAAACACCCATTCACTTTAACAATTGTCATAATTCAGCTCCAGAAAAATAAAATATAGTTGTCAAGATATTTTATTTTTCTGGAAATGTTTTGATAGAAATTTCGTTATAATTATTCATATTGTGAAACTAAATTGTTTAAAAAATTAAACTTTATATCCTAAAAATAAATGGCTTAAGAAAATTAGCTTTAAGTGTGATTTTCTCTGTTAAACCTAACCATGAAAATTTTGCTTTAAAATCTTCAAAAATTATATTTTTGAAAATTTTAAAAAATCAAAATTTCTTAAACATTTGAAATTTGGGGGGTCGTAGGAAAAATATTGTACATTACACGTTGGAAAGTAACTTTTCTGCACTCGTGTGATTTCCGCACTCGGCTTACGCCTCGTGCGTCAATTCACACTCGTGCCTACGAAAAGTTTCACTTTCCACACTAGTAATGTAATATACTATAATTTCATTACGGGCACTAACATCTAGGTCATACAGCCCTATGAAATCGATCCCGGAGTAAGCAATTCTTTTTCCGAATCTAGACTCGATCACATGTCAGTCCGGATGACTTCGTTCAGTAAACGTTCATATACTTAGCGCGACAGGAACCGCTAGGCGAGCGAACCGATCATATATTTATAATCTATTTATTTGTTAATACTAAAAAGATGTAACATTAATATTTTTATTGCAAATATTGTCTTTGTAATTTAGATATTTTCATGTGATTAGGCAACCCATTATACACGAGTCGATGAGGTTTGCTCTTTTGGCGTAGGTGGTTTTTTGAGAATTTTCTTTCCGTTGTTTTTTTGTAGTGTCAGAGAAGATTTAGGAAGAAGGAACTACTATCGAATGCAAAAGTTCTTAGCCATGAGTTTGAATGCGCATAGCAAAAAAACTACCCGTTCAAATTAACTCAAACAAAAACAGTTCTATAGACAATTTATTTTTGTATAAAATAATCTATTTTTAGGTTTTTTAATTTTTGCAAATTATATTACAAAAGTTCGATTTTTTTGGGGAGTTTTGACGTAAAGTGTGTCTTTAATAATTAATATTTTAATAACTGCTTAACAGAATTGAATGTAATTTTATATGCAATTTTATAGCTGATAATGCTGTATGTATGTGGTAGTTTTATAATTTGATATCTGTAGTATTTCTCAAGTTATTCCATGAATTTTTAAGTATTATTTATTTAGTTTTTTTTTATTAAAACAACAAATACGTTAAGAAATTTTTAAAATATTAACGAATTAATTTATTAAAGAATGATTTAATAATAAATTCATGAATATTTTCATAATAATTTTAAAGAATTATTTATTAATTAATTCGTGAATAATTTTAAAATTTCTTGTCGTATTTGTTGTTTTATTAACAAAATACTATCTTTTGTAAAAAAAAGATTTTGATTAAGGCACCAGAATGAATTACCCTCTATTTCAAAGAATAACTTGAGAAATAATACAGACATGAAATTACAAAGATTTACACATACATACAACACTATTAGCTACTTGCATATAAAATTATATTCATTTCTGTCTGATAGTTATTAAAATATTAATTATTAACGACATGCTTTACGTCAAAACTCCTAGAAAAAAACGCTTTTGTAACCTTAACCTCATTTGGGAAAATTCAAAAACCAAAAATGAGATAATTTTACAAATTTACTATCTTATACAAAAATATATTGTCTATCTAACTGTTTGTGTTTAACTTAATTTGATCGCTTAGGTTTTTTTTGCTATGCGCATTCAAATTCAGGCCTCAGAACTTTTGCATTCGATAGTAGTTCCTTTTTCCAATCATCTAATTGGGCTACTCAAATGAGATTTTGTTTGCGTCGTTTCATTTCAATTCCGTAGTTAACTACTGATGCTTACAATTACAAATGTTAAGATCGATTTTGCTCAATTGGCGAAAATAAAGATATTCAGTAAATTGGTGTGATGCATACACTTTGACTCCCCAAAAATACCCGGTAAGTCTTTCGTCGCAGGGCGTCCTGTGCTATACCCAATATCTATTCCATAAATCCATTAAGGTCTAATTTGACCAGTTCCAATTAACTTTAACCAGAGGTTAATTGCCATGAATATAATTGTTTCAACAAACGTATTCATGGCAATTAATCTCTGATTAGATATTGTACCACAACTGCGAACAAAACATAATCAAACATCAAACTGCCAAAATTTAAAAAGTTAAAAACATTACTTTTGAGTGTTAATCTCTGACTTCTAATTAGAAATCTTAGGATATATCTCAAATACTCATACTCAAAATCTAGAAATTTTCTATCTCTCTTGATTTATTAATGTCAAGACGTGGTGTAAATATTCAAGTGTACATTCATTATAACCAGGGTTGAGTAGTCCGCCAATTTTTAACAAAGATAAGGAATTGTAAATTAAGATTGAGGATTAGGTTTTTAAAAATATTTTTGGGATAGGGATTGAATCTGAATTGAGGGGACTGGGGATATTAAATACTTTTTGAGATAAGGAATTGAATTTTTTTTAAATTATTAGGATTAGAGATAAAGAATTAGATTTTTTTAAAATTTTGTTTAGGATTAGGGATTTAATTCTTAGAAATATTTTTGGGAATTAGACTAAAGAGCTAGATCTTTGCAAAATATTTTTTAAAATTTTAAAAATATTGTTTCGGATTAGAAATAAGGGATTAGATGTTTTTAAAATATTATTGGGACCAGGAATAAAATTTTTTTAAACTTATTGGGATTAGAGATAACGGATGATATTTTTCAAAATTTTTTTGGGATTAGGGATTGAATTTTTAAATATATTTTTTAGGGATTGAAGATCGAGTTTTTAATAATATTTAAGAGGATTAGAGAGTAAGGATTAAACTTTTTTTAAAATATGTTTCGTTGGGGATATTGGAGACTAGATCTTTTCATAATATTTTCAAAAATATTTTTTGGTATTAGTGTTTCGGGTTTAAGTTTTAAATATATCTGTTCAGATAAGGTCGGATTTTTAAAAATATTTTTTGATGTTAAAAGATTGAATTCTTAGTACATATTTTGGAGGAGTTCAGGATTCAGTTTTTAACGATATTTATTAAAATTAGAGAATATTAGATTTTTCAAAATATGTTCCGTGATTAGGGATTGGTGACTGATCTTTTTAAAATATTTGCTTGGGGTAGGTTATTACATATTGGTTTAACCCTAATCCTAGTAACGAATTGGTGATTGCTAGGGTGGGTCGTTTTACAACTTTTTTTATGATCGATTTCTAATAGGCAAAAGTTGTCCACCTGTACGGGTAACTCACGTATAAAATATTGTTCTAATCGGTCAATATCTTCTGTCTGTTCTATGAGCCTCAACATTTTATATTTTCGCTAAAAACACGAAAGTTACAGCTTCCGCAAGATGGGTTGACTGCGTTACCGACTCGAAAATTAAATTCCCTTAAGACCCTGTGTCACCATGGGTTTAGCGCAGAGGGTGGGAAAATGTACTTATATATTTGATTGTGTGCAGCTCCTCGCTCACTTGTGAAAGCAACCCAAGCAAGCAAGTGACCCAGGGCCCACCACGTGAAGGTGGCTCCACTTCGGGCTCCTCCCAAGCCCTACCCAACCTGCCAATGATATGTAAGACTTGCTGACTCTATAGTCTGATTCAACATTTCCATAGAAAATACTGCAAAACTGCCCTTTGTTGTCAAAACTTGCAGGCATAGCCAGCCTAGACAACAATATGTCACCCTTCCAACCAGTATTGGTTACTAACCAGTATTAGTTACTGGTTGGAAGGGGGCATATTCCGAAAACTGGAAGAGAAGATAGAGCGTCCCCTCCAATATATTATTTGTCAATTACACTTCAACGAACTTCCATTCCGTGCTTTATTTGGGTTTGTTGATGGTGAAACTTCCGGACCATCTACTTTTACCGATCCGATTGGATCAACGTTTCCCGAGTGCGAAAATCTTCCTTGACCTTGAAAATTGTTGACCCTCTTGATCCCTTTATTCCCGATTTATCTATATCCACCTATATTATTTAATCTATGGAATCGAATGACTTTCCTCTTGTTTCAGCTGTTTGTCAAGTTTTGTGTTCTGCTTTCAGTAATTTATTTTGTCTACGACTATGTTATAACATACTCGTTATAGTTGTATTTCTTCAATTATAATTATATACATTATTCACTACTAAGTAGGTTTAATCATAAACAATTTCTTTTTAAAATTTTATCGAATAGGCAGCTATGACAATAAATCAATTAATTAGATTAAAACGTCAACATTGTTTACAATTTTCTAAAAGTATTTTTAAATTTTTTTATTAAAAAAAAGAAAAAAAAATATTAGTCCTGGACAAAGTATAGTATTCTACTCGCATATAATGGCTATTATTCACTCAGATGATTTACGACACTAACGGCTAAACGGCTCATGTCGTAAAATTCCCCCTCGTAAATAATAACCATCATTATATGCTCGTTAAAGAATAATTTTTGCAAATTCCTTACTGGTGTTAGATTTATAGGATTGCTCTTGTGAACTTTACATTTTTTTCTTAGTATATCTTCAATGCAGTGAATCTATATATAAACTGTGAAAAATTAACTATTCATTATTTCCTTACCTTCTACAGCTTCAGAAGGCTTAATGTTCATTTTTGTTAATTACAAAAATTAATTTCTTAATAATTAATTTAATATTTTAATTAATAAATTAATTAAACTTTGCTCTGTTTATGTTTCTATTTTTAATATCATGAAAAAAACCGAATTGTAGAATTAATAATTCTGGACTAAATTATTCTACCTATGTATTTGGTTTACCATTTTAGACACTGTTAGAGACTTAGAAACTGCTACTATTGAACTGGAACAGTAGCAGTTTCCAAGTGTTTTAATCTTGGTTTAGATTTCTTTATATACTATCGCTACTGTTCAATTAATTCGTACTAATAGTAAATATACTATTGTTACAAAACAAATAAACTTTAATGCGATTATTATTTTAGGATTTATATGTATCAGTAATTAGTAATTCTGATTATACTTTCTCGTTAAAATTAGACTGCACTATTGTTTCACTGAACAATAGTATTGATTTTGTCAGATAAGTTGTTTGAAAGATTTAATTTTTGATATGATTCTGGAAATTACGCTCTGTGCTTACTAGAAAAATCAGGTAAATAGCGTGTGTCGTTACGGTTTCTTTATAGACTTTCTTCTTTTTTTGGACGTAAAATTCAGTTCCATTGTTGTGATCTTTAACTTTCTTCATCCCCTTTTTGATAAATAATAATTAACAAAGCATATCGTCTTTATATTATTTTTGTTTTACTAGGGATTTAGGTTACAGAAGTCGGGTATGGAATTATATTCAAGGTAAATTTATCTTAATGTACTCAAATATTGAATTTTTAGGATCATTCGCAACCGAGGTTCGAACCCATGCCCTTTCGGTCCAGAGACAGGATTACTACCACTTGACTACCAAGGTCTTTGAAAGTTATTTTATACGAATAAATAGTTAAAAACTGAGTTTAACTGTAATAATAAGACATGCTATTTTATATTTGATTATTTGTTTAACTCAACTTCCTGGATTTCAGATAGGTACGTCATTGATCCTCAATTGAACACTATTAAATAAATAGTTATAAGTTCCATCAACTCTATTATTATTAAATTCCTGTGCAATTTCTCAAAATCCAAAAGGAAATGTTTTAGTATCTTTTTACATTTTTAAGTATGTAGTTGAAAGTAAGTACTTGTGTTCACAAAGCAAGAATATCCTGCCAACTAAAAATGGCACTATTCAAGAAATTAGAGTGAACGTATCTGTTCATTATTTACAAACTCGTATAGTTCTTCAAACTTGCTTTGTTGAAAAGTTTATTGCCGTGTGAAGTTGCCCTATAATAATAGTTACTTTGAAGTCAGGTAATAAAAGGTTTGTATGTCGCGAACTAAGGGATTCACATTTAACCTCTGGAAAAGTAAGTCTTGAAAATTCAATTACATCTTTTGACTTTCCTTTCGTACAATCAATGTCAACTTTAAGTTTCAGCACTTCCTTACTTTATTTTGTTTCTTATGAACACAGGGAGTATACGAGGGTCACACTATATATTTTGAGATACAAGAAAACTACAAGTCTTTTTAGGAAAATGATTTTATTTATGTTCAAAGTAATCACCACCTACATCAATACACTTTTGTAACCGAAGCTTCCACAACTTAAACGCTTGAAGCCAGTCATCTTTTGGAATGCTCTCAAAAAATTGATGAGTTGCTTCATCTATCTCATCCTCCGTCGAGAAACGTCGACCACGTAAACGTTTCTTTAGGTTAAAGAACAACTAGAAATCACACATGGCCAAATCAGCCGAATAGGGTAGATGTTCAATGACTGTTACATTATTTTCACGTAAAAATTCAACTGTCTGCTGTGCAGTGTGTGACGATGCATTGTCGTGATGCAACATTAACCCGCGAATATTGACTGACTCAAGCACTGCAGGTAAACATTTTGTGGTGTACCAGTTTGCTGTAACTGTACGTTGATCTTCAAGCTTAATTGCTTTCACTAATCCTGTACTAAGAAAGAAAACTGCGTACATAACTTTCTTGATAGACCTTTGGTTTTTCGCCATTGTTGGTGTTGGTGCATTTTCGTGAATCCACACACGGTTCTCCTGACGGGTAGGAATATCCTAAACTGGTATGTATGTTTCATCACCTGTTACTATTTTAGAAAGAATACAATGCCCACCATTATTTAACACTTCTAACGTTTCCCGCGCGATTCTTACTCTCTCTGCCTTTTGGGAATCGTTAAGCGTATGTGGCACCCAACGAGTAACAATTTTTTCATATGAAGATGATCATGTAAAATGGAATTTACTGTTGCGGATCCAACACCAAGAGTTGCCTCAATCGCTTGATAGGTGCATCTTGGATCATCTTCGATCATACGTCTCACTCTCTCAATGTTTCCAACAGTAACTGACGAACAAGGTTACCAGCACGTACCTCAGCACCAAGCGATATCCGTCCTCTTTTAAATTCGCTATACCAGCGAAACACAGTTGTGCGTGAAGGACTTTCATCACCAAATGCGCTTTGCAACCGTTCAAGACTTTGTTGTTCACTTAAACCGACCTTGAAATCGTAGTAAATCATAGCGCGCACATGTTCTCTTGACAAATCCATGTTTCGACACGACAAATCGTATATACCACGTTACTTAACAATGCCGTGTGTTGCCAGCTCTAATTCCTCTAGTTTCGTGGCTTCTCACAATATACAGCGTGGCCCTCGTATTACATGAAATTATTACCTTTTCACTGTTATACTTCTGAAATACTCATTTATTAAATAAAGAATTTGCAAAACTATTTAAAGGAGAGTTCGTAATTTGAGTTAGATTGAAAAAAAAATACTTTGTATTCCAGTTTTGATAATTTGTTTTTAAAACTTAAATAAGTTAAAGTCACATGACAAACACTAAGGTTGTTTAGTACAACAGTATACCAGAAACTTGAATGTGCTCTTTACACATTTTAGTTGTTTTAGTTTGAGCTTCATCTACATAAAATTATCAAGCCCATTTGCTACATTCTTACTTGAAAGGAAAGTAAGACCACACAAAGCAATCCTGATGAATGTTCTGCATTATAATAATTACAGCCACCTGCCAAGAACTAAAAACAATAAAACACTATACTACAATCCACATTTGTGGTATGTTGCAATCCAGGCAACAATTGCATCGTACACGTTTACGAAACACGAAATTCTTGGACTTCTATAAGTAGTTAATAATAAACTTCTTTACATCTTCTTTCCATCGAAGGATTACCGGCATCCATTCTTATAGTGGACATTTACCTCTATTCAATTACCTTGAAAACAAAGAGACGATAACTGTTGAACATTTGGCTTGTAATTAACAAGTTTCGCCCACTATTTATCCTCTACGTATTCTACTTTACGTATTACTATGTTGCGTTATTGTGGGTTTTTAATCTATAACGGATACTGACAAAAATGATGATTACAAAAATTAGAACTTACAACTTGCTTACCTTTAAATAAAATAATGCTCCGGCTAAATAGTTCAGTTGTGAAAAGCTTTACTTTCCACAAATTTCAGACTCCCTCCGGCGGGTCGCTATAACGGTATTCTATATATTATAATTATGGGCAAAACAACAGAAAAGCACATACATAAATAAATCTCCAAGATAATAACAACACAAAATTTTATTTTTATTTACATACAACAAAAACATCAAGCAAAATTAAAATTGATACCAGCAAAAACATTTCTATAATGTAAATTAAAAAGATTGAAATATCTCTTTTTTATAAATCTTTCCATTGAAATTAAATGCAAAGGAAAATTCTGACTACAAAACTCTTTCTTTTCAATTCTTTTATTAACTTTAATTAATCCCGAAATAGTAAAAATTATATATAAGGATTATAATTTGTTTATATTTTTATGAAATATTCTTAATTACTAATAATAAAGCTAATTACTAAGAAAACTCGTGGTTTTTATTTATTAAGCTAGTAATCCTTTGCTTTTTAAAATTAGGCGCCACAAAAATACCAACTATGTTTTTGTAATTCCCTGGTGTCAGCTAGGCTGCTTTCATTAATCTTGACAAAGAATTTAAGAAACTGTGTTAACGACCATTTATAGTTATTTCCAAATAAAAGGGTTATACTAATTGGAATTCCAAATTCATTTAATTCTTGTACAATAGTGGTAAGTCAAATATTTTTTATGAAAGTCCAAATTCATTTATAACTCATAAATAACACTAACCTTAAATATTTGACATTGATTTGTTTACATTTTATTTTAAAACCCAAAATTTCGTTATGCTCTCCAAAAAAAGATTGTCTACTGATGTGAATTGTGAATGTGAAAGATGGAATTGGAATAGAGTTTTATGAAAAAATGTGATTTGTCTAAAACAATTGCATTCTATACAAATTTTGCCAACAAAACAGACTATTGCCTTGCTGTATATGGGGTTACAATTAACTTACGGATTCTTGTACTTGGTAGAAGTCATGTCCTGTAAATGAAGACATTCGGTAGTATTGATGTTTATTGATTTTGGAAATTTTAATATTAATTTGATGATTTTCATTATTGTTTTGAGTTAGTCACCTGGAGTACTGTACTTTGGACGAGACTGGGTATAGTTTTGATCCATTTATGTTGTTATTTATTTAAAACTTGCAGAAGCATCTTTTGATTGTAAGAACGGTGTAGTCAAGTACAGGGATAACTGGAAAACCTATATACTATCTCCAATGTAGTTAAGTTTAATAAGTTTTGTGATAGCTGATCGTTTTTATTGATTTTCTCTGTAAATATGAATTTTACACTATAAGTGTGTTATATTGTTTTAATTGCCGTTTTACCAGCTAATTTTTCATTTTTTTAGAATTAAGATTATTGTTAATTTTCAACATATGTTTTTATTTGTGACGTCATGATTTTTCCGATGTTCAGAACTTTTGTGCGATTTCATTGTTTTTTGGCTTAAAGTATAAAAGGGCCTTCGAAAAAGAAAGTCAGTCGATAATAGCTATAGGGCGAGACCACATCGACACCGGAAGGAATTTCTGAAAAATAAAATAGGGTTAGAGTTGACCCACGTGTTCTATTTGTTTACAATAAACGTCAAACACATTTGAATTGGATATTTACCTGTAATATTTGGAATAAAGAAAATTTGTCTTTGTTTTCTTTTAATAATCACACAGTTTGGTGATTGATTTAACTTCGTATAATTTTGAAGAAACAATTATTTTCCGTCATTGACCGAATTATCAACATTCTTTATGGATTATCGACAACCGCTGATGTTGGTCAGTGTGTGTTTTTACCAATTGTGCACAGCGGAAAAACTGTGAAGTGAATTATAGCGCCACATATGTTTTGGATTATTGTTAAACTATATACAAGGTGGGTCGAATTGTTCTCTGATCATTTAATAAGTTTTTTAAATGAAGCATTTCTTTGTTGTTTTTAATTTTAATTATTCTTAAATTTCTTTGGCATTAGTTTATTCAAATGAAACTTGTGATGATACCTCTGTCATACCATTTACAAATTAACAATTCATTTAAATAAATTAAAGAGAATTCATTTCAATTTAATGGTTGTGTTGGAATTTATATTTTTCTCTTTCATTATTTTTAATTTAAATATAAATAAAACCTGTGTTTATAATTTCAATTATTGTTTTTATTATTCATGTGTGATGCAAGCGTCAAATTTTATATACAGAGTTAAAGATTATTTCTCGTCCAGATGCAGAATTCCAGGTGTGGTTTGTAGTAAGTTTTTCTTTCTAGGTACACGAATAAATAAGATCAATATATTTTTTATCTCATGCTCAATCGAATCTAAGTTAGCCTACTGGAAAAAAGAAAAGCTATTGGGTTGTTATATTTTAATTTTGATTAAAGCTATCCAAATCAGATTAAATATCCATAGTGTTATTATATTACCTAAAAAGTCTATTTTCGCCCGAACGTGGGGCATTGTAAATAAAATTATAATCATTATTTATTTATAGTTTATAACATCCCAATATACATTTACTTTACAAGAACGAAAATACCACAATTAGGACTAATTCGCCATGTAGTTTGTATCAGTCAAAATTGGAACTCCAGCAAAATAATATTAAATTACATAAAAAACAATCTGTTACACAATTAAGTCAAGGAATAAACCATTAAAAAGGGTTATTTAGCAGCCTTGCAATAATAAAATCGATTACAATAATTTAAAATGATTTTAAATTAGAGATTTAATTGGAAAAGCTATTAATTTAGAAATAATGCTGAATTAATCAAAGTAATAAGCTTAACCTATATATCTGCTATTCTCTCTTGACTTGTTACTTTTATTTTGCTTTATTAAATTTTACTTTAATTAAATAGTAAATTTTAGAACGCAAACTTATCACATGGAATTTAATTATAAAAAACAAACTTATAAGAATTTTAGGTTTTAACAAATGCAAGCAGTTTCTGTTGGTATTTCTAAATTTCTTCGACTTTTCAAGAAAGTTTATAAAAGGTTTCCTTCGTCTCGTCGCGGCAATAAATTCTCATTATAGTTAAATTTAATGTATCATTGTCGCTAAAAAGTTGCGTGGAAGTGGTTTCTAAGGCACTATATACTTTATAATTTAATGAAGCTTTGATTCTTTAACTAAGAAATTTAAAAATTTCACGAACATCCAGTCAGGCAAAAGAATTATGCTTTAATTAATTAATAGCTTCATGCTGTAATCACAAATATCTATAGATAAATAACAGTGCTAAAAATTTTCCGAACACCATGTATACATAAATTATTCGAAACCGAGGCAGCTTGTTTGGCAAGAGTAAGTTTGGGTTCATATTTTAATACCAAACTTATTCGATACGCTCCGGAAGTTTCCTGAAAATGCTTGTATAAACTTTAAAACTGAGCAAAGATATTTTATTCGGTAATACAATTCTATATTCTCTTTGCAGTTTGGTGGAGTCCAATCTAAAAATACCTTGAAGCTTTAGGAAGTCCCCTTTATTATCACTTGCAGTTATGCATATATATGTATTGAATCTGGGGAGAGCATCCCTAAGGGATGTATTCATGCGGTTACATTCAAATTGAAGGATAGAAACCTTGTAATAGATACACCGAATCTGAAGTTCGATTACATTCAGTTGTGGGTAATTTAAGAATTCATATTTCGGGTAGATTAGTTACGAATAAATTTAGGAATGTGTTGCAAAAAAATGTTCTCGCTAATTTCCATAATTTAGTAAAACAAGACTAGAGAAATTACGAAATTAGACTTCTTTAGCTCAAAAGACTTATAACTAAACGCAATTACTAATCAAGACAGGTAAGATTACCATTATTTATCTAAATATCTGAACAAACCAAATAAGACATTCTTAATCGATTCAGTCTATTGGCAATAGGTAACTATTATCAAGAAGATGCGCATTTTTCTCGTTGTCAAATAGGAAGATCTGCGGTGGACTGTACAATTCTTATTAAGTCTAGTAGTTACACCTTAGTGACTTCTAATTAAGACTAAGAAGAGTCATTCGATAATCTTTCCATGTTATAAAGAATAAGAAACACGGCAAAGTTTGGAAAGCTGGTATATTAAGTATAGATATATGAATTCAATGAAGAATTTTATGATAAGAATAAGTCAGGGGGATGAGTCCGAGCAGGAGATAAGTCGGGGGGGTAAGCCGAGAAAGGGGAGGTAAGTTGAGGAAGAGATAATTCGGAGGGGCAAGACAGAAAAAGCAGTAAGACGGGTGTAACTAAAGGAGGAAGATGGGATAAGTCGTGATTGATTGTAGAGGGGTAAGGGGGTGTTTGTTAACTAACGCGTTCAAAAGTTCGTCTGAGAATGGTAAGCTTAGTATTTGCAACTGGTTTTGTTCGATTGCGTTTATTTAATAGATGTTACTATTAAATAATCACTCTTGGAAACCCGACGGATTATAATCACACAACGAACGTTGTTAAGGAAAGGAAACCCTTCAATAGCCTTTTGACCGTCATGTCTTGACGAGGTTTCCCTAGGTTCTTATCATTTCAAAACAATTGAAAATAAAAAGGTAATCTTACCCAATCATGTGTATTTCTTCTCGATCAAAATAATGCGGTGTTGACCATAGTCCCTGTATATAGTCTCCACAGTCACACAAAAATATCCCTTGCAATTTTTTTTATTTAAAATTTAAACATAACGGCTTAAATAAATGGACAAAGTCTAAATAGGCTCGTCTAAACCTCTTGTTAGGAAATTAAAAAGGTATGTTTTATTCATACTTTCGACCACTAAAATTACAACGCTAAGCGTTTCACCCTTAACGCATCTGTTTATCTTTTATTAAATATTCCATTTTTACATTTTTGCGATGATCAATCCAAACCAACCGCTTTTAAGTTGCATATAGTGGAGACAAAGAACAAAAATTTTAACAAAACAACACCACCCCTGAAGAACGCATCATCTGAGGTGACGTCTATTGAGCATAATAGTTATGAGACGTCAGAGTTGCAATACATTGCATTTGCGTTTTAAATTTAGGGGTTGTTTTACGAGGGGGAACATCAAACGTCAGTATGGAGAAGTTTCTCTTTTGTACAGAAATGTGATGAGAGGTATGCGAAATTGGAGTTTTATACATAACCTATCTTTACAGTGACGGGAGACTCGTCACGCAACACAAAACATTATCAAGTAATGAAATAATCAAATTAACTTTTTGAATAACTAATTGAGAGAAGTTTAGATTAATTTTTAAAATCGCAAAAATCATAAATTATTTATAGGGAATGCAAGGTGCATAAAATTATGTTTTTTCAGGAACGTCTGGAAGAAATTTTTTATTTTGCTGTGAAAATCCACTACAGAAAGCTACATCGAAATGTAAAAGTGCGTTTGCCTTAACATCGCCTAAAAGCTCTACTACAAACGTTAGGTAAATAAAATCTTTCGAGTATTTAGAAGTGCACGCTTCAATTCGATACCACACAAAAATAGGCACTTTTCTGTAACGGAATTTAAATATGGAAAACTTTCTCGTCCCTTTTCAGCAACTGAAAAACTTTTTGAATGGACAATGATTCGGCTTAAATTATTCAAAAAATCGTTCATCCGATTTAAATTTGTTCAAACTCTTGTTCGATGTATTGCATTACGCTGGATTAAATTTTCGTTAAAAGAATCAATCGAATAATAACGATTCGATTTTATTTCATTATAACTGCAGGCCGAATGAAAATACAAATAAAAGAAACTCTTTCAATGTCTATAAATAGTCCACGCTTTTAAAGCTTTCAAATGTAGATAATACAATGCAATAAAAAAATTATCGATTTAGACAGATGCAAGATTTTCCCATCCTTCAGAACCCCTCGGAATAATGTCTCTTTTTTGCATGTGAGTCACTGATTGTTTATTCAGCTGTTGAAATTTTTCCAATTAAAGACATTCACTAAGAATCTAATCGCCTAACGATTGTCATTTCGACAAATAATTCATTCTCTAGTTGTAAAAAATTATCATCAAAGTCAATATAATAATGAACATGAAGTCGACTACTCGTATAATTTACCTTGGCGTGGGAACATATCTTCGCGTCGCAAGCAGAATCGAAGGAAAACACGTCGAAATCAACTTTGAAGTGAACGACTTACAAACGTAACTGCGACAACATCCAGAAATTCATTATGGCTCCTTGCTACTGCTTTTACAGATCAGTTTCTACATTATCTTTATTTGAAAACTTCATAGAATGTTCTTTCACGACCCAATTCATTGCACTAAGTGCCATAGATCTTCAACAATCACTTGTTGAACCCCTAAAAAGTTCTTTTACATCAAGAAAGAATCGACTGCTGGAAGATTATTAAAACTCCCTACGGAACATAGGCCTCCAACTGCTCACTAAGTTTATTCCCAAACCCAACCATAAATAACCAGGTTATGATTTTCAAAGTGTTTTGATAACCATGATGTTGTAACGCCTTACACAAAATGAATGCCATAGATCATTGTGTGTACACCTAATAGAGCTAACTTTTGGGTTTCACCAGTCATTTAAAAATCACTTTCCAGTCTCCAGTTCTGCATATTCCTGTCGATTTCATGAAATAAAAAAAATCGAATTTTTCATTCGGTTTCATTTCATGCAGATCGTACGCTGTAGGCATAGAGCGGAGTTCTTTTGATTAATTTTGTGTTGATGTTAAGGAATAAAACCATATCGTTTTGGATAAAGCTAAATTATTTCAGAGTTTAATGAGAACTATTGAAACAGAGAAGCAAAGAAGAGAAGCAGCAACAGATTACTATGAAATATGTTTCAAATTCGACAGAAAATGGCAAGAACAGCAAAGAAGAAACCTACGAATGGTTTAAGCGTTGAAAGATCAGGCCAATGTTAGTTAACGATAGAAAGCGCTCTGACTTTCAGTTAAAGACTACAACTGAAAATGCTACAAAAGCCGAATACCTATTGCGAAAGACTAAAAATGAAAGCATTTAAATTTCTAAGTTAGGCACCAATAGAACGAAGAAGTATGTCATTTAACAAATACAGAACTTACTCATAAATTACACAATATCCAATTTGACATCTTAGATTTTGACATTAGAGAAACCGTCAGTCACATTAAATTCAAAAAATACACCACACAGAAAAATAAACTTCATCGACTTGTACAACAAAAACGTACACTACAAAATAACCTTAATTGTCAGAACACTGCAAACTTTTATCCTCGTTTCATAAACTTGTCGAATATAACATTCAATGACAGAGAAACACAATTTCTTAACAAAGGTTTCAAATTTTGTCCTTTTCCAAAATTTACGAACAAAATTAAAGAAATTTTGGCCGTTGAATGCGAAACTGTACTTAAGAAAGATCATAATAACTATGCAAAATTCCAAATTTCGAATTTGTTAAAAGAGATGTCTTTAAAACAGGACAAAATGTACAACACATCTAACATATCACTTCTTCAATCTATAAAACACAAAATCACAGAGGACAATCTAATTTCTGTTAAAGCAGATAAGGGTAACACTTTGGTAATTCTTTCAAAAGATATTTACATACAAAAAGTTAATGAATTTGTTAATAAAGAAAATTTAGAAGCTTTAAACAAAAACCCAAGCACAAAATTCCAAAAAGAAATAAAACAAGGTTTAGAAAACTGCAATATCTGCTTTTCAGAATTAGAAAAGCAACAAATCATTAATAAAAACCCACAACCACCTAAACTATATGGACTAGTCAGAACACATAAACAGAATATGCCAATGAGACCAGTTATATCATACATCAATGCATCTAATCACATTTTATCCAAAAAACTGAACCAGATTATTAACACGATAGGTTACAAATCGAAATACTCTGTTAGAAATTCATTAGAATTAGTAGATAAGCTGCAAAACATACATCTTCCACCACATTCAAAACTTGTTAGTTTTGATATTTGCAACATATTCTCCAGAATACCCCCATAAGAATGTATTCCTTTATTAGATAGTTTCTTGATCAATAGTAATATAGAATTAGTTAAAAGATTAGAGTTAATTCAATTATTTGATCTTTGTATCAGTCAAAATTATTTCACTTTTAATAATATAATATATTTACAGAAGGATGGTTTACCTATGGGTAATTCTCTAAGTCGTCTATTAGCTAACATATTTATGGACAAGTTCGAAGATCGAATATTTGAATTAAACCTCTCTAAACACATTATCTTCTGGTTTCGTTATGTTGATGACATTTTAGCTTGTTTTGACAGTTCTTTTGAGGTTATCAATGAATTTTTAATTCTTATTAACAGTATCCCCCCTAACATAAATTTTACACTAAAAACAGAACAAAACAGGGCTATAAACTTTCTAGACTTAAATATCAAGATTAACGCAGACAATCTATTTGAATTTTCCATATATACAGAAAACCAACACAAAAGACATAACAATACCAAATGAATCTTGTCACCATAATACACATAAAATAGCAGCCTACAGATCATTAGTACACAGAGCTTTAACTATTCCACTAACAAAATCAGATTTTAGCAAAGAGATATCAACCATTAAACAACTAGCACATGCAAAACTTTACAATCCGAACATGATTGACACTTTAATTAAACAAAAAGATTATAGGTTAGCTATCAAAAGAATATATCCCATTGACAATCAAACAGAAGACACAAATTACATATCTATACCATATTTTGGCAAAATATCAGAAAAAATTGCACATATACTAAGAAAAACCAACAATTATAAAATAACATTTAAAACCAACACTAACACTTTTTCATTTTTATTTAATGCTAAAGACAGAACACATGATATGAAATCGGGCATTTACCGTTTAAATTATTCTTTTTGTAGTTCGGTATATATTGGACAAACACTTCGAAATTTTGACATAAGATACCGGGTGTCCCCCAAAAAAAAGACGAGTCAATAGCACTCTTATTTATTGTAGGATTTTAATTATGTATACACCAAATTAAATGGTTATGAATAGACTACAAGCTGAACTAAAAAAATCCCGTATACGCCTAACGGCCTTGAAACTGAACTGTTAAGATGAGTTTTTCAAATTAGACTGTATATATTTTTTTACTAATTCTGATAGAGGATTTTTTTTAAATAAAGATAAAAAATTTAAAAAAAAAAAAAGATAAAAAATCTTATGAAAAGAAATACCTAGCTACGACCGCCATGCGAGACGAAAATTAAAAGCGCCGCCTGCGTTGGTATGACAACGAATAGAGCCATAGCCTTTTAAGATCTTATGAAAACGAATACCTTAAATTTTTAATAATTATTTGAAATAAGATACCTTAGCAAAACAATTCTGTCAAGCTCGTGTCAAAATTTTTTACAAAATGAATGAAGAACGTTTTGACATGCTTCGCGTTTATTTTGAATGCGGTGAAAATACCTATCGAGCTGTAAAGCTGTATCAGCAAAGGTATCCAAATAGGGACCAGCTCAGCAGATCAAAATTTCAGCGTTTGGTGGACAATTTGCGTACGTACGGTTCTTTTAAAAAACCCAAACGCTTTGGGGGACACCCTGTATAAAGAACACGTACGTCATTACAAAAATAAACATCCTGAAAAATCGAATTACGCCAAACACCTTTTAGAACAAAATCACACAATGACTCCTCAAAATAATATTAAATTCCTACATTTTTGTAATAACAAACGCAAATTAGACATTTTAGAAGCCTTTGAGATATACAAACACAAACTCAGGATACCTTTAATGAATGAACAACTTGAGCTCAGTAATTCTCCGTTACTGGAAGTATTAGATATTTAATTCTGATTATTATTATTATTTTATCTAGTTACCTATTTTTGTATCTACCTTAGCGACGTGTTTGTTTATAATTATATTACCTTTGATAATGACAGCATAGCTGTCGAAACAATATTGTCAGGTTGTATTTTAATAAAACTGTGAAACTTTTACTAATCTTTATTTATTTTATTTTTCAAATTTCTTGAGTTTGGCAAAAAATGTTCAAACTCAACCGGTAATAATGTCGCCGGCAGCATGAAACATGAGTTTTTCTAGCCAGACTAAATAACTTACAAAATCGATAAAAAATCAATAAACAACATTAAACATAATACTTACCTTAAATGATGCTCAAGAATACCACGGCTAGAGATTTAGCTCTATCTTACAAATTTTTAAGTTCAGGTCGTAGGTATTGGTTCTGCAGTTGTCTAATTTATAAAGTAATGGATAAAGGTTTCAAAAAACACAAAAACATACACAAGAAGGGCGCCATCTGATTATGAAGCTTAATTGATGATAATTAAACTGATCGAAGAGATTAGATAAGCCTAATAAATCTGTCTGAAAACACTAATCAGAAAATGAATTCAGACCGATAAAAATTTAGTACAAAAATTAATTCAGTTCGACAAAGTCAATAATTTTGATTAATAAAAAATGTGAATGAAAACTTTCATAATTAAATGGTTCTGTCTTACAGATTTTAATTAACTTTAAAATTATATTTATTTAGAAAAAACACCAAAAAGCTAAAAAATGTAAAAGGATTACAAATTTTACATTCAAGAATTTAAACAATAAGTCCCTGCCTAAGAGCTCTGTTGATAATAAAGTTTAATGGATAAAGAAATTGTATTGAATTTCGATTAAATGAGAAACAACTATAAAAAATTACTACAAGTTCAAACAAAATTTACATAATTGATCAGCACTAAAAAGCAATAGTCACAATACCTTTTATGTTATGTTTTGTCAAGATCTTTTAATTCTTTTAACAATGCAACCATTTTTACCGGGGAACAAACAAGATAATAAAATTATTATTTATTGCCTGTGCACTCATTAAATTTGTAGAGGTTTAAAAACAATCGTATAAAATGTTCTTTGTAAATATATTCTTACGGCAAAATTTTAAATAGGAATAAAATGCAGTTTTACAGGACCGAACTTTAGATTTTTAATAAGTATAAATGTGAAATTTTACAAACTGAATGTCGATAGAAAATGTACCGTTACAAGCAAACGAAAAACTTCCGACAAAATTCAGGGTAAATTTCAAAAATTCATAAATTCGCGCCATATTATCTTAGGCACTCGAAGTTTTAAAGAATTTACAGAAAAGGTCTGAACTTTATTGCCCTGGCACTCGATTGGGTCCACGATTTCTTTAGTATACCATACAAGCTGTAAAAGTTTGACATTTTTTTTCTGCAGGGGCCGCGGGGAGCGGAAAGGCTTAAACGTAACATCTGCTGAGACGTCCTTAAACTAGACACTTTAAACTTTTCAGTATGTAAAAGTTTATCCATTTTTGTTTTGTTTTTGTTACTAATAAAAAAATAAAATAACTAAAAATTGAAGGAACAAATTAAATTCTTGTGTTATGATTTTAGTTCCTTCAGCAGCGCAATTTGAGAAGTTGTTTAGTTTTAAATCAAAATATATTGAGTTTAGTTTTTTGTTTTTAAATATATATATTTTATTTTATTTCATTTTTTACGCCTGTTTGGTACTCCTTTCACACGAATACGGGGCTTGAAATTTGCTAGCTGAATCTAGGGCCCATCTCACTTAAAAATAGGCTCTGAATGCGACTCAGTGACTGAGTAGTAAATCAAAATTGCTGTCCAACTCCATGACGTATATAATAATTCCTGTATACAATAATTTTGTAGTTTGGTTACCTATTGCTCTACGTTCTTGAGCTACTTCTACCCTCAGTTGATTTAGCTAGAGCATACCGATTTCGATGATCAAGATGAGACTGATTCCATATCGGTCGCCTATTATATACATTAGTATATTACAGTACAAGTGGAGAGACTAAAAGTTTTACTCACGCGTGTGTCGAGATTACACACGAGGCGAAGCCGAGTGTGGAACGACACACAAGTGAGTGCCTGTTTCCCACGAGTGCTGTATAGCGTTTTGTTCAATCCTGCTATTAGAAATTTAAAAAAATAAATAAATTTAAATTTTTAGAATAATTAGGAGGCGGTTTTCGTTGTTATGGTTTTCATCATTCGTCATAAAACAAACAAGCAATTTGTCATTATTTGTCAACAAATATTAGAAGAACGAGGTGGCCAGTTTACGAGAACATTTTCCTTTACCGATCCATCAATTCGGGTATTGTTGATTTAAATGTTGCGGATAATTAATGTGAAATGAAGGGGTGCCCCATCATGTATGAAAATATATCTCGGCAAAGTTCTAACCATAATGCAGCCATAATGTATGGCTGCAGTGAATGGCATGCAAATCATATAAGTTTTTTTGCCTAAACTATGGTAGATAGCAAGAACGAACAAAAGACAAAAAATGTTAGAAATTCGAATATCTATCTGTAGAAAAAGTTAGAGAAATATTCACCCAACCTTTAAAAAAACTTGAGCTTCTTTACATGATCAAATTTTAACCACTTACGTAACACCCACTATTAAAAAAATGTTGCAAAAAAACTATTTTTTTAGTACGGAAATCCCAAATTTCACCCCCATTGCTAAAAGCAAACTTTTGTTATTTAGAAAAATAGAAATTTTTTTGAAGATCTTTGACATTCGATAGGGCATTAACGGAGCATTTTTGGATAGAGGTAAGTTTGGTTAAATCGCCCTATTTTGGTCTCAGGAATATGTCTTAGCGTTTTGTACAGGCCTTTTAGAGACACCGTATATAAGTAAGTCTCAACATTTCAAGTCAAGTAAGTCAAAACACTTCAACTTTTCAAAAAAATCTTCATCTTCATGTTGTACCAGAATAGGAGAACATAAAATAATATATTAGCATAGCAAAGTCATAGATTCTATATAATCAGTATATAAGGGAAATTAATATGTTTAACTGCTAATCATTTTATGGACAGGTTTTTGGATTTAAAAATTATAAAATAATACCTCCTTGCATCAAAATGTTTTGGTTAAAAATACTTAAAAATATCGAAAATAAAAATCGAGAATATAATTTAGAAAATTATTAGCTATTTTGCCACATAGACAAAAATTTTTAAAAGATTTTGTTGAAAACCGTATCTTTATATCTCAATTTATAACCATGTTACAGGTAAATTGCCGATACGATAGGCAACAGGAGTAGAAAAGTTATAGTTTTTAAATAAACTAATACCCATTGCAACTTGTGGGTTGTGGCTTATAATTTAAGTGTCCATTGTTTTCTTTTAGTGGAGTTGAATGTTAATAAATAGGGTTGAATAAAAGCTTTTAGGCTTCTCCACGAAATAATTTAAAACATAATAAATTTTAAAAGTTGACTTTAGTTTCGGCTTACTTAAGGGCAGAAATGAAAGCCCCCTACAACAAATTTATAATCATGAGTACTAAATTTTGGTTAGTAATGAAAATGTTATTTACTTTTCAACAAAAAAATTTACTTTTCAAAGCATAATATGTCTACCTTTCAACAGATGTCGATACTATTTTTTTAAAAAATAGTCATGTTTAAATTTAAAAATTGTCTTCTCTGGGCTTTTCTTTTTTTTAACTAATCTCCCTGTTTTTCTGCACAAATTGAATAAATATTTTATTTTGTAATTATATTATTGTTATTACAATTATTAATAAAGTATTTTAAAAATAATAATAATTCATAATTTTATTATTTATAAAATTCTCCGTTTATTGGAATCACTAAATTCACTAAAATATTCGCCGGATTTACATCATTAAACAAAAAAATTAATAACATACAAAACTTCTTTTGTATTTAACAGTTTCTTTACTACCTGCCCTGCCATCTTAGGGTTGAGATTTTACATTTATCTACAATACTTCTTGAACGTGTCGCTTTGAATGAATAGGATTATAACGGATCTTTTCCCTTTTATTTATTTCCGGAAGAATCTTGTTTGGAAGAATCTGCTTAAATTTGGAAAGTTTTAGTTCGAACAAAAATACATACTACCTAACCTACTAACTATTATGATTCATAAATTCCTTTTAATCACATAAATATATATTTTATACAAAGGCCGCTTAATTGACTCAAAAATGCCGTGTACGAACGTGATTTTAAGAAGCGGCGCTTACTGTATAACAATCTTTTTAGCAAAATAACAAAATGAACATAAATTACAAGTTATATAACAAATGGTTTGGCTCTGGTTTGGCGCATCTCTGTAATAAATACAAATATTTCTACTTCTTTCAGTTGTGTGGATACTTGGGCAGTTACATAATATAATATTTGAATTTAGGGTTGTTTGCACTACCAAATCCCGTTATTCATTAAGTAATTAGTCATTAGTTATTGTCCGGGTGTAGTTTGTGTTAATAAAGAAACAAACGAAATAAAGAAACCGATTAATAAAATAGTTATATATTTAATTTTAGTTTTATTAATTTTCATTTATTCCTTCAACTATTAATTAATCCATATTATTAATTATTTGATATCCTTATAGCCATCGTAGACCTAGAGATGTAATATGTGACCGCGGACGAAAAAAGGGACCTATTATAGGGGTCATATATTAGAAAGTCCGCTCTTTTCACTGATATTATCCCCAGACATCTAGCATGGTTACTCGTGTCATAATTTGCAGTTTAGTTATTGTATCCTAAAAAGTGACCACCTTCCAAACCGACTATGGTGCTCTTTTCTTCGCTTGAATAGAATCTTAGGTCATCATCAAATTTCTTCCAGTTTTGAATAGGATGTAGCAACCTAGCAACATGTGTTTCTTAAAGGATCTGGTAATTCACTTTCAGGTACAATTCCGGATAGTTAGGGATCAAATAAATTAACAGGTAGCAAATACATGATTTCGGTATTATTCAGAGGATTATAAGATCTTGAAAGTAGTTACTGGAATATTTAATTTCTAAAGGGAAAGGACTTAACATTTGTGTACAAGCAGTATTTGTAAGAGATAGATAGATTGGTAATAAACAGCGTTTGTGTATTGTTTTATACGACAGTATTACAGCAAGTACACAATCGAAGATTATTTTAAAGATTTTTAGTAATTGCTAGTTACTAATAGTTGATTCTTAATAATTATTTATTAATTACTAGTAGTTGGTTTTCTTATTAATTTGTGTTTGTACAACTTTTTATTATGAGAATGCAACTAATTTTCTGTTACCAAAAACTCGAACGAACGCATATATTTTTTCCCGCCTCCCTTGAGTAGCTTATTAGTGGCAGCACCCCCTCTAACACAATGGCTAAAGTAAAGCAATGGCAATGCTTTGGTAACTCAGCTAAAAATCTTATATTTTTGTTTCAAGCATAAAATATGAAATATACAATTATTTTTTAAAAATCGCATTACATCCTGTTTAGAATGATTATCTCTACCATACTAAACAAAATATGCAAAAAATGTTTTTTTTAATTGTATTTGATCAAACTTGAATCATTTATAAATCATTCGGTTCTATAATATTTATTCTTTAAATTAACTTTGTTAAATTGATTTAGAAACATCCAAGAAAAAGATTATGCTGGAAATACGAATTTACAGTGAACTAGGCAACCAATATTACTTCAGTTCTAGTCTTAAGATGAAGCCATTTCAAAACAATATTAACCCAAAATATGTATTAGGAAGAAGAAACGTTTTTTTGAACACTCCATGTTTAAATATACCTATAAAGAAAATAAAAAAACTACTACATGATCTGGGAACAGAATAATCTGATATCTTGTATTTCTTTCTCTTTTTAAAATTTTTTCTCATGATTTTTATAATTAAAAAAAATTGAGTAAAAATCATGAGAAGTGCAAATTGCTTCTACAACTTGCTAATAACAAAACATGGATTGCATAAAAAATGTTTCTTCTTCCTAATATATATTTGGTTTAATAATGTTTTGAGAATGACTTCATCTTAAGTAAGCCAAAACTGCAGTCAACTTTAAAATTTATTGTTTTAAATATATTTCGTGGAGAAGACTAAATTTTTTATTCAACCCTATTAATTTACTCTCGCTTTATGTTTAAGATATTTTCATTTGCTGCTAATAGTAGTTAATTCGTATATTATGCTCAAGTACCTGAGATCGTAAAATTACGGTTAAAAAGATGTTTTTTGCGTGTAATATTAAAAAGGATTATGATTGCAAGTCAAAGCAGGAACAAAATACTTAGGTGTTTTTAAATAAAATCTTTAAACTGCAGTTATTGTTTGATATTACATTTATATAACTGTTATGAATAAGCTAATGAAATGTGATCCTGCAACTTACCACATTTAAATTATCGCTTTAGCTCCCAACGCCAAACCTTCATGTCCAGCGTCGCCTCATAAAATTAACCCGAGTTTAGTTTCGAAATATAACAGGATGGCGCCACTTTATTGAGCGCTTAAAGAATTTATGGGAATTACGTGCCATTTAATTGTTAAAAGGTTTCTGATCAAAATTTTTCGCTTGGAAATTATAAAATGAATACCTGCATGTGGCGAAATATCCTAAAGCCAGAAATACTTAAAAATAAGCAAAATAAAAATCAGGAATTTAATTAGATTTTTTTTAGATATTTTGCCACATGAAGAAAATTTTTTAAAACATTTTGTTAAAAACCGCATCTTTCTATCTTAATTCTTAACGATGTGATAGGTAATTTGCTGATACGGCGCGTAGAGAGCGCTCTTAATTAGATACTTTTTATTCGCTCGTCTGGTGATACTTAACTTACGGTAGATAAGAAAATAAATTTTGGAGATTAAAATTTTTATGAATTAGTTAGACTCTAGTCGTTTGAAATTGCAAATTTCAAAATTAAACGAGGAAATTTCTTGTCTCTTTTAATGTTATAAGGCCTGTGTATCTACCCTAAAATCGCTGTATTTTATAAATTAGTCAAGTCATGCGCTATGCCAATACGCCAAACAAAAGAAAATGTTTACAAAGATACGGTAGATTGCGATAACAATGTCTTGGTACCAACCGAAGTACATCATGTATTAATAATAATTTCTATATTTCATGTTTACCGTGCATAGGTTAAGCTTTAAAGTTTAAAACGTTACAAATACTTGCGAAAAAGAAGAAATAATAAAATAGTGAAATAGTGGAAATAATAATTATATTTTTAAATTTAAAAGAAGACAATTGAAAGTATATTTTCAAGCAATGGAAAGTTTTTTCGGAAAGAAGTTTGAATTAGTTTCTAGTATTAACGTTGAGGCTGTTATCACTGCGATGGGAATAGATTTAACAGATAAAAAAAAGGGTTCGCCAATACCAAGTGTGATAGAAGTAAAAAAATTTGAGGAAACGTATGTGCTGATTACTTGTTCATCGTCCAAAACGGTTGTTCAAGAATTTCGTTCGGGCGCCGAATTTAAGGTAGCAATCGATGATAAAACTGAAATGAAGTCGTCTATAACAGTTACAGATACCACTTTACATGAAGTCATGAAATGCCCAGATGGAAAAATTGCTGTTGCCGATTTTATCTTTGCTGAAGAGGAGATGCGACTCGTATTGATCTATGATAACGTTGCTGCAAACGTAACGTATAAATTAAGAAAATAGTTTTGACAATGTTTAATAAGTTTTCGAAGAAATAGTCAATATTGGAAGAGACTCCCGATAAAACGGTTCGGGAATAGCTCACTTTTGGATGGTCAATGAGATAAACCCACTAAGATTTACAAATAAATATAAAAGGTCTGTGAAGTTTTGTGTAGTTTACCAATTTTAATTATTATTATTATTTTTAACGTTGTTTAATATTTCAGGTTTACCATTTTATATAATATTAAACACAGAGGGGAAAATGCCCCACCGTATGTCATCAGCAGTCGGTAGGATGGTCGAATACTATAATTTTGAACTTTTTTTAGAGAAAATTATTTTAACATTCTTCAATTTTTATGTTAAAACAACTCTATCTTCATATCCATCTAGAAGTAGAAATACATTCATATGAACTCTTTTATCATATGATATCTTGTGATATTGACTAACTATACCTATAAGATAACTTGTCAACTTATATGAAATTTTAAATGTAGAGCATTTTTATCTTTTATGTATTTTTAAGTGTGTAATTTATAAACTTTTTAATTCTGTAGTGTACAGTACCTATATATTGACATTATACTTATTAGGCTATAATTTAACTAATCAGTATATAAACATAAAAGAAGAACGTCTAAAAGCTAATAAAGTAAAAGAAAAAGGTCAAAGTTAAATATTTGTATTTCTATTGATTTTTATTAAATTTGAAACTTGAAACTCAACTTAAACTTCAGTTTGTAAATCTGAAAAGCAATAAGTTACAGTAGTTCATATCGAAAGTAGCTATAGTTTAACCAAAAATACAAGAAATGAGTTACCGGCGTAATAACCCATTAATATCCACTTTAATAAACAATACGAAACGAAAACACGTTCATCTGGCATCTATCACCACATATCAGTGGCGGATCGCACTGTACTCATGTTTAAGATAATTACTCTTCATACAATTGCATAAAAGGGCGTCGGGGACGCAACTGAATGTTGCACTACCTTCGCATGACACGCTTGCAGTGAATAATATCCATGTGATACCGGATAACTTTACCCATTTTTAGCACGTAATTTGTGATGACTAATTTTTTGTATTTTTGGTCGAACTATAGTTCTTCTGTTGTTGCTGTTTGTGTTGCCTATTATCTAGGCGTTTCTAACAAGCATTCAACGTTTTTGACATTACCTTCAAATAATTTTCGGTAAAGTTCATTAAAGGTACTGTGCGTTTATGTTTGTATATTTCAAAAGCTTCTAAAATGTCTAATTTGTGTTTGTTGTTGCAAAAATGTTAGAATTTAATGTTGTTTTGAGGTATCAATGGGAGGTTCTGTTCCAAAATGTGTTTGGCATAATTCGATTTCTCTGGATGTTTAAGTCTATAAGAGCGTACGTGTTCTTTGTATCATATGTCGAAATTTCTCAGTGTTTGTTCAATATAAACCGAGTTACAAAATTATGCCAAACACATTTTGGAACAGAACCACTCATTGACACCTCAAAACAACATTAAACCATTACATTTTTGCAACAACAAACGGGGGTTCCTCTGTGTTCTAGTAGGGAACCCGCGCAGCAATGACTCTACTAATACTGACCCATTTAATTATCATTATAGTTTGATTTTACTATTCGTTAATAAATAGATACTTGATTAAGTAAAAACATGTTTAAATAATTTAATCTCTCCATCAATAGGTATTACTATTTTTTATTGAAATTCTAAATAAAGTAAAAACTTCTTCTGGTATAAAACCTATTCTTGTTTATGTTTTGATTAAACGACCCTGATGGGTGGCAATTTGTTTACATAGAAAATAACTACATAATATAAAGATAATGCGTAAAAAATAAGTACTGTTACTGTTTTATTAAAAACTGTAAAGACTAAGAATAAAGGCTAAATTTAAAATTCCAAGAAATAGAACTAAAAGATTGAAATAAATATAAATCTCACAAAGAAGGTGCCCAGCTGTGTTCGTGTTCCTTGAAAATATTAACAAAACGGTATGTAGAGTATTTATTGCTGATATACCTTTTATTACCTGTTACTATGCATATTTAAAAACCAAACACTCCAAACAGCATTGTTTATCTCCTAGAACTTCAAAATGTGTCTGTCCTTACTATTAAATTTGAAACTTCGATGCTGTTTTTTCTTCAAAAGTACAATAATAATTCCTTTTTACAAATATTATATTTATAAAAAAATTGTTCATTATTTATTAAATATTTTTAAAAAATAACCCTACCGGGATTAGAACCGGCGTTTTATAATTGGAAATGTAACGCGTCTACCATTCGACTATGTTGGCTGAAGTTATTATATTTTGCTTCGTTAAGAATGTCATTTATCATCAAAAGGCAGGGACGTAATCAACGCGAGCTTATGACTCGCGCTTACTGGGAATTCCCCGTTTATGGGGAGCAATTGCAAGCACCAATCCCTAGCACAATGGAAGTTCAGCGGGTTACCCGGGCTGCTCGACCAGGTAGGACACGCTGATTCCTTCAGTAAAATAAACAATAAAAAACAAGAAAGAAGAGCAGATTTTAGGCTTACTCAATATACGTATAACACAAGAATTGCTTCAAAAACAATATTATGTCAAAAATTGTTTATTTTACAAATAAGCATTTTTTATAAATATAATATTTATAAAAAAGAATAATTCATAAGATTATCACTTAATTTTATAGTCGTTGTTTAAACTGCGTATATACATATTTATGTAAAAAAACTAAATATTAGTGTTTAATTGTAAATTATTCCTTTTTATAAATATGTATTATATTTATAACATAATTGTTTAATTATAAAATATATTAAATATTTTATTAAAAAAAAGTAACCCAGCTGGGATTAAAAAGAGCGTTTTGTAATTGGAAATGTAACGCTCCTTTCAGTTGACCGTGTTGGCTGCTATGTTTTGCTTCATGTTTTTTCTTTTTTGTTTCTTTGTTATTATTAATTACTTTTTAATGATTTCTTACAATAACAGTACATTAACTTATTAGTTGGCTAATGTTAATTAATCAACAATAAATATTAATTAATTTTTAATTTCGTTCATTGCTTTAGGTTTTAGCAAATGTAATGGATGCAGTGGCCTCTTTTGACGCCAATAATAACTAAAAATCCAAACAAAATTAATTTCCAATTATTCGTCTCCCGATCTTATTAATTCATCTATAAAAATGAAATAAAAAGCAGAATGAAGTTCGATTAATAAACTACTGGGTTGTTTTTGTCTTTTTTCAGAATTACGCTTAGTTAATATTTTAGAATTTTTTTTGTAAAATCAATTGATTTTGCTATACTTTCTTGTACGTTTAAGAATGGACTTTCAACTTTATTTTGGTTCAAGTTGGGTGTGAAAATTTAATAGCAAGCTTCAGATACAAGTGTAAAATCCCATTCTTTAGTGCGCGAACGGTTTAACACATGAGTCTTAAAGGATATGAGTGCAATGAAGAGACTTTTTAGACGTGTACCTTACAACGTTTTATCTATGATCATAACGCTTTACGAAAGTATTCATTGTATTTGATATACATTTTGATAAGTTGTGACTTATGCCATGTACAGTTGCAGCTGAAAAATTTTCAACGGTAATTTGTCTAGTTAGTACATTTTTCTGATATTCACATCGTATGAAGCTGGCTTGTATGCTATTTATGAGATATCAAATGAATAAAACTGACGTCTCTTATGAGAATTTAAAAGTCGAAAATACGCAGTCGCAATTGACCGTTGAAGATTTTTCGGCCGCAACTGTACATCTACATATATTAGCGTGCTTAGATTTGTATGTGCTTGTTGTTTAGCAACCAGTTTGTAAAATATTCATAAATAATTTATCATACAGCTCTTGTTAGCCAGCCTCGGTGGATTAGTGGTTTACATGTTTGCTTCATAATCTAAGGGTCCAAGGCTCGATCCCCGACCGAGCTGGTAATTTTTCATGAGAAAAATTAAAAATATGCCTTCTTCTCGGATAGGAAGTAAAACTGTAGGTCCCATGCCAATGCGATGCTTGGAACGATAAAAATCCCTGCTGGGGGTGGAATTCTCCCAGATTCGGCTAAGTTCTACTAGGGTCGGCCAAATGATCACAGTGAGGCCAAATGAGGTACGAATGATGCTCGCCATCCCAATTATTATTTATTATTATTTATTCTAAATAAGTTTTATTAGCGTTCAATTAATAAAGTGGGACGTATATGATCTGTAGACACTAAAAAATAAACTTATTTTCATTTGTTGTATTTTCGTGTTGCTTTTTTGTGCCACATTATACATCTAAAGTTGTTTACATTTTATTTTCATTCAAATCATACCGTTTGTGCTATTAATTTATTAACCCTGGAGTTCTGAGTAGATTCCCAAACTCTGCCCAAATATAGTCTACACTAACTATGAAGAGCTGCAAAATAATAAGTAGCACCTTCCAAGAATAAGGGAGTAACAAAGGAGCAAAGGTTAAGTTCCTACTTCAACCAAGATCCAACCAACTTTTATCTGGACATAGATCTCGTTATCCTCATACAGCCAATAAAATAAAACAGTCAAAATCTAAATACGAAAAAGTGAAGATAGATTCTATAGTTCAAATATTAAAAAATTAGAAAGACGTGAATTCTTAATAGGCGCAAGTTCTTCGTACACTACATTTAAACAAAGTTTGCTTCGAATGAGAGGTCGAAAGGATCTTTCCATGTTAGTTTCGAACAGCAACTGTTTTGGTGGTGAATTAAATGACTCTGATTCAATCTTTTTATAACTTTTTATTTAGGGATTATTTTTATTATAACTTATTTAGGGATAGATCTTTAAATTCTTTAGATTTTTATAAAATAGGTCTTAGACTTCAAGAATTTATGCAGCTAATTGAGATTTTTATTGTTTTCATGTAATCTCAATTTTAGCATTTTGAGTGATATCTGGCCCCACTAACAGACTTGTCGTTTTAGATTCTTCAGTGGTCAATTTGTCACCATACCGTTGCAAACTAAGATACTAATTGATTGACAGTTGAGATCTTCAGGCTGTGATTCAACTATATGATTTGGAAAGCTTACTGTATTTGTATAAAATGGATTTTTACATTTTTTAACAACTATACTTGAGTAACATTTCTTCTTTGTTTACGATTTGCTACCATGACCAACTGCAAACAAGAAAAGCAGAAATATTTTGTATTAGCACCTAGCACCTACTTTCCATTTATTTCTTCTTCATTGAGAATCTTCTCAGGGCGTGGATAACTCTTTTAATATTATTTTATTTTTTCTATTCGATTTTCAATAGTCTACCATTTTATTCCTACTGTTGGTATTCTAGCTAAGTCTAGCTTTACCATAACATCTATACCCGTCTTTTCCCCTATCTCCGCAGAGTTCGATGCTTTGAGAACTGACAGATTGGATTGCAGCTGGTCCATATTTCTTATAATAAATATGGAACCAACAGCAATCCAAATTGCAACAACAGTTTTCATAATCTTGATGTCTACGTGACAAGAAACACTTAACTATAAATAATTTTCCAATTACAAGTTTATGCAACAAAACACGACCAGTAATTACTAGCAAATAAAATATAATTGACGTCCATAATGGATAAGCTACTAAATTTAGCTTTACTTTTCATAATTAGACCTCTAAGACATTAAAATTATTCAGAACATCCAAACAAAAATTTTCAAAAAAGCTTTGAGCGTTTCTTCTGCTATTCTTGGTATGCTATCTGCTAATGGTTCTTTCATTAGAGCAGTGGCGTAACTACCGCCCCCGCAGACCCAGTCCTGTGGCGGAGCGCAACCCTGCGAAAACAGTCTATAATACGTCAGGTTTCTTCACAACAAAATTTGTGAAAATCACGGGAAAATTAGGATGTTCGGATATTAAACATGGCATAGTAAAAAAATAAACTACACATACTTATTCCTAAAAATTATTTATATTAAATGTATACAAGTTCAACAACATATGAACAAGCTAGAAGCTTTTGTGGAGGATTTTTTGTTTTTCTTCAAAGCTTCTATTCAGTGATTTTCACTTGTGACTCGTATTCGGCTCATCACGCTTCAGCAACCAGCAGTAGTCGGCCATCATGGTTATATTCCACTTTCCCTAGCATCTTCGTTTTATTTTCTTTATGTCTTGGTGAAATCTTTCAACCCTGTCCTTCACTTACGGCTCCTAAGTTATCGGAGAACTAGCTTAAGTGAGAGTGAAGGAAGTTTTAAAATCATGAGGCAACCCAATTTCTGGAACTTTTCGACCATGTTGTTATCAATTTCTTTGTAATTCCAACTCTTGGTTATCAAGAGGAACTAGTGCCAGGAGATAATAGGTGTTTCTCTTTTAGTGTCGTGCCAAGAAGCTCTCCTGCCTCTTTTGGTAGATTTAAATCTCTTGTTAAGTAATTCAACTCTGACTAAGAAAATAACTGGGAATTTTCGTTGGAATCTTCAAAATCAGCATCTTCGATCTCTTTGTCTTCCAAATCAGAGCTTGAAGGTTCAGAATATTGTGTCCAAGTATGGAAGAGACGGCTGTACAGAGTTTAAATCACGAAGCAGAGAATGTGTTACGGATCGAACATTTGGATAGGTGATATCTTTCTTAGTTTTTGAATTGTAATCCACGACACTGCAGCAGCAGACGTAGCAGTCATTGATATAGTCTGTGTTAATGACCCAAATGGTCTTCTAATTAATGATGATGATTTACATAGAAATTTAATTCTCAGATAGGGTCATTACCTAAGCTACATTTGAATTAACTACACAAATGGGCTTTTATGCGCTTTGATGTAATTACATACTATAAGTACCTAGTTTATAATCATTAGTAAATGTTAGTATAATTAGCTTTGTTTCATTATAGGAATACATTGAATGTGTTTTTTATAATTTGAAAACCGCTACCTATACAAAATCTTGAGAAAATATAAAAACAATATAACTAAAAGCCTGACGTGATGGAATCTTTTTGCTATTTTTCTGGTATTCAGCACCCAAAAATCTATAAGAATCATTTTTCAAATCTAAGGGAGAAAGTTCGTTGTAGGTCTGGTAATTAAAACTCTTTCGTCGTACTTGTAAATTGTAATAAAATTTGAAACTGGTTCAAAAATTCCAAAATCAATGTACTGACTTATTAGATCAACAACAACAGATTCATAATCTTCGGAGAAATGTATGGCTGTTCTCCAGTTTAGGTTCGCCATCCGCACCCATACATGCTATATACCATTCGATGCGCCTTATCGAGCTGAACAATAGTGTTTCGGGGGAACAGTAGTTTCGAGATAATCGCCAAAAACTTTTTTGGCAGTCAAACCCTTGCCTTCTATGTCAATCCCCCCACCCTACCTGAAAAAGCATGTTTTGGTGAGCATGCGACCTAACCTAACCAAAAACTAAATTAGAACACGTATGAATTGATGAATAACGCAAACCTAAATTAAAGCTAACTTAAACCTAGGTTAGATTGGTTCGGTTGGGTTGGGTTGGGTTAAATTCGGTTAGGTTAGGTTAGGATAGGTTAAGTTAGGACACTACTGGTTAGCTCGATGAGACACATCGAATGATATGATAGTATGTGCGTGTGGCGAACTTAATTTAAAGTTTTAACAAATGGCTGCATTAAAGCCCGGAAAGCGACAATTGGTGTTAAGTTTCATTAATCATATAAAAAAAATTCGTTGAAGAAATACAAGCAAATGAAAAGGTAATGAATTTTTATTAGTTATTGCGTTACCTACATATAATTGTATATATGAGGGGCGAAAGCGTAAATTTCGCAGAAGCGCGCAATCGTAAGTAGTTACTGCATTAGATGTTATTAATATTTTTCAGTAAAACTTAATTAACTGCAAAAAGTAGTTAAAACTAAATTTGACGACTCATTAATTTCGAAATCCAATTAAATTTTACTTGCAAGTAATTACCTAGTGTTATTTGTTATAAAAAGTGACGATTGAAAAATCATTTATACAGGGTGTATTATAGGTTTTGTTACATAGGCGAATAGCATGTAAAAACACAACTTCTTAGATATTGGCTCCCAACTATTTTAGAGGAAAAGTCACTATAGCAACGTTGCACATCTTATTGAGTAATGTACAAAGCACTATAGTTTAACATTCTGTGTTAAAAAGTTTCCAAAATATATGTGATTTTTTGGTATAGGAAATTAACATTGTAAATGGGAAATTCGCCAATAGCATTTACTACGCTGAATTTAGAGATTAGGTGTAAATGCAAGAATTATTAAGCATAGTTTCATGGAACAGAATCACTCATCAGAAAGTTACGATTTTCCTATACAATAATTATGGGAGCCAATATTTGACATATTGTGTTTTTACATGCTATTCTCCTATGTAACAAAACCGATAATTCACTCTATATGTAGCATACGTGTTCTACCACATAGATATCAAGATTTTGCAATTTACTATAATATTATTTATTTCCAATATTTATTCCGTTTTTAAGTATTTGTGGTAGTTGTTATAAGATTTTTGCTTTGTTCTGAAATAAAAAAGCTTTTTTAGGTTTCTAATTTGAATTGATCATTTACATATGTTTATTTTAATTTTGATGCGATCAGAAATAAGGAGAATAATAGAGAAAGTACCGGATCGAGGTACAATCCATTTAAATTTAACGTTAGAATCAAATTCAAACCTGCATATATATATATATATATATATATATATATATATATATATATATATATATATATATATATATATATATATATATATATATATATATATATATATATATATATATATATATATATATATATATATATATATATATATATATATATATATATATATATATATATATATATATATATATATATATATATATATATATAAAACGAATATTTATTTTGAATTTTGAAATTTTCTGAAAAAACCTACCACGACAGTTTCTACTAAAGACACTCTTCCTAGCACATCTTTGGAGGTCCCTAGCACATGTTTATCTTCTGTTACTCCCAGTACATCCTCTGCCACCCCAAGTGCAGCGTGTGAATGCTTACTTGAATTTACTGTCATTCTCCTATTGTTAAGGCCATATCCGAAAGCCCCACTTCCACGAAACAAATTAGGAGAAAGGTAAATCGAGAATACTCACAGACATCTCAGAAAATAATGAAATATTGGCAATGAAAAACAAAAGCTTACTATAAATGTTACTAGACAGCTAGTGAAGCAAAAGAAGAAAAGATACGCAAAAAGGAAGGAATCTGAGTTTGAGGATGAGGAATCTTATGAATTAACTTCTAGTGAAGGCGAAAGTTAAGATGATATAATTGTAAGAAATACAGACCTACTGGCTGAAAAGAAATTAGAACCAACTAGTAAAAATGAGACGATAGGTAAAGGTGAGTTTGTGTTAGTGAAAGTAGCAGGCAACAAGACATTTTGATACTATGTTGCAGAAGTTATGGATATCGAAAACGATGAAATAAAATACTTACGTAGAATCGAAAAATCTAATAAGTTTATTAATGATTCTACGCAAACTTATGCTTTTGATTTAGAGTCTAAAGGACGAGGTGTGTAAATTGTCAATACCACATAGCGTTGGAGAAACAGCATCTTACCATTTGATGTAGTGGGTATACTGTCTAATAATTAAGTTTTACGTCTTGTTTCATTTCTATTTTGATAAATTAATTTCTTCTGTCTTGATTGTGCTATTATTTGTAATTAAATGAAAGGCGGCAACACTACCAGACAACTTTTGCAAGATTGTCTAAGACGTTACTGCAGCATGGTTCTTCTCTAGCAAATCTTTCTGGGCCTTATCAAACAGAAAATAATGTAAGTAAAATAAACTGAGTAAAGTGAAATAACACAACTTCATTTTAATATGAAGAATTTTAGTGGAAGAAGAGCTACTGAATGTAGTATTAGCGATTCTTGAGACATTTGAAAATTCTAAGAGGAATCGAGTCAATACAGCAGGAAACTTTACAAAAACCAGTTGATCAACTGTTAGGAAACTTGATCCTTTGCATTGAAAACCAATGCGGAATCTTTGGACAGTTTATGTAATAGTTGTGCATGTTTAATTATTATGAATTATATATTTGTTGTATCATTGTTGTTTATTCAATAAATCTGTCCTTTTCAATTATCTCTTCCTTAATACAAATTAAGTAAAACCCTAAAACTATGTTTGTCATAGTTTCCAACCTATTAAAAAAGACGATGACAAGTTTTCGTTTTTTTGCTTATATCTAGTGACCTATGAATATTTTCGAAATATTAAAAGTAGTTTTGAGACGACCTTGAATTGTTGAACTTTTGTTTTAATTTAACCGATTTCGTATCACGTACGGTTTACGAAATTCCAATAGTGTGCAACGAAATGTTAACCACCCTGTATGGTCTAGTCCAGTTGGAAAAGCAGTCTCTTTGCAATGGGCAACTTCGGTTATCAGTGAGTGTCCAACTAAAAAAATCTCAAGGTACTATATAGCTAAATTATTTTGTGCTCAATAAACTCAATAACAGTGCAGTTATCCTCTCATCATGTCTGTATCACACGCTGATCATTGTTTACTTGGGATGCATTTGGGTGTAAATACAGTTTAACTAAATCTGAAGTAGTATATAGTACAGTGCGCGCAAAAAGTAAGGAACAAATTCGATAAAAGGGAAAGTATTGATTTTTGGAAAAATTCCAAAAACACGTCAATTTTGTTTTTAAAGTCCGCATTTTTTGACATAATATTTGAATATACAGGGTGATGCGTTTAAGTGTGGTGACGTCATCGGCATTTTTTCTAAATAGCAACCCTTATTTTTTATTCCATATTCTGACACTTCATCCAATTACCAACATGGTAATGTAATAAGTTTGTTACATCACATACAAAATTTTTGAAAAAAATAATTACGAAGACAGGAAAGTGCTATAGTCACCACATTTAAACGCATCACCCTGTATATCCGATATGTCAAAAAGTGCGGACTTTAAAAACAAAATTGACATGTTTTCGGAATTTTTCCAAAAATCAATACTTTTCGTTTCGCTTTGCATTTAAGTGTGGTGACTATAGCACTTTCCCGTCTTCATAATTATTTTTTTCAAAAATTTCCTTGTGTAAGGCGACAAACTTATTACATCACCATTTTGGCAATTGGATGAAGTGTCAGAATATGGAATAAAAAATAAGGGTTGCTATTTAAGAAAAATGCCGATGACGTCACCACTCTTAAACGCATCACCCTGTATATTCGAATATTATGTCAAAAAATGCGGACTTTAAAAACAAAATTGACGTGTTTTTGGAATTTTTCCAAAAATCAATACTTTCCCTTTTATCGAATTTGTTCCTTACTTTTTGCGCGCACTGTATATATTAATCATTAATGCTTAGATTAAACACTTTAGCTTTGTTTTCTCTTAGTAGAGGTAATTCCACAAGTAAAAAACCCTTGGCCAATATAGCTCAAGGAACGATATTATATTTATTCACGGGGGCAGTTCAAAACTATTCGCAACTAATTGAGGACCAATAGGCAGTAGTCTTTTAAAGCCTCTGAAACAGTGAAAAAGTGCTCAAACAATTTTGAACTGACTACGGGAACAAACTTAAATTTAGTTAGGTTAGGTTAGGATAGGTTTTTTAGGATAGGTAGCTACCTAGGTTTGTTTGCGCAGTCAGTGGGAGCGAATGTTTTAGAGGAGGCTGTATCGGAGCTGTCATTCGTACGGCATTGGCGATTTTTTGTTGTTTATTAATATTAGATTTGAGAAAGATGGTTGTTGTGTCATTTTTTTTTTATTTAAACCTTAATTAAAATATGTATAAAAAATTACTCAACCAAAATGATTAAAACCACAGCACCCAATCAAATAGAGCGCCCGCTATAGTAAAAATGTGGGCGTAGAATGTACACTGTAGTGGTGCCGAGAATATTTAGATGGGGGGCTTAAAATTGAATTGTGCTGGGGGCCTCTCAAGTGCTAAATCCACCACTGCGTTATACATAGTTAGATGAATATCTTCTTTTAAGTATGTTCCGATAACATGAATTAGGCAATCCAAACCAATATGGTCGTTGGAGCCACACACGATTACATTCCCGTCTGCGCCATAATATCACAATTTGACAGTTGGATTACCTAATGAATGTTCTCGTCATATAAACAAATTTTGACAAAAGGCACAACTTTACAAATGATAATTTAGAAAAATGTATTGTTAGCTACTGCAATAATTAATAAATAAAAGATATTATATATAAATGTATATTACACATTTTATATTGGAAAGTAGGTATTACTATTATATGGAACAACTTTGTTTGATATGTGTTTTACGTACAGTGTGTCGCAAATTAAGGCGGCACTTGTGACCAAAAACCATTTGCCGCCTTCAAATGCTAAGCCACCTGCAATACCAGAAAAAATCAAAAAATCATATTAAGCATTTTTTATTGAAAAGTTTTACTGTTTGCTAAAACATAAACTGACATATACGCAGCATATTTTAATGTTTTTTAGTGCATATAATTCTCGTCCCTAGTTTATGATACAACGTCATTCTGACTCATTGAAAATGGATAAGGGCTACAGAAATAATGTTCTATGGAAGTATACCTTCTTCTTTTTCTAACTAGTAATAAAAAATGATTGTATTCTGTAATAATTTTGTATAGTGAGTTAATGTTTATTATATTTATTTGATTGGTAGTATTTTTTTGTTAAAAATATGGGTTTGTGTATCTTTGGGTTTGCATGGTAAGTGGTGTGGATAACTCGCATATTATCCTTCTTAGAATTATTCTGACCACTCTATATTTTAATTTTATCACTCTACATTTTATCACTCCTATATTCTATGCCAACTTGTAAAATAAATAAGCACCATTAATTATTGTTTACACATAAAATTTATTTTGTAACCAATCTCCTTAATTATAACATATAAAATTGCGCGTGTTTGATTTTATTTGGCATTTAAAAATTCCTTTTGCAATAAACTGAATTTTGTTTATTATTTTGAAACTTTGATAAGCTGCAGGGAAGACATTATCGCACACTGCACATAGTAGGTGTAATGGCAGCATGTGTAGGTAACATATAGTGTAGTAGTATTTGTAATTTAATTAGGACTAAGTAGCGGTAATAACAAAATCACAATAAACAATAATAAATAAGTGGTTTTGAAAGTTAAAAATAGTATTTTCAAAGTGACCTACCCGAAAGATAGTATGGAACCTTATCTTTGGAAAAAATACAAACTTGTTGCCATTGAGAATCTTAATGCAGTTTTGGAGGATTTGGGATTTACCAGTCGTCTGGTAAATGCGCCTCCAGAGGTATTGGAATACATTGTGTTGGAATTTAAATATAATAGCGAAAATGGTGTATACATGTTATCATCGACTTCTCCACGTGCAAAACTATTTTTCCTTTTCAAACCTGGTGTTGAATATGTAAAGGAAACCCCAGAAGGACTTGTGATTAAGACAGTGGTGACAGTGATCGACAATAAATTGAATAAGTTGATAACTTATTCAAATGGTAAATGGGTTAATATTATTTATATTTTTTCTGAAGATGGAGTGGAAGTTTTATTACAAAGTAATGCTGCTACTGCAAGAAAATTGTATAAACTAAAAGAGAATTAATTTAGTTTTCTATAGAAGCTTGTATTATTCCTCAAATGTTTTTATTCTCTTCATATTTTAATCTTAATCTTAATAATTATTAACATGTTTTATATTATCTGTGAATTATTTGTTTGTTTTTATCACTGTTTAGAGGATGGAGCTTTCAGAGCGTTTATAAGCAAAAAAAAATGGTTACCTAATTGACAAATTAGTTAAAAGTTTAGTTTATTATAGAAACTATGGTTATCTAATTTTGTATATTTTATATATATTTTAGTTGCTTGTTTTTACTGAAATATATAAATGGAACTATGTAAGTTTTAAACATTAAGGTTTTTAGTAGAAAATAATAATGGAATTGGATAGGTATTTTAATAAATATTTTTTATCTTAAATAAATACAGTTTTTTGAATAGTGTATTGAAAGCAGAACACACCACAATTATACATAGTGATATAAAACCTATAAAGGAGAGGTGTCTCACACGAAGGTATTATGGTGTACATATTTGCCGGTATTATAATACAAAGTACGTATTATACTATACTAGGGAAACCCCGCCAAAACATGACGGTCAAAAGGCTAGTTTATTGAAAAAAGATTCTTGCACATTTCTATTATGCATATTTCAAACGGCGGCCATGAATTGGACGCCAAGTACCTGGTTCCTTTTAATCCTACCCTTGAACTGGACGCTGACGAAGGAATTAACATTTATTTATTGCTGGTTATCGATATTCCAAGCAGTTGTTTTTAGATTTGAGGAGGCCAAGGAGTTATGGGCAGAGTGCAGCAGCGACAGCATAGAAGTAACCACAAATGCATGCGAGTCTTTCCACTCGCACTTTAGACTGATTTATAGTTTTTATTCTTCCCACTTCCCATGCTAATATATTTGCATTGATTGAAATGCATTATTACGTACCAATATAAAATGGTATAGTTTAGGTGAAATTTCGAAATTTAATTTTGTAAAATGTGTATCTTATATGCATTCAAATGTAAATAATTAATTAGATTAGTAGTTAGGTATTATACTTGCCTGTATAAGATACCAAAAAAATTAAACATCAAAAATATATTAAGATAGTTTTTATTCTGGGTGAAGACCCAGTCAACACTTTTCATACACAGCAGTAGGTAGCGTCGAATTCGTGGTAAGAATTTCTAGCGTCCAATTCATGGCACTCGACACGGGTATACTTAGCCCAATAAGGATTAACTAAATTCTTAGCGTCCAGTTCATGGGCGCCCATTTCAAAAATATGACATAACAATAGTGTTGGCAAATTTCCGGAAACTTATTTTTTGAAAACTTTCCATGGAAATATCTCCAGAAACTTTCCGGGGAAACTTATTAAAATGGCAAATGTTAATAGCTAACAAAATTCAAACGCAGTTTAAGAGGTATCTACACTGTAAAAAATGAGTTGAAATTTACCTTGGAAAAGAGTTAACTTTCCTCTCTTATTTGCGGTAGTTTTACTCTAAAATTTAACTTTACCTATACGTTAATAGTTGTTTTACTATTTGTGGTAAAATGTTCTTTAATTGTGTAAAATTACACAAATATAAGTAATTCTACTACATTTAACTGGTTAAAATCACTATCCATAATGTAAATTTACATAAATTTTTCTTTGGAAATGTATTATTACTTAATAACTTGATTCATTTTTAGTGTAATATTAAAGATAAGATGAACTTGAACAAGAATAGTGTAATTTTACCCTTAATATGTTTTTAACCGTTGAGATGCTATTTCGCTGATTGCACTTGTTTGTCGATGAGTGGTGACCTTCGTTTCGTGAAAGAATTCAGGAACCCATTATGAACAGTCCAAATAAGGCTTTTGGGGAATGGTCGGAATGGTGTGCACCATTCTTTTATGATTTCTTGTTACAGGTTTCGCAATCGGCGAGGCGTACTCTATCGATATCGAACGAAGTGTTCATTGCTCATTAATATTTTGTTTTTCGTTGTAGTGTAGTGCGGATTTATTAAAGGCAAATATTTACACGTAAGTAGGTATTGCCCCTCCTGGCCAGACCCCCCCTCTACTTTTCTACCTGTGATGACGTCATGACACCTGACTGACAGGTGATGATTGAGGTGAGAATTATTAGCGGTTACCTGTGAAATGATTAGCGGTTACATGATTAAAGGTGATGATTAGCAAAGGTGATGATTAGCAAAGGTGATGATTAGCAGAGGTGTTGATTTGCAGAGGTGATAATTAAAGGATTTGATATGATTGAAAGGGGTGAGGTAACATGTCGGTTACCTGTGAAATGATTAGCGGTCACCTGTGAAATGATTAGCGGTTACATGATTGAAGGTGATGATTAGCAAAGGTGATGATTAGCAGAGGTGTAGATTAGCAAAGGTGATAATTAAAAGATTTGATATGGTTAGAAGGTGTGAGGTAGCATGTGATCTAATTAAATTGATATGGTTTACGGCTACCTATGAAGCGGATACCTATGATATGATAAGAAGGGATAAGGTAATATGTGATCAAATTAAAGATAAGGATTTGATATGTTTAGAAGGGGCGAGGTAGCCTGTGATCTAATTAAATTGATATGGTTTACGGCTTCCTGTGACATGATGAAATTGATATGATCCGCGGATACCTGCGACCTGATTAGCGATTAAAGGATTTGATATGATAAGAGAAGGGATAAGGTAATATGTGATCTAATTAAAGATAAGGATTTGATATGTTTAGAAGGGGCGAGGTAGCCTGTGATCCAATTAAATTGATATGGTTTACGGCTTCCTGTGACATGATGAAATTGATAAAGGTACGGCTTTGATAGGGTGATCTGCTTAAAGGTGTGGATTTGAAAGGGTGATCTGAATAAAGGTAGGGATTTGATAGGGTGATCTGTTTAAAGGTAAGAATTTGATAGGGTGATCTGCTTAAAAGGTATTGATTTGAAATGACTAGATGCGAATTAGCGATCACTTGTGAAATGATTAGCGGTTACATGATTAAAGGTAATGATTAAAGGATTTGAAATGATTAGAAAGGGTGAGGTAATCTGTGTTATGATTAATTTGATATGATTTGTGGATACCTGTGACCTGATTAGAAAGGGTGATCTAATTAAAGATAAGGATTTGATATGATTAGGTAATATGTGATCTAATTAAAGAATTTGATATGATTATAAGGGGTGATCTAATTAAAGGATTTGATATGATTAACGATTACCTGACATACACAATCTGCTGCATGTGGCTGATAGCATGATGAATGTGGCTGATATTTATTACACAATAAAGTAAAGACAAATTAGTTAGTTAAAAGGGTTATCGTTTTATATTTTATACGTTTTATTATTTATAATTCGTTGCTTGATGATGATGATGAAGCCTACCAGAGCTGCTGACGGACGGTAGGGCGGATGGTAATGTGGACCTTTTACTGCTTATTATTTCATTATCCAAGGTAGACCAATACGCAAATAAAACTGCGTAAAATATTTTGAAATTAATACAATTTGATTCAATACAAAAAAAGAGATACGTCCGTATGTTAATTAAGTAGAACTGTAACCCTCATCGACGTCATTCGAGTCCATAATGAAGAATGAAAAAACAAATAATCACTAATAATAATTATAAAACTTAATATGGCACACTAACAATCCTCATGAAATTTACGTTTAACACTGATGATGGATTAATGATTATTTATTTATTTTATTAATTTTTAATTTTAATAATTTTGGTGTTTTGAACTAAAAATTAAAAATGAAAAGACGAAGTACAACATTTAAAAATAAGGTTATAAACTTCAAAAATTGAAACGCGTACATTAATTCAAAGAAATATTTCCAAAGCGAAAATATTTTCTCGTGGAAATATTTGAAATATTTGCCAACACTACATAATAACTACATATATTTCCTATTTTAAATTGATTTTTGTCAACTGTTTTAAGATTTTTATATTTTTTTGAATATTATAAAATATAACCACTAATAGACTAAAATATCAAGATGAGAGATCAGCAGCACATATCGAATATAGTGCTGGAGGTGGCTGTTTATAAATGTAGTTCCAGAAGTTGACATGCTGGATTTTGAGATGGCGCTCCTAGTGGATGTCCGATTTCACGCGTCTTGAATTAATCATTTTAGATTTGATTAATTTAAAAATATAAAAATTCAAAAAATATAAAAATGAACTAGTGTTGACTAATCTACACGTCGAAGGCTTTAATATCAAAAAAGAATGGCGTAAAACGGCCCAGTGGAATTCTCAAACGTACTGGAACAAAAATAAGCCTTGAGTTTAAAATATATAGATAAGTATTACAGGTATTATTCGTATTATCTGATATTATTCGTATTATCTGGTATTATTCGGTATTACGGGCATTACTTCGTAGTATCAGTAATACGTGGTATTATTGGTATTATACCAAGTATTATAGGTATTATTGGTATTATTTCAAGTATTTTGAGTATTACGGAGATATTGGTATTATTTCAGGTATTATGCAAGTATTATCGGTATTAATATGAATATAATAATTTCGGTATAATTATTATTAGCTCTAACGGTAATAATTACAAAAAATCTTGCTTTTACTCATTCCCATAGGCAAAACAACAAAAAGAAACAGAGCTAGATATGTTAATATGTAGTAACATAACTATAACTGTAGGAGAGTAAACATGTAGCTAGAACAAAATATTTATAAGAAAGACAATTAGGCCATTATGAAAGTTAAATAATTGCAGGATATGTAGTTTTAAAGATGTTAAACTGAACAAATTCCTAATAGTTTTGTAAATAAGTAAATAAATGTTGTAGTTAAAATGTAATTCTTATGCCTAATTTTGATGTTCTCGCATGGTAGAATAAACAAAGAGAAGTTTATTCTTTTCTATATAGATGCTTTATCAGAAATGGAATGAGAAATTCGTTAAGATCAATTCATATGAAATGCGATCGATCGTCTTTTATGCAGATGGTTGATCCAACGCCGGTGCAAATTTTGCTGCACTTTGCATGTGTGACTTAGTAGGCGTTCTTATCATGCACCACTCTTTCCACTTGACTTCTACCTAAGATTCTAAAAATGTTTATCTTTTGTTTGTGTTTCGTGTTTATTTTTTATTTTATTATACCTGTACCTGTTTAAAGTACATCTATCTAAATCTTAAAATGAAATGAGTACTTTTTTATCTGACTTCCCAGTAGGTAACAATTTAAAGCTGCGTATTGTGATTTTGTAAAATAATTAAAATCGTAATAAGGTAAACTTGGGTAAGTGTGATTTTGGGGTAAGTAAAAATAAGAAGAAAACAGATAATCCCAAGAATCCCAATAAAACAAAAAGACCAAAACGAAAGTGCAGTTCTAGTAGCTCGAGCTCCGAAGAAGGAATGGAAGAACCAGTATTTATGGATTCAAATGCTGATATGGACCCTGAGGTGTTTGATGGGTTATATATGCTTCTAAAAAATCCATCAATCATTTTGTTGGGAAGATTAAGAGTAGAAATGAAGAAGGATGGCTAGTTACCTTCTTGAAATATGCCCACAATACTTTCACGTGGCCAGAAATAGAAGATCGTGAAACTGTGGTAGATGAGGACATCGTGAGACTTTTACCAGAACCACTCAAAGGTAGAAGAGAAACCTTATATTTTGAAGTAGATTTTGCGACTTTTCATTTATAATCTTTGAAAGTTTGTAACTTTTTAGAGAATAAAGATATTCCAGATGTGGAAAAACCTAGTTGTAACATTTTGTTGAAATTTTCACACTTTGCCCGTAATTTAACGATAGCACTAGGCAGAGTCACACTTCCCCCAACTCGATGGGGAAGTGTGACCTACAGTCATACCATACAGTGACCTAATGTCTGTACATTGTTTTAAAAAAATATCAAATGTTTTTTGTCATATGATATAATCGCTCAGAAACCTCTCTATGTAAAGTCGCATGTCAAGGAATATTTGAAAAAAAATGGCCTCAAACGTGGTATATACATAGCTGAAGATACTCAACAAAAATCAACTCGTCGAAATGCGGTCACACTTACCCGAATTTATCTTAGTAATAATACTTTCATTAATAATACTGAAGTATTACAGATATAATTATATACAGGTATGTAATTATTCGAAATTATGTGAAGATAATTGGTATTATCCTATATTATTTTTATTGGTATTGTTCAGCATAATTTATATATTTATTTACAGTTAAGGACACCCAACAAGAATTAATAATTCTCAGTATTATTGGTATTATTCCCAGTATTATTGGTATTTCGGTATCATTCCAGTATTATTAGTATTATCGGTATTATTCCTAGTATTATTGGTATTATTAGGTATTACCACAGATAATAATTATTATTTAGTTATTACATAGTTTTATGGTATTGTGTCTAAAATAATACCGGTATTTCCTGTTTTGGTATTATGGTGTACAAAATCTGGAATCGTGAGCAGGCCCGGATTGTACCGCCGAGTTACCGAGAAAATCTCGGTGGGCCAATTAAAAGAATTGCAGATAACATCAAACATTTTTACTTTCAAAAATGCGTCAACAAAGTATTTTTTAAATTTAAAAGGAGCTTTAGCTACTTTGTTTTTAATTTAACAATATGCTTTTCCTTTTAAATACAACCTTCTTTTAGGTTAATGGCATTAAATGCAGAATACTGTTGAATTAAATGTATTATATTTTTTCAGTAAAAAAAAGTTACTCTAAGGTAAATGCATTTATTTGAACGTCGAAAGTAAAGATTTTTGTTATAAAAACTGAAATTTCTTTCGGTGTATGTTCAGTTTTAAAGATTAAAAACAGCGGATTCAAATAAAAAATATTTTAAACAGCTTTAATCATTCAAAAGCTCATTCATTCAAAACTCCTTATGTGTATTATTATTATTATTAGGTATAGGATTTCTATGCATTTGCATGTTTTTTCTGCTTATAGCAAACATATGCAGAGTTATATTTCTACATGTTTAAGCCACATATGAATCACATATGTCAATTTGAAAGTGCATATAAATGCATATTTAGGTGTTTTTTATAAATGCATGCATATTTTAGCATTTTTGAACGAGTGTGCATATTTTACCACTTTTTGAGCGGTTTACATGCTTTGATTATGAAATTTCTAATATTTTTAAATAATTTTAGCATTTTAGACAACCAACCAAGGGCGGCTTAGTTGAGTCTAGGAGAAACCCATAATTTAAGCTTATTGTTAAATACTAGGCTTTAAAATATTTTACTGCCTTAACCATCTGTGTACTTGTTGATATTTTCTAAGAAAGAAAAAGTTTCAACTAAAATTTAAACACTTACATCCTGCGGTATTGTGATAAATAGGTATTAGGAAATTCATGTCAAAGACCCTTTGACAACTTCCTATTCATGGAAAAATTTGCCTGTACTTTTGTTTACTAATCTTGTAATCTTTCAATTAAGACAGTTCAGAAATTGCAAACTGCATTTCAGTTTGAAATTTTAGAGTGTAAAGATGGGTAAAGAAAAACGGTCTGTGTCTGTTACACTTCGAAGTTATGTTAAGGAATTCAGTGTTCTTACAAGTGACGATAAGGTGTTGTATTGTACAGTGTACGACGATAAAGTGACTGCAACGAAACGCTTTCAAGTTACACAACATCTGAACACGGTTCGACATCAAAAGTGTGTTGCCCTGAAATCAAAAAAACAAACATTGTTACCGGGGTACCTTAATAATTCGCGCGGTGAGCCCAGCAAATCGATCGAATTTAATAAAAAACTATGTAGTGCATTAGTGGCTGCAGATATCCCGTTAAGTAAAATTAATCACTCAGCATTTCGTAATATTCTGGAAGAAATTTCAAAAATCCCAATACCCAACGAATCTACACTCGGAAAAATTCAGGAAAAATTATTTACCTCGTTTATACGAAGAGACCATAATATCAATTAGAAAACATGTAGCGAATAACTACATATGGGTTTCCATTGACGAATCTACTGACACTACTGGAAGGTGCGTAGAAACTTCATTTCCTTCGTTTTGTTATTAAAATTTAACTAATTAAAGACAGCAGAGTAATTTACGGATGTTTTATTTTCTATTTTGTTAGTTACATATTTAATCACAACAATATTTTTGCTTGATTAAAATATAATTTTTTTTAAATAACTGTTTTGCGCTAATTGTTTGTAACCGACTAATTATGTAGTTCGATAAAATAAAAATCAAATTTTTGTTTTCAGATACGTGGCTAACGTTATAATTGGCGTTTTAAATTCGGAGAACAATCCCAAATCCTATCTATTAGCAATGGACGTTTTCAAGAGCACCAATCATTGTTCTGTGGCAAAATTGTTTAATGATTCGATGGCTATTTTGTGGCCGGACGGCATACAGTACAACAAAGTACTCCTGTTCGTCACCGACGCGGCACCGTACATGATCAAGGCTGGAGCAGGCTTACAAGTTCTGTACGAAAAAATGATCCACTTAACTTGTCTTGCCCATGCAATACATAGAGTTGCGGAAAAAGTGCGGGAAATATATCCTAACGTAAACTCTATAATTTCAGATGTAAAGAAATTGTTTGTAAAGCTCCATATCGCATACAAATATTTAGGGAAACTGCTCAAGAAGTGCCTCTCCCACCTGAGCCTGTAATAACAAGGTGGGGTACTTGGCTTTCTGCAGCAGAATATTATGCAACTTATTTTGATATTATTAAAGCATTTGTAAATAAACTTAATAAACACGATGCACTATGCATACAAAGCGCACAGGATGCTTTTAATACTAAGGAGGTGATGGCAGAATTATTGACAAATTTTGTGCGTTTAGCTAAAGTAATTCAGAAATTAGAAAGTCAGGGAAATTCATTAGATGAATCTCTTGAGCAAGTAAAATTGTTAGGTGTTTCTTTGAATAAAGTAAAAGGGTCAAACAGTTTGACTAGAAAACAAAAATTTAAATCCGTTATAGACAAAAATCCTGGTTTTCACTTAATTAAAAGCATAAACGATGCATTATCTGGCCAAGACATTTTAGACGAGCTAAAACATTATTCGCTTGTAGAATTAAACAATTTTAAGTATGCCCCAATTACGTCTTGCGATGTGGAACGAAGTTTCTCAAAATATAAAACAATATTTAGGGATAATAGGCATATGTTTAGTTTTGAAAATTTAAAAATGTACGTCATTGTGAACTGTAACGCTCTATGTTTAGAAAATATAATTAATTAGATTATTGCATAGGAAGTCTAATTAAAATAATTTCTGTAAATAAAATGTAAATAACGCTAAACAGGTGTTTTTTTAATAATGAAAGTGCATATATTTATTAAAAATTTCTAATAAACGCATATTTCATGATTTTTAAGTGCATATTTCACGTTTTTATAGTGCGTAAGTGCATGCATATTTCAGCATTTTTAAGTGCATACAAATCCTATTCCTAATTATTATTATTATCGTATGTCACGTGGGAAGCACAATTTCGCTTTTCGCTAAAATCCGGACATAGAGCTAATTTTCAATTTTTAATCACGATTTTTAATCATTTTTTCTAATTTTCCTTTGCAGTACAAAGTTAAAGTTCGGTAAACATATTTTAAACACCTAGAAATTTCATACATTTTCAAAAAGCTCATATAAATTTATTTAATAGGTAATAGCTTTTTCTTTCATAGTCTTTATAGATCTCTTGAGATGTTGTTTCTCTTTTATATTATTAGATTAGACTTATTTTTCTTAAAAATATTAGCGTTCAAGATCCTGTCCAACTCCTTTATTTGTATACTTTCACTTGAGTTTCAAAAGTTCTTCCAGGAGCCTCCGATATTGGACCTTAAGTACAATATAGTTCTGTTACTGTTCTTTTATATCCCAAAAACGAATTTTGTCATAATTTGCCTTTTTCAAAATAATCAAATTTATATAGATGCAGGTATACTAGGTACTACCGGGATACTTCGTTTGACCTATTCTCATCCGTAATTAATCTATAAAACTATTCAAGCAAATAAAATGTTTGTATTTCTAGTATTACAACAATTTAGTCAAATACTTACTAGTAGTTTTTTATTGTTTATTGTCTACAAAAGGACGTAACGTTTTCCGAATTTGTAGTGGCTTCTCAGCTATTGTGCAATTCTTTCCTACTTCGAAGCTAAATTTAAAAAAAAAACCAACCGTTCAAAATAAGCTTCATTACAATCTTCAAAGGAAAGAGAACATTTTCAGAACCTCAGTGACCGTCAAAAAAGATGAAAAACTGCCGAGGTTAACAGTTGATCTGGTAATAAGTTCATTCCTAATTCAGTTGCAAAAACAATGATATCCAATTTATTTATCATTTTCTTCAATCTCGCCCTGATACTGCTAAAAGTGCGAGAAAGTTCTGCGAATACTATGACAACTCCCAAAAATTACCAGACTATGACATAATTACTTAAAACTTAAACGTTTTTGTTATCCACCAACGGATGCTTTTATTGTAATTCCAAATGAAAGCAAGATTAATTTACAAGCATTTAGCAAGTACACGTTTTCATTCTTCAATAACAATAGCAACTACTTTAGAAAATGTTACTCAGTTAACTATGCTTTTCAAATGAGGCGTAGATGCACCATCTTGCCAATCCCAATCTATATATTTAAAGCACAAGGCTTATTTTTGTTCCAGTTCGTTTGAGAATTCCACTGGGCCGATTTGCGCCATTCTTTTTTTATTATTTTTATTTTTATGGTTTTGTACTTCGTCTTTTCATTTTTAATTTTTAGTTCAAAACACCAAAATTAAAAATTAATAAAATAAATAAATAATCATTAATCCATCATCAGTGATAAACGTAAATTTCATGAGGATTGTTAGTGTGCCATATTAAGTTTTATAATTATTATTAGTGATTATTTGTTTTTTCATTCTTCATTGGAATGCTTTTTTTATTTTTTTTTATTAATAAAAAAACTTGCAATTTTCAGTCATTTACTGATTCACCTAGATCAGTGGTTCTCAAACTTATTTTTCCGTGGGACCCTTATACTATATTTTACATATCGCGGAACCCTAACTATATCTACAAACATCCTAATCGTAACTGGGCATTAAAAAATAAAACTTACCTACAAATAATTTATACAAACATGCGTATATAAAAATTTATTTTAATATTTTATAGCGAACTCGTATGTCTGGTGTAGCATCCGGTTTATTGTGATATTTGGTTTTTATATTTCACATAAGTATGTGGTAGCAAAAGGCGTCAACAAATAAAATAGTAATTAGGCCGTTATTGTTGGAAAGTTTAAAGCTTTGCAAGTGGTATCCTTTTGTTATATTACAGGACTTACGTACAACTACTGGTACCGTGGAACCCCAAAATATATCACAAAACCCCAGGGTTCCACGGAACACTTCGGGAATCACTAACCTAGATACCTCTTAAACTGCGTTTGAATTTCGTTAGCTTTTAACATTTGCCATTTTAATAAGTTTCCCGGAAAGTTTTCGGAGATATTTCCATGGAAAGTTTTCAAAAAATAAGTTTCCGGAAATTTGCCAACCCTATTGTTATGTCATGTTTTTGAAATGGGCGCCCATGAACTGGACGCTAAGAATTTAGTTAATCCTTATTGGGCTAAGTATACCTGTGAAGAGTGCCATGAATTGGATGCTAGAAATTTTTACCACGAATTCGACGCTACCTACTGCTGTGTATGAAAGGCGTTGACTGGGTCTTCACCCAGAATAAAAACTATCTTAATATATTTTTGATGTTTAATTTTTTTTGGTATCTTGTACAGGCAAGTATAATACCTAACTACTAATCTAATTAATTATTTACATTTGAATACATATAAGATACACATTTTACAAAATGAAATTTCGAAATTTCGCCTAAACTATACCATTTTATATTGGTACGTAATAATGCATTTCAATCAATGCAAATATATTAGCATGGGAAGTGGGAAGAATAAAAACTATAAATCAATCTAGAGTGCGAGTGGAAAGACTCGCATGCATTTGTGGTTACTTCTATGCTGTCGCTGCTGCAGTCTGCCCATAACTCCTTGGCCTCCTCAAATCTAAAAACAACTGCTTGGAATATCGATAACCAGCAATAAATAAATGTTAATCCCTTCAAGGGTTCAAGGGTAGGATTAAAAGGAACCAGGTACTTGGAGTCCAATTCATGGCCATCGTTTGAAATATGCATAATAGAGTGTACAAGAATCTTTTTTCAATAAACCAGCCTTTTGACAGTCATGTTTTGGTCAACTTTTGATTCATGGGAAATATTATATCCACGCTTTAGTGCCAATTGGCCATAATAATAGTATACAAGATATCTTTATTTATAACTTACTTCTGAATTCTGATCCCGTTATGTCTGCTTTAAGACCTAAGTTAAAAAAGAATATTAAAGAACTATTTACCTGAGGCCAAGAACTAATTGGAATTAGATTATTAATTTTTCTAAAAATCATATTCCGACAAACCACGATTTGATAAACAAATCTAGTTATAGTTTTAATAAATTTACTCACTGTAACCATTTGGAATACCAAGTTTACAGCAGTTTCGTTTAACTAAAATAAAATGGTTCATAAAATGTAAATTAATTGTAATAGCTTTGTCTAAAATAAATATTATTATTATTATTATTATTTATTATTATCATTTCGGTATCATTAAAAGTACTTATAGTTATGAGTATATGAACTTTTATGAAAATCGGACAATAAATAACGGCGATATGGGAGAATGACAGGATTTTAGCGAAAAGGACCCACAGTGGGCCGGCCCGATGAAAAACTCGGACCGAAATCTCACTACAATCCGGGCCTGCTCGTGAGCCCCCCCACGACTATAAAGTAGGAGTCAGGGCCTTCATACTTTGATCAGAAACAAAAATTCGATACTGTCGAGATATTTTTAAAATTATATAAGATTGTTCAGAGGTCATTTATATATCCTGCTGATATGTTATTAATATATTTTTACATAATTTTACATTCGAATAAAGTATTGTTCGTGGAATATTTTTTCATATACAGTGTGTTTCATTTCACAGCTAGATACCCTGTATTCTTGTTATTTGTAATCGAATCAATTTCAAATTTTTATCAGATGTAGAACCCCTTAAAATAAATTTGTTACGGTCCTTTAACAGCTGACAGCTGCTTTGACAGCTGTCAACTGTCTACGTGTGGCCGACGGAAGCGGGCATGCAGAGAATGCGGGTGCCGCTACGAAGCGGACGCCGCCGCCGCGCCGGGGCGGGGTTTATAAGTACATTTTTAAGTAACAAATTTGTTATCACAAAAACAAAAACTTCTTAGAATGATCAGCATCAATAAATTATAAATAAGACCGGATACACCGAATAAAAACATTGTATGTTGCTGTCTTTTTAATCAGGAGGATGTTTACAATATTCCAGCGACAGCAGGCAAAATGCTTTCATACGAATTTTCATATAAAACATTTGTTACTGGCTAACCAGCAGTGGCGGCCCGTACCAAGCATTTTTCTGTATACTGCATCTCCAAAAGAGACCTTTGACAGTTGAAATTTACAGCAATGTAAGGGTTTTCGGGTCGCTGAGTTCAAATTGGATGTCAGAAAAATCTGGACAGTTGACAGCTGTCGATATAGCTGCCATCGCTGTCCGCGCCCGCTGTACTGCATGCCCGACACCTTGACGGCTGTCGAGTGTCACAATTCCATTAAAACATCAGATTCTAACTTAGCAACCTGAAAAATTCTTACAATAAAATTGAAAAAAACATTGAAAAACAAAAACGTTATGTTGAAAAAACTCTGACAATACACCAAGCAATAAAATTAAATAAAAATGTTCTTTTTAAAAACTTTAATCAGTTTTAGGTACGGTTTATATTCAAAACAAGTATTTTTCCACTTATTTCTTCGTCATTTTATAACGTTTTAAGGGGTGCGCCCCAATAAACATATATCGTACTCTGCTTGGTACTACCACTAAGCTACAACAATTTAAAGTTTTTAGCAGTTTTAAATATTAAAACCAGTACATCAATTAGCTGTGTAATAAATATTGTCAGGTTTGACCACCCTTTATCGTTGTTATTATTGAATATAAAAAAACGTTTTTAATAGAAATTTTACACATATCAAAGCGAAACGGAAGCAAATAGACCTGAAGATTAAACAAATGAACTGGCTAGTCGGTAGACGATCCCAACTATCTCTGTCTAACAAACTACTCATATATAAAGCCATTATCAAACCCATTTTGACATTCGGAATCCAACTGTGGGGGTGTGCGAAGGCCTCTCATACCAAAATTCTACAAAGATGCCAATCGAAGATTCTTAGATCGATAACAAATGCTCCATGGTATGTTACAAATGAAACCCTACATAACGATCTGGGGATACCATATGTAGCCAACGAAATCCAGAGACTTACGACTCTATACATTAACAAGCTACCAGGACATGAAAACCAACTCATCGATCAACTCAGTAACCAACTTGTAGCCAGAAGATTGAAAAAACAATGGCCACACGACCTAATTTTGTAACCAGCCAGGTGTAGTGTGAAATCATGGGGAAACCGGCATTGGTCGGACCTCTTTAAGTCATGTAATTTACATAACATTTACTTATTACTTATAACTAAGTAGATTGTAAATAAGCAGCAAATAAAATTTAAAAAAAAATAGAAATTTTTAGAAGTTTTCAAAATGCATCAAAACATAATTTCATGTATAGGTCACGTGATACATTTAAATAAAACACTCTGTATATTATTGCTTTTTGAAATAGCCCTTTTTTCTAAATAAATAATTCTAAATATATAATGTACAAAAGTTTATCATTGATACTTTCTGACATATTTGATCTTATAAATGTAAGAAAACCTCTATTGTAATTGGGATTAAACTGAAAATAACAAGGTAGGCTATGGAAACAATTAGTGTATTTTTTTCAAAATGGGTCATAGTAAGACTGATTATGACACGAGACCGGTAAATGCTTTATAACAGAGTAAAAGTTGTTTAATTTTCGAGATCTGTTGTAAGCACTTAACGGTAAGTATCGTATGATATTTTTTGCGCTAACGACACTATTTCATAAACAAAAATGTATTTATAATGAATGTTTTTGTTTTAATTTGACGTCAACGTTGACTGCGAAACGTTCCTTGTGAGCACACCGCAAAATATACTAACTTTACTTTTGTAGTGTCAAATTCTAAACGTTATCTGTCACCAAATTAAAAAGTAAGGTTAGGTGTGTTTGGCGGTATCATCACGATGAACACTTGACATCGTACTTCGATTTCAAATTTAAAAAAATAATCATAAAGATGGGTTTCGATAGTAACCAAACAAGAAAAAAACTAACAAGTAACATTATAAATCATCTTATCTCATTTCTTTTAAACAGCACTCAGGCACGTTATGAATTATAACAGTTCTGTTATTTTCTTGTTGCCATAGCAACCGGCAACGATTTAGTAACTGCAACTTACTGTGGCAAGTAACAAATCGGAAAACAAATAAAAATAGGCGGGAGTGCAAAAAAGTTATTTCAGTTCACTCGCATTTTAAAAAACATAGCTTACTGATCTTTCAATAGTAGTTTTTGCATTTTTAAATTCAAATATGTCAAAAATTATTAATGATAGACTTATTCTATAAAGTTATAAATTTAAAATCAGGGAAAAAAGGGCTATTTAAAAATGCAATAATATACAAGGTGTTTCATTTAAAAAATATACAGGGTGTCCAGGTGATATCTACTGAAATACTAACGGTAGAAGAAAAAGTTAAATAAGAGACTTGTTTAGCATAATGCTAATTATTAATAATTAATAATAATAAAGCCGCAAAGGGCGCTGCTTTCTTTTATTTCATTGAGAATAGAAATTTTAAAACAGGCACTGGAGATAAAAAACATTCTATGGAAACAATAAATGGGAATTATGGATATAGATTGTTCAAAAGATTAGGGGATATTGTGATATACTACAATATTAGGTGTTTAAATAAGATTAATTAAAGTACTAAATAGTGATTATTTATCTGCTTAAAGAGCTAAAACAGTTCCGTGATACTTCGTTTTGTGTTGTACTTGTAAATTGTAAATTGTAAAAATGAAAGAAACATGTTTAAAAACTTCAAACTAAATGTGCTGACTTGTTAGATCAGCGACAACAGATTGATAATTTTCGGAGAAATGTATTAAAGAGATTTATAGTCCACTTAGTAGGGATTTTCACCCTACAATGAATGAGGTAGAAACGATTTTGATATTTTGTGTAGGTCGGGTCGCTGATACAAAATTCAAGTTTTCGATTTTGTGGGGGGGAGGCACAAGTCGCCATCTTGGATGAAAGGTGCAAAAAACGTGTTTTTTCAAACTAATTACTCAACGATTGATCCTACGAAATATATATGTATGACAAACTTGTATAAAACAAATCTAAGGAGTTACATACGGAGGAAATATGAACATTCTTAAAAAAATGGTAAAACTCTGTTTTTGTTGGCGAATTTTGTAAGAGTAAATTACTCCATCTTATTTTTAAAGTTTTTCCACACTACAATAAGATTACAGTGATTTTTTCTTGTTTCATATACATTTTTTCAATGCAGACAATTTTCATCAACCCACTAATAATGCTGTTCCAGAGACTGTGCATTGAGAAGAAATCCGACGACAAGTTGAAGAATTACCTTAAATCCGACCTTGTCCCATTTCCTTGTCGCTTTTCTCGAAAGACAGAATTCCCAAAGGCACAAAATCTTCACTGTATGCTATTTTCACACAACTTTGGAATTTTAAAAAGTTGGGAATTTTGTCTTCTTCAAGTTTGTCCTAGAAATTTTTTTCGTAGTATCAACTGTTAAGTAATCATTTTAAAAAAGCCCCATTTTCCACTTTTCATTCAAGATGGCGTCTCGCGCTTCCCCGTCCCAAGGTCGACAACTTTGATATTTTGTCCCCAATATCATATATCAACCCAAACATCATATATCAAAATCGCTTCCATCACACCTTTTGAATGGCAAATGCCTTTTTTGTCCCTACTGACAGAGTTATTATTGGGAAGATAACAAAAACAATGGATTTTGACAGTTTAATTGACCAGTTCGAGAAGAATTCGCGGATCGCGCGCCCACAAACTACGTTGCAAACTCTCGTTAACGTTATTTGTTGTATTGCAACACACTTACGCAAACATATATTGCCTATAAAATTTAAGATTGCATGTGTATCAATTAGTAAACGACAACTGAAGACGTCTCTTTCACTCAAGAATTATTCACAAGCAAATGAAAACATTTATTAACGTACGTTATCTGCATACCGTTCTAGCTAAGCTAACACCCTGTTAGACGGTTGATAGATATTGACGGAGATAAATATCGTCAAGTATGCGTGCACTAGACTCAGCATACAAAGCTAACCTCAACCTAACCAAAAATCAACCTGTAGCAAAAATGTGAACATAATATTTTTATTAGTATAAGATTTTTGACAAAGCAATCTAATGATTATTCTAGTAAGAAAAAAATGAAGATTCTTGTATTTTAGTTATTTGATAAAAGTATAAATATGCATTATCATGGTATTTGATTTGACTAGCGCGTTTTTAGATTAATTGATACAACTTTCGTTTGTGACGCACATGCAATCTTAAATTTTATAGGCCATAGTTTCTGTAGTAATGATCCAAATTACTGTTGAATGTAACGCCCGCTCCGATTGCAAAGTATACGCTGAGCGGGCGTTATAAACGATAATGGCCGCTTATAGTGCTCTGGTTGTTACGGACTTGTTTATATAGTTCATATTACAGGTATAAACAACAATTAATAAGCAAGTGAAACAAATCTCATTAATCATATAAAAAAATCGTTGAAGAGATACAAGCAAATAAAAAGGTAATAGGTTATTATTAAGTATTGTATTATTTTAACAAAAGTTACCTACATATAATTGTATATATGAGGGGCGCAAACGTAAGTCTCGCAGGGGGGGGGGCGCATTCTTACGCAGTTACGCCACTGAGAAAACCCCATACAAATAAATCAAGAATAGACAAATCAGGTGACCTAGGAAGTCACAAAACGGGTCCTTTGTTACTGATTTATTTTTGATCAAATTCATTGCTTAAACCTTTAAACAATGTGCGCATGCAGATCTATTATGAGATGGGCACCGTCGCGTGGAAACCATAAGTTTCGTTGTGTAGCTAATGGCAAATTGATGTTTTGCAAAAATAATAAATTTTATCCTGGGCCACAGTTCGATCGTGAAAATGAGGTCCTAAAATTTCGTTGTCAAGTATCCCTATTTATACTTTAATTGAAAAACGTACTTACACCCGAGTATCAACAATTTTGCAAGGGTAGCCTTGGCAGTGTAGCGGTTAGCGTGCGAGTCTCTCACCCAAGCTGACCGGGGTCGACTCGATGTGCCGGCAAATCTAGTTAAAGGTTTTCTGCAGTTTTCTTTAGCTGTAATACAAATGTAGGATTTGTGCTATAACACGATGAGCCTGCATAATAATAATAATAATAATCGCCCCTCCCTCCCGCACAAGCTTCATAGCTGATCTCCAGGTTATCGGTAGTAGTCATTATTATCATTATATTTTGAAGATACATTAGTGGACGGGGCAATTTAAAAGCAAAAAATGTGTAATATAATTGTAAATAGAAATTTATTTAGAACTTTATTCCGAAAAACTATACAGGACGTTCGATTTAAACAATTAAAGTATACATTAAAAAAACGAAGTATTTTCTTTATATTCTATTTTCTTTAATTTCGTTTTTATTCTTTTTTCGCGGATTTTATTATTTTCCAGTTTATTATTTTTAGACATAATTTTCATATTATCTATATATTAAAAATTAATTATTTTAAATAATAGAAAGTTATGTTTCTTTTATTTAAATCTATACGATGTGTTGCATACTGAATAGGCGCACATAGAAGGCGACGCATTACTTATTTTTGTAGCTGTAATTACTTCAGTTATTTTATTAATTTCAGAGATGTTTCCTAGACAAAATATACAAGGGACGGGTCCCTTGGTTGGTAGTCCCGCACACAACTAACTGAGCCAACAACATGCAAAATTATAAATTCACTAAATAACTAAATAGTATATCAGAAATGAAATCCTTTCGTAAGAAAATAAATACCAAAATGGTATAGTTGTGCAATTACTCTCCGTTTATCTGAACTACTAATTACACTAACAAGAAAATTTTAGAGTTTATAATATCGCTTTTTAAGTTTATATTTTTAGGACTTTTAATTTTTTGAAGAAGAAATTTCATATTTTAGATATATCAATGAAACGCGTTAAGGCGATAGGACCCGCTTATCCCACATTAAATGGTCATTACAAGACGCGTACTGCGTCGCGACTACTTCTACTAACGTCCATATACGAAACATTAGAAGGAAGTTGACTGAGTTATTTGTATTTTTATAAAACTGCAAATGTAGCAAAAAGAAAATGTTTATTATGTAGGCCACTCACGGTCGTTCCCGACCACATCCCCGACGTGGTCCGCGATGTGGTCGGGGATGTGGTCCTGAGAATGCCAGAAATGTTTACATTTACTTTAATTTATTGCATAAACAACTTCGGTGTCGAGCTGTTTGTATATAATAAAATTGTATGTGTCATATTTCTTTAAAACATCAAAATGGAAGAAAGCATTATTGAGGTTGTAATAAAATGTGTACTGAATCTCTTTCGTTAATTAGAAGTATTTTGAAATAGCTTATGCAATAACATAACTTCTCATAAGCGTAATAACCTTGACATCATCCATCGGTGGAATTACAAATCAACCCTTTATTATGAAACGAAAACTCTAATTTTTTCTTAATTTAGTTTAAAAATGGATATAATTAATTAAGGATTTAGGATTCTGAGTTCCAGTTTCCAGTGTGCAAACGGTGCACAATGATTTCCTAAAAAGGATTTTCCATAAAAGAACAATGGTAAGAATCTGCTGATTTTGGTATCAAAGTGATCAAAGGACAAATTTATATATCATTTGGTCTTCTTGATTTGTAAATTCTAATAAGAATGAGAACGGAAGTTATTAAAACATGTGTGTGTTTACACGAAATGGTACCTTACGGAAGTAACCCATATAACTCCTTTTCCCGTCACATCTTTTAAGTAGCGGATATCAAGTATCAAATCAAAATAATAAGTCATGTGTATAAAATATAGTAAGTAAATACTTTTCCTATGCATATCTCTCATTATTCTTATTAATTAAAAATCATATCTGTTATATTTTATTAATAGCAGTAAAAGCATTTACTACATTTTATTCACATGACTCATTATGCTGATTCTGGTAAAATAAACATTTTGTTACATCTATTAAATACGGCCGTTTAATAAATTGAACCGAATTTGATATAAACTGATTCACCGAATGAAAAACTGATGAACATTTAAGTTGGCTAAATAATACTGTAGTTTCAACATTTATAAAATACTATACATAAATAAAATTAATTTTTTAAAAAGTATAAAATTCTCAATATTTATTTCCTATTATACAAGAAAATAGATGGCTTCAAGGTGACAAGTAGTAGTACAGATTGTAATTATCCTCCAAGGTTATGAGTCATATTGTAAACATGATTTGTAAAATTAAGAATCAGTTACATGAAATTTGGTTGAATTTATTAAACGGTCTCTACAAATGTGACAAAATATTTATTTTCGTTTCATAATAAAGGTTTGATTTGTAATAATACCTATGGATGATGTCAAGCTTATTACACTTATGAAAAGTTTTGTTAATTGCATAAGCTATTTCAAAATACTTCTAATTAAAGAAAGAGATTCAGTACACATTTTATTACAACCTCAATAATGCTTTCTTTCATTTTGATGTTTTAAAGAAATATGACACATACAATTTTATTATATACAAACGGCTCGACAGCGAAGTTGTTTATGCAATAAATTAAAGTAAATGTAAACATTTCTGGCATTCTCAGGATCACGTCCCCGACCACATCGCGGACCACGTCGGGAATGTGTTCGGGGACGACCGTGAGTGGTCTACATTAGAAAAAGAACTAAATCAATTGGATAGTCAAAGAGTTATAAAATGGAGGAAACACGTTAAACTGAACAAATTTACAATATTTGTGTAAATACATAGCATTACAAACAAAACTTGGTTACTATATATATTAAAACATTTAATTTCTAGACTAACTAAATTTAATGGAACCGCATCAAATACTTCCCTCTAATCTATAAACATATAGGTAACTACCCATAATTCTATTTTATGCAAATTTTGTTTAATTAAATAACAATATTAAGATTAAAGTAAAAAGCGGCATTGCCCATCGCATTTACCCTCCGTTATTAGGCTAATGCACCTTAGGCTAATCTTTGTCGTATATTGTCGAATTCTAAATGTGTATTTGACGTGTATTAAGAAATTACAATCGCCCATATAAGATGAACATAATCTCAAAAGACATACGATTTTAATAATAAACTACTTCTAATGAATATTTTTGATATTATTTCAATGAAATTATGTATTATCAATTTTAAAATATTTAATAGTGTAGCAAAACATTTATTCGCTACTAACGTTGTACAAGCGTGCACCCTCTTACACGGCATGCGCTTGACTGCCGAGGTCTGCATGTTAAAGCGCAGACGCAACCACTTGGAACTAGGCAACTTATATTAAGAGGGGTGGTCGGTGACATTAACCAGCAGGCGCTACCAACCACTATAATAGTTACTCGAAATGTTCAAAAACTAATCAAATAATAATTTGATGATGTTAATTTGCATCAAGGTGACGCTATCTGTCACTTTGCCGTGTGAAACAGTTTCGCGCGCTGTTTCAATTCGCCCAATAGCAAAGTAGTTTTTAAATCGCCCACTATTTTGTGGGCGTTTTTATTACCAGCTGTGTTGACCGGCCCGAGTATAGAATAGTTAAGATCAATTCATTTGAAGCGTGGTCGCCTTTGCTCTTAGATATCGATGAATAGAATCATCTTTTAAGCTAATCAACTAGAGAAATATTTCATGAGTGAATATAAACAATTAGTAATTTATTAGAATGTTATCGTAATATATACATACTATAAGTGCGTCAACTATTAGTGGTTCACATACAAGCATAGAATTATAACAATGGGCCATTAATAAGTAATTTTATATTAGAAGTTGAGTAGCTAATAGGGAGTGTTTAAGATTTTGAATTATAATTTACTTCAACGGTCTACAAAATTTATAACTGTGTACGATGGACACGAATGCAATAGAAAAGTATTTGAATAAAGAGTTCACTCTTTGTCAAGATGAATATTTAGACATGTTTTTAAGTAATCTTAATGACACGGATGTAGTAGTAGCGAAAACAATAAAGTTAGTTAAAGACGGATACACGTTTTATTTAGTAACCAGCTCTCCGTCAGATGTAATATGGTTAGGGTATGACTCTGTGACGTACTTCCAGAAATTTGAGGATGGAGTGGAGATTATCGAGGATATCCAGATAATATGTAATATGATACACCACGTGTTGAAACATGAAACTGGAAAAGTGATCATCACCAACTACATCTTTAGTGAGCATGAAGTGAATGTTGTAATAAAAGTGAATAACAAGGGACTTAATATAAGGTATAAATAAATAGGGAACTTTAACAACATTGGTGCCTCTCGTACCTAACCGCTAGCATATTTTAAATGGCGTTCACTTCTTATATCAGCCGTGTACTTACAACAAGTCAGTAATAATATAAACTTTGTAGCTAATGCGGCGAGGTGAGATTGATTATATTATTTACATTATTATATTATTACTTATTATTATATTATGCATATCCTGTTAAAATATTTTGATGTTATTTGCTATCTTGATTAGTATTAAAAATAAATGACGGAAATGGAGACTTTATTTGTAGATTTACATAACATTTTCAAAACTATCACCACCTAGAATAGTATATTGTGTTGCAAGTGCAGAAAGGTTTTTGCACGTGTTACACACTATACTTTATCTACGACCACAAAATAAGTAATAAAACACCTTAAAGCTAAGAAAAATATTTAACCTAGAGTTTCTATTCACATTCATATTTTTTATGTGAAATTTCTGGCAGTAAGTTAAGACATGACGTAATGTGAGCAGCTTCCACGATGTTTGTAGGTGTACAAGTGTACAACCTGTATAATTTCAGTCAGTCTAGTATGCGAGATTTCTAAACCTAATGGACTTTCTTACGGACGTGTATTGTGGCGCCGTGATTGGTCAGCTTCTGTGGCGCACAAATATGAAATGAAAACTATCATAACAACTGACGTGTTTAGATAAATTCAATGTTGTTTTATAGTAGAGTGCATATTAATCCTTTTTGTGACTTAATAATAGTTTAATTAATAAGTCGTTTTAATTAATTAGAATTAATTAAAACGATAGATGTTTAAAGGTTTAACTATTAAAAGAAGCTTTGATATTTTAAATAAATAATATAATCGATTTCGTGCTGTCGAATACTGTGTCACAATAATTTAAACAGCAGGGTCGACTAAACTTTTTGCAAGAATTATCAGAACCCATCATCTCTTTCAAATGATTATGAAGATTGTGGTCATTCACATTTTTAGAAATTTATTATGTAAATAGGACTAATTTTAATATTAAATGTGACATAAATATCAATATTTTAAATAATTTTCGAAGTTAATCACCACTGCATGCAAGGAAAAAGCCTTTAAACTTGCAGAATATATCAAAAAATATAAATGTCATCAGTACATTATTAAGGATTTTAAATTAAAAAAGAAGGAAATCTAATGTAAAGCTCTTTAAAATAAATTATAGTTCGTGTGTGAGATAATATGTACAGGAAACTATTAAATCTATCGAATTGGCAAGCAGGTTATGAAACTTCTCGAAGCGCCGAAGGCCGTCCACTAGTGGGAACGTAAACAGCCAATCACGGCGCTACAATGTAGATCCATAAGAAAGTCCATTAGGTTTAGAAATCTCGCGTCTAGTATAGCTAAAGAAATGATACGTGTGTACTCGTTTTCAAAAGTAATTTTTTAAAACAATCACAATTAAATTGTCAAAGTTATTCTTCAAAGCAAAGTTTAAGAATTAGTCTTTTAAATTATAAAACAAAATACGGCTATAACCAATATAGTTATGCAATCTATTTCTGTCGCCCTAATCTGAACGCGTATAGCGTTACCTTTTATGGAACCCCTTTGCGAAAAGTAAACATAGTCTGGCATCGCCGGTATTGTGGATGACGAGGAAATAGAGCTTTAAGTGTACCCATCGCGCTTGCACTCGTGAATTATATGAATGAAATGTAGCAAATTATAAAAGATTTCATTGTTTTATTGTAATTTAGCAATACTAATGAATAACATTTATTATATTAACAATTATATTAACAATTATAATTATCAATTTTACGTTAATTCAATAACATTTTTTTTAAATAACTTTATATATTACTAATAATAACTAAATTACGGTAGTCGTGTTTATAATCTAATAGGTTAGCGGTCGAGGTGCCGCTTGGGAAGCGGAAGGTCCAGGGTTCGATTCCCAGCTGGGGTGATAATTTTTCTAGATAGATTTGCATTCAAAATATAATTTAATGTAAAACATTAATTAAACAAAACAAATTAACTCAATCTAAAATGAATAACTTTTATATTTCAAATAATTAATAATATTATAGTATTGTATGTGCTGACATCTATGGCGTTTTAACAGTACTACTGATTGTGGGAAATCATTTCCCACGTTATTTCCGTTCAGTTTAGAGATTGTGAGCAATGAGTCATTTTCTTGGTTACTAGACTGTATGAAATGTGCAATTTTCTATCCCGTTATTTACAGCATCGCGTCTATTTTCTACTATTAACCGTTATTGATTTATTACATATGTCAAATAATAAAATTAAAAGTCTCATGACAAGGTATTCTGTATCTATATTTTTGGTGGTAGCAAAAGTTACAGTGCTTTTATTTACTACGCAATCTAAATTGTATCTTGCAAATTGAGATAATAATTTCAAAGCTGTATGTTTGTGCAACCAACAATACAGAAAAGCTCATGTTTAACATTTTTCATCTGATAGTTATTAGGTTAATTTAACACTAACTGAGTTTATTAAACATATGTACAAACCACGTCTGTTCGAAGAAGAATGCATACTTCCAAAAACCAACCAACTTAACCTAACTTTAAACAACAGGTAAATAGCACAATTGTTTGTATAAATATTTTTCAAAATATCCGCTTTCTTGTTCCCAACAGTAACCCATCGTGTTGGTAGCAGGGATTTTCTATGGCAAGTTGCTATTTGAAGAACTATTGAATTAGAAAAAAAATTAACTAAGAATGGAAGTTTAAAAAACTATTAATGAAAAATGGACCAACCAGTGTATTATTTATTATACCTAACTAAAAATATTCAGCCACATATCATCCGTTAGTACTGTAGTGATTTACTACATTCTTATAATCAAGAAGGTACTTAACATACAAAAGGGTTGCTACACTGTTGGAAATATTTAGTTCCCACAGGTCCACTCCAATTTTTTGTTAAATCAACACTCTGCTATACTGTCAATAACAATACCTGCATTTTAATTATAATTAACAAAATATAACTGCCAAGTACAATCATAAGGATTTACTTTGTATTTTAAAACTTTGTTATAGTAATAACGTGCAAATGCAATTGTTACTCTTACTAGGGTTAGTGTAAATAGGCTTACGATGTCATTTCTAATTCTTCGTTTTGTAATTTTAGCACTTTTTTGTTCATTTTTAATCATCAAAATTAGTACCAACTACTATGTTTAATAGTATATTACATTACTAGTGTGGAAAGTGAAACTTTTCGTACGCACGAGTGCAGAAAAGTTACTTTCCAACGTGTAATGTACAATATTTTTCCTACGACCCCCCAAATTTCAAATGTTTAAAAAAACTTTGATTTTTTAAAGTTTTCAAGAATATAATTGTTGATTTTTTTTAAAGCAAAATTTTTATGGTTAGGTTTAACAGAGAAAATTACACTTAAAGCTAATTTTCTTAAGCCATTTATTTTTAGGATATAAAGTTTAATTTTTTAAACGATTTAGTTTCACAATATGAATAATTATAACGAAATTTCTATCAAAACATTTCCAGAAAAATAAAATTAAGTTATCTTGACAACTTAATTTTATTTTTCTGGAGCTGAATTATGACAATTGTTAAAGTGAATGGGCGTTTGTTGACATTTTATTTAATAGATTCTTTTACTAAATATAAATTTCAATTTTAAAAACTCATATATTCATAACTTATTTAAACATAATATAAAATTAAACCTTGGGTTTAGCAGCAAAATTAATTAAATGAATTACTATTACAATTTATAATATAATAATTTCAGAGGCACATAATTTATTTTTTATTTATATTTAATAATATCTTCATAATTAACAAATATAACTTCAACTAATAACACAATGCCAGGTGTGAAAGAGGTTGCCTAACTAAATTATTTGACATTACTCTTATTTTTCTCCCATTTGGCATCGCTGATTTTAATCTTGGCAAACTTGCTTCAATAATTTTCATGTATTATAGTGAGGTTACGTTAGGTGTAATCTATTAGATATTTCTTTCTGATAGCTAAAATAACTAATTAAAGTTATATTTATAAGAAAAGAATAGATACATAATGGTTAAAATGCTTCTCAAAATTGGATTAAACATTAATGTCATCATTTTAATGTAAACAAAATTCATGGATTTCTAGATATTGCTTAGCGTGACGTATTTTCATAACACACACGTGTGTTATGTTCCTAACATACGCGTGTTATATGACTCACTTTCTTAATATCGGTAGCGTTTGCTATTGTTCACTTTCGTATGGGGTCGTAGGAAAATGCTTATTTCACTTGTATATGGTGTTATTTATGCATTACTGCGAAGTCACCTTAGTCGTTTATTTAGTTAAGCCAATAAAAAATCAAGTCTTATTTTAACAAAAAATGAAAGTTGAACTTACAATTTAGTAGTGTTAGTTTTGATAAATGCACTAGTTACTTTTACATCTTAACAGTAGATTCATATGATTAGGCATCAAAAGTTTTTTTTCAAAAAATATTATTTAATGTATTTGCAATTAAACTATTTATATATTGTGCATGATTCTATACACTAGTCTATGTATGTAGTTTAATTATAAATATGTTAGACAATCTTTTCAGCAACGAAATGCTCCATGTTTGTAACTTTCGCCTGATATAATATGAATGTAAATTTACTGTAAAAAATATTTAAATTTAATAGTACAAAGTTTAGAGTAATTTCGCTTATAATTACTTTAAAAGTATACAAGCTTTTATTTTTAAAGAAACAAAAATGTTATTCCAATATTTATAGTTTATTATGAAAACTATAAATTTAATATCTGTGTTTGAAAATAATGTTCTAGCCATGCTGAACAAATTATAAGAATGCTTGAAACATTTTAATGTAATTTAAAGTAAATTTTAAATTACGATGTTAATTAATATGATACATAGATATTAAAGAAAGATAAAAATTAAAGTAATATTTAATTGCAAATATCTTTATTAAATATAATATTCAGTTATAATACAATAAGATAATATGTATATGTATATGACATTATGCACGAGATGCAAATGCATAAAAGCAAAATGATAAATATAAAGTAGAATAATAGTAATTATAATTAAATTATTAATAATAATATACCAAAATATGCCTATAACTACCAAAAAATATATCATAGAATTTATTTACTACCTACAATACAAATCTGTGGCGTCTGAGAAAAAGGGGATGTCATTTTCCTCAAATCCTTTTAAACTATTGCTCAACTTCATCTTTAAACTATTGTTCGTACAAAAAAAATATATTAATATGGAAAAGAACATATAAATAAGCCACTTTAATATCTAACCCCAATTTAAAACAGATTCTTAAAATGTAATGTAAGCAATTTTCCTGAAAAATTTAAAAAAGGACATTAATATCTAATATTCCCTTTTTCCCAGACGCATCAGAATTATAATACTATAAAAAATATTAATTTGTAGAATTTTTATTAGATACAGGTAATAAACATTAAGATATTGAAATATAATAATATGGCATTATGCAAAAGATGCAAACAGATAAAATAAAGATAAATAAAATATTACTAATGGTAATAATAAAATAATAAAAATAGACAATATACAAATAACCCTAAAACTACCAAAAGAAATATCATAAGTTAATTATTATATAAAAGACTTAATCAGATAGATTAAAAAATAATAAAACCCCAGAAATGATTGTTTGAAAAATTATGTCTATTTTAAATTATATTGTATAAAAATTAATTTATGGAAATCCGGTTATTATATTATATTTTGGAATGATAATATTTGTATTTTCATTGTATGGTGAACGTACTTCATAAGAAACGCAATGCTTAAATGATTTTAAATCAATAACTTGAAAAAAAAGTGTGACAAATTCTATAGACAATTTAATAGTGTTTCACCAACTTCAGTTCCCTGAAATCTTGAAGACAAACCTTCCAAACAACCATTTATCTTAGCAGTGGGAAGTTGTAAAGCTGCTAATTATCAGCAGGTACTACATAGTATTTGATCAAAATATAATTAATTCTGCATCGTCCGATATATTTGGTGCATTTGATTTGTGTTTTAAATCTCTTTTGTTTTTAATTTGGAATTTAATAAGACATTGAAGCTGTTCTTTAAATTGATTCAATTAATACTATATAAAAAAATTTATATTTTTAATGACGACTTTGTTTTATTATATCTTAAAGGTGATGCAGGAAAATTCTTAACGAATCGTTTTTATTGTTAATAATTAAAAATATCAAATTGTTTTCAATATGATCTTTAATACATGATATTTAATAAATCCTTCTTCAGTTGAAATTCAATAATAGTTAAAAAGTTTGTGGTTTATAAGATGGGTCTGTCCATGGTAACTCATGTTACATTTTACTCCCATCTTCAATTGTAATATAGAAATATTTTATTTAAATTTATGATTATGATTTCCTAACACAAGAAATTACTATTCTGTGATAACAAAGAACTAAGATATATATATTTATAATTAGTTGGGCAAGTAAGGATTTGTTTTAATTTCGTGATATGTCTCTAGTAACTCATGTTACATTTAACGACATAGCTTTCTCTTCATGTATGAATTCGTCTGAAACTCTATTCTGTTTGAGGTATTAAAATAAATTGAAAATCAAATATATATTTATTAATAAAATACAAGTTAATTAATAATATATAGAATCTATATTAATAACATTATTTTTTAAATTATTAAACGCTGGTCACTCATGTTACAATGGTATTGGTAACTCACGTTACTTTATCAAGCAATCAATATTATTCAGTGTCTATCTTCATAATTCTTATAATATAGTAACTATAGGCAAAAATAAAGGGAAACCTTACATAGTTAGTGTGTATTTATTTTGTTTTTTTTAACTGATATATGGTATAACATCATCTGGACTGACAGAATCGTCGAATCTATACACCATTTTATAAAAAAGTTCTTCTTTATAGATTATAGTTGTTGAATCAGTTGATATTGATTTCAATTAATACCTCACCATCCTTGGTATATAATATTGTGGGTTTTTACTATCCTTCTATTGGAGGAGCCTCTTCAAATATTTTGTGTAATTTCATGTCGGAGGGTAGATCTTGAATCTTTGTTTCAGTCATCTCTATAACTTTGGCTGTTACGACTGATTACTTTACTTCTTACGACACGTTTTAATGCACCGCCAACCCCCCTCTTCTCTCAAACAAGGGGATAGTGATATAGATTGTTGTGATGTAGATTGTCAAAAACAATGGCAATTGGGAAATGCCCTGAGTGCCAAAAAGAAATCATAAACAGAGTAATTTGCAGTTGAACTCAATAGAAACTTGACTTCATCCTGAGCTAAGCATGTGTAATTCTTCGAAAAATCAATCTGTAAAAGGGAAGCTTCAGCATTAACGTGTTTGGTAACAGCATCTTTGTCTTTTTCATATTTACGTGCTTGATTTTTCTTAATAAAAGAATGCACCTTGTATGAGGGGTCAGTCAGTTCAGTACGTTCTGCAAAGCATCAACACTCACACTTTGAACTGCCTTACACAGTTTTCCTTTACTGCCTTTCGTCCAAAAGTGCCAAGTTACCTCGAAAGCTAATAAAGCTTCAAGGACTAATGTAACCGTAATAAACGCTATTTTGCTATTTTTGTATGTACGTACATGTATGAACTAATAATATAAGTATTAATAAAACATTACTTCAGCAAAGATTATCAAACAAAAATAAAACATAACTGGCAGTTAGCAATTTGTTTGTAAACAATTATTATATTATAGTTTATTTGATACTTTTTGGGCATGTTGCATATTGTAACATGAGTTACCGGTAACTCATGGTACAAAATTACATGTGGTTTTTAAACAAATTAAAGAAGAAATAAAAGAATAGAATTACATTTTTGTATTAGAATATGAACAAATAAAGAGAGTATAAATGGATAAGTATATACGTTGCCTAATATAAGTGCAAACTAAAAATGTATACCTTTTGGTCACTCACGTTACATTGGTGCTACTTTTATTTTTCTAATAACAGAGCAATACATCATTTTTTTACCAGGTATTTTACAGCCAGTGCAAGTATGTGATTTAATCTATGCCACAACACTACAATTTTCTTAAATTAAACAGTTAAGTTTTAATTTTTAAATGTTTTGCAATGCCAAAATAATAATTAATAATCTGTTTGTGCGGAAGTGTTTTCAGAATTTGAATGAAAGGCAAGCTTTTTTTGATTTTGAAGTAAGTGTTAATGGAAAATGCATTTTATAAACTACCAGTGACCTAAGTATCTTAAAGGATTATTACATTTTATTTTGAGCTTGCCATGTCGCATTTTCATGGAATCACCCAGATTACATTATTTTAAAAAGTAAATTTTGTGGTGGCATTAAGCACACCACTTGATTTTGGTTATTCCATCATTTATAAACCGGTTCCATTATTATCTTCAGTCAACTCTTGAAATAGTCTACCATTAGGGTTGGTTACAGTTGTTATATACAGTTGTATAATGATTTCAATAGAATTGGCAAATCTGTTGAACTATTCCTCTTTCCCAGGATAGATTAACGAAAACTCAATAAAATACCTAGAATAAAGTTATACACACATCATAACGTGGAAATGCTTCTAGAAAGATAAGCATACTTACCAAACCATCTATATCCAAAGATCTTGGATATTCACATGTAACATCATTTCTTAATTTCTTACATGAAAATGTTTCTTTTGTTGCAGTAAATATTTCTTCCCTTTGCGTGTGTGGATTGGCATACTTGAGAAGTTCAATTTCTAAATTTCTTAGTCGCGTAGTAAAAAATACCTCTTGTGTTAAGGGATCAAAGATTCCTATAATTAAAATAAAAATCAACAAACTGTCACTTATAACAAGTTCATTAATTATTTGCAGAATTTCTTTTTTGAGTTCACGAATGCTTTTGCCTAAGTGAAAGACGAAAGTTTGTTTCTTAACAGCAAGCAACATAAGCATAAGTGAAATGTGGTCAAAATTTTCCCAAAAATAATTCCATGCACTATTATATTTGGTAAGAAAATTGTAAATTAGTTGTTAACGTTAGGGAAAAAAATCCACTTAAAATTTAAAAAAATTAAATTAATTATTTAAATTTTAATAAATTAGTTATTAGTATATTAATAAGTCCACACGATTATCCAACACAATAAAAAATGTGACTATAAAAGCCCAAAAATCAGGGTTTGATTGGTAGATAGATGCATTAAAAAAGCTCAATTGACATTAGTAGAAATATATAAAATACAATTTTCTTTGAAATAAGTAATTGTTAACTTACATATCCTTTAGATACCTTATCACATAATTTTGGAAACAATGTTACTACTGATTTGGCATATTCAATTTTTGTTTCTGTACTTGGTAATAATCAGTGCAGGATTTACGTATAAGCTGGGGGGCCCCCACTTTCTTGGGGGCCCCCAAAGAAATTGTCCGAGTGAGCAATTGTCATATACGAGGGGAACACTGATAATATCTAGAATGCCATGTTTCTAAAAACGAATGAATTTGTTTTTAGTTGACAGCTACTTTTTAATGTTTTGCAAGTTGATTGCTGTTTAGTTTGTTCGATTTGCTCTAATAGTTTTTTAATTATCATAATTTAAAGATTGTTTGTTCACCCAAAAATGAATTTGACTAAAGAACATTTCCGGGCTATGATTTTTTACAATTTTAAAGCGTCATTAACGCCTAAACAATGTGAAGATCGGCTTAGAAGTGCATTTTGCGAAGAAGCCCCGTCTAAGGCAACAATTTAATTGGTACAGCAAATTCAAAAGAGACTGGTTTTTTCTTAGTGATGAATTTCGTGAAGGACGCCCAAGAACTGCTGTTACTGATGAAAATATTGCCGCAGTTCGAGCAATGCTTGAGGAAGATCGACGGACATCTTATGAATTTATTCGGGCGACATTGGGCATTGGTATGAGTCAAATACAAAACATTTTACATCAACAGTTAGAAGTGAGAAAACTTTGTTGTCGATGGATTCCACAAAAATTGACTCCCGATCAAAAAGAACAACGCATTGATTGCTGCTGAAAAACTCTGGAAAAATTCCAAGGCGGCACTTCAAATTTGGTTTGGAATATCGTCACTGGTGACGAATCTTGGATTTATTGTTATGATCCTCAAAAGAAAAGTCAATCGGCTCAATGGGTCTTTCGAACCGAACCTAAGCCTACAAAAGTTCGAAGAATTCGCAGTGCTGGTAAGAAGATGCTTGCTAGTTTTTTTCTAAAACGGGTCATATTGCTACTATAGCATTAGAAGATAGATGTACCGTTACTGCCGATTGGTACACAAATGTTTACCATAATTCTTTGAAAAAAGTTCGTGAAAAACGCCCCAAAGGAAAAATAATCTTACATCATCACAACGCATCGTCGCATAAAGCGAAAGTAACAACTGAGTATGTGGCTGCCCTAAAAGTAAGCACCATGGACCCTCTACCGTACAGCCCTGATCTAGCACCTTACGATTCTTTTTGTTTCCTAAAATTAAAGATAAAATGCGTGGATTCACTTTATCGTCATCAGATGAAGCAGTGGAACATTACAAAAACCTGGTTTCTAAAGTGTCTCAGGAAGAGTGGCATCATTGCTTTAAGGACTGGTTTCATCGAATGCAAAAATGTACTGATGTTAATGGGGAATATTTTGAAAAACAATAAAATCATTTAAATTTTTTAAAACTAATCCTTGTTTGGTTTTCTAAGAATTTTCAGTGTCGCCCTTGTATACTTAAATATACTGCAGCATTATTTGTCCCAATGCTGCACGTCCGGAAAGTCCCATACTAAAGGGCCCCATATCTCAAATAGCTTAGGGCCTTATCAAGTCTAAATCCGGCCCTGGTAATAATGTCTTATTAGTCAGCATAAATTGCAGCACGTGATTTACTACAATATTAACCAACTTTCTTCTTTGTAAAAAGTTATTAGCTCCTTTCCTCTATAATTCATATAATTCTTCAATCCCTTTAAAATTCGAATATACATATATATTGGTTTTTTATTATATATTAGTTTCATTTGTGTTCTTCTACCACTAGAAGACACTTTTTCTTCTGAATCGAATCAAAATGACTTTTTTATTGAATAATAAAAATTATAAATGTCTACATTTACATTTACAGCACAGAAATAATTTTTAACAATAGAATATAATATGCAACACTATCGAACCAAGTACTTCCACAAAATGAACGCATTAAAAAATTCCAGCATGGACTGGCGGGATATATGGTATGTATTATGATGATGAATCAGTAATAAGACACCCTATTACTGCTTAGTAAACTTTTAGTAGACTCGACGCGACATTTTTTAACCTTGAAAATAACGCTTTGTTATTTTCATTATATTTTGTTGCAAAGATTACAGCTAAATTTGTTAGTTTGAAAACAATCAGATTCCTTTTAAATTCTTATTCGGCAAAATTAACTTTGCATTTAATTAATAATACTATATTTTTTATTTTCTTGCAGCACTTAGTTAACTGTCAACTCTAGTACCTATAAAAGTTCTTTTTAAATTCGGAAAATTGGAAAAGTGTATGTCTTACTACCCGTTGATGTAGAATTGACTTATTTAAACTTAACTAAACAAATTTTAAAAATGCAAATTTAATTATAAGATGTTATTATTGACTCTTAAAAAGTTACTCTTTCATTTTTGTTAAATAAGAGTTGTTTTTACAAAATATTTCCAACAGTGTATAACACCTGATAAACAAGTTTTTATAAATAGATCAAAAGTATTACACGGTCTTTTATTAGCTGATGGATAAGTATTTTAATAAAATAATAAAAATAGCTTGCTGTATAATTGGTTGTCTAAGTTTGCATAATACTTTTACTTGGTGATTATTTTAAAATGCAATATGGAGCATATTGCATTTTAATTTAATAGCAATGTATATGTAGAATACAGAAAAAAAAGTATAATTTCCAAGGGGGAAATAGGATATCATTCCTCCATGATTATTGTTATTATTTAAGTAATGTATACACAATGTACAGTCTTTAGCAAATGTCTTGTCCCGAGTAAGGACGTTGCTGCTTTAAGAATCGAAATACCCCTTATACTGCGTACGAAAGAGACCGAATTAAACAGAGATGGACAACTACCTGGGCAAGATATTTAAATTCTTTAAAGCTTGTTTTGAAAACACGCTTGTAAAAACTCTTGTTACTCATTCTATTCAAAATTTATTTGACACACTTTATAAAATAGTCCTTTTAAATGGAAGCATCTACTACCCCAGTAGCACATACATGTTGGAAAAATATTGTTTCCACATATTGGCCAAATGTTGTAAATGACAGACACTGACAGGATTGGCACAATATGCAGAAGCAATATCTCCCCAGTATTGCATTTTGATATTGGTCATACATTGTAACATTATATTGGTTCCATATATGTTTATAGTATTGGCACAACATGTGCATAGGATATGTCACCAACATGGTAACATTGGTCCAATGTTGGAAACATTTAATGGTTCAATATTCTTTTACAATATCGGCAAAATGCATTAACAGGATATTGATCCACTGTTGAAACATAGTATTGGTTATTTAATTAATTTATTCTGTCAATTTGCATATGAAATTGACAGAACAAATGAATTTACTCTCAAAGTAAATTTTATCTAGGAAGTAAAAAGTTTTATAATACCGGCCCTAAATAAATCGATCAACATAAAGCAGATAACTAATAAACTTTTAATGCAAAGTCAAATCATTTTAATCAGATTTACTTTAATTTATTTAAAGAAATTTCAACATAGCATATCATTTTCTTTCATAAAAACTCAGTATTTGTACTTGTATGTTCAAAGATGTCCCTGTTTTTGTAACAAATTTAAGTCTATATTAATCATTTCTGATTACTAATACGATTCCCCTTAAATATTTCAAAAATATATTGGCAACATATTGGGGCAATATGTATAGTACTATTTGTAGGTTAAGTATGATATTTCATTCACTTCATTAAGAATCTCGTTTGCATTACACCTATTAAAGGCGAAACAATGCTACATTAACAAATAGGTACATAAAACAAATTACACATAAATGTACCTATAAATTGTTTTCGTACGTTCTAAAAATGACGCATGCACATTGTTTACACAATTCATGTTTAAACGAAATGCTAACTAAACTCGACGGTTGTAATAATTAAAATGTATACATACAGATATTATAGTCAGTACTTACAGTTTAATACAAATAACACATATACACACAGTGATAAATATAAATTTTTCGACAAGACAAAGCTAGCAGCCGAAATCACAACACATAAAAGTAAAACAACAGGTGCATCAAATTAATATCAGTGCCGATGAAATCACGATCGACGCAGCCCCGCCAGATTACCAATATCCACACTGAAAGGTTGTCTCATGGTAAAGTTAATATGTTCAATAAATAACTTTGATTTATTTAAAAACACCCATTAGCGTACTGTACTATTTTTGATGCTCTCTAAGGTTTAATATTTCTAGTTAGATTAATAACTAACACAATAGACGTAAATATGGTGCAATATGGTAGAACATTTCACTAAAAACCTTGGCGTTTGTTCCCGCGTTTGCTACCCTGCAATCACACGACTGTTTGTACGTTATTGGGCGCGAACTTTTAAAATGCGATCATTATGAGTTTAGAACCATCAGGTATACAATAATTATGTATTAAGATATTATTAGTATTCAGTATTCGATAAAACCGGGTGAGTTATAAAACAACGGAGGCAGCTGTAGTGATGTTATTATTCATTTTCAAGATAGCCTGTTTATTGCTATTTTGATTCCTTGAATAATCAAGTGATCTTGATTAAAGACTGCTTATTCAATGTTGGAAGTATTATAGAAGAAAAACATTAACTGCAATAATTCTTGAGAATTGATGCTATCTAAGGAATCTAATATCAATAAGATAGTTTAAACGTCCCAAAAATTAATTTTAAGTCTAGAATCAATTTATAACTACACATAATAATAATAATATAATTCGTATATAATTATAATAATTCATTATAATTTCCTCTCAATGGAATTATGGGCCATTAGATGTATTAATGAATACTGGGCTAATATAATATGTCCAATATTAGACCGGTATAGAATACTATATAAATAAATTGTATATGGGACCTTTGTAGGAGAAATATTGGCTAAATATATTGGCCAGCAATCTTAACCCAATATAGGATTAATATAGTGGATACATATATTTTTTTAAATATATGGTGTATATATTGGACCTTTGTAGTAGTAATATTGGGTGCCAGTCGTTAACCGATATAACACCAATCTTGGTTGAATCTTCCAAATATTGGGCCAGAATACAATATGTTACCCATATAGAACCAATATTGGGACAATATCTTGTGCTACTGGGGTAGTTAAACAAATTTATATAGCGTGTTTATGTTTCATTCTTTACCTTTAATAAAAAAATAACTAAACGAAAATAATAATGAATACAATCAAAAAATAGAGGCTTAGGAGTATTTTAGATAATTAAATAATCGCAGAAATTAATGTAAGCGATAAATAAAAATAAAGTAATAATATAGGCATTTATTTATGTTAATACGTTAAAATTTAAAAAGTTATTAAATATTCAGTTGTTTTGAAAAAAAGTTGTGACAAAAAGCTGAAAATCAAAATAACCTATTAATAGCTAACGTCATGTTTCGTGTTATTGTATGCCACCTGCATCTAATTGATAAAAACATAAATAATAAACTGTTTTCATTAATGACGTACATCTTACAGTTTAGAACTTTTTCTTAAAGAAATATTAATATTAGGGTTTGTTTCGTAGAAAACAAAAAAAGTCACGTACGCATATACATTCTATGAGTTATAAATGTATGGTTTTTAGTAGTGATATCTTGTCTTAATATTAGCTTTCCAGACTTCCACAGAAAGCGACTTCATCACCTTTAGTTTTTTTTGGGCAAGTTAAAATTAATAGTTTTATTACATTGAACCACTTTGCATGTTATGGCAGTGATAGTGTGCTTTTATGCTTATTATAAGATTAAATAGCCATCTTGAAACTTGAAAATTGAGCAGTTAAAATAACAATTTGATATAATGTAAGGGGTATTATGAACATGATGTCAGTCACCCATTGCTTAGAAACTGTGTTTTGTATAAACATCAACGAAGATCCTTTTTCATGAAACATGAAGCACGGAAAGACCAGAAAATATTTACTATTGCGTACCCAAAGACGCTATGGTGTCCGTGTGTCTACTATCCACTTTTTTTCTAAGGTTCTCTGACTTTGAAAGTGTATAGTAAATAAAATTAGAACACCCATCTAAACTTTCTAATAACACCGCAGGAATAAAACTAATATTGGATGGGGTGCACTTCATTCTCATACATGGAAATGAAATTATAAATATGGATGCTTTTTTTAGAAAATTAATAGAATTAACATGTAGTGTTGTAGCCTATAAGAACACACAACTTAATGTTCTACAATAACTAATATATCTAATAAATTGTTGTAAACAAGCGTCCAGTGCCGTTTTGTAATGAATCATTGCTGAATTTGTATTGAAAATTAAGCTGCTCGAATTATTTTTTAATAATTATATTATTTAATAATTTTTCAATAATCTTTAAAATGCAGCCTTAAATAGGCATTAATTTTATCTACTCCGTATAATGAGCGCTGAAAATATTTAACAAGTTTGTATTATGGTCTTATAAAATTGACATTTCCTATTCATCGTGTTAACGTAAAATTCTAAAAAATAATCAATTATTTTAAATAAATAATCAATAAATAATCAATATACTAAACAAAAAGAATTTTGATCGTGCGGAGGGGGGTCTTTTACAATTACGAAGTATGTAGCTAGTTTCCGTCATAAGAGTCGAACATGACAAAAGTCGTAAAAATGATTCATTTTATACAGTAAGCTTATACATTCTTTATCAAGAGTGTTTTAGAAAACACGATTAGTGAGTATTTGAATTACACGCTTATCAGTTTGCATATTTTATAAACAATATTATTAAAAAAACAAAAAGCTGCTCGTTTATAATAAACAATTGCACTGTTAGTATTCACAATTCGTTTATTATTTCAACGACCAGCCAAGTAGCAACATTTTCTTGACACTTTTTATTTGTGCTCTAAACTCCATTGCAAAGGTAGGTAGCAGCAGTTTTTTTACAAAATATTATTTGTATTTCGAATTATACATGCTATTTATTATTGGGTCGAATAATTTTATAATTTGTCATTTCTGAATGTGGTTCTTTATACAGTTTTAGTATTTGAGCTTATAACGTGAACTTCACACATTTTCGGCATCATTTTTGAATAGATTAGGTGTTATTTTAATTTTTTGGCCACCTCAAAAACCGCAAGAAAATAAATTTAAAGATTCGACTTTGGGGACTGATTTTGTACGCTTCGAAGTCAATTTTTCGAAAATCGATTTATTTATCGCCTGTATTTTAGTTCTCAATCATCAATATCTACCCTGGAAATTTATCTTTCGCGTGGTTTTGACCACTTTAATGTCTAAGGTCATTATGACGGAAAATAAGCTATGCGTCTAAGATTTTGTCTTTCCTGAAAAACGAACTAAATTATTTCACTAACTGATTTAAAAAAGTATATGTATATTATGTTGTGTGCAGTGTTTTATAAACTGTTAGCCTTTCATTAAGGTCCAAGTGTACCCAGAAAACGTGTGTTGTTTGTTTAATAATATAATAATAGGGGCGGCGGTGGACGAGTGGTGTCAGTGCATCACTCGTGTTCCAAGGGTCGTGGGTTCGAATCCCACTTGGGGCGACGGGATTTTTCTAATTGAAAAATTCCGCCATCTCAACTATGGGTGTGTGTATTCGTGTTGCATGTTAGATGGGGGACAGATGACCTTAGCAGTTGGTTCTCCCGTAGTGTAGGTGTGAAATAAAAAAATAATCTGATAACTTTGGTTTTAAATTAATACTCTAGGAATGTTAAAAACTTGCTTACCTAACTCGTTTTAGAAAAATTTTTTTTAATTAATTATTTCACATGTTTTACGTGAAAAATTAATTTTACAGAAACTGTACATTCAAAGTTAACCAAAAAAATACCACTTAAGTTTCGTAGTATTTGAACTATTTTCCCAAAATTTTAAGAAAATCGTATGTCTAGCGACTAAATTATGACCTGCTTTTTGCCAAAAAAAAGCAGGTTTTTTGGCAAAAAGCAGGTTTTTTGGCAAAAAGCAGGTTTTTTGGCAAAAACAAGTTTTTTTGGCAATAATTTAGTTGCTAGACATTCGATTTTCTTAACATTTTGGGAAAATAGTTCAAATACCATGAACCTTAAGTGGTATTTTCTTGGTTAATTTTGAATGTACAGTTTCTCTACAATTAATTTTTTACGTAAAAAATGTGAAATAATTTAATTAATAAACATCGTTTTCTAAAACAAGTTCGGTAAGCAAGTTTTAACATTTCTGGACTATTAATTTAAAGCCAAAGTTATCACATTATTATATTATTTATGAAAAAAAACAACGATTATTAATCATGCGGTTACGATTTATGCACCGTATATGGGTGTCTAAATAGCCCCTTTGTAATGATTTTTTTAAATTTGCTATAGTTATTCACAATATAAGTAAATCCACTGTGATTTTGTTTAGAATTTTTGAATGTACCGTTAATTTTTCTTTGGTACACTTGGACCTTAAATGACAAAATTCAGCATAAAGCTAGGTACATCATATGTTATTAATTGTTTTCAATTTTTAGTACCACTCACTCTAAAGTCACAAATATGGATGGATGTTTAGGAAAAAAATACAAACTGGTTTATTGGGAAAATGTGGAGCTATTTCTAGAATATATGCAAGAGAATATATTCCACAGGGAGTTACTACATGGGAATAATACTTTATTAGAGCTAAATATAAATGGTTCACTCCACACTTTAGTTTTCACCACACCACGTCTAACGTTTCTACAGGAATTGCAACCAGGTGTTCCATACATAGAGTTTAAATCAGAACATATCGCTTCGATTCGAGGAGACGTATCACTAATTAACAGGCATGTACTACATCTGTATTTAGAAACTCAGAGACATAAAACAGCTGATATTTATTATTCGTTTTTTGAAAACAAAATCAAGATAATTATAGTAACTGCTTGGATACGTGCTAGAATGCTGTTTATTGCACAGTAATATCTTGATTATTAGAATATTGGAGCAATGGATTGGAAATTTAAGCATGTGGGCAAAGCTGCTCCTTATATCTTAGAAGATATTTTTTTAATATTTAAAAATTCGTCACCCTACTATTGCTCCCGTTACTTCCATATGAGTCTATTATACCTAGTTTTTCTATATTTTAAAAATGTATATTTTATCGTATATTCTATCACTAATAATATATTATAAGCACTGCGGTCCACACATTATATTGAACTAATGCTAATGTATGTAAAAACGAGAGCATGAAAGTGTGTTTACATCAAATAACTCTTTAAAGAACCTGTTAGGCAATTCAAAAAATAAAATTGATAAAAAATTGAAATCGAGAACGTACCAAATCGAATGCAATGATTGTAACCAGAAGTATATTGGAAAGACAAAAAGCACCATCTTGACTAGATTCAAAGAACATGTGTATATAGCAGATTTTAAATACAATCGTATAGCAAATCAAGTCTTGCCCAACATATATATGACACAACGCACGCCATTCAAGTTGATAAATTAAAATTATTTAACAGTGTTCATTCAGCCAATGAACCTGAAGCCTACGAAAGTATCTTTATTAAAAAGAACGAGAATTTATTAAACAAAGAGCCGGGAAACGTAAATAATTTGGTACTGTTAACGCTGGTACACGGCAGTTGAAAACTAGAGAATTTTGCTGGTATAGAGTCAATAAAATGGGATAATCGTAAGTTATAAACAAGGACGTTTTTTTTTCTTTCCTTTATATTAAGAAATATTATTTTAATTTTGTTATGATAGGCCCTTTAAAAACCCACCCTCAGAATAGGAGTATTATAATTTTTTTTTGAGAATTTTGAATTAGACAATTTTATTAGCATTAGTAAAACATGTTTACAATGTGTGGTTAGGAGCGGAAGAAATTGCCTTATGCACTATTTATTTAATAAACAGGACAAGAGACAAGATATTACACTATACCCTAATTAAGGAAGGTATACTGTTAACTAGTGTTGGAAAATGCTCGAGCATTTATTTTTGGAGAATATTCCCTGAGCACAAACGAGAAAAAACGAGAATAAACCCTCAAAAGTGAGTAGGACTGGAGAATATACCTTGAACTTGCAAAGATATACCCAAAATAAAGATAATTTCAAAAGTTCTTGAAATTTCTCAAAATGCTGGAAATTCTCGAATGTTCTCCAATTTTCCTTTAATTTGACTGTTGGAAGGTAATGTGTTGAAAAATAATGCAATAATAGAGAACTGGAAATATTAAACTCGTTGAGCCATATTTAAATCTCACTATTAAGTTAATAACGTATTTAATTGTCATGGTGACCAATTCTAATCTTTTTCCACCTATTAGAATGAGATAAAGCTATCTTTTTTCTTGTTGATTTTAATTAGAACTTTAGTTAGAGACACCTTTAATCATGACATGTAAATATGTCCCATTATATTTAGATTATAAGGTCAGCACCTTTACTGCTTCCGGATACAACGCTGACCGCGAACACTACGCCGACCCTTAAAATAAATTTTGCTACTGGACACTTTGCCGACCGTGGATAATACGTTGACCGCGCAAAGGTGTCCATTGCTTGCGGTCGGCGTAGTGTCTACGATCGGGAAAGTGTCCAAAACCGCCAGTCGATGTAGTGTCCACTGTCCACGACCGGTATCCAGTACCCAGCCACCACATGCACAAGTAATACATGTTAAAAACTCTACAAACATTTTGTCACTATTTGTATAACCAAAATATAACAAATTTAAATAAAAAGTTCATATATAACGAAAACCAAAACAGGTGCTTCCTGGCCCTCAAATGTCTCGTCAATGATGCTTTCAAAGGCATAAATTGTGCAAACTATGCTTATAAAACTGTCTTTCTTTTGAACACCCGACACCGACAGCAGCTGCGAGTAACACGTGTACATTTTGCGTGGGCATGCGGTTTAAGATCGTTTAGTTTCGGTTTTATTCTGGATTTTTAATGTTTTTGTTCGTTTGTGACGTTTGTGCTGTATTATTCAGAAAGTTCTCGAGAATTATTATGAGAACGTTCGCGAACGTGCTTGATTATGCTCCTAGCTGCTGCGAGTAACACATGTACATTTTGCGTGGGCATGCGGTTTAGGTTCTGTTAGTTTCGGTTTTATTCTCGATTTTTAATGTTCCTGTTTATGCTCGTTTGTGCTGTATTATTCTGAAAGTTCTCGAGAATTATTATGAGAACGTTCGCGAACGTGCTTGATTATGCTCTCCAAGAGAACGTTTTTTTGATACGGTTGTATCATGCGCGAATGTTCGCGAACGTTCTCATCAGCATTTTCAGAACGTTCTTTCATTTACAACACTACTGTTAACAGATAGTTTATTCTTAGACAATAATATCCATTAATTAGCTATAACCATTGATATCATGTATTTCGAATTTTCATTAAGCTGTTGTGAAAGAATATTGTATTTAACAAACCTTTTTGAATATTAAATAAAAACTGTAAGTTGTATCTTCATATTGTTAAATCATTTTTAACCCATAGAATGTATCCTGGTATGGTAGCAACAATTATAGTCTTTGTAACTCGTAGCAGTATCATAGACCATCAATCAACCATGTTTGCTGATTTACACGACATATCTGCTCGCAGGAGCGTCAGAAGTACGGGTCAGAGGCGGCGGACAGCCCCTTTGATCCCAGAACAGGGGAGGCGTCCCCCTAGAAACAAGGGTAAAAGTATAAAATATATGGGACGTTCCACGTCAACTGGTCCACCTGAATACCCAAAAATTAAAGCTACGAAAAAGATATTCCGTATTTTGACGAGCTGAACACGATCCCGTAGTCAGAATTTGCCCTGGATCCTTCAATATAACGTAAACAGCTAATTTTAAGAGAACATTAATTTTCTGGTCAATTTTCTCTCAAAACTAGCAAAAATTAGCGGACATATTGAAGGATCCAGGGCAAATTTTGACTACGGGATCGTGTTCAGCTCGTCAAAATACGTCGAAAATGATAAACTTGATCGTTGTATTTGGACCTTTTGAAATTCATGGAATTTTCGATTTTATATTGAAAAAACAAAAAATATGGTGTGTAGGATTAATTATACACTCAATAATACACTTTGACTGTATTATGGATCTATTTCTAACTTATTTTCGCTTCCTAATCAATTTTTAAAAAATTTTCTCAGAGTTTATGTGTTCTAGTCGCCATCTTGAACCGCCATTTTGTTTTTTCAGGGGCCACATTGCATTTGAAAGATAACATTTCAACGAAGAAATTGACACCCTGGAATATTTTTTTCGTAGCTTTTATTTTTGGGTATTCAGGTGGCCCAGTTGACGTGGAACGTCCCATATATTTATTTATTTTAATTTCCCGCTCAGTCATTTGACTCATATAAGCAGTGATGTCAACTCTCGGCGAAAACTGTTTCGTATAATAGAGTGGTCAATACTCGAGGTTAAAGTATTTGTTTGAGTTTGTTAGATGGTAAATCTGTCTGCGGATAGTCGTTAGTTTTACGTTATCAAAAATTACAAAACGTTCAAAGTCGGTAGTTTTCAAATTATAAAAAAAGCATCGCACGCTTGATAGTTTGCCTAAATCGCGGCGCAGAAGAGATCTGGTAAATGCGACAGTCGAGGAAGCTGATAAAGCCACAAAAATGTTGTACCTGTATGTGAAATAGCTAAAAAGGAAGGTGTTAGCGTAGGGACTGCACAAAATATCGAAGAGAGAAATAACATACGTACTTCGCAAAAAATGCCGAAGAAAAGTGAGGATTTACAAAAATCACAAATTTATATTTTCTATATTAAAATGAAAAACGAACAATTTTTATGAAATCCTGTAGACAATATGTACTATTTCCGCTTAATTGCGGTTCCTTCTCTACAAGTGCCGTAACTGTTACAGTTCGATATTAATTTTATTATTTGACCAGTGGCCAGTGTATAAGCCATAAGTGGGTGTGTACTTCACAAGCGACTACCTCCAGCTGATGAGAGTCAAAAAATTCGAAACAGCTATCTTGAAATGTCGTTTGTGAAATACACACATTTCAGTTTTAATTGTGGATGTTAATAACGTCAACTTTTGACGTTTCCCTGTTAATTTGGGCAGATTTTGCATTTGTCCACTACTCTGGTTTGGCGCTGGGACTTTTGAATTCTAAAAATGTCAATTGGAGTGTCTTTGTACTCCGCACAGTTTTTTAGTAAGTTTATTAGCACGGTCCTATAGAGGTTAAATGAAAAGTGCGGGTCCGCAATAAAAAAAATTAATAAAAATAAATAAAAAAAGTTGAAAGGTCACGTTGAAAGGAAAAGGTTAAAAACCGCTGGTTTAGTGTATAAACATCAAGCTAAAGGCAGTAAAATCACATGATATTTATATAAAAATAACATATAATTATTTGTAAACAAGTCTTTAGTACAGTTGATAATTAGGTTCACCCCCCCTAAGTGAAAATACTTCCGACGTCCCTGATTTACTGTATGACTTACGGCTACGGCTCCTTATGGGCGAGAAATTAGGATACGTTTCATAAGTGCTTACTTGAATTGCTTGAGTAAGTAATGTTGCTATCCACCCTCTACTACTTACCAGGCTAGTGCCACAGCTGCTTACGTGCTCGCCCGTGAAAGTCCAGTTCCCCTGGGAAGCCTCCATACTCCTTGTTCAGCATGTGGACTTTTCACAGACACATCGAAGCCAACCTAGGTGCTGTTTACCGAATTCTATAAAAGTAACCCAAGAACCCCTGAAGATCTAACCCAAGACGGACATCTTAGAGGCCAAACACATCTGGGTGAACAATCTGCAGAACGTAATTAAACTCTCCGTACCCCTATTCACAAGGCACCGTCGTCAGTTGACAGTGGCCCACACATTTTAGTTTTGATGTTTCAAGGTACATTAAGGTAAGTGACAACACCCTTCTCCCTTTGGATTCCTTACCAGACAGTTTGTATATTTTGTTTCAGAGGTTTCCCATCTTTGGCTGGCTGAGGTATTTCATGTTAAGCATATAAACTGCAAAAATAAACTAATTTAATATTTACTAATTTTTATCTCACTAATAGGTCTCACTAAGACTGTTCATCATTCTGCTATATGTAAAGGCAATGCCATGCTATAAAACTAATAATAATCAGTGGCGGATTAAAGTTTTGCTGGGCCCTAGGAAGATTTTGTTATAGAACCTCCTTCCCATGTGCTCTCACTCTCTTCATCTTTATCACATTAAATAAGACTAGGACGTACCTCCGCTGCCGAAAGCGATAACCAATTAGGCTGCCGTTAAAGACAATGAATGTAAAAATATTTAAGATGCCTCGAACAGCAACCGCTTAGGCTACCGCTAGAGGAAGTCAAAATAGATGCCGGTATTCCACTGTTGAGTTACAGTACTATACGAGTATCAAGATCAATTTGCGTTTTTGGCCAACGAGTCAATTGTTTTAGCATCCCGAAACCATAATTCATTATTTACTTCATTTTTGTACTGTTTTAACTTCACTTGAAACTCCTCAATAGTGGTAAACTTTCATTTCGTTGGCTGCACTGTTGAAATATATTTAAATTTTTGAGGTTAGAGTTCTAAACTGTCGGCAGCCATTTTAGCTTCCGAGAGCGGCATTCTAATGCGCTACCGAGAATTGCACCTACCCCTCCAAATTCGGCAATTACCTACTGGTTAATCATCCACTGATAATAATACTTCAAACTAAAACATACGATAACAAGAATACACACCTTTATTTACTTAAATTTTATGTAATTCAAAATACATCATAAAACACAGAGAAAGAAACAAAACGGCTTAAAAAATTGCAACACTTCAGCATTGTCACTCTACATGTAATAAGAACCACGCAAATGCTTCATCGTTGATTATAATCCATAGTTCGGTTTTTTCAATTCTATAATCAACAGTAGCTTTTTTACCATTCGAGAATTTCAAAAACTGTCTTATAGTATGGCAATTACAAATCTCCATTACCGATGTTACTTCCAAATTTCCTAGTTTTCGTGTAGTCGCAGCATCCAGGGTAAATTCTAGCATAAGCCCTTGCTCAGCACAGACAAGACGGTAAGTACCATTACTTTTTTGAAATTCAAGTACGCTTGATTCCATCCGGTCTGCGACAGCCATTTTGGAACTATCCATCGAATCTTCGAAGATTTCATGTACAAAAGCAGACATATTGAAACTTTTGAAAAATTTGTACTTTTTTCCAACGTAATTATCTAAATTACGTGCAAAAATAATATCTTCTAATTGCATTGTTCTTAATAATAATGTTATCGATTGGCGATACAAACACTTTTGTGCAATAATTGCAATTGAACACGTAATAAACACAACGTCGTACTAAAAACTAGTACTGGTTACGGTAGTTACACTAAGAAAAGTCAGATGGCGCCTTTTCTTATTCACATTTGATAATATAAAGATATCATTTAATTAATTAATTAACGAGGGTAGGAATTGTAGCCGTAGAAGATTTATTTATAGATCATCCACTCAAAATCTCTTATGCTAATCATTATTATAATTATTATTATGACCGAGTGCGAACGAATGCGTTCGCTTGAGTTCTGTTCATTTAAATTATGCGAACAGGACGAATTCGTTCGTTCGGTAGTGCTCGCTATAATTTAAATGCATCTTAAAACGTTTTAATGTTTCCTCTATCAGCATTCATTTGATCGTCAATACAAATCATTAATTATTGCTAATAACTGCACATTAAATTTAACTGAAATAACAGTTTATTTTTTAAACAAATATCGACCATTGTTTTATTGTACACTGCATATAATAGATTTCATTAGATATGTACATTGTACAATACTTTTCTTTTTATATACATTTCTTTTTATTTTAATTAATATTTCACTTTGGATAAAAGACACTATGACCTTTTGCTGCATCGGCTTAAAATGTATTTATCAACGCTATTGCTTCGCAAACATACGTTCTACACAGTCATGCCTAATAATAATAATTAAAAATAACAATGTCAAAATAAACGAATCTGACAATAGCTTAGAAGATTATTTACCACTACGTAGTGGTATTTATAAACATCCAAATCATGATAGTAACTACTACTAAAAATGCTGTCTTGACACGTTCAAAAGATCTTAAATAGCTTAAGAAATACAACCCAATATAAAGGAATTCCAACCCTAAACCAGCAAACGTCTGACAAGCGGAAAGTGTTTTGCCGAGATTGATTCCCAGCAACTACAAACGCAAAACAAGGCAGGCAAAGGATGAGATAGTCAAATGAATTAAACGAAACCGTCATGCGTTGCTTTTACACAGCAACGAAAGGAGGTACAAACACAACTGGTTACAGACAATAACTACATCAAAAAATTATAGAGATGCATCCACACTTAAATCACATCACTGAGCAGAGATTAGCAGACTAGAAAAACGCCATTATGAAGAACAATATGATTACACAAGACAGATTAAAGGAGATCAGACATGAAATACTAACTCAACTACATGAAACACGAAACACAGAGAACCAAGAGAAGAACGCAACTCAAACAAACCAAACACACAACAATCAAGATCTAGAACAAAACGAAGAAAACATAAATCAAACAAATAACCCACCGGACGAACCTGAAACAACTCCAACTGAAAATAACCCAACAACCAAACAACCAACCTATTCCCACAAACTAATGAATGTTTTGAAGAGTTCATATAGAAAACATAATAACAAGATATAACAACATAACAAATATAGAGACTTAAACCCAACAACTAAACATGCACACGAGACAAATTATCAACGATATAAACAATCCGATACAACAGTCACTACCACAAAATGCAAATATCGTACAAATTAAATCGACTCCATCTATGCTGGAGCCATTACAACGTTACACCTACACAAAAATCAAACAAAATTCGAACACAAAACAACGCAAACAAAACCACCTTGGCAAGAACGGCTCGAGTCTCACATAACAAAGTTAAGAAGATAAATAGAACACATGACAACTGAAATGTGTGTATTTCACAAACGACATTTCAAGATAGCTGTTTCGAATTTTTTTGACTCTCATCAGCTGGAGGTATCCTAATTTCTCGCGCATAAGGAGCCGTAGCCGTAAGTCATACAGTAAATCAGGGACGTCGGAAGTATTTTCACTTAGGGGGGTGAACCTAATTATCAACTGTACTAAAGACTTGTTTACAAATAATTATATGTTATTTTTATATAAATATCATGTGATTTTACTGCCTTTAGCTTGATGTTTATACACTAAACCAGCGGTTCTTAACCTTTTCCTTTCAACGTGACCTTTCAACTTTTTTTATTTATTTTTATTATTTTTTTTATTGCGGACCCGCACTTTTCATTTAACCTCTATAGGACCGTGCTAATAAACTTACTAAAAAACTGTGCGGAGTACAAAGACACTCCAATTGACATTTTTAGAATTCAAAAGTCCCAGAGCCAAACCAGAGTAGTGGACAGATGCAAAATCTGCCGAAATTAACAGGGAAACGTCAAAAGTTGACGTTATTAACATCCACAATTAAAACTGAAATGTGTGTATTTCACAAACGACATTTCAAGATAGCTGTTTCGAATTTTTTTGACTCTCATCAGCTGGAGGTAGTCGCTTGTGAAGTACACACCCACTTATGGTTTATACACTGGCCACTGGTCAAATAATAAAATTAATATCGAACTGTAACAGTTACGGCACTTGTAGAGAAGGGACCGCAATTAAGCGGAAATAGTACATATTGTATACAGGATTTCATAAAAATTGTTCGTTTTTCATTTTAATATAGAAAATATAAATTTGTGATTTTTGTAAATCCTCACTTTTCTTCGGCATTTTTGGCGAAGTACGTATGTTATTTCTCTCTTCGATATTTTGTGCAGTCCCTACGCTAACACCTTCCTTTTTAGCTATTTCACATACAGGTACAACATTTTTGTGGCTTTATCAGCTTCCTCGACTCTTGCATTTACCAGATCTCTTCTGCGCCGCGATTTAGGCAAACCATTAAGCGTGCGATGCTTTTTTTATAATTTGAAAACTACCGACTTTGAACGTTTTGTAATTTTTGATAACGTAAAACTAACGACTATCCGCAGACAGATTTACCATCTAGCAAACTCAAACAAATACTTTAACCTCGAGTATTGACTACTCTATTATACGAAACAGTTGAAACTATTTTCGCCGAGAGTTGACATCACTGCTTATATGAGTCAAATGACTGAGCGGAAAATTAAAATAAATAAATATATGGGACGTTCCACGTCAACTGGGCCACCTGAATACCCAAAAATAAAAGCTACGAAAACAATATTCCAGGGTGTCAATTTCTTCGTTGAAATGTTATCTTTCAAATGCAATGTGGCCCCTGAAAAAAACAAAATGGCGGTTCAAGATAGTAGGTATGGCGTGACTTGAGTCCACTCCCACCCTTCCTACTTTTAGCCACGCCCCTTTCCCCTTCTTCCTTCTGTTAGCTCCTCCCCTTCGCTCTGATTGGTCGACGCCATCTTGGATGACACGCCTACTGCTCTCTGATTGGTCAACGAAATCCCGCCCACTGTGCTCTCATTGGTCAATTAAGTCTCCCCTATGGTCAATTAAGTCACCCCTACTGCTCTCTGATTGGTCAATTAAATCACCCCCTATAGCTGTCTGATTGGTCAATTAAAAATAAGAGCGTTGTCCGGATTATTGATTGAGTTGATCGGCATCGCCCCTATAGCTCTCTGATTGGTCAATTAAAAATAAGGGCGTTGTCCTGATTATTGATTGAGTTGATCGTCCAATAGAAACCTTTTAGCAGATATTGATTAAAAATAATAATTGAATAGGAAGCACTGAGGGGTCCACAATATTGATTTTCGCCTACGGCTTTGTGATTGGACGGTCGTCATTTTTTCCTAGCTGCTGTCACATCCCTACGATTACGGAATACTGTATTACCGATAACGTACTTACTGCTGATAGATTGCGTCCTTTGTAAAAGGAATCTGTATTACCGATTACGTACTGCTGCACTGTTAACAGAGGGCGTATTTGTGCCAATTGTAAAAGGAATCAGTAGTAGCGATAGTAATGGATATTATTGATTAGATGAAAAGCATGCAATTAATATTCATAGAGGTAGAAAAACCTCGATTTACATATAAACAACAAACCCTCTATCGAAAAAACGTGGTCACCATCGTCATCATCATCCACTCAATGAAAGATAAAATCTATGTTAACTTATTAACGCAGTTAGATCAAAACATTCGAGCTAAAATGAAAATATATTTTATCATCTATATTATAGTAGTATTTACTTATTACTTTATGCATCTTTGCAACTATAATAATAATAATAAGCGTATATTCAAAGCATGAAATATTCTTGTTTGAAATTGAGATATTGATTTTGCAAATGAATAAAAGGATGTGAAATGAACCGTGATTGGGGTGTTGATTAAATTACTACAAGAGTACGATTTGTCTGGATATTGATTTTTCGAATGAAAGGGGGAGTTAGGGTAGATATGTATAACGTCAAATTAAATGAAAAATAGTGTTTTATAGAGTGTTAAAGGAAGGAAGGAGGTAATATTCGTAGGGGTAGTGGAATAATAATACTATGAGTGTTTTAGACGGATGAATCATTCGTTCGTTCGTTCGTTCGTTCCTTATAATTCTGTCAGCTCTAAACGAATAAAGAAGTGATAACATGTCATAACCTGTGTTTGGATCACTCTCTAATCTAGTGACTTTTTGTCTCGTTAGGTGGTACGGAACCAGCAGATATTGATTATTCGCTGCTGGTCTCTGATTGGTCAATTAAAAATAAGGGAGTTGTCCGGGTTATTGATTGAGTTGATCGTCCAATAGAAACCTACTAGCCGGTATTGATGAAACATAATAATAATAATTGGATGGAAGCACTGAGGGGTCCACAATATTGATTTTCCCTACTTGTAACACCCCTACTATGCGTCCTTTGTAAAAGGAATCTGTATTACCGATTACGTACTATACTGTTAACAGAAGGCGTATTTGTGCCAATTGTAGAAGGAATCAGTAGTAGTAGAAGTAGCAATGAATATTATTGATTCGATGAAAGCAAGCCATTAATATTCTTAGCGGTAGCAAAACCTCGATTTACATATCAACAGCAATAGCAATACTAAATAAAGACGTAAGACAATATTAATACTTATCGGAATTATTTTTTCTCCTCACATGTTTTATGACCTAATAATAATAATAATGATAATAATAATAATAATAATAATAAAACTCGATAAATAATTTTTTATTGGTTTTATTTCATACTTTTACTTAATATAAATTACATATGCATGAGATTATATGAGTATATCATTTTATAAACTAACTTAAATCAACTTATATGCTAACAGTTTTTCTTTTACTTAAAATAAACTACACACACAGAGACACATACACATTAAACTATATGAGTATACCATTGTCTAAATTACTTAGATTAACTTTAACTTAACTTCTATAGTAATATAGAAGTATAATCCTTTTACTAAATATAACTTACATATGCATGAAACTATATGAGAGTATATCATTTATAAATGAACTTAGATGTTATGTGAGAACATCTTCAGCCTTTATCCAGGACTTTTCGTTTAAACCAAGCCATTTGACGTAAATGTCACCATTGCTGCGGTGTTTAAGTACTTTTTCAACTAAGTAAACGTCTGGCTGTTTGGTTTTCTGCAACTCGAACTCGTAGAAAGCTCCTCGAACAGCAACCCCATGAAGATCTTCCAGCAGATATGTGACAGGTTTTGTAAATTGAACTTTAACTATTTTGAATAATTCAGTTGACCAGTTGGGCGTGTATCCCTTAGAAAAGGCCCCTTTGAACTTACTAATACGTACGAGGTCATTCAAGTCTAGTTTACGTTTACTTCCTGTCGCGACATCAGCTTTTACATTAGTGTCATAAACGGCTAGTTGGGTCGTAGGTGTAACAGTAGCAGGAGCTCGGCCTATCGTTCTATGTCTGGTGTTGTTATAGCTGTCAACTACCCTCTGTAATATATCTATCCATTTAAATGATCCACGGTAGCTAAACTCTTTATACAGTTTTTGCTTAATTGTACGGATAACGCGTTCAACTATTGAAGCCTTAATTACGGAATATGTAGAGTAATGATTTATACTGTGTTCTTTCATTAATCGTTTAAAATGTTTATTGTAAAACTCTTTCCCGAGATCCGTCTGAAGATTCTTAGGTATGACTGCATTAGCACTCTTGAAGATGCTGCGGACCTGCTTTGTCACCTCTTCTCCGGATTTAGTTTTCAACGGTCGTGCATACAGATATTTCGAATAACAGTTTATCATCAGCAGTATGTAACGATACCCCTTATTTACTTTAGCATAGGGCATAAACTCGGCTAAGTCAGCCTGGAACAAATCCTGGAAATTTTTTATTATAGTGCGACGTCTTTGAAAGTTTTTTCTAGCAGCCCTATGTATTTCATCAACAACGGTTTGTTTAGCATTCATCATCATCATCATAGAGTAATACAATTAATCTCAACGACGCTGAGAGAGCAACGTCTCAAATAATTATATTAGCAGCAGCCGTGTTTGATGAATACTGAATAATGTTAAAAGCAATATATCATTATATACTCGAAATATTTTATTCTATGATGCCTTCCTCCTTAAGTTCACTTATAATTGATATTATTTCGTTTTCATTCTGCGGGCTACTGTTGCCGGCACTCTTTACAGCATATAACAAACGAAGCCTGTCGACTAGCTCGTTAGCCTTATTCCAGTAGACGTATTCGACTTTGCAATCGCTTAATTTTTTAAAATTTGACGACGATGATGATGATAGTCTAATACCTAAACCTTTGATTCTGGATAAGTTCGGCTTAATTATATAATCATACTTCCAATGTTTAACAGCTGTTAGTTTACCATGTGGTCTATAGGATTTCTTATGAGCGTTAGTAAGGGCTATTATCTGCATATAATTATTGATATCAGCTTGCGATGGTATAGACTCTAATTCTCTAAACGTGAGTAAGTCAAACAGACCGGGTGTTGCTTCGAAAACGTTGTTTTTAATTATGATGTTTGTATCACGCATAGTCACAGGGGAAGATGCAAATGTCCACGCGTCTCGATCAATTTTATATCTAATACCGAATCTAGTTCTATCGATATTTTTGTTTCCGACAGCGTTAGCTATTAACATACCGTAATGAGTAGAGAGATCATGAGTTTTATTAGATTCTTCTTCTTCTTCTTCATCTGCTTCCAATGATGATGATGATGATGCTGATGCAGCAGGTTGTTTTTTAACTTTCAACAGGGGAGAGTAACTAGCAGTAGTAGCAGTAGCAGCAGATGGTTGTGTTTTGACTTTCAATAGAGGTACGTTAGTAATGTTTACTGATTTAGCAATGGTTTCCAACGGCGATATAACTGGATTGTGCGTGACGCGATACATACGTTCTGCTTCTGCTCTATCACGACGAAAGTATGCAAATTTCTTACGATTTAGAGTGTCTGCTGATACCGACTAGTGAAAAGGACAAGGTACAAGACCATATCCCCCATAGTATAGCATACTACGTTAAATGCTCCTATGATGATACCTTGTCCTTTTCACTAGTCGGTATCAGCAAACACTCTAAATCGGCATATATGATGAATGGTATTGCGGCCACGCTATCTCCCGAGCAAACCATTCCTGACAGTCCTCACCACGCATTTCCTAACTGCGCTAATCAGGTATTTGATATAATACACTTAAAACTAGAATAAAAATAGTGTTCATATCAATATGATTATGTATTCGTCCTTTACTTATTCTTCTTCTTCTGGTCAGTTGATAGTAAATTTCGTTATTCGCCTGCATTACAAACTCTCTTTATGTTGTAAGAGTTCGTACGCGTTGCAGCTTCAACGCTAAAGCATCAAGCCTTTTCTGCATAAGTTTCTGAATGTCCACGAGCAACTGTATTTTATTTAATAAATCTTTAGAATTCTTATCTACTATATTATTCGTTGTTTCTATCTTTAACAGTACGCTGGAATGATTAGTTTCCACCTCATTATTTGTTACTAGGAGACTTCTCTTCGTTTCTTTTTTTTCCACCGTTTACACTTTGTTCCTAGCAAGAATACATTAAATATGATTCACCTGTCATCATGTAAAGATAAAGAAGTTCAAAACTGTATGTAAAAGTTGGTGATGCTGCAGCTTCAAGAAGTAAACGTAAACTATTCGTTTAAATGTTTATTACAGCACACCTTCTAAGCAGGGAACACATTTAAACCTTTTTTATTTGAATCAATTTAGAACAGATTGTTGTAAAAGCACACTACAAAAGTATCATCAAAAGGTATGATTCCAAAATATAGGGTTGCTGAATATATTTGATACGAGGTTATTGAAAACAATTAACAAAACATGGCTACTGTTCTAGACTTATTTAATAAGATTGCATAATTCTCTATAGATTTCATGAAGCGATTGATTAATTTAAATATTTTAGAAGAGGTGAAATACGTCCTTTAGTTTTTATGTCACAATTGCAGTAGGCGGTTATGCAAAGGAGAACGTTTATGTTTTAATTCGTACACCCTCAAATGAAACAACAGCATTAGGTGATATACATGTTTCCGTCAAAGTCTAAAAGTTAAACACTATGAAATCAGGCTGGATGTATCGGAGCACCACCCCTAATCAACTAGTGGATAGACTTTGTTGTGCGTCGTAAAGAAGGATGATAACAGCTGTATCGAAAACGAGCACGAAACGTTTCAATTATAGCCGGAGAGATATCATAGAATAAATAATATTATTATTCAGTTTGATGTCATACTTCTAATATATTCTTTACGATTCAGTAGTTCATATACTTTTTCAATTAGCTTTTATGATTGTCAGGGTTTGGGTATATACGCATAGAGCCAACGAAAACTAAATTTAATATACGTTCGTGCAAAGAGAATACACTACAATGGTTGAAGTTAATGATCCGTACACCTTGCTCTATTTCAATAAGATATAGTGTACCCTGCGTTGTTTTTTTTCCCAGCAAGGCAGAAGGGCGGGATTTCTTGCAGATACATATAAATAGACCTATTAACTCTCTTGTAGGCATTGTTATTAAGAACTGAACTATGTGTGCCTACGTTGTCTGTTGTACTAGTAGTTATTAGGATAGAAAACCGAGTAAGTATTAACCTTTTATTTATTGACGTTGTTTATTATTATTATTTGCTAGAATGCATGGTAATATTAACTAACCGTAATTCTGATCAACATTAAACGTAGGGAGTAGTTTATTAGCGTTCATATATGTTTTTCTAACTTATTGTAACAAGAGAGAAAAGGAACGAACCTCTTTTCGAGCGACAGGTGGTGTGTTCTGCCGCCTTCGAGAGAATGACGCATCGCACAAGCATGTAAATCAGACGCGGTTTATTCTAGCATTTTCTAGAATACATAGAAGGTTCCAGCGATTTCTGGTGCGTTTATATGAGGATATAAAAGCGGATTGCGGATAAAAGAGAGGCAGTCAACAGCAAGTCATTAACTGTGTATTACAAAATAAATAGTGAATATAAATGTTGTATTAGAAATTCATAGTCTGTAAATAATAGTTTTTAATGTTTTATAATCATAGCGTTAATTTATAGTGTATTCATTAGTGTATAGAAATAAATATTTGTTTGTGAATAGACGATTTAAACAGCACTTGTATTATTATTAAGAGAGAAAAAGAACGTTACATTATTAATTGAGTATTGGTATACAACTATATATATGTATATATTTATATTAATTATTTCATTTGACGATATACATATCTACCCTCCTGATAAGTAGTCAGTCAGTCAGTCAGTTAATTTGATTAGTACCCTTATCACTCCTAGTGTATGTAGTATATGAGTAATCATCAAACTCGCCCTTTCATGCGAAAAATCAATATCCAGACAAACTGTACTCTTGTAGTAATTAAATCAACATACCAATCACGTTGTATTATAAGGAACTACTTGTTACTTTATGCATGTTTGTAACTATTATAATATAGATGATAGAATATATTTCATTTTAGCTCGAATATCTTGATCTAATTAGGTTAATAAGTTAACATAGATTTTATCTTTCAACGAGTGTATATCGTTATAAATTTCTAATTGATGTTAACCTCAATTATTATTATTTTTACTTTGACCAATCAATATCTGTTAGAGAGAAAGAGTTGTAAGAGACAGTACGTTGTCGATAATACATATTTCCTTAATCGTAGGGGCGTGACAGCAGTTAGGGACAAATGACGACCGTCCATTCACAAAGCAGTAGGCGAAAATCAATATTGTGGACCCCTCAGTGCTTCCTATTCAATTATTATTATTTTAATCAATATCTGCTAAAAGGTTTCTATTGGGCGATCAACTCAATCAATAATCAGGACAACTCCCTCATTTTTAATTGACCAATCAGAGAGCTATAGGGACGAGGCCGATCAACTCAATCAATAATCCGGTCAACGTTGAACTTATTATGTTTAATCAATACCTGCTCGAAAATCAATATTGTGGACCCCTCAGTGCTTCCTATTCAATTATTATTATTTTAATTAATATCTGCTAAAAGGTTTCTATTGGGCGATCAACTCAATCAATAATCAGGACAACGCCCTTATTTTTAATTGACCAATCAGAGAGCTATAGGGGCGAGGCCGATCAACTCAATCAATAATCCGGTCAACGTTGAACTTATTATTATTATTATTATTAATTATTATTATGTTTAATCAATACCTGCTAGAAGGTTTCTATTGGACGATCAACTCAATCAATAATCCGGACAACGCCCTTATTTTTAATTGACCAATCAGAGAGCTATAGGGGTGATTTAATTGACCAATCAGAGAACAGTAAGGGTGACTTAATTGACCAATGAGAGAGCAGTAAGGGTGACTTAATTGACCAATCAGAGAGCAGTAAGGCTGACTTAATTGACCAATCAGAGAGCAGTAGGCGTGTCATCCAAGATGGCGTCGACCAATCAGAGCGAAGGGGAGGAGCTAACAGAAGGGCGAAGGGGAAAGGGGCGTGGCTAAAAGTAGGAAGGGTGGGAGTGGACTCAAGTCATGCCATACCTACTCAAGATGGCGACCAGAACACATAAACTCTGAGAAAATTTTTAAAAATTGATTAGGAAGCGAAAATAAGTTAGAAATAGATCCATAATAGAGTCAAAGTGTATTATTGAGTGTATAATTAATCCTACACACCATATTTTTTGTTTTTTCAATATAAAACCGAAAATTCCATGAATTTCAAAAAGTCCAAATACAACGATCAAGTTTATCATTTTCGACGTATTTTGACGAGCTGAACACGATCCCGTAGTCAAAATTTGCCCTGGATCCTTCAATATGTCCGCTAATTTTTGCTAGTTTTGAGAGAAAATTGACCAGAAAATTAATGTTCTCTTAAAATTAGCTGTTTACGTTATATTGAAGGATCCAGGGCAAATTCTGACTACGGGATCGTGTTCAGCTCGTCAAAATACGGAATATCAAAATCAAAACCTAATTTTAACACCAATAGAAATATTAGACAGCTTAAAAGAAAAACAAAATAGGTATAATAGCCAAGAGATTGCGACGTTACTTAAAAAGTAAGAGAAGGAAAGATCAAAACTACATGTTTGCCAACAACCTAAAATTGTTCTTCAGAAATTTTACCGAAACAAAAAACAAAAAATCAACAAAGCCCAACAACTTGAAGAATTCTGGAAATAAATATGGATCAGTAATAAAACATATAACGATAAAGCGACATGACTCAAAACTGAAAGGCAAGAATCTGAAAACGTCTACCAAATGAACAGACAGGGCATACACCAAGTAGTCGCAAAAACCAGTAACTGGAAAGCACCCAGAATTGACAAAATTTAAAATCACTGGATAAAATCTTTCAATGCAGCACACCAACCTTTACGGACGCGTTTAACTACATATTAGAACATCCTGAACAAGCCCCACCGTTTTTCATTTAAGGAGTAACCTTCATGGTTCCAAAAAATACAGAGACAGAGAATCCAGCAATGCACAGACCCATAACTTGCTTGTCAACCACGTATAAACTGTTAACCTCTGTACTCACAAAATACATTGATAGGCATATCACCCAAAACTCAATATTTACGGAGGAACAAAAAGGACGCAAGAAGAAATCATACGGCTGCAAGGAACAAATTATTATTGACTCCGCTATTCTGAATGAAGCAACGATGACACAAAACAACCTTTATACTGCATACGTGGACTACCGAAAAGATTACGATAGTGTACTAAGTGTAGAAGTACTAAAAATCTACAGAATAGATAAAACTATAATAAACTTGCTTAACATCATGATTCAACCATGGAGAACAAAACTATATGTTAACTAGGATTTCTGACTCGGGAAATTCCCGGGAATTCCTCAATTTTTTCTTGTCTCGAGTCCCGGAAAAAATCATTCGAGACACTAGACTTTTGTATACAAGTGTTCAATTAAAATTTTTACTTTAGAATTAAGGTTTTATTTGTTTCAATTTCTTGAGCAAAATATTATTAGTTAAAAAAGACAGTTTTGAACAAGAGTATTATTTCGCGCATGTATGTTTTTCTTAACCAGTTTTTTAAAAGTACTAAACAGTCTTTTTAAGCACATTCAAATTATTTACAACCTGTCTATAAACAGTCAATAAAGGTAAAAGGATTAGTTTCTATAAGGAAATACAGTTAGGAATGGTGCCTCGTCAGAGCATTATTTATAAGTGAACTTGCAGTTTCTATTCAATTATAGTTAAAAAGGGTCTCCATCCGGGATTTCCTCTTTTATTTATAAACAGCTAAGGTATTCTTCTTAAAGCCTAAAGAGAATGTTTTTAAGGTTGGAATTCTAGAGGCCGCATGCAGCATTTAGAATCACATTGAAAAAAAATAGTGAAGAAGATATTGTACCTTATAAATAACATAAATATTCAAAATTAACAGTCAATTTTAAGATTTTTGCAAAACAAGGAATTTGAGAGAAATTTTATGTATCTCTATAGTTCGCAGGAGATGGAATATTAATTCGAACTATTGCTAATAATATTTATCGTGTTCATATTCAGGAAAACAATCCACATGGAACTAGTAGAAGCATTGCTTTGGACCACGACGTAAGCCACATTTTAGTTTTAAAATTTTTGAAAGTTCAAAAATATCACCTATACGCAGGGTTGGCATGTTTAAAACTCATGATTAAAACTAATTTAAAACATCAAACTTAGTTTTAATCTATTTCTTTTTAAACATATTTTAATCGTATGTTTAAAACATGTTTTTTTTGTAATCGTTTTAATATAGCTTTTTGAAGATTTTTAAGATAATTTTAGATTCTTATACTGCATTTTCGAATTTAAGTGACCAGTTTCCATTTGAAACGTGTATTATATTATGTATAATAAGTATCACAATTATAAATTATAAAATGTAACAGTATAGACAATTTATTGATTGTGTATTATTTAAATCTATTTTGGAACATAACTTAGATTGAAACTTGTGAAAAGTGGATCGAGGATTAGATTACATTGTATAAAAATCAACTAATTTTGCTGCAACAACATTAAATTGTTAAATATTTCTTTTAGATGTAGAGCATTTAATAATGAGTTACTATAAATAACGTAAATCTAAATTAGCAAAAATACCTTAGAAAATGCTCCCCTATAAACATTAGCCATAGTCATTGATACTTAATAAATCAAACTAATTTAACACGCACATTTATTTTTTGCAATGGATACACTTGGTACGAATTTTATGAGGTTCAACAGCATCTTTAATAAAATTGTTAAAAAATGCTGCCATATAGGGTACTTTCGTTGACCCGTCATCATGAATATATAACATTCCAGTGATTTTCTATTTACTGATTCGGCATTCTTTTCAGAGGTCTGAAGACGCATTTAAAAAGAATAATGATCCTTTCATTTCTAAATTACAATTTGCAAGGTGTTGACTTAACAATATTTAATACGTTTTGGCGAGGATTGAAGTAGATTTTTTATTAGGGTATTTTTTATTTAAGTTGCTCTATAAAATACTAGGAAGTCGTAAAATTAAGAAGTGATGATAAGAATAAAAGAACTTTTATTATTGTTTCAGGCATGCATAATCATGATTCATGATGGTAATTTATATCCGAATTTAATAATATGTTTATTAAAAGCTTTCATTAAAATATTTCAAAATCTTTATTAGATTAAAACAGTTTAAATCATGTTTTTTTATATGGGATGTTTTAATCGCATTTTCGATAAAAAACATGTTTAATTTAAAAAAACAACTGTTTTTGTTTTTTTTGTGAAAAAACCATGTTTTTGCCAACCCTGCCTATACGAGGGTGGTCCCAGAAGTACCCGACCTGACCAAGAATTGGCGGTAGTTGTTTGAAAATATCACTGTATTGGAAAGTACGCAGTCTATAAAGCATATGTTTCAAGTTTGAAAGCGCCACGTTGTTCAGTATTTGTTTGGCAGCCATCAATAGTGAACGTTGTCAGTGAATTTGTGAAAATGGAGAAAATTGGTCATCGTTATGTGATACAATACTTTTATTTGAAAGGCCTCAGCCCAACCAATATAAAAGCTGAACTGGATTCTACTCTGGGTGAGTCTGCTCCTTCGTTTATAACAGTTAAATTTTGGGTAGCTGAGTTTAAACGAGGCCGTACGAGCTGCCAAGACGAGCATCGCAGTGGTCGACCAAATGAGGTGATGACTCCAGAAATGCTGAAGAAAATCCACAAAGCGGTACTTGATGATCGTCGACTGAAAGTGCGCGAGCTAGCAGACATTACGGGCATTTCAAAAAGTGCGGTACATCGCATATTATCTGAAAATTTGGACATGAGAAAGCTGTGTGCAAGATGGGTGCCGCGTTTGCTCACACTCGAGCAAAAACAGTGTCGTGAAAATGTTTCAATTGAGTGTTTAGCGAAGTTTCACAGCAACAAAGCAGAATTTTTGCGCCGTTTCGTAACAATGGATGAAACATGGGTCCATCATTTCACACCCGAGACAAAAGAACAATCGAAACAATGGACTCAAAAGGGAGAACCGGCTCCAAAGAAGGCGAAGACCGTTTCATCTGCAGGCAAGGTTATGGCGTCGGTTTTTTGGGATGCGCGTGGAATAATTTTTATTGACTATCTCGAAAAAGGAAAAACTATCAACGGCCAGTATTATGCAAACTTATTGCAACGTTTGAGCGAAGAAATCAAGCAAAAACGGCCGCATTTGGCTAAAAAGAAAGTGTTGTTTCATCACGACAACGCGCCAGCTCACAAATCCGTTATTGCAATGGCCAAAATTAATCAATTAACATAAAGTTTGAATTGCTACCTCATGCACCATATTCGCCAGATTTAGCCCCCTCGGATTATTTTCTGTTCCCAAACTTGAAAAAATGGCTCAGTGGTTAAAGATTTTCCAACGATGAAGAACTGATGTCAGCAGTTAATGGCTATTTTGAGGAACAAGACAGTTCCTATTATAAAAAGGGTATCGAACTTTTTGAACACCGCTGGGAAAAGTGTATAGATCTGAAAGGAAATTACGTTGAAAAATAAATAAACCTTTTTCCAAAATTTTTGTGTTTTCTTTGTTGGGTCGGGTACTTCTGGGACCACCCTCGTATAAGCTGTAATTGGTTCATGAGTTGGCAGAAGATAACTTTGATCGTAGACAAGAATTCTGTGACCAGATGATGAAAATTTGTCTTCGCGATCCGATGTTTTCCCAGCGTATTTTATTTTTGGATGAAGCAACATTTTGTTGAAACGGTACGGTTAATAAACAGAATTGTAGATATTGGGCTAGAGAAAATCCTTATTGGATGCAGGAAACTCATACACAACATCCTAAGAAGCTTAATGTATGGGCAGGGATTATTGGTGACCAAATTATAGGGCCATTTTTTGCAAATAACTTAACTAGAGAAAGATACCTGCAATTTTTACAGTTGGAACTGATACCTGCATTAGCTGCATTATTTCCCAATGTAAACAATCTCGAACTATCAAACAATAGCGTTTGGTTACAACATGATGGCGCTCCACCTCATTACGCAATTAATGTACAACGCTATTCGCAAGTTCTCCCAGTAAGGTGGATAGGAAGAAGAGGTCCGATGGAATGGCCGGCTAGATCCCCTGATTTAACGCCATTAGACTTCTTTCTATGGGGGTACTTAAAAAGTAAAGTGTATAAAAATCGACCCAATAATTTAGAAGATCTCAAGCAAAGAATTCGACATGAGATTAGATTAATATTACCTGAAACTCTTCAGAATGTGAGAAATGAATTTCATAATCGCCTTGGGTATTGTCAGATGGTTCAGGGTCGTCACTTTAAACATCTAGTTTAAATAAAAATTGTTATTTCTGTGCTTATTTTTGTAATTGATGTTATTGTTATTAGAGTTTTTTTTCTTGTTAATCAATTTAGTTTCTTTTTAGTCTAATTAAAATCTTAGACTGTTTTTCTCAACTTTTTATAAACGTAACGTTTTTATACGGTGACTAGATTCATTTTGCGAATTTTAAGAATGTTTATTATTCGAACTTTAGAGCAGTTTTTCTCAATTTTTTTCAAATGTAACATATTGAAAATTATATACAGTTGAAAAGAGAATAAAAAGTACTACCGAAATCGACAATAAAAGATATAGGTTGTCATTTAAAAAATATATCGATGACGTTATAACTTTAAAAACAAATGACGTAACAAGTTGAAAATGGTACAGTATAGCGTCAAGTAATTAAAATCGCTATACCCCTTCGAAATTTTTTCCAAAAAATTAATTTTAACGAAATTATCGAATTTATCCGCTACTTTATTTCCACACTGTATATAACTTATCCATAGAAACCGGATTAGTACCAAATGACTTGAAAAAAGCTGTTATTGCTCCTTTGTTTAAAGGCGGAAATGTTAGTACTTAATGTTAGTATGGCAAATTATAGACCTATATATCATTTTTGATAGACAAATGTCTTGGAAACCACATGTAAAGGCTTTATATAAAAAATTAACTCTTTATTTTCATATGGTATATGTGCATGGGGTAGAACATATATAACCACAATTAAGCCAATAATAACTGTTCAAAAACAAGTTGTCAGACTAATTTCAAAATGTAGTAGAGTTACGTTAACAAAGCCACTATTTAAAAATTAAAAATTTTGAATTTACAAGAAATGTATTGTTGTAAAGTATGCAGTGGCGGATTTACCCATAGGCGCACTAGGCGCGCGCCTAGGGCTCCGCATCGAGCGGGGGCCCCAAAACGTTACACAAAAATTAATATTTTTTCTTCAAAGTATTTAAATACAGCTGCATGCATGGAAAATATAGATGCCAGAAGGCTACGAATACAAATTTATAGTTATTAAACAAGAAGTGGCTGTTTAAAAGTATTTTTAATAAACTTATACCTTTTTAACAAAGAGTAATTCTTTCATTTAATTTTTAAATCTTGCAGCGCCGCCTTTTAGATCGAGTGGGGCCTCCAGTAAATAAACAAGTGTTGATTAAAATAAGGTAGCTCGTTGCGGGGCCCCACTAGCTCCCGGCGCCCCGTGCATACGCCCGGCTGACCGACCTTAGGGACGCTTCTGAAATCTTGTGAGAATGTAATTTTATTGTTTTGGCTAAGGAAACATTCCCAGAACCAAATCCACATGAAATGAAATCGAGAAAAGTTTTTGTTTAAATATTTCTTAACCAAGTACGTACTCCCTGCCAAGTTTCATTAAATTTTATTAGCAGGTTCCCTCAGCTCACACCGCTTCTTATCGCGTTCGGAGATTAACAGAGGGTTCCCAAACAGTTCGAAGGGGTGGTGCGAGGGAACATCCTAATAGAATTTCATGAAACTGGGCATGGGGCAGTATTTTAACAACAAGAAACGGCATTATCGTGGACCACAACAAAAATTCGTAATAAATGTTCTGGCCGAACTATTATATAATGTCCGAACTCTTATGGGCTTGGCTCGTTTATTATATTTTTACTTATTTCATTTACATAGTGCTGTGTTATTTGCAGGTAGAAATGTTAAATAGGTAATTTGAGTTGCCTATCTTTCAGGCGTTCGTAATCGAATCTCTGTTAAAAGGTTTGTTTTATAGTCTCAAAAGTACGGTTGAGGCCAGCTATATACAGGAATTAAGATAAATACATCCTATTTGCGATAATTTCTTGTTAAAGTTACATTTCATGCAAGATTATTTAACGATCCGATCTATTTATTACATAACCTCAAATTTTGAAAATAATTTTTCAAAATGGGTTTCTTTAGTGGAATAATTTATTCACATTATGTTGACATGCATAAAAAGTTTTATATTTCAACAAAAGGATACTATTTAAGTTACTATTTAAGATACTATTGATTCTCGTGCAGACCAGTTCGCGTAGTCCGTTGTCCTCTTTATATAATTAACCTACGCATTCATGGCTCGTACCAAGCAGACCGCTCGTAAGTCTACGGGAGGCAAGGCTCCTCGCAAGCAGTTGGCCACCAAGGCGGCCAGGAAGAGCGCGCCCGCAACCGGCGGCGTCAAGAAGCCCCATCGTTACAGGCCGGGCACGGTCGCTCTCCGAGAGATTCGTCGCTACCAGAAGAGCACCGAACTGCTGATCCGCAAACTGCCCTTCCAACGGTTGGTGCGCGAAATCGCACAGGACTTCAAGACCGACCTCCGCTTCCAAAGCTCGGCCGTCATGGCCCTGCAGGAAGCCAGCGAGGCTTACCTGGTGGGTCTCTTCGAAGACACCAACCTCTGCGCCATCCACGCCAAACGCGTGACCATCATGCCTAAGTTAATTAACATTCGCAAGACAATGTTAAACAAACATGTAAGATTTGTAACAAAACACTCAAGAACAACAAAGGTTTAAAAATTCACAACAGTAGAAGCCACTCTCAAGCTGATTCATTGCCTCAAACCGATCCGGAAATAGCTTCTACTTCGAAGGGAATTACTGGTCTTAAAACAAATTATGGCAGATACTTTAGGCCCATATATACACTAGCTGAAGATGTAAGTGACGTAGAAGATGAAGATTTTGATAATTCGCATAGAGTTGTAAATTCTGACACTTCTGACAATTTAAAACAAGATAGTGCTGAAGCTCTTAATCATTTATATACAGATGCCAATTCTGCGCCTTTCTCCACAAAGTCACAGGAATCAAATACCATTCAAGACGTTGCTTCTAAGATAGCTTGTCCATTTTCCCCTTTACATCTTTTTACAAATGAGACTCGACTTAAGACTCACATTGGAAAATTTCATCCAGATCAAACATATGCTGCTGTTACTAATGATTTTTCATCCACAAACTCTATTCGAGATGCATTAATAGCTTGTAAACAAAATGTTCACACTTTAAGAAGAATTCCGAAGGGAGCTCGGTTTACGTCAGCGGATAAATTGTCTAGTGTCATTACTTCCTGCATCAATATGAACTCAGTTTCTGCATGGGAAAATCTGCTACTATTTTCTTACAAAGCATTCAATATCAATGACTCTAAAACCAAAAACTTAACCACCAAAATCAAGAATAACATTTCTTGTTTTAACCTACCATCATCACCAACGAAAACAAGGAAAAAATTTTCTCAAAGTTTTTCAAAACGAATTGAGGCAAAAGTTAACGACTTTGATATCAAAGGTGCAATTAAAGTTTTAAGTTCTGAAGATTCACTGGCCTTTTTTGATGATTCAGTCTTCGAAGCCTTGAAAATGAAACACCCAAAACCGTCTCGTCATCTTTCCTTTCCCGATCCACCTGATATTAACCACCACTACCTGTCTGTTAATGAAGCAGAAGTTTTGAAAGGCATCAACTCCTTCCCAAATGGTTCAGCGCCTGGAATTGACGGCATGCGACCACAGTTTTTGAAGGACATGACTTCTTTTTCTGCTGGAGAAGCTGGAAAAAAGGCTCTGACTGCAATTACAAGCCTCTGTAATCTTATCCTTGCTGCCAAGATTCCCGATGAGATCCAACCTATTTTCTTCGGAGCATCACTTTGTGCCTTATCCAAGAAAGATGGAGGCATTAGACCCATAGCTATTGGCTGCACTTTCCGAAGACTTGTCGCCCGTCTTATTTGTGTTAACCACAACGAACAAATCCATTCATACTTAGCCCCTCATCAACTGGGAGTGGCGACAAAAAGAGGTTGTGAATCCGCAATCCATACAGTTCGTACTTTCGTTAATCTTCCTGCCAATAGGGATAAGATTTTACTTAAAATCGATTTTGCGAACGCATTTAATTCAATCGAAAGAGACAGTATGCTTCTTCCAATTAAAACTCATTTTCCTCTTCTTTACCCATTCTTAAACCAAAGTTATCGTTCTTCATCTTTTCTTATTTTTGGCAATAAAACAATTTTGTCTGAAGTTGGTGCTCAGCAAGGCGATCCCTGTGGCCCAATGTTATTTAGCATTACAATTCAACCTTTGGTTAAGAAAATGCTTTCAAAGATAAATATTTGGTATCTCGACGATGCTACCCTCGCTGACTCACCCGAAACTGTTCTGATTGATTTCCGTTATATTATCGAATCAGCAGCTGAAATTGGTCTTAAAGTAAATTTCAATAAATGTGAACTTTTCTTCTGCTCTCAACTAAACGACTCAAATATCATCCGTCAATTTAATACAATTTGTCCAGGTATCCGAATAAATTCAAAGGCAGACCTACAATTATTAGGATCCCCAATTTTTGAGGAAGCATATGTCCATCATTTCAATATTAAACAACATACCTTAAATCTTCTTATCTCTCGTCTCGAACATATTAATACTCATGTAGCATACTTTCTTTTGAAAAATTGCCTTTATATTCCAAAAATGACTTATTTTCTACGAACCTGCGCTATCTGGAAATTTCCAAATCTTCTAAACCAAATGGATTCTTGTCTTAAAGACAGTCTTGAATCGCTTTTAAATATTTCTCTTACTGACAAACAATGGCTTCAAGCTACCCTTCCTGTTTCTTTTGGCGGTTTGGGCATCCGTCGAATTTCCGATATTTGCCTTCCGGGATTTTTGAGCTCACTTTATGGTGTTCAGTCTCTTTTGTCTTCTTTACTCCATTCTAAGGACATTCAGATTCCAGTACACCATCATGATGAAGCTCTCGACAAGTGGATGTCACTCAATAGTGCAGTACCTTCTCGTTTAGAAACACAAAAGTGCTGGGATACTATAAACATAAATAGAACGATAGAGAATGAACTTCAATTCGACTCCAATTTTGATATTGCTCGCTTCAAAGCACTTCAAAATCAAGAATCAGGAGCTTGGCTACACACATTTCCGTCAAAAAATATTGGCACCTGTTTAGACAAACAAGATTTCCAAATCTCCATTAGCCTACGACTTGGCTGCCGTCTTTTTGCTAACCACCCCTGCAGTCGCTGCTTTGTCACAAACGAAACTGGTTTCCATGGACTTAGCTGCGTCAAAAGCATTGGGAGATTCCCAAGACACAGTGAACTCAATTCAATCATTCAACGTGCTCTATCTTCAGTACATATTCCTAGTATTCTTGAACCCAATGGCTTATCTCGTGATGATGGCAAGAGACCCGATGGAGTAACTGTTATACCTTGGTCAAAGGGACAACGTCTAATTTGGGACGTAACATGTGTAGACACCTTAGCCACTACATACTTAAGCCAGACTTCTATTTCTTCTGGAGCTGCAGCAGAAATTGCTTGCAATAGAAAACATAACAAATATAAAAATTTGAAATCATCGAACTTTATCTTCAAAGCACTTGCATTTGAAACATTAGGACCCTGGTGCCAAGAAGCAAGATCGTTTATTAACTTAATTGGTTCAAAATTAATAGAAGAAAGCGGCAATTTGAAGGCTAAGCACTATCTTCATCAGCGAATATCTCTTGCACTTCAGCGAGGTAACGCAGCCAGTATTCGCGGTGCCCTTCCCGAGTCTCCACCTATGGATGAGATCTATCTGTTGTAATTTATTTTCGACATTGATGTATTATTTGCTTGACTGTTTTTTATAATATTTAAAATGCATGTTTTAAAATATTATTATGTATATGTTAATAATAGTATAATAGAATCTGTTGTAGTGAGATTTACAACTAAAAAAAAAATTTAATAAACTCTATTTAAGTGTGTATATAATTTAATAATTGTAATTTTTAATACATCGATTGGTACGTTGAATTATTTTCTTGATCTTCCGTCAATAGCTCAAATTTGGCAAATTGCACCTTGAATATAATAAAACGGGCTATTATGAGTAGATTTGCATATATAAAAGTAACTTACCTTGCTTAATTTTCAAAATGGGTAATTTTTCCTTTTGCGATTCATAGTATTGGCCTATCGAGCCACCGTTCTAATTTAATTAATGTAGGTTCATGATGTTGTTTGTTTGTTTTTGGGTGAGGAATCAGGATGGCGGAGCATCCTTCGTACCTCATGGCACCGATTGCTATGATCATTTGGCCGACCCTACTAGAAGTTAGCCGAATCTGGGGGAATTCCACCCCCAGTAGGGATCTTTATCGTGCCAAACATCGCATTGACACGGTACCTACAGTTTTACTTCCTATCCGAAAAGAAGGCGGTTCATGATGTTATTATGGAATTTCGTTGGATAACATCTTGGCTGTGTAAGTTGTATAAAGTTTTTGTAGTTCTATGTGTGTTTTCTCAGCCAATTCAATTTAAAAATGTCCATACACCTGTGCCGATATTAAACAATTATTTCGAGTTAATTTTGTATCGTAAGTGTTTATTATTGATGTCAAACTTTTGGGAAAAGTTATATAATCATATTGTGTAAAGATTAAAGGGTAAATTGGTATGTGGACAGATTTAAATGGAAATTATTACAATTTTTGTCGAGTGTGAAAATTTGCTTGTTCGACTCAAATTGTGGGTTATTGTTGGGTTTTAGAAATAAAAATGTTATATTGTTAGTTTAAGAAAGTGTTGGGGATTCTTTTTATGTAATTAAATCTAAAATTTAAAGAAATTTTTATTTTATTTAAAAAAATATTAAATGTCAAATTTTGTTCATGGATTACTTGATTATGTTGTATAGTTATTGTTCCTATATGTTTTAATGTAATTTGTACTGTAAAAAACAATCAGTAATCTCCAGAACGCATTGAGAGGAGGTTGTGTTGTTTGTGCATTAATTAACCTATTAAAAACATGCATTTTAATAATTTGAAAGAACAAAGTGAGGTTACAAATTTTAACAAATGAAATTTCGTGCAAAGAAATGCATATAACTTACCTTTTCGTCGTAATATCAAGAAGATAATAAATTTTTGAATTGATTTGGATAACTTCACCACATATAAAAAAATTTTATTTGGAAAGAAATTTAAGAAGAATTAGCTTTCTGCAAACTTGCATTTTATATCTTTGCCACCAGTCAAGAGGTTGGTTGTGGATATTATAGCAGTATTTTTTCCCCGGGATCGGTTTAGAGGAAGTATCGAGTGTGCGGCAAAATAGTAAGTGAATTTTAATTTTCATTATACTGGCCAGTAAAAGAAATAAATTCGGACTTATATTTTATTAAAAGGAAATCTAAATATTTTTACATTGGGACAATTAAGTATATAAATTTAAAAATTTAACATTTGAGAATACTTAACCTAATTTTATATATAAAAAGAAAATAGAAAATTTGCTAAATTGATATTTTTAGAATACAAAAGTTTGATTTTTATTTAATTTTTTTTATTAGTAGTTTAGAGATAATATATAAAAAATTACGTAGAAATCCCCAACAATAATAAAAGGCTGATTTGTAGTTTGTTTTATGTTTATTTTTTATTTATGTGTTATTTATTTGTGCTGAAATAAAAATTGTGTTTCTATTTATATGTTTGAATTTCGTTTCTTGTTCATGTTTCTTCCTTGTGTGGAAATAATTTTGATTTGCAGCTTGTTACAATTTTCCCAGCCCTGGTGTTATCATTATAGGTGGACCCATTGATATCAAAATTTAGTAAGGTAAGGTTGATTTATTACAGATTAAAGAGATATTTGTCGATTGCTTTACTGAGACTAAAGTTTGAGCTAGTGACGGGGCAAAATTTGTTATTTAAAAAATATTGTAGTGATATACGGTTATACTATTATTTTGTTTTATTAAATGTGTATATCACCGCAATAGGTAGAGTTTAGTTTTATTTTATTTAGTTTTTAATCTCATTCATATTTGAAAAGAATCTTCAATTCCTATTTTGCTAAATATTAATTTTATTTTTTAATTTTATATATTTTTGTTGTCATGATTAATGTTTTAAATGTGTAGACTGGAAATAAAATCTATTTTATAAAAGTTTTTATTAAATTACACCTATTTCCAATATTTCCTAAAAGAATAGGGGCCCCCTTAGCTAATTGCGCCTAGGGCCCCGCACAAGGTAAATCCGCCACTGAAAGTATGTAATTTGATTAAAACATCTAAAAAGAATCTGCCGGTACAAACCATCCATTTAGTGAGAAAACCAGAATATCCAATACTTAAAATACCTTTTTGTGAAAAAACAGCTACTCAACGAAGTTTTATATATTTAGGGCCTAAATTATACAATGCACTTCCACGCGATATAAAATGTCTACACCAGAAATTATACAAAAAAAGGTCTGCCTGTTATTTCCGTGATCAGGATAATTTTGTCAAAACATTCTTGTCAAGAAATATCTAAAGTCGACATTTTTTGACAATTAAACACCTGCGACTGCCTTCACTATCAAAATCTACCTTCTAAACACAAGTTTTAACTTTGTAGAAGGTTTCCCAAGGAAGTATCTTCCTGCTACGGTATAAGTATTTATTTAGTTTTTATTTAAGGTTTTATTATATCGTTGAGTGAAGAGTTTTAAAGAGGCGCAACCGCCTAACCAAGAACCGTGACCGAAAGTATAGCGGACATCTAGACGGCGCTGTGTGTATTTTTGTACCGAGAAAGTCGACATCCGTATAGGTAGCGAGATCTCAGTATCTTGTTTGCAGTTGGAGAGTATGTATCGCAGTTCCCCGCTTCCGTTTCAGTATAAATTAATTTGATTTGAAAAAAAATCACGTAGAACCAGATCAGACTGATAGGTTTTATAAAGTAAACAATTCTACATTCGAAACGAGTATTTACGACTTTTTACTACGGTACAGACATTTTCTATTGCTAAAAACTTCAACAATTGATTATTTTTAAAAATCGTGCTTTTTAACTTTAAAATCGTCATATCTTCAAAAGTAACCGAGCTATCGGATTGAATTTTTTTTTAATTGAAGAACACACGTGAGCGCATCTAGTCGTATTAATGACGTTACCGAATATTAATTACTGATTTCCTTAAATAGCAGTTAAAGTTAGCACTTCAGCATGAATGTATTCATATTTTGACTATGCTAGAAAAATTCTTATTTGTCCGAATCTTTCTATACTTACAGCGAAGCAATTAAAGACAAGAGAATGCAGAAATTTTTAGAAAAAAGAGATTTGATCTAGGACCTATAGTTTTATAGTTATGAATAGTTTTGTGACGCACTAAACTGACAGCGGATGATACTTTCGCAAGGCCGGCACGGGACTACCATTCAATAATTAATAATTTACAGGCAAAAGGTAGTTTTTTTTAATTAAATGCTGTCCTAACACAAATATTTATTGTTTTATTAAGTCTTAAAACTGCCAATTGATAAAATAGCAAACACTAATAAATAAACAGGCTTAAATGTTTATACTATACAGTAAAACTTCGCTTTGGGTTTGGATTTTCATGTGTGAGCAACAGAGAAATAGCGAGAGAGAATAATATAAATTTTTGATAGTTAAAATATTCTAGAACTAATTAATGCTTGTCATGTGCTGACAAAGCTCGGAAAGTATACGATGATACATGTCCCAAGTAGCACAAATTGCTTTTGTGTATGTTGCTTTTGTTTTTATAATGCTATATTGAATTTTTGCATTTTTGGATAAAGGTTTTTTATTACAATACCTTACAATGCATTACCTAATTATACATTATGAGTTACTTTTTTGTTTCGCCGAATTGTTAAATTATTCATTTTTGAAACGAGTGCTTTGGAAACAAAATTGTCAATAATAGTAGATTATTGATCGAGTGATAATGTAGGCAATAACTCACGCGAATGAAGTTTGCAGCTCCAGCCGCAGACTAGTGCAGTAATCATCCAAGTGAGTTATTGCAATTACAGCGAGTTGAATACTATACTTTATCTACGACTATAACAATTTTCAAAAAAATTACAACGCAAAGTTTCAAAAAGAAGCGAATGACAATGAGTATTTAAATACCGTTAAACATTTAATGCTATTTAACACACCTTAATACTAGGTATTTCTTGGGCATCACTTTTATTAATAAAATTAATTGCAAAAGGCGAGCAATTTGTGATCTTTATGGAAGGTGTAGAATTATGTATAATTTATTTATTAGGTAGCAGATTAAGTGTTGTTACTGTGACGGCTTCTCTCACTTTCTCTTCGGCGATGTGCACATTTCTGATTTACTCTCCGAACTAACTTAAGTATTTTACTCACTTTAAATATTATTTCTGGCTGTTCAAGAATTGCGCCGTGAAATTAACAATAATTTTTAAACATTAGTCATAGAATATTGGCTAATTGGATACCATTCCTTCGGTGGTTACTATGGCAACCATCAAGGTAGTTGAATAATGAATATATGTATAACCCAATAGAAGTAGACAATAGTATATTATGCAATGAGCATTTAATGATAGCTATTAAGACACGAGTATGAGAATTACGTAATGAATACGAGTGTCTTAATAGGCATTAAATATGAGTTTCATACATTATCTTTTCTACGACCACTCATAATAATGAAAAACAAGCATTTTCAAATGTTATTAAACTTTTTATTATTAAAAATTATGAATTGTACATCCAGCACACATAAACAATAAGGCCTTAAACAAAGCATGGGTTAATAAATGGAAAATATCAACATCAATCGAATGATTACAAAAATTCCCGCCAGCTGAACATAGATATTCTGAGTTACCGATAATAACTAAGGAAAAATTATGGAAACTTTATAACAAACAAAACATGGACACGTCACAAATTTTAGAATAATTCTATTTATATATTTTGTTATAGTTTGAATGGTACAGTTATTAAGATGCAACTGCGGCGCTTTTGTCAAAATTGTAACAGCGTTGGTAGATGGCATTGTTGATGTTGATAGGGTAATGTTTATTGAATTATTGGTTTGGCTGTACTAAATTTTTTGGATATTTAATTAGGTAAACACTACCTAGCTGTCGTACAATTTACACAGATTGAGAGGAAAATTATCCAGGGAAGAACATACATGGAAAAAGCACCCTCTTATTCTATTAATAACTTTAGTTATTACTGCAGGGATTTTTATCAATAGCATATAACTATATAATAACAGTAATAATAATAATTTTACTTTCCCAAACCAATGTTAGCACCAGAATAAAGTACATTTACTCAGTAATACTAATGATGGTTTACATTTACAGTTTTCAACTAGGTATAACTCTGTCCTCACGCTAATATCAAAGTTAGAATTTTTACCACAGTTTGCGATCATATACTGCTTCATATGCATATAATATAACAAAATCCTATCAGCACCCATCCGAGTTATTAAGGTCCAAAGTTATCCAAAAATGAAGAAAAAGCTTATCGTTTTTACCTCAGAACCGGTTGAATCTACTCAGATTTGATTGATTTTTTTTTTTAAATGCCGTACATATAAAATATTAAAACCTTTATAGGTTAAGAGTTGACGATCATAATTAACCTCTAATGGAGATGGTCCTATATTAAAAATACATAGCCTATCACTGGAATGTATTGTGTACCTCCTTAGAAAAAATGAACCCTGAAATCTCACTTTTTCCTGGAAATGTGGCACTCTAAAAAGCGGAAATGTTGCAAAAAAAGGTGTTAAACATAAATTTTCCTCTTAATCTGTGTAAATTGTATGACAGCTAACATGAGTATAACTTTGTTCTCAAGCTAATATCAAAGTTACAATTTTTACCACGATTTGCCATCATATGCTGCTTCATATGCACGTAATATAAAAAAAATCCATCCATGACCATAAGAGATGTTGAGGTCCAAAGTTGCTCAAAAATGAAGAAAACGAGAATTTCGAAAGCCCATAAATACCAAAATAATGAAGTTTCAGATTTGAAATATTTTGAACATAAACTATTCTTAACTGCGTACTTTTTTTAAAAGAATGAGCGCTGATACTTCGTCATTGTCTGGTAATATGACACTCTAAAAAGCCGAAATTCTGAAAAAAAAGCGTTAAACTTCGGACTTAATTTGCGCCCATAAGGAGGCATCATACAAAATTTATGTTTAAAACAGCAAATGTAGCTCGAAATGTGAAAAATGCAATAGTTTTTACCGCGACTTTCTACGACCAACTGTTCTTGAGATATCAAGATTTTCGTTTACATAGAAAACTGCAAGAAACGTCGTGCACCACGAAACAAATATGGCTGCCGTATTTAAACCAAAAGGAATAAAAATAAATTAATGGTGGCTTCGAACTACCAATACATAGATGTGATAACACACCAAGAATTATCCTGTTCTGAGATGGTCGAGCAACCGGTGCGGAACCAATTGGTTATGGTTTTAGGTTATTCGAGTTTCACTACATTTCCCGTTCTGAGCGTCAATTTCTAATTTGTAAAGGTTGTAGTATTTTATATTTACAAGACTTTAAAAAAAAATTCAAATCGAAGTAGTTTGGACCGGTTGCGAGATAACGCTCTTTTTTTGCTTAGCGTTACTCCACTAAATGTGTATAATGGCCGAAGAGAAAGTGAGAGAAGCCGTCACAGTAACAACACTTAATCTGCTACCTGATAAATAAATTATACATAATTCTACACCTTCCATAAAGATCACAAATTGCTCGCCTTTTGCAATTAATTTTATTAATAAAAGTGATGCCCAAGAAATACCTAGTATTAAGGTGTGTTAAATAGCATTAAATGTTTAACGGTATTTAAATACTCATTGTCATTCGCTTCTTTTTGAAACTTTGCGTTGTAATTTTTTTTGAAAATTGTTATAGTCGTAGATAAAGTATAGTATTCAACTCGCTGTAATTGCAATAACTCACTTGGATGATTACTGCACTAGTCTGCGGCTGGAGCTGCAAACTTCATTCGCGTGAGTTATTGCCTACATTATCACTCGATCAATAATCTACTATTATTGACAATTTTGTTTCCAAAGCACTCGTTTCAAAAATGAATAATTTAACAATTCGGCGAAACAAAAAAGTAAATCATAATGTATAATTAGGTAATGCATTGTAAGGTATTGTAATAAAAAACCTTTATCCAAAAATGCAAAAATTCAATATAGCATTATAAAAACAAAAGCAACATACACAAAAGCAATTTGTGCTACTTGGGACATGTATCATCGTATACTTTCCGAGCTTTGTCAGCACATGACAAGCATTAATTAGTTCTAGAATATTTTAACTATCAAAAATTTCTATTATTCTCTCTCGCTATTTCTCTGTTACTCACACATGAAAATCCAAACCCAAAGCGAAGTTTTACTGTATAGTATAAACATTTAAGCCTGTTTATTTATTAGTGTTTGCTATTTTATCAATTGGCAGTTTTAAGACTTAATAAAACAATAAATACTTGTGTTAGGACAGCATTTAATTTAAAAAAAACTACCTTTTGCCTGTAAATTATTAATTATTGAATGGTAGTCCCGTGCCGGCCTTGCGAAAGTATCATCCGCTGTCAGTTTAGTGCGTCACAAAACTATTCATAACTATAAAACTATAGGTCCTAGATCAAATCTCTTTTTTCTAAAAATTTCTGCATTCTCTTGTCTTTAATTGCTTCGCTGTAAGTATAGAAAGATACGGACAAATAAGAATTTTTCTAGCATAGTCAAAATATGAATACATTCATGCTGAAGTGCTAACTTTAACTGCTATTTAAGGAAATCAGTAATTAATATTCGGTAACGTTCTTCAATTTAAAAAAAAATTCAATCCGATAGCTCGGTTACTTTTGAAGATATGACGATTTTAAAGTTAAAAAGCACGATTTTTAAAAATAATCAATTGTTGAAGTTTTTAGCAATAGAAAATGTCTGTACCGTAGTAAAAAGTCGTAAATAATCGTTTCGAATGTAGAATTGTTTACTTTATAAAACCTATCAGTCTGATCTGGTTCTACGTTGAAAACAAAACGCACATTTTGCTCCATTGGGAATATTATAGTTGACATTTAAAGATTTGCTTGATGTTGACCATCCCATCTAGTGGTTATAAATGAATAGTTCCATTAATGCACGTCGCGGTAGCATCGTGCAGTACTCTAGTTTGTTGATCAAGTGGAGTGCGGGTGAAGACGATGCAGGCACGGCCTTTTCCTATTACATTGCGCCTCTTTAAAATTTCTCACTCAACGATTATATGTAGAATTAAAAAAAATTGATTTGTTATATGTTGGTGTGGGAAATGAAGGTATTATTATTATTATTATAAACATCATATCACACACTTCTATACAGATATAGAAAAACAAGTTGGAAGTATCTACGAAACCATATGCATGATAAAGAACGCGCTAGTAAAATAAAGAAGGGTTTATATCGGGTCACGCCTTTACTCTTCTTTGTTTGTGTTAGTGGGGGAATATTCGAGCATTAAAGTTGTTTAGTAAACTACAAACCAAGTATTGGTGTAGTTGTTTGTAATTGAAAGAGAATTTCATGATATTAAATTTTCCCAGAATTAAAAAAAATATTTAGCAAATTAGGACCAAATAATCACTTGCTTTTTAAGTAGTTTATAATTTTTAGCCATAATGACTGAAAATAAAATAAATATTCTCATGCTCGAATATTCGAAGAAGAGCAAGGGCGATGACCCGATATAAACCCTTCTTTTATTTTACTAGCGCGTTCCTTATCATACACACATATGGTTTCGCAGATACTTCCAACTTGTTTTTCTAGATCTGTACATGGATGACATAAAGATCTATGCCACAACAGAAATCCAAATGCAACAACTGTTACAACTTACTGAAAGGTTTAGCAAAGACATCGGCATGAAGTTTGGAACAGATAAATGCAAAACCATGAAGATGCAAAAAGGAAAGAAAGCGGAACATGTGGGCTACTACATGATTATTGAAGATACACACATATAATGCTTTCTTTTTCGAGCCACGTGCACTAGAGTATCTTACACTGGTGTTACTCCCGTGTTGCTAACTAACTAACTTTTTGACTTTGTTATTTCATACTTACTAATTTAAATATTAAAGGGAGAATTATCGATAATGACTGACTTAGAAGTTGAAATTATTTATAATATTTAGATAGGTATAGAATTTGTTTTATTAGTACAGACCAATTCAATTTTATTTTATATGTATAGATGAAGTCCTAAAGATTAAAAGAATCAACCTATTTAAGAAATATTTAATAAACAAAACTATCTTTTTCCTTAACTATTTATTTTTAGTCATTTCTTTCTATTTTAAAATAAATTAACTACACAAATCAGGCATCTAAACAATAATATAACCTTAAATATAGTGCTAAAGTGCTTGTAGCACCAACCAACAAGTAGGTGCATACGGGGGCAAGGGGAAGTAGTAAGTGTTGCTCAGTGGTTTGAAGCCCTGATTAAAACAAACAGTAAAAACTTTAGTGTTTGAAACCCTGGTACAGCTCTCGTGTAGTTCCACCAGCCAAATAGATGCACTCACCCTCATAGACGTAACTAGGTGGGGATAAACCCCCCAAACCAAAAATTAGCCCCCCCAAATGTATTCGAGACAAAAATTTTTTGTACTTAGTTTTGTAATAAAATAGCAAATATAAATAACCAGAAAAGCAGTAAATTAAAATAAATAAAAAAAATCAGCAAATAGCCTTTGATTCTTGATTTAACGAATATAAAGAAACAATAAGAACCAAATAATGAAAGATAAGTATGACTTTGATTAATTTTAGTTGGCATTACAGTGGAATGCCTCGCGTTGAGACAAGTAATGAATTAATAGAATAAGATAGAATAGCTTTCGCAAAATATTTTCTACTTAGTTTACTCGGCGTCTTAAACAAACTTTTAAAAAGTAAACTTAATATTTTAGATTTCCAGAAATAAATGTTACGAAATGCTTTTGATGGACGTTTAAATAAGTATGGAATAATAACTTCAGTTATGTCAATTCTGGTATAAACTTTAACAACACGTAATAAGATAATTGAAAAACCTTCAAAACAAAAACCTCTGAATTTGTTACATCACCAAATCATTGGATTGTTTGGATTCTCATTTTCAATCCGATTGACAAATCGAGATTAACGCATAAAGAGACTGAGCAGTTTAGACAAAGTGGGGTGGATGCCCGCCATCTCGTGTCGGTTATTTGTTATTGTGTGAGGTTTTAGAATTTGATTGCTCAAAGAAACCTCTGAAAATGAGGGTGTTAAAGGCATTAATCTAATCTATCTTTATAGCGGCTTCGTTTGAATTCTCAATTTGGATGACCGCCATCTCGTCTCGGTTATTTTTTATTATGTTGGATCATGGAATTCGATTGCTCAAAGAAACTTATCAAGATGGGGGGGAGACAATAATCTAGTCTAGCTTTATAGCGGCTTCGTTTGAATTTTCATTTTTGATCCAATTGACGAATCGAGATTACTGCATAGATAAAAAAATCTTGAGCAGTTTAAACATTAGGTGAGGTGGATACCCGCCATTCCGTGCCGGTTATTTTGTATTGTGTGGAATCTTAGAATTTGATTGCTCAGAGAAACTTATGAAGACGGGGGGAAACAAAAATCTAATCTAGCTTTATAGCGGCTTCATTTAAATTCTCATTTTTGATCAACTTGACGAATCGACATTGCTGCATAAATAAGAAACACTTGAGTAGTTGAAACATTAAGTCGGGTAGATGCTCGCCATCCCATGTCTGTTATTTTTTATTATGTGGGATCTTAAAATTTGATTGCTCAAAGAAACTTCTGAAGCTGGCGGGGGTGGAGGCGTTAATCTAATGTTTCTTTATAACGGCTTCGCTTGAATTCTTATTTTCGATCCGATCGACGAATCGAGATTGCTGCATAAATAAGAAATACTTTTGATTGCACAGAGAAACTTCTGAAAATAGGGAGTGGAATATTAAACTAGTCTATCTTTATAGCGGCTTTGTTTGAATTCCTATTTTCGATCTGATTGAGGAATCAAGTTTTCTGCATAAATAACAGATTTGGGCGGTTTAGACATTAGGTAGAGTGGATGCCCGCCATCTCGTCTCGGTTAATTTTTATTGAGCTTCGGAAGATGGGGTGGAAACATTAATCTATCTAGCTTTATAGCGACTTTGTTTGAATTCCCATTTTCGATCCGATTATTTATGAAGCAATCTCGATTCGTCGAGATTGCTTCATAAATAAGAGACTTGGGCAGTTTAGACATTAAGTGGAGTGGGTGGAACCATTAAACTAATCTAGCTTTATAGCGGCTTTGTTTAAATTCTAATTTTCGATCTGATTGACGAATCGAGATTACTACATAAATAAGAAATACTTGAATAGTTTAGCCAGCCTCGGTGGATTAGTGGTTTGCATGTTTGCTTTATAATCCAAGGATCGGACGTTCGATCCCCGGCCGAGCTGGTAATTCTTCATAGCGGAGAAAAATTAAAAACATGCCTTCTTCTTGGATAGGAAGTAAAACTGTAGGTTCCGTGTCAATTTGATGTTTGGCACGTTAAAAATCCCTACTGGGGGTGGAATTCCCCCAGATTCGGCTAAATTCTAGTAGGGTCGGCCAAATGATCATAGCAATCGGTGCCATGAGGTACGAAGGATGCTCCGCCATCCGGATTCCTCGCCCAACAACAAACAAACAAACAAACTTGGGTAGTTTGAAGATTAAGTGGGGTGAATGCCCGCCACCTCGTATCGGTTATTTTTTATTGTACGTATTTTTTGTGTTTTTTCTTTTATTCGACTTTTCGATGTGTGTTGGGTTTAAAATATTTTATAGTAGGCGAGTGGGAAAACCCATGGAGAAAAACTACTTGACTACTTTTTAGTGTAGTACGTTAACTTAAGTTCTTCAAATATCACATTATCAAAATTTCGAAAATAAGGATTACTTTAAAATTTAAACGTTAAATTCTTGTTGAAGATAGAATGTGATAAGAAAAACATAAAGGTCTTTTTCTGTTGATATGAGCCGCATGTGATTGTACAAATTCCAGAATTAGTTGATTCCATGCATTTGCACTGTGCACATTATTTAAAAGTTGTTGACTGTTAATTTTATAAAATTAACTTGTTTAACATTGACATAAAACTGAAATTAAGTTTGCTTAAACAAAAATTATCCTAAAATTTGTGTTTAGAGTCAAATAAATAAATTATTAATTAATAAATAATTAAACCCAAGATGAATTTTTTAGGAATGAGATATAAAGTGGTTACCAGCCAAAATGTTAATAATTTCCTAGACGCTGTAGGAATGAATTTAATAGAACGAGAAGAAGCATTACCAAGATTAACCACCCTAGAGTTGCGGCTATGTGAAAATGTCTTCACTATTGTATCTACTTCAGTCAAGAACACCGTTCTTCAAGAATTTCGTTCTGGAAAAGAATTCATACAAACTTCAAAAGGAAGAGACATTGTAACTACTATTACAGTTTATGATGATAGGGTGCAAAGCATTTTAAATGTTCCACCAGGGAAGATTGTTACTGTGGATTACGTATTTTCTCAGTTGGATTTGCAAGTTACATTAAAATATAATGGCGTTTGCGCTAGGAGAACATATAAAGTAACATGATAATTTTTTTCTGTAATTTCTTTATCCATTTATTTTTAGTAATGTAATCATGTTATGACTGGATTTGTTATCTTTTTAAGTGAGCTTTTTTAAATAAATATTTTAACTTGATATGGTTTGTTTTTTTAAGTATCTGCCATGAGAGATAGCTAAAGCATCCAAAGAATGGAATGAATAGTGAAGGTACTAAGTAAATGACGTCTAAGTAAATTACTCCCTCTTTTGTGGGAGTGAAGTAGTGCTTTACATATAGGCCGTACAAAAAAGTCTTGTCGTGTCTGTTTTGGGCTATAACTCAGTTATTTCTTTACCGATTTTTATTATTTTTCAACTTTTCTAAAGCAACACTTCTCCTCCAGTAGAAAAGAGATTTCAAAAATGAGACAAGAAATGGCTAAGCTCTAGTCGTTAGAGCAGTGCAAGGTACGAGAACTAAAGAGGTACATTTACAAGTAGATGGAAAAAAGCTTAAATTTCTATTAAGGGTCCCAACATACTGTAACGTTCTTTCTAAAAATAATAACACAAGTGCTGTTTAAATCGTCTATTCACAAACAAATATTTATTTCTATACACTAATGAATACACTATAAATTAACGCTATGATTATAAACCATTAAAAACTATTATTTACAGACTATGAATTTCTAATACAACATTTATATTCACTATTTATTTTGTAATACACAGTTAATGACTTCCAGTTGACTGATCCTCTTTTATCCGCGAATCCGCTTTTATATCCTCATATAAACGCACCAGAAGTCGCTGGAACCTTCTATGTATTCTAGGAAATGCTAGAATAAACCGCGTCTGGTTTACATGCTTGTGCGATGCGTCATTCTCTCGAAGGCGGCAGAACACACCACCTGTCGCTCGAAAAGAGGTTCGTTCCTTTTCTCTCTTGTTACACTGCCCCCCTCTTCAAGTCTGTTCTGTCCCAGAACAGGTTTTATGCTCTGGTTACTGTAGAACGGGTCATGACGATATCGACAGTCTTCACCTCGACTACACGTTCCATTACGGTAGAAATAACAGTCTACACTCTTCGTTGGCCTTAATGCGGGTTGTGTACTACTGCTTTCCCCCTGGACATACGGAGATCCGCGGAGACACAGTGGGCAATGGAATAATTACCAGGGACCCGGAAGAGATCTTGTTGCATCTCAGTCGTGACTCCGAATCGCGCTTTTCTAGTTCCAGAGAACGCAGCCATAAATTCTCTAAAGGTTGGTTGATCATCTTCAGGCCTTACGGTATTGATAGTCACCTCAGCCTCATCTTTCCGATCCGGGACTGCGTCATTATTTCCCTCATAGTGCGCCAGACGATTGGAGTGTACCACCTTTGGTTTCCCACTTGGCAACTTCTGGATGCGATAAATCAAGTCATTTATTCGTTTCTTCACCTGGTATGGACCCTCCCAATTTCGCTGTAACTTTGGAGAATAGCCACGACGCCTTTGCGGGTTGTATAACCAGACAAGCTCTCCAGGTTGAAACCCTCCTTCTTGGGCTCTCACATCGTACGTAGCCTTCATCCGGTCACTCGCGATTCGACTATTATTTCGGGTTCGGTCGTGAATATCCTCCAACTTCTTCTTTAAGTTGATGACATAATCATTCCCGGCTACCTCCTGCTCTATAGGTGGAGACCCAAATTCCAGATCACACGGTAACCGTAACTCGCGTCCAAACATTACAGACGCTGGTGACTGACCGGTTGTTTCGTGGACCGATGCACGATAAGCCATCAGGAACAGATGCAGGTATTGGTCCCAGTCTCGTTGATGATCGGAGACGACCTTGGCCAAATATTTGCCCATTGTCCGATTCATGCGTTCTACCATTCCATCGGACTGCGGATGTAACGGTGTGGTCCGAGTCTTGCGAATGCCCAACAATCGACAGACTTCTCCAAAGAGTACAGACTCGAAATTGCGGCCTTGATCCGAATGCAGCTCCATGGGCACTCCGAAGCGACTGAAAAACTCTTTGACTAGTACGTCAGCAACAGTCGCAGCTTCCTGGTTTGGTAGGGCATATGCTTCTGGCCATTTGGTAAAATAGTCCATTGCCACTAATATGTATTTATTCCCATCGTCGGTTTCGGGAAATGGTCCGGCAATATCTATGGCTATTCTTTCCAGAGGACTACCCACATTGTACTGCCTCATAGGTGCTCTTCGTTTCCCCAAGGGTCCGTTACCAGTGGCACATAGTTCACATTTCCGGCACCACTCCTTCACGTCTTCTTTACAGTTGACCCAATAAAAACGCTCCCTAACTGAGACCTAATGGTGATGCCATCTTCACTCTCCAGTACTCGCTTCAGGAGATCGTCTTCCACCTTCAAGGACTCCCATTGGGCCCAATATGCTTTGAGCGTTCTGTTGAAAGGGCGGACGGCCTCCCAGGCAGGCCTTTCTCCCACGCGCTTCCATTCCAGTACCATTTTTAGTTCGGGATCAGCCTCCTGCTGTCGTTGCAATTCTTCCGGCAACCAATTGTCGTTGACGATGGTAGTCCTTAATACTTGGCAAACCCTCTCTTCCAAACGAGAGCAATGACGGCAATCCGTTGGACAGGGTCTTCTTGAAAGAGCATCGGCATTTCGATGACTAGTGCCCGCTCGATGTTCGGTGTCAAAGTCGTATCCTTGTAATCGTTCGATCCACCTTGCGACCTGGCCTTCAGGATTACGGAATTGTAGAAGCCATTTCAACGCTGCATGGTCCGTCCTCAATAAAAACTTCCGTCCATACAAGTATTTGTAAAAGTGCTCAACGGACTTCACGACGGCCAATAGTTCTTTTCTGGTCACACAATAATTCCTTTCGGCTTTAGACAAAACCTTACTAAAATAGCCGATGACCTTTCCTTGTCCATCCTGTATCTGAGAAAGTACACCCCCAATGGCCAGATTACTTGCATCTGTGTCAAGTATGAATTTCCCTTCTGTCCGTGGATAGCTCAATATTGGTGCGGTTGTCAGGGCACGCTTCAGCTGTTGGAAAGCTGTTTCACACTCTCCGCTCCAAACATACTCGCGTCCATCTTCAGTTAGCCTTGTCAGAGGCTTCGCTATATTGGCAAATCCAGGAACGAAACGCCTATAGTAGGTACATAACCCAAGAAAACTACGAACTTGGTGTTTATCTTTCGGTGTTGGCCACTCTTGAACTGCACGAATCTTATCGGGGTCGGCTGCCACTCCATTTTGTGATACGACGTGCCCGAGATATTTCACTTCCCTTCTGAATATGTGGCACTTTTTCGGACTCAGTTTCAGATTGGCTCCACGTAGTCTTCGGAACACTTCCTCTAGGTTTTTCAAATGTTCGTTGAATGATTTTCCGACTACAATCACATCATCTAGGTATACCAGGCAGGTCTTCCACGACAGCCCTCTCAGGATGGTCTCAATTAGACGCTCAAAGGTGGCCGGAGCGTTACATAGACCAAAAGGCATAACCGTAAACTGCCATAGTCCGGAACCAATAGTGAACGCGGTCTTCTCCCGGTCTTCAGGTTCCATTTCAACTTGCCAATAACCACTCTTCAAGTCCAAAGTCGAAAACCATCGTGAACCAGACAGGGTATCTAACGTGTCGTCGATGCGTGGTAAGGGATAGCTGTCTTTCTTGGTCACGTCATTAAGCTGCCGATAGTCCACACAAAATCTCGTTGACCCGTCCTTCTTACTGACCAGGACCACCGGTGATGCCCATGGACTGCTGGATGGCTCGATGACCCTTTGTTCTTCCATATCAGTAATAATCTTTTCGGCTTCTGCTCGCCTTGCTAGAGGTAGACGCCTCGGCTGCTGACGGACAGGCATAGAGTTGCCTGTATTGATTTTATGTTTTACTATATTTGTTCGTCCCTTCTGGCTATCGTCAAGAGCGAAGATATCTTGGTATCGGTGAACCAAACCCTGTACCTCTTTCACTTCTGTTCTGTTAAGGTCTTCGCACGAACTAGTAACCATGCCCACTAATTTTCCACCATGGTCTTTGGGCGCTGGTTTTGGAACATCAGCCATACACCTGGCTACTCGGAATACTGGCACACACTGTCCCACAAGGGTACTCTTCTTCAATGTCACCGGATCCACATTAACATTCATAATTCTCACCGGTACTCTCTTTCCAACCTTGATCAGCGCTTTTCCCACCAGTATGCCACTATGGATCTTCTTATCACAAACAGGCTCCATCATTCGCACACATCCTACCCGAAGATCTCCATCCAAACCCGCCTCGACAACCATCTCGCTTTGACCCGGCAATATCACATCTTCAGTCAGCAAAACCCTTACAACCGGATCTTCTCGCGGGTGCAACGGAAGTTCTTCGTTACCGACCTTCAAAACACCCTCTTTCAAATCCAACGTAAAACCAAATTTTCTCAGGAGGTCCATTCCCAAGATGAAGTCATCAGTGATATCGGCTACCAGCACCTCATGATCACGTTCTTCACTTCCAATGCCAATCTTCATCTTCACCACTCCGCGTGTTGGTATCACTTCACCTGTTGCTGTACGGAGTTGAGTAGTTGTGGGTAACAACTTAATACTTGATCGTAGAACATCAGGGCATACGATGGATTTTGTCGCCCCCGTATCAATAAGTAGTGGAACAGTTCGGTTAGCAATCTTCCCATCTACGAACAAACTGCTGGTACTGTTCTTCGATGTTACGGCATGGATGGTGATCTCCGGGGCATCTCCACTCAAGGTCAACGTTCGCCCCCTCTCGTCGACCCCCTTTAGTTTTCCGACGGCTGAACTTGTTTGGGTTTAGGGCAGCGGCGTCGTATGTGCCCTTGTTCACCGCAGTTCCAGCAACGGGGTCCTCGAACTTCTTGAGGATTCTTTTTACGGTTCTCTTCCTTCTGAAGAACTCTCATTAATAATTCTTCTAGGCGATCTTTAGAACCTTCATCTTCTTCCAAAACTGTCCAAACACGTCCGTGACCTCGGGACGCTTGTTTTGCAGCTTCAGATTCTAAGGCGTGAGCAAGCGCATCATCGGTTGTTCTTGGTCGTGCCAGCCTCAAAGATTGTTGTGTTTCTCCGTCTCTTAACCCATCAATGAAGGTCTGCACAGCCAGTTGTCCCAGAAATGAATCGGGTGCCGTAGGGTACGCCAATCGGAGAAGCCGCGCAACATCGGCTTCAAACTCCTGCAGGCTTTCTCCATTCTTCTGGATACGATTCTTCACTTGCGCGTGATACACTTGTTGAAGATGCGCGTCTCCATATCTCATTTCCAATCTAGACACTAACAATTGGTAATCATTTTCCTGTCCTGCTGGGATTGTTTGCAGGACGTTCAACGCGTCTCCACGCAAAGCCACAGTTAAAGAAACGGCCTTTTCCTTGCCTGTCCATCCGTTGGCCCCAGAAGCCGCCTCAAACTGTTTGTAGTAAGTGGACCAAGGTATCTTTCCATCGAACGTGGGTGGTTTTACTTTTATCCCTACGACAGGACCCTTTTCTTCTTTAAACTGTTTCTTTACTTCATTAAACGGCCTCTCAGAAGTTGAGGGAAACCGTAGTTGCCTCATTCTATCTTCCAGCATTTCAGCCATATCGTCTTTCTTAGTTGCTGGTGGTAATTGCATTTGGGCTATTTTCTCTTCTACCATCTTTATTACCCTATCTTGTTCCGCCAATCTACCTTCCAATAGTCCTAACGCACTGGCATTCTCCAAAAATTCTTCGAAAACTTTATCTCCTAACGCTTTGACATTGTCCTGCAATTCTTCTTTAAGCCTTCTGGAATTTTCTTCAGATCTCCTGGAATTCTCCAGTATTTCTTCCTTTAGCATTCTAACATTTTCTTCGGACTTTCTAGAATTTTCCAAAACTTTTTCTTCCAATGCTTTAGTATTTTCCATTAGTTTTCTAGAATTCTCTTCGGCCTTCCTAGAACTTTCCAGTAATTCCTCTTTTAACATTATAGAATTCTCTTCGGACTTTTGCAGTAATTCTTCTTTTAAAATTCTAGAATTCTCTTCGGACTTTCTAGAACTTTCTTCGGCTTTTCTAGAACTTTCTTCCATTTTACTTAACAACAAACTAGTATCAATTGCGGGTCCAGGTATTTCGAAGCGGTAATTTTCAGGATCTTCCTTCTGTTCTAAAAGCCATTCTCTTAGCCGATTTATCAAAACTTCTTTCTTTCCATTACTATCCAAGTCCCTCTCCCGTCCAATTCCCGTTTTAAATCTATTACTAAGAGATCTTTCAATAGTTTCATCACCATTTTAATTGTTTGTTGAAATTAATTTTAACACTAAAAATTTATTCTCACAGCACTTTATTTAATTATTACGCGATTTTATTTATTTTAAAACCGCACACCTGACAACACTGTAACGTTCTTTCTAAAAATAATAACACAAGTGCTGTTTAAATCGTCTATTCACAAACAAATATTTATTTCTATACACTAATGAATACACTATAAATTAACGCTATGATTATAAACCATTAAAAACTATTATTTACAGACTATGAATTTCTAATACAACATTTATATTCACTATTTATTTTGTAATACACAGTTAATGACTTGCTGTTGACTGCCCCTCTTTTATCCGCGAATCCGCTTTTATATCCTCATATAAACGCACCAGAAGTCGCTGGAACCTTCTATGTATTCTAGGAAATGCTAGAATAAACCGCGTCTGGTTTACATGCTTGTGCGATGCGTCATTCTCTCGAAGGCGGCAGAACACACCACCTGTCGCTCGAAAAGAGGTTCGTTCCTTTTCTCTCTTGTTACGATACAAAACATATCCAAAAACCAAAACTACTTGACTTTTTGCAAGGTAAAATGTACAGATTAACTAGACACTGGACTATAATGACAGATTAAAATAATGAAAAGAAATTGTTTTACATATTGCTAGCGAAACCCCGCCAAAACATGACGGTCAAAAGGTTAGTTTATTGAAAACATATTCTTGTACACTTCTATTATGCATATTTCAAACGGCGGCCATGGACGCCAAGTACCTGGTTGCTTTTAATCCTACCCTTGAACTGGACGCTGACGAAGGGATTAACATTTATTTATTGCTGTGGTTATCGATATTCCAAGCAGTTGTTTTTAGATTTGAGGAGGCTAAGGAGTTATGGGCAGAGTGCAGCAGCGACAGCATAGAAGTAACCACAAATGCATGCGAGTCTTTCCACTCGCACTCTAGATTGATTTATAGTTTTTATTCTACCCACTTCCCATGCTAATATGTTTGCATTGATTGAAATGCGTTACTACGTACCAATATAAAATGGTATAGTTTAGGAGAAATTTCGAGATTTCATTTTGTAAAATGTGTATCTTATATGTATTCAAATGTAAATAATTAATTAGATTAGTAGTTAGGTATTATACTTGCCTGTATAAGATACCAAAAAAAATTAAATATCAAAAATATATTAAGATAGTTTTTATTTTGGGTGAAGACCCAATCAACACTTTTCACAAACAGCAGTAGGTAGCGTCGAATTCGTGGTAAGAATTTCTAGGATCCAATTCATGGCACTCTTCACAGGTATACTTAGCCCAATAAGGATTAACTAAATTCTTAGCGTCCAGTTCATGGGCGCCCATTTCAAAAACATGACATAACAATAGTGTTGGAAAATTCCCGGAAACTTATTTTTTGGAAACTTTCCATGGAAATATCTCCGGAAACTTTCCGGGAAACTTATTAAAATAAACGCAGTTTAAGAGGTATCTAGGTCAGTGATTCCCAAAGTGTTCCGTGGAACCCTGGGGTTTTGTGAAGTACTTTTTATTTGTTGACGCCTTTTGCTACCACATATTTATGTGAAATATAAAAACCAAATATCACAATAAACCGGATGCCTACACCAGACATAAGAATTCGCTATAAAATATTAAAATAAATTTTTATATACGCATGTTTGAATAAATTATTTGTAGGTAATTTTTATTTTTTTAATGCCCAGTTACGATTAGGAGAGTTTGTAGATATAGTTAGGGTTCCGCGATATGTAAAATATAGTATAAATGTCCCGCGGAAAAATAAGTTTGGGAACCACTGATCTAGGTGAATCAATAAATGACTGGAAATTGCAAGTTTTTTATTAAACGAAATAAAAAAAGCATTCCAATGAAGAATGAAAAAAACAAATAATCACTAATAATAATTATAAAACTTAATATGGCACACTAACAATCCTCATAAAATTTACATTATCACTGATGATGGATTAATGATTATTTATTTATTTTATTAATTTTTAATTTTAATAATTTTGGTGTTTTGAAATAAAAATCAAAAATGAAAAGACGAAGTATAACATTTAAAAATAAGGTTCTAAACTTCAAAAATTGAAACGCGTACATTAATTCAAAGAAATATTTCCAAAGCGAAAATATTTTCTCGTGGAAATATTTGAAATATTTGCCAACACTACATAATAACTACATATATTTCCTATTTTAAATTGATTTTTGTCAACTGTTTTAAGATTTTTATATTTTTTTTAATATTATAAAATATAACCACTAAATGACTAAAATATCAAGATGAGAGATTAAGATAATGAGATAATAACCGCAGCACATATCGAAACTAGTGCTGGAGGTGGTCTGTTTGTAAATGTAGTTCCAGAAGTTGACATGCTGGATTTTGAGATGGCGCTCCTAGTGGATGTCCGATTTCACGCGTCTTGAATTAATCATTTTAGATTTGATTAATTTAAGAATATAAAAATTCAAAAAATATAAAAATGAAGTAGTGTTGACTAATCTACACATCGAAGGCTTCAATATAAAAAAGGAATGGCATAAATCGTCCCAGTGGAATTCTCAAACGAACTGGAACAAAAATAAGCCTTGTGTTTTAAATATATAGATTGGCCATAACTCGGTCATTTGTTAACCAAGTTAAAAAACAGAAATTTCCTAGAAATGAAACAAAATATATCTTCAATAAATGAAGAGAAAGAAATTTTAGTTTTTGTTGAGTAAATATCATTTTGAACCACTGAAACTTAAAAATTTTCAAAGAAAACTCAGTCATTGCCGATTCTTTGCCGATTTTCATTATTTTTGAACTTTTGCAAAGCTACACTCTTATCTTCCCAGTAGAGAAAATGTGACAAGAAATGGCTAAGTTTTGGTCATTAGAATAGTGCAAGGCACCAAAACTGGATGAGGTACATTCAGCAGGCTGGGAAAAAAACTCGAAGTGATGGGAAAATTCTACAAGTAAGAAAAGTCTTTATTCTTCAACATCAAATTCAATGGGTGGGAGGTCTTGTATATTTATTTTTTTTATTTGTAGCACAGTGTAATTAATAGTTAAGTAACTTATTTTTTAAAAGACTTGATTATGTTTATGATGAATGTTAATTATGATTTAAAATTAAAATAAAAATTGGATCATAATTAACTTATGTAGTATATTAAAGTTTAACAGAAGTGAATTACTTTTTTCACAACAATTAAATTACATTAAAGATAATTGAGTTGTATAAATAATATAAATGATAGATAACATAATACTTATGATTTGCAGCGATTATTCAGAGTCAGAACTGGATGTAGATGAAATGTATTCAGGAGCAATTGCATTTATGTTTCCTATATTTTCGCAGATTGATTGAGCGATACATTTACAGGAGCCAATGCAATTCATTTGTTTTTTTCTACATGTACAAAGCGGTCCGGTGCACCCAGAAATAAAATTTATTAATGTAAAATATAAAATAAGTGACCTTATAAGTACATTTTGTATAACTGCAAGTACTTAGAATGGAAGTGTCTTTTGGTAATACTGGTTCAGTTGTCAATACCGCTAGTACTTTACCGTTATATTCCATCCACAGTTTAATACATCTGGTAGAGCTCAACCAGCTGGTACGATTCCCAACGGGAATCGTACTATTCAGCCATACCTTTGTTTGATAGTGAACACGACGACAGTGTTCTCTTAGACTATCTAACGTCGGAGGCAATTTGTTGATGGGTTTAGAGAAGGCCAAGATTCCTCTGAGAGAGTTTATGCAACTATATAATATTTTCATTGGCTGTGTATAAAGGGATTACAAAATTAACCATATTGTTAAAAACTGCTTCTTCTTTTGCCCAACCTCACAAACTGACAAGTTGTGTCACAACCTGTCAATGCATGAAAGGCTGGTAGACACTTTGTCATTTGTCCGTCAATTTTCAATTCTATTTATTGCAATAAATCGTTTATCTGTTTTAGTTCCAACTTTCATCAAAATTTCCGGAGTCAATATAACGTGTGAGCAACGGAATTTTGATTCAGAGTTGGCTTTGAAATAAAGAGATAGACATATCGGTCATGTGCAATTTTGAATCGTATGAATTAGTTTATTTAAACATTTTAAACTGTCAGTTTTTGAAAAGAGCTGTCAGATTAACAGTTTTTGAAAAAAAAATTTAAAAAACCAGTTTTTATTAATGACATTCATATTTAATGAAGTACAAAAGAGAAATATGGTAGAAATTTATCTAACACAGAATTAGCAACAAAATTGAAGAAATTAATAACACACCTTGTATCCTCCATAATGTTATCGATTCCGTCAAAAGGAGAGTTGCATTGTGTAGAGATGTAGGTGGGGGCCATATAACTCATCTTCTTTAATAAATTTTTAATTTAATTGTATTATTTAAAAATTTCTTGATTAAAGATTGTTGAGAGTTCCGAAATCAGAACGAAAATGCTAAAATGCATTTAAAGTAGGTCTGTCAGTTAGTGAGACAGAGTAGTTCTCAATGATCTGTAGTAGTTCTAAATAATCTGTAGTAGTTCTACTACCTACTTAAAATTAATATCAGATGTAACCTAAAATTTCCAAGGCCTTCTCTGAATCAAAATTCCGTTGTTCACACCTTATCTTTAAAGTATGCAAAATAATACCAACACATCTGTATCTTTGCAGTCCACTATGCATCTTATATAACCTTCCATTTTTGCTGATAAGATGTGTAAAATAAATCTTGTGTCAGTGTCAGCTTCTTCGTGTGTTGATACCAATAAGTCCCCGTTTAAATTGTAATTTCCGGCAGTACGGTAGGGCGTTTATAATGGATTATATCGCTTAACAGAGTTATGTAGAGTTTTCTCTGGAAAGTACTCGGATGGGTAAACCACGAGCGCAGTGTACTTGCCTACATGACTCTGCTGCCTCGTCTCACACCAACATATCCACTCTGAGGCTCGGTGCGTCCGGCACCTCGACACCGATAGGTATAAGGGGTTAAAGATTATGTATGTATGTATGTTAAACTGTAATTTTATACCGTAACACGTCATGGAAACCACCACTCGTGACAAATTTAACTCCTACATTTTTAGAATGATCATACAACTGAAAACTTAAAAAGTTGGTCAGTTGCTTTTTATTGTGTATTAAATGAATAAATAAATGCCATTGTTGCGGTAATACTGTTACAGGACTCTCAATCGATCGCTCTATAGTTTTCTTTAATCCTCGTTTCTGTCGTGCACAGTTCTTTATTGAATGTTCTACATAATAATCTATTACTATATCAATTCTCTCAGCATTAAAGATATTTTTAAATACAATTGATTTCAAGATATTTGCGTAGTCTCCGAACGATGTGGCGTTAGCAGGTTCACTAAGACTCTGTACTAATCCCATCCCATTAACTATGTGACATGTTTTATGATCTCCCGTTGGCAAAGCATTATGACTAACAGTGAATGTTTCTATGCTATTTCCATGCAGATTTATTGGAAGGGGTGGATTACTCCATCAGCTGCAAAAGACATTGGATAAGTTGTCAGTTTATGTTTAAAAATATCTTCGTATTTGATAGTTCTTCCCATTTCTTTGATTAAAATATTTTCTGTAAGAATTCTTGTCCTTTTTGAAAAGTTTTTTATTCTCTGTGGTAGTTACTTTAGTTGCAGAATGTTTAAATGTTTATAGATTAATTTTTTTAAAGGTATATAAAAATCAGGAGTGCCAACAACGTCTATAAATTTTCTCAGAACCTCTTCTCCAGTTTTTCCCGCGGTAAGTAAAGAAGTTTGAACCACCGCAGAAGCAATTTCATAGGGAATAACAAGCAGCCGATCTTTACTTTTAGAAAAAACATCGAATCTGGAAAATTCACTTTGTAACTTCTGCACGGTATCTTCATCGACTTTCATTCGCTTTGTTCCACATTCGATATTTTGTCTGGATGACCTATTAACAATATTCAAGGATGAACGAATTGGCGAAGCACCATACCAACAAAATTATAGCTCAGGAACCACTCATCTAGTTTGGTACTATTTGGTAGTTAGTCCAACTATTCTTTCGGCGTCTTTCTAGTTTTTGTTTATATCTATGTTCAAGTGCCTGATCTACTGAAAGCTGATTAAAATTCCCATTTAATCGTTTAACAATAAAATTCCCGTTCATAAATTCTTCATAAATTTCAGAAGCTTCTTCAGAAAGTTCGTACATAGCTAATAAATATATTGTTCCCCATTTAGAATAATCTGTGTGATCGAAGACAAAAAACATGGTAGCATTTTTATGAAAACTATTTAAATGTAACTCCCACTTTCCATTTCTTTCAGCAAACTGAAATTCTAATAAAATCTCAACTAATTCAATGTAAGAATACCAGTATTTAAATGTAACTGTCCACGCTTCAATAAATTCTGGAAATTGCTTCAATAATTGTTTTGCTAGATTTGAAGTTTTGTAAAAATTGTGTAATGCGTCCTCTTTGCTTCTCAAAGGATCTCGGATTTCAGAAGAACAAAGATAAATTTATAGAGTGCACCGAGGAACTTTTCCGCTCAATAAGCCATTTGTTAAACAGAGAAAATCCCATTTACCTTTGATAATGACATTTAATGTCGAAGCAATATTGTCAGGTTAAGATACTAATAAAACTTGTGAAACTTTAACTAATCTTTGTATTTATATTATATTTCAAGAGAAATCAATATTCATAAGACTTTCGTACGTTAGTTTATGGGCTCGTATAGCCCATGTTGTATTTTTTCCCTTCTAAAATACCATCAACGGTAGACTGGCCATAAAGACCACTTTCTAGCCATACATCAGAAAGTCCTGAATTTACCACATATTGCCCAATTACTTTTAGAAAATTCATAGTAATGTGAGATCCACCTAGGCGGATAATTAAATGTTTTGTATTCTCAGGTTTATTCCATTGTAGCTTTTTTGCCTTATAATAAATGGTTTGATCAAAAGTTATGATCGTATACGTATTATTCAGTTTATTAACAGTTTGTGTACATTTCTTGATTTACAGTCCAAACAGTGTCAGAATCTGAAGAAACATGAGGAAGTAGAGCTAAGTATTCATATATAGTTATGTGCGAATCGTTTTGAAAAAGTAGTTTGTAAAATCCCAACCACTGTGGAACTACCATATCTTCATTCTCAGAGTCGGCCAGTCTGCACATGCACCATGCAATATTATGATATTTTATGTCGTAGTTGAGGCTTTTACCCTTTTCAATTATAAGGTTCTTGTTTTCTTCAGGTTGTACTTTTTTTACGTTTTCTACTGAATGAAATTTATCAGGAATAGTCACTTTCACTTTATATGGCAAAAATCCAAAGTTTTCAGGTAGGACTTCATTTATTGGACCTCTCTGAAATACGGCCATTTGGGTTCCATGAAATGAGGGTGCTTTATTATTTGTTTCTTCTAATCTATCATTGTCCGCCGCAAACTGAACGAATCTGTCGGGTACCAGTTGCCTCGGAATGCTCACGTAATCATTCTCCAAATAGAGCCTAATTTTTTCTTGGGCAATACTATTACGCAACCTTATAGTGTCAATGTAAGATATGGAATGGCCGCAAGTATGTATTGCTTCAACAAGTTTCTTCGATTTCGTTTTCTAATGAACTAAGATTCCTAAGCCAATGTGCTCTAAAGTATATTTAAAATTATGCCCTGGCAAATATTCAATATTTGCGTTTCTTTTATTTCACTGCATGTTTCGTTGCAAACAATAAGACTTATAAGATAATACAAATTGTTTGGAATGTGCTTTCTATATTCATTAATTTTTAAGTTTTTAAATTGAGTATGCCCAGGTATCTCGTTTATTTCAGTTTTTATAATTTGGCAAATCTTGTGCAAAATTTGCAATTTCGACTTCCCACAGGTAAAACTAGACCCTTGGGTTTCAGTCTGCTGCACTATTGTTTCAATAGCTTGTTCTATAGAAAGCTTTTTCAAAATATTCTGGGTTCGTTCTGCCTGATAGATTGCACTAATTCAATATTATCCCCAAGAAACTCCCTAATTTTTTTAACGATAAGTCGATCACTTAGATTTATATTTCCTCCTATTTCTCGATATCTCCTGCAAACTGATGTTGTAGAATAACCTTTACCTTTTTCAAAGCCTTTCTCCATTTTATTAAACACTTGTTCTAGTGCTTCCTTTTCATCAACATCCAATTTTCTTTTGCCACTTGCACTATGTTTATCCTTTATATTCCAAAATTCTGTCGAAACACATAATACATGATATTTTTTTCAGATGCAATCAAATCCTGCTCTCGTATTCTCGAATAAAATATCATATATTGTTTTGCGCTATGTCTTTAATTTTGTTTTCCATGTTATTGGTCATGACCTGGGATAGCTTTTGATTTCGTAAACGTTTTTGACAAAATATACACTTATTTACATCAAATGCAGTTGTATACGTAAGGCACGTTTTTGGAACGATTCAGTGTGGAAAAGATCAGTATTTCTTTTTGTATATTTTACTAATAATAATAATAGTATTTATTTTCAACAGAAACTAGTTCCATTTACAGGAAATATACGTAACATGTGTGGAAAATAGAAATTAAATAAATATAACAAGCGTGAACTTAAAGTAACCAGTACAGTTAGAACATTAACAACATATAATTGCAACTGATAACAGCAGATATCCTAGATATTAAAATTACCTTAGGCTTAGTAATAATTATTAGACATAATCATTCACTAATTTACGGAATTGATTAAATGATATATTAAACAAATCCAAGTCTAGCTCCAACAGCCTTGGTAGTGTAATGTTTAGCGTGCTGGACTTTCACCCAAACGGCCCGAGATCGACTCCCGGTACCGGCAGATCTGGTTAAGATTTTCTGCAGTTTTCCTTAGCTGTAACACAAATGTGGAATTTGCGCTGTTCCATCTGTAAGTCGGCTGCAGCCGCACGTAGGGCCTACGTAATAATAATAATAATAATAATCGCCCCCTCCCTCCCGCACAAGCTTATAGCTTCTGGGGCCTGGTCTCCAGGTTATGGGTTGTAGCAATTATTATTAATTATTATTATTATTATTATTAAGTTATTAAAACGCCTTTGAGCTGCCAAAATGGGAGCCATAAGGCTTTAACTCATATGCTTATACTAGGCAATATTTATGGAACTGGTATAAGTCTTATAACAGTTTTTGTGCCAAGGTATATCTCTCTCTTTTAACTCACTGAAATTTCAAAATATATGAAACAGAGTGGGGTCTTTTCCTTGACAAATTTCCCTACGAACTTTCGTATATTCAATAAATCGTTTTTTGAAATTTCTTTTGATATTAATAATTTTCCTTTCTTTTGGCAAATAATACATGGTTGATAATTAAAAATCGTTTATTAATGAAAACTATAGCAGTTATCAATAAGTGGGGGGTAGGGGGGCGGCCAAAACGCGTACCAGCCTGCCAGTGCGCAAGATCTACCTTGAGCCACCCCTGCAAAAGAACTGATAAAAAGGGCTATAATAAATTTTAAATATCGATTAGGTCATTGCCTGGCAGTCAATGGAGCTTTCAATAAAAATTAATTTTCTTGTTTGTTTGTTGTAGTTGTAAGATTTGCATAGCATACTTGCAACATTGACCAAAACTGATAACCAAGCTCTACTAGATTAATTTTTCTACAAACCAGTTCTCATTTTTTGATGTTTAAGTTTCTCTCTTTTTTTTTCTAAAATATTTTTCTAATTTAAACTTTTTTTTTCATTATGATAAAATAGCATTACTAATTATTGAAGAATAAACACTTATCAAACATACGGGTGCCATTTGAAAAATAAAGTTGGTTGCTATAGCAACAAAATCGGGATAAACGAAAAAACTTTTGTATTTAGCATTTGTTTGTAACTCCTCAAATTAAAATATTACAACCATTATTTGATACTTTTGTTACACTCTGTATATTATGTTATCATGAAGGAGTAATTTGATATACCTCCCTCTCAGAATTAAACAGATAAAATTTCTATAATTTGTTATTTATCTTATCTAAGATAAATAATGTTCGAAATGCATTTTCAGTGACTATTTTATAAAGTACTTACTTAGACTTAGTCCTATTCAACAATAAGCGATTAATTTATTTTAGTTGCGTAATTAGCACCTAGCTAGCAGCTATGTGTAGGTGTTCCGGGATATCAGATTAAATTATTTCTTTTTCAATAAAGGCAATGTATTGATGCTTAACGTTAATGCAGGGTGACTCACGTAAGATGGCCCTTAACGTTATCTTTGAAACTGTAAGAGTTACAAAAAAAAGTTAAACACCAAAGTTGGTTGGTATAAAATATATTTTAATTTTATATTTTTGTATATACAGGGTGAATCGTTTTGCTACAATCTACTACTTTCAACTTTTTTATTTTAAATGGAACACCCTGTAGATCTTTACACTTTTTGATTCTACACTTTATTTTAAGTATTTTTGGTTAATGCATATACCTATCCAGAAATTCGGTACAGTTTTTGAGCAAATCCAATTTTTCAAATTTTCTTTTGAAAATACAACTTTTCTTAAAAAATATATTTACACAATGCAAGTTACATTTAACTAATAATTATAATAATACACGACGTTTATAAATATCTAAATCTTTTCATAAATTTACTGTTGAATAATTTAGAGGGTGTTCAATCCACTATCCCAAACATACTAATCCTCGAACATAACAATTTCAACCACTCTCTCACCCTGTATATTTATATTTCATATGATTTAGCTGTGGGGTATCTGCCAATTGATATATATTTTTTCTATTTTATAAATTAAATTTTAAGTACGCCCATTGTACTCACGTTACATTAAAAATACTAAACAAGCAAATAGATTTTTTTTTGACATGGCAAACTGGCAGAAACAAAAAAAAACAAAAAAAAATTGTAAAAACAAAAACAAGTGGCTGAACTTAAGGCTGTTCTGCAGTGTAGTGAAAAGTACCCAAACAATGTAATCGTTTTTGGGACTTGTTTTTATAAATTAAATTCCAGAAAATACAGTAAAGGACTTCTTATATAAATATACAGTAGGCAGTTTCTATATTTTATGAAAATTTGGTTCAAACAGTTAATATAAATTAATTTAGAAAAAAAAATTATAATCGTTTTTCTCAACGGGTAATACAGCCAGGATTGTGGTTTAAGTTTTTTTTTGCCAAAATATTATTTTTTCTACTAGGCTATTATTATCAATTATGAAGGGGTAATTTGATATACCCCCTTTCAAAAATAGATAAAATTTTTATAATTTGTTATTTATTTTTTCTAAAATAAATAATGGTTCAAAATGCATTTTCAGTGACTATTTTATAAAGTACTTAAAAGATCAATTCATTCAATGGCTGCCAATAGAAACATTACCTAACAAAGATATCCTTTTCAGCATGACGTTATTGACTATCCTATTTTAATGGTTACAGAATTGGATAAGGGCGACCGTATATGGAACTGCTCTAATTCCACTGGGACTAATTATGATTCGTTAATGCATAAATCCAAAAAATAAATTTGATTAATTAGAGGAATGTATCTTACTAACTAACTGACTACTAACCTACAGCTGCTGCCGTTACGCAATAGATATACTATCTTTTTTAATGCAAATTTAAGATTATTACGTATCAAGATTACCTGTTTGAAAAAACTAAGGTTATAAGTGAAAAATTGGAAGATAACCTCATTTTTCGCCAATTTAACAAGATGCGACACCGGCGCATCTATTAGGTGAAGCATAAGAGTAGTCGGTAAGTTAGTTTTTCAGATCCTTATAAGGGCCCTTACCTTCTATCATAAAGGTTATGTAGCAATTGAAATAGTTACTTGACCTTTTTTTAATGAAATTATTATCTTGCAACTTGATAGCAAGAAATTCCCTGTAAAAATAAGATTTTAAAAAGTAGCAAATCCAAATCAATAAATTGTATTGTAGTTTATTGTTTATTTTACATTTATACTTAAATTTATTAAACATTAGCATTACAATTCATAAAATAGTACAATAAATGCTTGAATTACAGTATAAAGTTCCGTTACCAACTGAACTATAAAAAGAGATAATCTGACAATATTACTGGCCAAAGGCACCATCTGCATTAAAACCCCGACTTTTTGTAAGAACCTGATATTTCCGACTTTTTTTTAATCTCAGGGCTTCTATACTTCTCATAAGCTGCAGAGAGCGCCTGCAAAACTGGCCCCACATATTCGAGGGATCTTTTTTGTAAGTTTTTTCTAGGACTGGCGTCGGCTGCAATAAATCGATCTACGTAAGTAAAGAGACCTTCGTCACAACTTCCAAGAAGGTAGCAAATCTTGTAGGTAATTAAAGGCATAACAAGCGCCGTAAACACCGTTAGTCCTGCCGCCACCACCACCACAGCAGTCACAGTTGCTATTATGTTGTAACTATTCCAGGTAATGGGGTGTTGGGGCAGCTCTAAAAGCTGCGTTTTAGGGTTGTTGTTGTCGTCCCTGCTGTTAACGTTATCGGCCAGGTTATTATCGAGTTCTTCTGCCGCTGTTAGGGCACATAACAGGAAAAAGAACGTTAAGACCCTTACAATCGCCATTCTAGAATCATTTAAAAAAAATTTATGTTTATTGGAATTTTTAGATCTGCAATGTTATTTTTAAATATCAAGAGCAAATGGAAAAACAGATTAAAAACAACTATAAAAACTCCCTACAAATAGAAACTCACAGCCACCACCCACATACCCTCGGATTGCTTCAGTCATAAATTCTAGTACAAAAGAGATAAGGCATTGTTATCTTGAGATTCACTAAATATTATCAAAAGTAAGGTACAACCTTTTTAAAATACTTTTGTAAAGAAACTCCCTAATTTATCTCTTGACAACATAGCTGAATATTGTTGCTCTCTTTTGTAAAACAAGTTTACAAAGTCAGCCTTTTCTTTTTAAATAGATTATACAAGGGTAGAATTTAATTTAAAACATTAATTACGTTCGTCACAATCTTTATACTATTTTTACTCATTCTTACTTTAATTTACTGCTATTCCATGCAATGGTACGACAGTGGCTTTTTACATTTTGTTGCTACAATGTATACAGTTCAGCTAATTACAAACCACGTCAGCTTTTGTAATATTACACAATTTGTTGTGTGTGCTTCGTGCTTTTTTAATTACTAATTTTAACACTGTTAGTAAACAAAAATTGATTCAAAAGTCCTGAACGTAAATAGATAAGAGTTCCATATAGTGTTTTACTTCAGAATTGAAAAGTGAATAACCCGGTATATTTCTTATTTGTTACATGATTGAGTGCACAGTTTTAGTGGTTAAAAAAACCCTCAAAATATATGTTAAACTAAAAACAAAACTAATAACTCGAAAGAACCAAGACTATTTGAAAAACAGTGTTGCCAGCGTAGGCACTTCCAGGCCCGGATTAACCTCCTCGGCGCCCTGAAGCTCTTAACGGCGGGGGGGGGGGAAATTCCCCGCCAAATTTATAAATAAATATAAATAGGATAGAATCAAATAATGTTTGTTTAATTATCACGTATTAAAACAATTATTTTTCTAAAAATTCCCCCCCCCCAAATAATTCTCTGGATCCGCCCCTGATTTAAGGATAATAAAACGAATTATAATTATTACTACTTTTGCTTTAACAAATCAAACTCGAAACAACCATTTGAAAATGTATAAGAATTTCGATACCAACAGGAATAGTAGAATGGAACTTTAGAGTTCCAGGAAGCCTTCTGGAGCTGATAAATCGCTGGTTCAAAAATCCAACATGTGCTTCAAATTCAATTATAATTTTCAGCAAAACCTACCTTTTTTTAATATTAAGTTTATCAACATTTTGTTGCTCTTTCGTTTCGCAAAAGTTGTAACTTTTGTTGTATCGAGTTTGATTTGTTAAAACAAAAGTAGTAATAATTATAATTCGTTGTATTATCATATAATATATACCTACAATAGGTTTGCTCGCAACTGCGTCCCGTGGACTTCGGATAATTCTAGTAGCAGTGTGTAAACTGTATACGCACGACTACAGAAAAAATGTCTCAACTTATAATTCTATTGAGATACCAAGTTGAAATTTTATTACAATGATAAGGATATATCATGCAATAGTTGTGTTTTTTTCTGGAGAAAATTAATGGAACATTTTGAGAGTCACATTCGCTGTTCTTAATTACATAACATTACATACAATAGTTGAAAAAAATTAATGGAACCGATTTTGAGAAAAGTCAAAATTTGTTAAAAACCTAGGTAATACACTATGTTACAAATGTTGGAAAAACGAACAAAAATTACCTTAGATAGTTCATTTCATTCTCATTCAAATACAAAAAACCCGACCTTCCTAACTAATACGAAAGCCGAGTAAATAGCATTTGAATATAGGCATGTACGTTTAAAACTGAAAAAAATAAACCTCTATATCTCACGAACGCACTGTGGGGCCGATACGTCGAAACTTGCGACATAAATAGGTAACTCGTAAGATCATTACCATTTTCAAAATCTTTATTATTTATGAAGTTAATAATTAACTATTACTGCAATAACTACACTCTAAAAAATTACCGGTGAATTATACCCTAAAAAATGGAGGCAACTATGTTACCTCCATTTTTTGGGGTAAATTTACTTCAAAGTGTAATTTTCATAGGAAGTGGGGAAATTTCAACATTAGGTTAAATTTGCATTGTAATGTTACCTTTTTAAGTAAATTTACAGATTAAAATTACAATCTCAATGTAATTTTACATTTTAACATTAAAACACCTGTGTAAAGTTACATGGCAAAGTTAATATTTCATGGCAATAGTACTTTTCAGGGTTAAAATACAAATGTGAAAATACTTCTTGAATGTAACGATGACTTGCGAAAGTACTTGCAAATTCAATCGTTCCTCTGAATATTACTTACATAGGTAAAGGAATTGTATGAAACAAAATAAAATCAAAGTAATTTTTATTGAACGTATGTACTTATATAAAATATAAGACATTAACAGAACTTCTTTTCAGGGGCTTTCGGAAATATTTGGTCTCTCAAAGACATTCAGATAAAGTTTCGATTCCACCTAGAAAATTAAAAAATTATAAATTATATAAACAATTATACTACACGAGTACCTTTCTCAATTACAGTTATGCTAGTTTATTTCGAATTCTTCAATTTTTGATTCATCCTAGAAAAACATTAAATTAAATATTTTTATTTTATTGCTTTAAATTTGTAATTTTAACATATAGGTACTTACCGATTATTATTTTTTAACTTCTACTATAAAATAAAATTCTTCCCATCTTCGGTCATACGTGTAAATATTTGCCTTTATTAAATGCGCACTACACTACAACGAAAAACAAAATATTAATGAGCAACAGAATGAACACTTCGTTCGATATCGATAGAGTACGCCTCGCCGAAATCATAAAAGAATGGTACACACCATTCCGACCATTCCCCAAAAAGCCTATTTGGACTGTTCATAATGGATTCCTGAATTCTTTCACGAAACGAAGGTCACAAACAAGTGCGATCAGCGAAATATTAATTAAGGGTAAATATTAAGGGTAAAATTACACTATTCTTGTTCAAGTTCATCTTATCTTTAATATTACACTAAAAATGAATTAAGTTATTGAGCAATTATACATTTGTAAGGAAAAAATTGTCTGAGTTATGTAAATTTATATTATGGATAGTGATTTTAACCAGTTCAATGTAGTAGAATTACTTATATTTGTATAATTTTACATAATTACAGGGCATTTTACCACAAATAGTAAAACTACTAAATGTATAGGTAAAATTAATTTTAGGGTAAAAATACCGCAAATAATAGCGAAAAGTTACCTCTTTCCCAAGGTAATTTTACCTCATTTTTTACAGTGTACAGATGGTCACTAAAATTTTATGTAATTATTATATATTTATATTGATACCTGCTTTAAACGTGCACTGTAAAAAATGAGGTAAAATTACCTTGGGAAAGAGGTAACTTTTCGCTATTATTTGCGGTATTTTTACCCTAAAATTAATTTTACCTATACATTTAGTAGTTTTACTATTTGTGGTAAAATGCCCTGTAATTATGTAAAATTATACAAATATAAGTAATTCTACTACATTGAACTGGTTAAAATCACTATCCATAATATAAATTTACATAACTCAGACAATTTTTTCCTTACAAATGTATAATTGCTCAATAACTTAATTCATTTTTAGTGTAATATTAAAGATAAGATGAACTTGAACAAGAATAGTATAATTTTACCCTTAATATGTTTTTAACCGTTGAGATGCTATTTCGCTGATCGCACTTGTTTGTGACCTTCGTTTCGTGAAAGAATTCAGGAATCCATTATGAACAGTCCAAATAGGCTTTTTGGGGAATGGTCGGAATGGTGTGTACCATTCTTTTATGATTTCGGCGAGGTGTACTCTATCGATACCGAACGAAGTGTTCATTGCTCATTAATATTTTGTTTTTCGTTGTAGTGTAGTGCGGATTTATTAAAGGCAAATATTTACACGTATGACCGAAGATGGGAAGAATTTTATTTTATAGTGGAAGTTAAAAAATAATAATCGGTAAGTACCTATATGTTAAAATTACAAATTTAAACCAATAAAATAAAAATATTTAATTTAATGTTTTTCTAGGATGAATCAAAAATTGAAGAATTCGAAATAAACTAGCATAACTGTAATTGAGAAAGGTACTCGTGTATAATTGTTTATATAATTTATAATTTTTTAATTTTCTAGGTGGAATCGAAACTTTATCTGAATGTCTTTGAGAGACCAAATATTTCCGAAAGCCCCTGAAAAGAAGTTCTGTTAATGTCTTATATTTTATATAAGTACATACGTTCAATAAAAATTACTTTGATTTTATTTTGTTTCATACAATTCCCAGAGGAACGATTGAATTTGCAAGTACTTTCGCAAGTCATCGTTACATTCAAGAAGTATTTTCACATTTGTATTTTAACCCTGAAAAGTACTATTGCCATGAAATATTAACTTTGTCATGTAACTTTACACAGGTGTTTTAATGTTAAAATGTAAAATTACATTGAGATTGTAATTTTAATCTGTAAATTTACTTAAAAAGGAAACATTACAATGCAAACTTAACCTAATGTTGAAATTTCCCCACTTCCTATGAAAATTACACTTTGAAGTAAATTTACCCCAAAAAATGGAGGTAACATAGTTGCCTCCATTTTTTAGGGTATAATTCACCGGTAATTTTTTAGAGTGTGCTTTAAAAATTTGAATATTTCTCTAATTGGAGCATATTTGTGGACCTATGTATAGATTTTCTTGCATTATGATATTAGATGGTCTTTACTCATTACTTACAGTATTTATTTTGTTTAGTTTATTAATTGTGTACATCGAATATTTAATGAAATTATTTATCTGGTAACAAGATGAGTAATTACGTTACTTGAATATTTTGGTGATAATAAGCCGTTATCAGCTTATATTATTTTAAAAATTTTAGATAGTTGCAAAGCGATTTCTATGAACGAAAAGAACATACCTTTGTACATATAAAAATTGAAAATAAACTGAAAAACGGTATATGGCTCCACACAGAAATGCTTCATTCTTATAGTACCTACCTACTACTTAAGAAGATTGAAAGTACCGTTTTACTTAGATTTTCAAACACTTTCAGGAAAGTTCAAACAATAGAAGATATTTTTTTGAAATATGTACAGAACAAATACATACTATATCCAATAGTTAAAAGTATTTTAGTTTCCGAAGAATAACTTTAAACTGATGAAAATGTTCTCCATAGAGTCAATCCCCAGTATCATTAACTAACAAAACATATCGCTAACACTAATCCTATAAGCTAATGTCAAATTTCTCTGTCATCATTGGCGTATTCTGTTTGACTTTTTCATCAAAAACTGTTTCAATATATATTATCAAAGTTAAAAAAATGGTAAACTAACTAATCCCATAGAAACTCTTCATCTTAATTTCTATCTTCTTCTTCATCTTCGTTTTGTAAACCATCATCTTCATCAGAACGCGTTTCCTTGATCCCATATTTGGTTCTTTCAACAATTTCTGGATATCGTCATTCGTATCGCGAATTGTTTTCTTTCGAGGAATTGGTCGTAAGTCTGTGCAGACTAGATCCGAAGATACAGTATCAGAAGAATACATTATGTATCAAGTCTCTGATGGTTACCGTTCTAATAATTTTCAGTGAATGTTTTTCACGAAAAGCTCTAACATCTTTCATCTAGTGTTTCTTCTGATAATAAGCCCAAGGGAAGGATAGCATTTCGAGCAATATCTGCAGAAGATCTGTGAGAAGAAGATGAAGACTCTCTTCATTATCTGGCAATAAAAACATTTCAACTAACCGCTTGGAGTATTTTTCTAAAAACCTTATTTTTATATAGTGGCATTCTTTGTATGTACTTTTGTTTAACGAAATTCAAAAAGGTATAAGTGATATTTTTAAGATCATTTAATATTTTTCCATCAGATACTCCTTGGTATTGAACTTTTGAAAGGGTAGAACTGTATACAGACTCTATTAGTGTTTCGTCTCTTTGTTCTCCTTTAAATGAAATCAACTCCACTGATTTCCTTCTAGTCACCATTCCGTACATCTGCATAGAAAAAATTGAATTACTCCAAAAAGTGGAAAAAGGTGGAAATAATATTTTCATGACATGAAGGAACAAACATTAGGCTATCGTTTAATGCAGGTAGCAAACTTTGAACTATTGTACTTTTTTTGTATCTCAAAATGAAAATGATTTTTACGAAATTTTAAATGAACATGAAAAATTAGTCAATTTGTCTACTATTAATATTAATTCTAATTTTATAAAAAACCGGCAAGTTATTATAGAGAGATGTAAAATACTTACCAATATATATTTTGTTTAATATATATAAACTTAGAACTAAAATTGTAACACTAAAAACGGCGTTTAATTCGCACCTACTTCACACCTTTAGCAAGTTCTAACTTCAACGTCTAACTGTACACAAAATAATAAACCCCTACAGATGTGACTAATATTACCAAGTACTACAATTATGGTACTTCTAAGAAAAAACATGAAAGTGGGTAAATATTAAAGTTCATTTTTCTCATTTTTGTCGCAAGTTTAGATGCATCGGCCCCATAGTGGAACGGTGTATTTATGGGCAGTAATATTTGAGCTTTATATAAGGCTTGCACAGGGTATTACGTAAACAAAATATTAAAAAAATCTATGAGGGTACCGCGCCAACTTTGGTCGAATCGGCGTGGAATGTATCTATACCACGTGTTCCATACATTTTCTCGTTGTAGAGAACTTCTGAAACTCTGAAAACACCTCATGACATTTTGAAATATTTTTCCATGTATGATCAAATATAAAGCAAATAGTACAACATAGTAGGCCTTGTTTAATCGTAAAAGTCGTTACGAGAATTTGTTCTGGACCACTTAAAAACCCCAAAATCAAATTTTGGTTAAAAAATCTTAAATAATAATTGTTTTAAATCATTACTAGAAAATTATTATGTTTTTGTTTAAAAGAGTGTCATATGGAAACTGACAACAAAACTTTATTTACTCTTAAATGTCAACTAAGCGTGCCTATTTTTTAGTGCCTTAATAAGGTGTGTTGGTATTTTATTTAACAAAATGCCGAAAGATTCTTATCCGACGTTGGAAAAGTAAAAACAACCCGTTTGGTTAGTGATAATAAGAATAACACTAGCTTACGGCTTTTCCTCTAAGTAAATGAAAATCAGTTGCTAACGTATTTTTGTCTGCTGAATCTAAATCTGATTTTATAAAAATTTTATCACGTCAGGATTTTAAGATATTGGGGAAAAAGAAAACAAAATTTAATATCAATAAATATACCGTATTTCAGAAAAATTTAAAATGTTTAGTACTTAATTTTCGTTTTTTGTATGCAAATTGATCATTTCCTTTACAAGCAACCAACAATAATCCCCTATCAACTTTTCGTTCCACCATCGTTGATAACCGTATCTATAGTTCACATACATTGATGGAAGCGCTCTCCTTGTTCGTCGTTTACGGCACCTAAATTTTCCTGGGAAATATCTAAGTGAGAATTTAAAAAATGAAATTTTAGTGACATTTTAGCATCCATTAAATCGGGAAAAAAATGTAATTATCGCTTCTTTCGTTTCCCAGGAAATACCACATTCTTTAGTGACGTCCATGACGCAGTTTCTTTTCCCGATAAACAGTGTTCAAAGTTTTGATCTTGAAATATTTTTCTTATTTCTGGACCCACAAATTTAATATTCCCTCCTTTAGTTTAGCTTCTGTTATGTTATGTTATGGGAAAAGTTTTCGCCAAGTGTGAAAATGCTGCGCTATTCTAAAGTAAGGTCTTTACAAAATTCTTCATAAGCCCCAGCTTGATATGCGGAAGGGGGGGGGGGTAGAATTATCTTCTGTGGATTAACTGAAGGCTTATATTTAACATTCATCTGAATAGTCCACATTTCGCTTAGTTTTCTTGTTGTGTCCAATAGCAGTCTGTTGCATGATTAGATGCTTCGCTCCATAACATCGGCCGACCAAAGTTCAACTTTACATTTTCACCAGAAGTCCATCCACTTAGAATTATTCTACAATTACTACAGAGAACATGTGATACCCACTTTTTATCCTGATTGCAAACTGCAAACACAAAGTAGTGAAGATATGCGTGTTTGATCGCTTCAGTAATGTTTCCTTGTTTCTACCTGTTTTATCCACGATGTCGTAACGCAAACGTAACTGACAGACATATGTTTGGGTTCATGTAAGACATTTTAGCACATACCGAATGCAGAAATCTTCATAAAGTATTCACATTTCATATAAATACTGTACTTTATGTACACAATCTGACTGTTGATGCAGGTAAACGATTGACGAATCACATCTCGAATACCTGATGTGATAAGAGCATTTCTGATTTCGGGATTGATTTTAGGAAACAAAAATACTTTAGAAAACGCTACAAGAAGAATGCACAGAACTTTTCTACAAAGAGAAATCTAGCCTAAGGATAATAGCAGAAAACATTTCATTTGTCTCTTTGGGACTTTTTTGGGACACGTGGTATGTAATGATGGTTACTGAGCAAACCCGTTCGAACCCACATACACGAGAACGATACTGGATTCAGGAAATATTTTTCAGTTCTGGAGTCGATTTTATGACCTAAGATGCCTGTAATGAAATTAAAAACAATAATTTAAGGAATTCTAAAAAAGAAAAAGATATATTGCGCATACAGCAGTTTAAGTAAGTATTTAAGAAGAATAAACAATTACCTAATCACAAAACATCTACACGGGTAGAAACTGGCAACAGTATTAACAAAGATAACAACAGTGAAGAAAAAACGAAAAGGGATGATAGATTCAGTTATGACTTTGTTAGAAAAACTTAAGTTAACAGAAGATAATACAAGTATTCGAAAAGGTCAACATTTACAAGAATTTAAAGGGAATCAAAATCAAACAGCAAAATTAAAAGAAGCCTTTCAACTATTGACTATTAAGCCGCCCGCGCCACACATGTTTTGAACACGAATTTTTGTTATTCGGCAAACGCCTACTATTAGTGTGGATGGACGATTTTAGCTAAATGTTCGGGACTCGCCAAACATTTCCCGCTACGTCGGAAAAATTGACACGATTCAAAGGAAGCGAATGTTTCCCTTTTTCCGAATTTGGTCTCCATCCACACATTCGTTCAAATGTTTGTAAAGCGTTTGATGGTTTTATAATGCAACGAGTAAATAAATATTGTTTTGATTTTGGAACCATTATCTAAGTACATTTTTTTAATTGTGTGTCACCATCCGCCATCTTCGACTTCTAGGCTTTCTTTATTTATGTAGTAGGATGTACGCAATAAAAGCATATAAACATTATAAAGGCACGTGCTTCGATTATCACATTATTGTTATTACGGCGAAACCATGAAAATAATATTATAATTAATAACTTATTAATATTAATAATAAAATATGTAAAATATTTCACTATTGGTAAATAATTCGCAAGTAGCAAACATTCGGAATTCGACAAATACCGCATGTGTAGCGCCGTCCTTACCTTCAGTAAACGATTAATATTCAAATTAAGCAAGCAAAGTAACTAATCAACGTTTTGAGCTCATATTTTGTACCAAAGAAATTATAATTGTATCCAGTTTGTGTTTTAGGTGTTCAGCATTAAAATTTAAATATTGTTACATAGTGTTGCCAAATTTCGAGAATCACAGATTTTCTTAATTTCTTTGTGAAACACCTTGTATATTATTAAATCCGCAAAAAATACTATTCAAGTACTGTGTACTAAATCAAGTATTTAAGACATCGCACTTTCCAGATAGGGACTGTGGCGCGTCTATCGAAATCAGGGGCGACTCCAGGGAGAGGGCCTTGCCACCCCTACTCGAGGTTTTGTTCAATTCAGAGCCATTGAAGTGGGCATTGGAATAGTCATAGGAAGACTTCCTAAAAAAGGGAATTGACTCTTGAATTCGTTTTATAAGGATTATACTATCATTATTATTATTACCATACAATGTGGAACAAAAGTATGAAAACCTATAAGGATTTCTCGAACGGCTTACACGACCGAGGCGAGTTTTGAAACACTTCATTTAGATAATATACCGGATTCAGAACTGATAAGTTCAAAACTAGCTAAAAAGTCCAGTGCCCCCCTCGGAAATTCGGTCTGGAGGGAAATGACTAGTCAAATCAACCGATTTAGTAGTGTTTTTTGCTATATGTATGATAATGATACCCGCCTTCTGAATAGTATCTGTTAATATAGGCGGCCGCAGAAATCTTTCAAGGGAGGCAAGCCTAGAATAAACGGGATGCCAAGGGGAAGGTAAGCCTAGAATAAACGGCATGTTATACAAAATATTTCAATAAAATCCAAATTGTTCAACTTCCAGGGAGGGGATTAGTGCCCCTCCTTGTCCCCTTTGCGGGCGCTTATGTTAACTATCAAAAAATATTTTAAGAACACAATAAATTGCAACACATTGTTTTTATTTGCCTAACGTTATTTAAAATTTAATACAGTTTACTTAAGAACAGAAACATTTTCTGTCCAATCAACTGCAATAAAATGAGACCCAATTTTTGATTGGGTCCTAAGGTTGCAGATAGGATCTAAAAGACAAAAAGAATTAACATAAAGGTATATAGAGCTCAATATGTAGTTCCGTTAATCAAAATGAAAATGAAAATATTATGTGCAATTATGTATACAGGGTGTTTCAAGCAACATTCCCATAACCAATATTTCGGAAAGTAATAAAGATATTCTAATGGCATTTGATTTCTATGTAAAGTCAGCAGGGAGTATAAATTATTAATTATTAAGAATATTTTTGATTTAGGGTAGTTTGAAGCTTTTATCATTCGATTAAGCACTAAATCTTAAATAAAAATTATTCTATTTATTAAAAATTAATATCTGTAGCAGTTTTTGTGATATTTTCATTTTTTATGTGACTTTTCGATTTTGAAAGTATTTTTCTATTATTTCTATATCTTTTAAAAATATTAGTTATCGAAGGTTTTTTTGCTTGTTATTATAGAATAATGTAATGTAATGTGGTAGTAAAGCATATTTATTTAACATCACTTTTAATACCGGTTTTACCCGAAATTACTTTAAATGGTAAAATTTAAAGGAGGCAACCTATACATTAATAAACAAAATAAAAGTATTTTATCCAAACGCCTTTTGAGGCAGAACCACATAATGCTACCTCAAAATAACATCAAATTCTTACATTTTTGCAACAACAAACATAAATTAGACATTTTAAAAGCTTTTGAAATATACAAACACAAACGCCCACTACCTTTAATGAATGAATAAACTGAACTTAGTAATTTTCCTTTATTAAAAGTGTTGTATCTACGTGCATATTTTCTCTGTATTTATTCTTAGCAACGTGTTAGTCTATCAATCTTATCTTATCTGCCTTTGATAATGGCATTTAATGTTAAAACAATTGTCAGGTTACAAATTTAATAAAACTTGTGAAACTTTTAATTAATCTTTTTTATTTTTATTATATTTCATGATTATGGAATTCCACAAAGTAAGGCTGGAGAAAGTAAAACAAGTATTTTTATTTGCTATAAAATTCTTTAATACAGATTATCTATCTCTAAAGTTAATAAAATACGATGAAAGTTAACAAAAAAGTATAGAAGTTCTAAGATATGTTGATATCATGTGTTCAACAATTATTTTTTCGTTTAGGAGTGGCTATGGATTATAAAATTATTTATTTGCAAGATTGGCAATAGTTTTAAAATCAATTATTTAATGATTTTGAAGTTTCAATAATTGTTCACCACATGATATCTCTGAATTGACGTTTTTTGCTAATTTTCATTGTTTTAATAATTTTAGAAGTAATCTATGGTCGAAAGTTTAATTAAAAAGTACTTTTGCTTTGTTAAGTGATGTATGGTATATTTCATTTAACAAGCAAACCGATCTTACAGAACCAACAACACCGAATAAATTATAGCAATTTTAAACTTGCTTCCAACATACAAAAAATACATAAAAAGTGGAAATATCTCAAAAACTACTATCTAGATTTTCATAAATGGAAACCGATTTATTCAAAATTTAATGATTAATTGAATAGCAACAATAGCAAAGCTTTCTCGATCAACTGAAATTCCCTGTTTAATAAGAATAAATGCCATTATAATATTATTGTAGAAATACCAGAAGGCATTTTGAGTAAAAAGTTGGTTAGTGAGCTACAACAGTTTGAAGTTTTGATAACTTTATTGTTTGTTTAACTAATATCTTTCTTTTGGACTTTAACTATAGGTATCTACTTGTATTCACTGAAGGTCACAATTTCCAATGGGGTTGTATAAGAAATTAAATTTGATATCTAATACTTTACTGACGACTTTACTAACACAAACGTACAGTTTTATAGTTTATTAAAAATAAATTTATTACTAAAAACATAAAAATTAATCAATCTGCTATCTGAAAGGAGTATACTAATCATGGTGCAGCCTTCTAAATCATATATGTAATTGTTTTTCTAATGGTATACCTTAGCAAGACTGATAAAATAGATCTAATAAATAAAAAAAAAATTTAAAATGTATCTACCCTTGTATATACCGTATGGCCAAAATTTCCTTTATTTGAATAAGTCATTTGATAAATCTACAAACCGGCTTAAATTCTAAATTTAAAAAAAAATAAAAAATATAGAAACAGCAAATACCACTCACCTGTATGGTTTCTGGAGAACAAATAATGCACAAGATTTGGCAAGTAACTAAACTTTCAAAATGTACCTGTCACAACTACCCTACCACAGGTAAAAAGATTAAACCCTTACTTCTTGGAATTTACTTCTGGAACTTCGCTTTACTAATCCGTCAAGCTGTATACATTTGCTAATTGCAATGCATCGCCATCAAGATTTAAACACTATTTGATTTGTCTAGTGACCTTAAATAATTATAAATCCTCTAACTAACTAACAGTAACGAAACTAGAAAATAATTGCATATAACTATTAAATTTACGCACTACAAAGATAAGTCATTTATTACCAGCTCGAATACACTCTAATCTTATTTACCTAGCAAAGTTATTGCAGCCTGACGTCACTTCGATCCAGGATTCAACAAGCCTTTATACTTGAAAATCGTCCTGATCGAGCCACATGACGTAGGTGTTGGTGTCCGAATTAACCAAATTATGGCAAATTATGGATTAAAAATTTGAGAAATTTGTTAATTTGCCACTAATACAGTGATTCTCAACCTGTGGGGTACGCCCTATTAGGGAAGCGTAACACAAGGGGGTCCGCGAATACTTGAAAAAAAAAGACAAAAAAATCGACTTATTCAAACCAAAATAACAAAAGACTCATTATTTTAATACAAAAATAAAATATCACCTTTATAAATAGGGAAATACATACAGGGTGTCCATTTACACTGTCATTTAGGTACAACCCTGGACTACATAACTGCAAAATATATGTATTTTACTTGTTTTAATAGTAATACAATAAACTATTTTGTTACGGTAGACCGGGAGCAGATTTCAGACATTCTTATGAATATCTTGGCAATACTGCAACGGAAATTAAAAATCATAGATTGTTAGAAAGAAAATTTCAGGCTAAACTCAAATATGTAAAAATATATAACGTATTCGATTTAACAAAAAAATCAACTTTTTCTTCACTATATTTTTGTACACACCCTGTATACACAAAAATATTTTCTAAATATGCATCATGGTAGCACAGTAACATTTCCAAGATTAGATTTTCCAGAAAATTGATAATATAATCATAGGAGAGAAATCCCGCATTAAATGAACATCCTGTATAAGTAACACAAAAGGTAACTTACGGTGTGGGCAACAGCGTTCTCAAATCTGGCGTAATTTCTCTATTTGTAAGAAATTTTAACATTGTTGCCGCGTATCAGCAACAAATAAAAAAACATATAAAACAATATTATAATTCCAAAAATCATAGAAGTGGGGGGGGGGGGCTTAAAACTGATCTGAGAAGTTAGGTACTAAATATTAAAAGGTTGAGAACTGCTGCACTACTACAAAAAATAAATTCATGATTTTTCCTAATTAGAAAGAAAAATGCTGTAACTGTATGGTCATGGTCACACAACAAAAGAGCCTGTATCACAGTTTTTTTATTGCGTTAGTCTGACCGAAAATTTGAATTTGCGTGTTGTGCTCGCTCGGCTCCTCGCAGTAAATTTTGGGGCTAACGACAATTGGGCGGCGGCTGTTAGTGGTGCAGATGTTGGCCTTGATTGTAGTTGATGTTTATGGCATAGTCGGATATTTTGGAATGCCTTCTCTTTCTCTTCCTCTTATCATCGGGACCTCAAAATCCAAAGGTCAGCGCTGGCTTTGCAATGTGTACCATTATTTTATCACAGATTCGTCATACCCAATGACATGTTGTGCTTACTAGAAATACATTTTTAGACATTTTTGTTGAAAGTTTTCTATAAATATCCGTAGTTCCCACATTTGGTCTATTTCGATATAATCTGTAAAATGTAAAAATCTCATGATTTGTTAGAATATTTTCCTCAGTACATTATAACCTTTGACATATGTGTGTATAAAACTATTTAACCGATCAAGGTTATGATAGCGTTTTATTAACGTTGCCCATCTACCTTTCGGTTTATGACACGAATTGAGATACTCTTAATTAGTGCGCAATTGCTAATGCAAATACTACCAGTACACACTGGTGTGAGCAAGGTTGCCTATCCACCCTCCACTAGCTCTCCAGGATAGTTCCAGAGCTATAACTTGCAACACCAGTCGGGTTCCTTCTCCGAAGAGATGGGCCCCTAGCCCAGCATGATGACTACTCCCACAACGTAGTGGGAACAACTGCCCAGTCGAATCCAACCTCAATGCGGCTGGGATTGAAAGGTTATTTGAAGGTAGACCACCCCGGCCTACTATGTTATAGGCCTGATGTGCCCTTGTCAACGCTTTGTTTAATTCTACCTAAGCAGAATCCCGGTATGTACCTGTTAAGGTGAAGTTGTCTTGAGCATGAAAGACTATATATTCGCTTTAACATCCGTTAAGCGCAGTGGCTCTAGACGGTTTCTGTGTATCATACGACTGGAACTGCACAGCCATAGCATAATCTTCATACTTCCGTCACTCAACACAACTACCTGGTGGCATGAAGTTTCCCATTAGCCATATTGGCCATAATAAGACACTTCATTTGGATCTGGATGCACTTCCGGGAGATAAATCTAAGAAGAAACATGATTCTCACTTATATTTTCGTCAACATATATCATCTCTAATGACAGATTCGATCTACCAACTATTTGGTAGCGGCATTCCAGATGCTAATCCAACCCTTCTAGCAGTTTCTGTAACCATCTAACTAACCTAACCTAACCACCCACTCATTTCATTTCTAAGCTTTTTAAATGAAATAAATAATGTGTCCAAACTATACATAAAAAAGGCCCTGTACAGCCCTACGGGATTATACCACAAACTTGAGAAGCAGCTGTTTGTCGGTCACGGTTCTTAGGAATGGGTAGATCCTAAATTCTCTCATAAAACAATAACGATACATTCATCAACAGCACCCGAGGTATATCTGTAGCTAAAAACGCTTTTATAGAAATATTTTTTACACAGCCTTGGACCAGATAAGTTCGTTTGAGTGTTGTTACCCAAAAAATGCGGGTTGCTAATTGGGAAACAGTAACAACTTTAAACTGTAGTTAAGGTCTTTTGTAATGGACGCCAAGAGTCGTCTAAAATAACTCCAGTAATTACCGACAGTATCTGTATCAGTAAATAACCACACATTTGCTTGAACAACACATTGATGAATGGAGTGAGAATTTATGCGAGCGTCTACTGACTGAATGAATTAAAATATGCAATAAGACGCAGGTATCTACTGTTTTATGTAGATCTCCATTTTAGTTTTAAAATTTAATTATTGGAAGGTTTACGAGTTTCAATGCTTTTTAGAATTCAGTATTTTAATGTTTCGTAGATTCAAAGTTTTGAAATATTTATTATATTATTAAAACGGTTTTATGAACATGTTTTACAATATTATAGTTTTTAATGTGTCTTCGGTTCTTCAGTATCTAAGTTTCAATATTCTAAAAGTTTCAGGATTTGATCGGAGATTTTGAAAGTTTCTCGGGTCTTTTATGGTTTGAGTTTCAGATTTACGATTGTTTGGACTACCAGAATATAATTATTTTTAAGAACAATTTCAATATTCAATTAACTATAATAATTCAAGTGCTTCAAGAAGTGGCATAATTTTATTTTTTTAAGTTTCAATACTACTATAAAGTGTTAGATAGTATCTTCAACCAAACAAGTTAGTTACCATAACAACTCATTTTACAAAAAGAAAATAAAATTTTTACAAATTCATTAAGACATTTCGATAACAATTTGTTTTCTTTATCAAGACGTAGAATATACAAATTACAAAGAATTAGACCATTAGTTCTTCTTCTTCTTAATTCTATGCCTTTCTATCGTTAAGTGTAAGGCCATATGTACTTTACTGTTCTTTCGTACACTTTTCTCTTCATCCTTTTCTATCTTATGTCATTTGTCCGATTTCTTTCTATTCGATTCCTTCTCTGTCTGTCTCTTCTTTGATTCCCTCATTCCAGTCTTCCCTTTCAGTTCTCATCATCCATATTTATTCCATCTATTCTTCTTGTTACCGAACCATCTCAATTGTCTTTCTACTAACTTTTCATATATTGGTTTGATTTTGAATTGTTCTCTGATGGTTTCGTTCCTAATTCTGTATCTTGTTGTTTTGTTTTCTATTTTCCTTAAAAGTCTCATGTTCGTTGCATAGATTCTTGATTTATTCCTATTTGTTATTGTCCATGTTTCGTTGCTATATAGTATTGTCGATCTTGCTATTTTCTTGATAACTTCTGTTTGTATATCTTTGGATACTTCTCTTGTACCCAAAACTGTTGTTTTCGTTATCTTGTATACTTTCCCTGCTTTTCCCAGTTTTTCACTTATTTCTTTGTCCATCTTACCATTGTCTTCTATTACTGATCCTAAATACTTATAGCTTTCGACTTATTCATTTTGTACGTTATGTGTTTTCTTTATACTTGATATTATCATGTTTTTTGTTTTGCTCACGTTTATTTCCATACTATACTTTTGTAATTTCTGGTTTAATACGTTTAAGTTAAATTGTAGGTTTTGTTCTGACTCAGCTAAAATGATGTCATCTGCGAACATTTATTGTGACAATTTCACTTCCTCCATCTTCCAGTATCCTATTCTTAGTTTTTTCATTTTGTTTCTTACCTCTGTAATTAACTCGCTAAACTATCCATCGCTAACGTGAACAATAGGGGACTGAGGACACATCCCTGCTTCACTCCTTTTTCTGTTGTAAAATTCTTTGATTCTTCATTGTTTGCTCTACTATATTGTTTATTTTGAACTTGCGACTTTTGACCCTTTTTTTGTTTGTATTTTTCGGTTCGGTCAGTTTTGTACTTAGGTATTTTATAATTCTTTTCATTTCTTTATTCCACGAATCCGTTCTTTTTACATTGTCTTTACTATTTTTGATATCCCACGGCACTCTTTGGCCGACTCTAGCACATCTTCTTAAGATTCTTCCCATTTCTCTTCTATTCCTTTTTCTTCAAACTGTTCTTTCAATTTCTTATCTTCTGTTTCCTGAGATTTCTTTCCCATTTCTTCGTTTTTCAATTTATAACTCGTTATCTTTTCTTTTTCCATTTTCCTTCTTTTGTCGCTTTGTATCTTTTTGTTTTTAAAACTATTAGTTAATTTACAAATGGTTTAATTCTTTGTGATTTGTTTTTGCATATTTTATCGGGTAAAAGTAAGACGGCAATGTTGTTGATTTCTCGAAACTATAAACTAATACCTAAGTAAAGATCTTAGAAACAAAATTCTCAAATAATAGAGAATACCAAACTATAATAAAAATTATTTAACATATGCTATTAATTTTCAAAATTCATCTACAGGAACCTTGTCTGGAACAGCACTTTCCAGAATGCACTACGTATCACTCTTTTTGCTAAACGTTGATAATTTTGCAAAAATAACCGTAATAATCGTTAAGTTATTGAAGCAATTTGACATATGTTCAAGTTACTAACAAAAAAAAGTTGGGTCCCCTCCGCTGTTTGCCCGGTGGGCCCCAATGTCGCAGTCCGACGCTGACAATACTATTGTCTGAACTGCCAGATGCAAGAAGTGTTTAACTACCATATTTAATAATTTTTTTACTCTTGTTCCCAAAGGCTTCCCAAAATGAAACTTAAGCTCTTAAGCAGGGGCGGATTTACCATGGGCTCCGCTAAAGTTTGTTTGAGGCACTCGCACCCTATTGTCAATAATAATATTTTAAGTACATGAAACTGTTTTAGGAATAATTATATTTTCGGGGGCCGGCGGTGAACGAGTGGTATCAGTGCATCACTCGTGTTCCAAGGGTCGTGGGTTCGAATCCCACTTGGGGCGGCGGGTTTTTTCTAATTGGAAGATTCCGCCACCTCAACTCTGGATGTGTGTATTCGTGTTGCATGTTAGATGGGGGACAGATGACCTTAGATGTTGGTTCCCCCGTAGTGTAGACGTGAAATAAAAAAATACATTTTCGACTAAAGATTTCATATTTTTATCCCAAATTTAATATTTTTAATAAAAAATAAGACTATTAAAAACGTTAAAAATTGGAATAACACGTTTTGTTCATTACATAGACAAATAATCATTTTTTTTCCATTGTAATTTAGCAAATCTGTAATGTCGTTTAGCAATTTTTGAGGCGCTCTGAATCCCGAGGCCCCAATCTGACCCTGCTCTTGAATGATTGCTGGCGGTCTAAAGCTGAAATCTAAAATTAGAGATACTGGATTATTTAATTGAATATTGCTGTATAGAATGATGTAAAATGTTTCCTGAGTTACCACCTAAATAAAGCTAAGTATTGTTAGGATTGAATTATTTCGGACCACGCGACGTTGTGCAAAAATCAAATCGTATGGAATTCTGTTTATGTGTTTAAGTGCCAGAGCTGGGTTTAATTTGTCAATAGAAATGGCAATTTCGTCATTTTCACAGTGGTACGTTTTATTTCACGTTTTCACCTTTCAAGACACCGCTGATATCTGAAGCAATAATGGAAAAACATTACAACAGCTAAGATAACGGGAAAGCAGCTGACAGTAAACATGAGAATTGTTTAAATGAGACAAAATAGGAAACTACTGACAAGCTGCAAATACGGAAGCTTATCTAGAGCAACATTTCTTGTAGAGAGCCCCATATGGAAAGGCTGTTATTTGTATTCATCCAAGTTAGGACTATTAACTATTGATGTTTTTGAACTTTTTAAGTCACAAGGTAAAATGGTATATGACATATGTAAATTTTTTTACTGGGCCATTTGCGGCAGTAGAAACTCATTTTTAGGAGTTCTATGCTTACTAGCATAGAACGCCTAAAAATGGTTTTCTGGAGAGAGCCTATTAGCAACGATGGTCGGTTTGTCTAATCACGAATCGAGGTCGAAAGTCAGATTTCTGAACTTGTGATGTGAAATCCATAAAAGTATCAGATTAGGAGAATAATTTAACAGTTAGATTATTGATGCTCCGACGAACATGGCAGGCAGTTTAGTATAGAACGCCTATTCCGGTTACTAGCCCTATTCCACTGGCCTTTTTTATTATTTTGAGGCCATTTTAGATGTAAACCTAACATTTTCAGAACTGCCCTTTATTTTCTTTCGGGAAATATCAGTGTATATTTTATGGTCATAAACGTAAATGAGAACTTTTTAATTAATTTTCTTTTAACTTCTAAATTATAGTAAATTATATTTAATATTGTTATTCAACAAAGTTATACTTCTTTTCAAAAACTAGATATCATTATCTTATCTTAATATGATTGCCAATTATAAATATCGCACACTTTATTTGGATTTAAATACAAACGCTTATTGACATTAATTACAACAAATAACCGTAGCAGCATCTATATAATGCCAATCAGACTTATTATCAAACAAAAGTAAAATTTGTAAAATAGGGGAAACCCACTTAATTAACAAACGGTGTCCTTGGCAATGACGAAGACATGAAAAAGACGTATTTTTTACGTATTAAATTTTGAATGCGCCGAGAATATACTGGGAGAAACGTAATTATTACATACCATTGAGCATGACTTTAGAATATTAATTATGGCATGCAAAAAGAATTAGAGGCACGTAATTTTTATATGAATTTCTATTCCTGCACTACTTGGGCACAAAGCATCTCGCTACCAAGAAACATAAAAGATATTTAAATGTTAATGCTCTTCTCTAATGTAAAAGCTCTTCTTCTAAATTAAAAGATTTTTTCCGTAAAAATAATTTTGGAAACAAAGAAAAGCAATTATCGTTAGCTGAAGAACTGTTTGAATTTCATACTATTTATAAAAATCAGAGTTTCCGTTCAATGGATTCCAATCTAAAAATCATTCAAATGTTGTTTGAAAAGCTTGCTTAATAAATTATTTAAGGGGGGGGGGAGATCTTTAATGTACCGCTTTATTGATTTAGAAATCTGGTCACCTTATGTATAAGTGAAATTAATAGTAGAAGATAATAAGTGTTACACTGCCTTGAACATATACTTATTTAGGTTGTTTAAATTTCTTCTGTACTGTAAAACTTATAGTACTAATGTAAAGATTGTTTGAAGTGGTCTGTCTGAACGTGTCTGTAGAGATAGCAAAATACACGTAGTGAATTTTAACATTAATATCGAAACACATTGTCAACGATTAACCAAGATTGATATGCTCTTTTGAATTACTAGTAATAAGTAACAGCTAAAATACAAGTTTTCTAGGGGGGGGGGAGAAGAATATTAATTTTTTTTATATATATTCTTATTATTCTAATTCAACTTGTACAGTTAGTTACCCAATAATGTTAAAATAATTCTTTTAAAGAATCAAGGTTTGGATCAATATTCATAAAGGAATTACTGTTAAATAAATTTCTCATAATCTTTTAATTGGCATATTAGAAAAATGTTCCGTCGAACACTTACTTTTTGGAAGCCAATCTGCTAAACTGATAATTATACAAAAGATGAGGTCTTGTGTAACTGAATGTAACTGACATACTTTTTATTTTGTTTATTTATTTTTTAAAATAAGTATTGCACAGGATTATAATATACTAAAAGAAAGTCCAAAAGAGTGCTGTTCTAATTTTAACATTTATACAAAATTTAGTTTTGAAGCCGAAGCTTTACTTTATACATACCTTTGTGCTGGTAAACTATATTGGCTGCCTAACCGAAAGGGGCTTATTTACTGTTATAATTATGTTCAAATAAATTGTTATAATTTCTTCATGGCTGTATTTAGATATGAAAATCGTTGTTTATAATTTACTTCAACCTTATAGTTGTAATATTATCAACTGTCATCTGAGAAATTTTTGTTTGATTATCATTTAAAATTTACTAAATTTAGGGTCGATCTTTCCATATCCTTGTAACGTTATCTGACGATTGATTACCATACCTATACAATTGTACAAACTATTGTAACTATAGCAATTAACCGTCAGATCAAGTTACAAGGAGGAGGAAATATTGAAGTAATTATTACTTAATGTTAATGTAATTAAGTACTACATATATGAAATAATATGATCTAATATAGGATGACCAGATTTTTGAAGTTGGAAAGCAGTACATCAAGAAATCGATATGTGGTGGGGGTTGGTAGGCTGAAATAATATAAAAATGCTAAGAAGTTTGTCCATATAACATTTCATTTTTGACAATATAGTTTTTATTTTTTATAAACACATTTTTTATTTGAATGAATATTTTTCAAACGTACTATTAGTTTCATATTAACTTGGACAGCAAGGCTAATATGCTATTTTTTTAGTATTTTTTTTTGTAAAATAGAAAATTCTTCGAAAATGTAGAATTCAGATTTACTTTTACTGCTATGACTGCTAATAATGTATCAATATTTAATCTAGATTTATCATTGCTCTAAAAATCATTAATCATGGAAAACATACTTCCCAAGTAGCAATATTACATGAAAATTAAGTAAATTTAGCATGCCGCAAACTACATCCTCAGAATTTCAAGAAAAAAAAGGTAGTACGTAAAAAAGATGTAATTTTCGTGTGCCATACAGATGAAATGTCCGTCTTTTTTCATTCTTTCTACATGGCAAAGTGATGTACAAAGATGATCAGAAAAATGTGTATTACGTGCCACTATCTATTTTTTGTTTTAGAATTAAAAGCAGCGTCAGTAAAAATGCACGTACATCTGTCTTTGAAGATTCTGTTTTTAAATAATATGCAAATGATATTAATTCAAATTAGTTTATTTAACAAAAACGTATGTACAATACTGAAATATTAATTTAAAAATACTGTAACGACTGTGTAGTCGAAAAGTGTTCTTTATTTCCAGTTACTGGTATTACCTCTTTCGCACTAAAAATGAGACTAAACGTTTTGCCAGTGACACTATGTCTAAGGAATTTATAAATTAAATGTGTTCAATTATTCACACATTCATTAAAAGCATGTGAAGGTTGTGGTAAGAACGAAGACGTGAAAAGGATGTATTTTTTACGTACTAATCTTAACGTACCAAAGATATATCGCGGGGCACGTAAATTATTACATGCCATTGAGCATCGCTTTACAATATTAACTGTGGCATGAAAAAATAATTAGAGGCACGTAACTTTCATATGAATTTTTATGTCAGCGCTACTTGGGTTGCGACAGTAAAATTTGTGCTGGGTATAGACACAGCAAATTCCACTACTATTTTTAAATATTCCCAGAGCATGTGTTGCGCTTGAAAGTGTTGAGATATTTCCACCCTTCACATATCTGTATCGGATTTGGTATCCTTCTATTCTTTAATTGTTTCTACATAAACAATAGGTATTCACGCATTGAGCTTCATCAAACAGTTTGTTATCGTCAACAAAAACTTGAAACTTTTCTGTGACATAGTCTACAATTTTCTACACTTCTTTCAAGCTTATGTTAGATTTCAGCAATGCCCTTTAAAAAACCACCAGTTTTATAATAACAGTACGAGAAGTTCATGAAACATGGAGAGCAGTACTGCAGCAGTACATGTCAACTGAGTAGTACGACTGCATTGCAAAACAGTACTGTATTGCCCAAAGCAGTACGTCTGGTCACCCTATCTAATATGCATATAATATAGATGATATAAGTAGGTACTCATAGTTGAGATCTTACTGAAAACTACTAATTTCCAAAAATAGCTTTTTATTTTACGTTTATGTACATTTATAGCTTTAATATTTATCTCTCATAATGCATTTTATCTAAAGACTATAAACGTATTGGAAAAGTGTACAATTATAGTTGATACATTCAAGAAAATGGAGAAAAAGTACCATTAGCCTTCACAAGATTTTCCTATCCGTTTTAGATGTATTTAAACAAAATGATTATGGTCTGCCATTTTTCCTAACACTTAACATTCTGCTCTGTCTGTTGCAGGCAAGTACAGTGAAGCCATCGTTATGGACAAGATAACCAAAGAAGACATCTTAGACTTGAAGAAGCCATTATTACGATAAACTTAATCCTCAAAGCTTTCCAACTATGAATTATATTCCTAAATTACCGAAAGTACTTCTTCAGTCAGAAAGTACTTTCGTCACTCCCTGCACAATCTAGATAAAAGCTAAAAGAAGTCCAATGCGTTACTAAAGGTACTAATATTAAAAAAAGCAATGAGACATTGGATCCCATGCTGAATAGGGCCATTGTGAACTTGACAGCATTTTCAATGCGTGCGAAGAGTTATTTTGTCCGTGATTAAGAAAATCACCAAGGAAATCGCGTTTCGATGGATCAAGTGCTAGCTAAATGTGTTGAATGTTGTTGAGAACCAACAATTTGAATTTCGAAATGTACATTCAACTTAGCAGCAAGTTCCACGTATAGCAAAACAAGCCAAGGATGAATTTCGCAAACGCTGGTCAACCGGCTTAGTCTTTTTGAACCGATTGAAAGCTTTTGGCAAAGTCTGGCATCACAGCAACTACTTCACAACATAGATGCTGAAATTCCTAGTAGAATCATTCCTAGTAGAACTGATAGATTTTTCCTTACGGATGGAAAATTCCAAGTCAAGCAAAACGGTTGTAGGTCGACGGAGAAAAAGCAGCGTTTTCACTGCCCATCACACTACAGTATTTATCTTTTCTAGATCTTCCGACGCCAAGATTGTTGACCAATTTGCAGTCTTCAATGCTTCTCGAACAGAGACTGCAGCCGGCAAGTGGATGAGTTCTAGGATTTTTTTTGAACCTGGATAATCGAAGTCAACTTCTACAAAAACGCAAGATATTTAGACTCAAATTGAAGCATCGAACTGAAGTAGCATCTTCATGTTTATAAGATTTAAAAAAATCTATTATTTATATGTTTTTTGTAATTTCATTTATAAAAACTTCATCTGATTAATTACCCTTTTTTTAATGAAGTTGCGCAACAAGTTAGATGCTTAATTTTTACAATCCATTGTTTAACTAGAACAAGTTTATGGATAATTTATTTTTAAATTTAATTAATTAGCAAAAACCGAGGTATTAAAGCCTTGTAGTGTGTAAACGTGGCTATAGTTCTGTGTCAGTCTCCATACTTACAAAACGTTAAAATGCGTGTCTCATTTTTTATATTTCTTGTTTTTTTAACTTGTTTCGCTTATGTCCAGGTAAGACGCATATATAGTATCCAATTCACACTTAATTTTTAATAAAATGTGTTAATTCAAGTCGTACTTATAATCTTCTTTACAATTCTTAGATAGCAAACGGAGATGCTCTACATTCTGAAAATCTTAAGAGTAATAAAGCGAAAGGCTCCGATAAGACTTCATCAGAATCTCTTTCTGAATCCGCTGAAAGCGATGTTGATATTGAGCATTCTGGAGACGCCGATGTATCAACTGAAAAGCACAAACAGCATAAGATTCCGTCTCGTAAAACAAATATGGAGGAAGACAGTGATTCTGAGAGTCGTTCCAGTGACGAATACAATCATGTCGACGGAAGAAAGAGCAAAGCAGAACATACGCATACAGATTTTGAAACTATTTTAGGAAAGTTTGTAATTAACTATTTATTGGAAGGATCAATAGATGTGGATCAAGAATAAATTTACGTATGATCTAAAATATGACCACACAAGTTCTTGTGAAGATAATTATTACTTTTTAGACAATAATATTACATATAAAAAATGTATTATGTTATCTTTATCTGGCAAAATATAAATTTACTTTTGACTTGTATGTTTGTTGGTTTTATTTTGGCAAAAGTTCTTGGCAACTATGATTACGTTTTGATTTAGAAATAAAAATCCGTTTTTCTTTGATTAATACGTACTGATCTGATTTGATTGAGCATAATCTATGAAGCAACTGTCAAATTAATCATAATACCTATACCTACTGACTTTGCAAACTTTATTGACCTACTATCGGCAATTTTATAATTTACCATAAATGAATCGGCCAATGCAGAAACTGAATATGTCCACTTTTTGAGTAAATTGATTTATACATGAATTCACCATAATTCAAGGGTTCCCGATCGAATGGTGCAAAAATATAACATGTCCTGCTTTTCTATAATGTAGAAAAGCGATGGTATAGTACAGAAACTGAAGAAACATAGGACGTGTTCAATCTCTGTAGCGGTATGTCTAATATATCCAGGATGCGCTGAAGTAAAAACAGCTTAGCTGATATCAAATGAAGCCATCGTCGCGTCGTTTTGACATATGCAAGTGATATTTTGTTGAGGGAAGTTCTCTATGCAAAAATGTCTAAATCAACTAGTAACAGTGTTTACGAAGAAGAAAGTAAAACTGAACAACCTAGGAAACAGTTGAAGGTATTTCCCACTGACTCCACAACCTCTCTAAAACTGAAAGATTTATGAAGTACATTTAGAAAGAATTTGACGAATTTTACCAGCAATTTTATCCTAAAATGGCCTATGAAAGAGAAAGAGGAAGACAGCGCAGTGAAAGCAGACAATGTTTAAAAATATTTTTATTGGTATTTAGGATTTTCAGATTTCTTTTGTTAATTATTAAGTTCAGTTGTTCTTTTGTCACAAACAGTGCCGGTCTTAGGCCTCTCGGCACCCTCGGGCAGAGTCCTTCAGAGTGTCCTTATTAACTTTAAAAAGTAACTGTTATTGAATGATTTTAATGGTTTTACCAACTTCGGCGTCCCAAACAGCCTAGCGCCCTCGTGCGGCGCCCGACCTCGCACCCCCTCAAAGGTCTGCACTGGTCACAAAATAGTTTCTTGCGTATTCTTTGCATTTTATTTGCAATCAATGCAGAAACTGAACATGTCCACGTCTTATATGAATTTTTTTCTCTTATTAGAATACAAAACTTTAAGTAAATTGAACCATGTGATCTTACCTAATAGATACCCTTCTTTCATATCCCAAAAATCCACGAAAGTCCATAAAAGCAACATTGAGTAATTCAGTTTTTCTTGTTTTTCTCAAAACAAGGTGGTTAGGACATATTCAGTTTCTGCTTTGACCGATTCAAATAAATATCCTTTTTAAAGAAGCTTCGGTGCTTTACCTTTTTTTCTGTTGACATACATATGTTCATTTAGTGCGCGATTATTCGATATCTCCTAAACTATTAAATATTGAAAAAACTTTCAATACAAAAGTTTCTTGGTTGGCAAAGATACATACTCTAAAAATGTTTACAACAATACAGGGTGTTTCACAAATGCGGCACAAATGAAACTACGTTTTTGTTAAATTTGTTAATATTCGACTATGTTTTTTTAATATTTTTAATATTTTGACCATGTTTGACCGCATGTTGATCAGGGAAATATGTTCTAAACCATTACACTGCCCCTCTCCTATTACGAGATTTCTAATTATATTAGTTACATCCTGTATAATCTGAACAAACTCGTAATCGTATTTGGGATTTGATTAGATAGGTGAGAAGTAGCTTCAGCTTAACATATTTTCAACGTCTTTTAAGGTAAATGGCAAAACACGATTAACTCGCCCAAGAATAGAAATTTCCGTTATGTCTACATAGTTGATTCCAGGTAATTCTTAGAACGGGTCAAACGCTTATAATAATGTTTATCAATATGTACAGATTTATTTTTACTATTCTTCAGTGTGACATAAAAATTTTCTGAAGGTCTTAGAACTCAAACCAAAGCATTTGAAGCGTTACGTCCATAAAGCCTTCTGATCAGTAGAGTATGAACTTCAAAATAGTAAGACTTGAAGCAAAACCACCGATAAGCATTTTTTATAAAATTTGTCTGGGTTTTTTTGCATACAAATTACAGCTACTTAGATTGATTGATGTACACGGTGCTTCTAAACAAGGGGCTGATTATTTTAAAGCTAATAACCAGACTTGTCCAAAAGTTTTGTACCAAAAAACTGTTTAGTATCAAAATAGCGTTAGAAAAATTTGCTTATATATATACAGGGCCTTATAAAAAGTTATCGAATACATGTTTCCTGTACTCATTATGTTAAATAACGTGGAATCAGTCCAATATTTATACAAGAGCCAACTGCGTCATGTTCCTGGTCCTCATCTTTCAGGGGCTCCTAGCTTGAAGAAAGAATTCGTTATCTGATAATAATGAAAAATATTGCTAATTATCAATTAGTTTAATTAAAAGATACTTAATAACAACAATTAAATAACATTAAATAATATAATTATTAACATTGTTATAACATAATAATAAAAAATATTGCTCTATCAATTAGTTTAATTAAAAGATACTTAATAACAACAATTAAATAACATTAAATAATATAATTATTAGCATTATTATAACATAATAATAAAAAATATTGCTCTAACAATTAGTTTAACTAAAAAATACTTAATAATAATAATAATACTCAATTATAATTAAATAACATCGTAACTAATGGTAATAAAATATTTTATATAAAAATGTGACTGACATCAATTTGAAATCATTAATTAAATATGTAAAAATGATTTTTAAATTTTGTTCAATTCTCTATTTGCACCATACTATATCAGAAACATATACGAAATTTATAGACGTCTAGAATTTCAAAAAACGGGAAATTCAAAAATACAAAAATATAAAGGGTGTTTCATTTAACAACATATGTATAATCCGTACCACGTGACTCAACAATAACTTAACAATACACTAATAATGTATTGTAAGGACTGTGGTTTACCACAACACTATATCTTAACGTATTTCAGTAACGACGTTACCTTTTTCTCGACATAAAACCGTCTAAAGCATAATTTTCAGGTAGGCATCAAAAAAAACATGTAATGCCTTACAATAAAGAACATTTACACCTTTCTTTTAAATATACAAATTATTTTCACTGTTATGTATGAAATTGGGTCCCATTTACTTTTGAAAAACGTCTTTATCGGCTTTTTCAGCAAAATGATTCCATCTGAATCGCAACGAATTCACATATTTGATTATTTTATCACTTTTCTTGAACTTCCCTTTTACATTTGCCCAAAATTCTTCGGCTGGTAGAAACGTTGGATAATTGTAAGGATTCATTTCTCTAGGTATGTAATCAATCCGATTTGCTTCATACCACTCCAAAACCTTTTTGGAATGGCAGCTAACTAAATCTGAGCAAAGCCTCACCGGAGAACGATAGTTGCGAATGAACGGTAAGGCACATCCCTTTAGCGGCTCTTCAATGTAAATATCTGATATCATTGTTGATGACGTAACGAAAACTTCTGTCTTAGTCCACAACTACAGATCCCTGCTAAATTATATGACCTTTTGCAAATTTCCCCGCTTTCACAGACTTGAACTTTTCCAGAACGTTTCCTCTAGCATTAGTCAAGTAATATTTTTGGACGGGTAATTATTTGAGATCTAGTTTTATTCTACGTTTAGTCGTCCATCAAGAAGCATCAATTAACTTTTGTCAAGACCTCGTCGCATAACAACCTGTCAAGTGTTTTCGCTTATTACTTCTGTTTTATAGTTCGCTTACTGGCACGATAACTTTTGTAACCATCAGGAAGACAGATTCTTCTTACGATACTGAGACTTTTATCGAGTTTTTGAGCTAGGTCATAATAATAGAGCACATTTGACCGATTTCAAGGACCTTCTTCTCCAATTCTTTATCCATCATATCATGCTGCCGGTTCTTTTGCACCTTCCTTTACACAGACAACGTCCCCTTGTATCGTTTTATGACTGCAAACAGTGGTTTTTGAACAGATCAGTGATCCTGACCAAGAAGAATTTTCCAAATATTTGTTTACAATTAGTTTTGTTTTTCAATTTCCATTTCAGAAAACTTCGAAAAACGTTAAGCAACCCTACAAAATTTTCAACAGTTAAACGACAAAATGTTGCTTGTTAGTTTTCGATTCCCGCCACTAACGGCGCTTTTATACATTAAAGAAAACGTACCAATTCTATATGGTAACTATCCTTTAAATCTATCTCCGTCTATAAAAATCCGGTTTTATGCCGAGAAAAAGGTAACATCGTTACCGAAATACGTATCGGCAATTAATTAAAAATACAATGTGTGGTTAGGAGACACCATTAAACTATAGAATAATACAACCTTTATAGGAATTTTTTTTATCTTCAGTAATAACAAAGACAGGTCAAAATATAAAGAATAACTTGTACAGTAGCTGGCATGCGATACCATAGATATAACTCTACATAAAGCTTTGCAGTTTTGTAGCAAACTGAAATTTTAATACATCGATTGGCCTCTCATATGCTAAAACTGATAAAACTTTTAACTTTTGTATTAGACAGACATCGATCAACTATAGACTTAGGCAATTTGTAACACGATTCATATACGGTACCAGTCTAGAATTATAAAGAAAATCCAAGAATTTTGATATATCTCTAGTATAAGAGATACGCATAGGTACATAAAAAAACTGTATGGTAACCCATATGTTGTATAGGTGCAGCAAAATAGCCATTTGTGCACACACTACACAAAATCATGAAATATGTAGCATGTATGCTTTTTCTATAAGTGGAAATGGCATTCAGTGCAACACACTTACGGTCATTGCCATAGAGATTTAGATCAAAGAGTATTTAAACAAAAATTTGAAAAATCTAGGTATATTAAATGAATGTCAATCCTTATGTCAATTATGTCAAAACTTATATCACTAACTAAGAGATGTAATAAATTATTGTATACCTACTTACTTTTGTATAAATTATTAGCTACTAGAGAATACCCTTTGTTTAAGATGATTTTGTTGACTATTATAATGAACAAAGCGATTTCAATACATGACCAAGAGAGTAACTTGATACGTGCATGCGCGAAAAGAAGTTATTTTGCTGAAAGCAATAAATTAACGTTGACTGAAAGTGCAGTTTGAAATAAAACATTTTATTTAGGTATTTAATGTCCATAAATAATAGAGGGTGGATAGGGAACCTTACCCCGACCAGTGAGTAACTGGTAGCAATGGCTATGCAATTGCGCGCTGATTGAGCGTATCTCAATTACTTCCTCTTAGACGGAACGTGGGGATAAAGTTCTTACAAACAGGGGTTCTCAAACCAGGCCAGGAATAAGCTTTAGGTTCAGGCCATTTCAGTAAAATTATTGTTATTATTCTACTCCCAAAAATAACGCCAAAATGCGTGCTGTCTGGTTTTACATTGATTAGACGTTTTCGACTTTACAATACCTATTATTGTATACTGACTAATTAGATACTGAATATCTAATTTTTCTAAAATATAGATTTATGATTCAAGTTCGGTATAAGGTCGGTCGTTGCGACAGCAACGCTTTGTAAATTAATCTTTACGGCGAGCGACGAAAGAGGCTCTGGCTGTAACTGTTCATTTACTCAGTTATCATAAATGCCTATAGAGTGTCATTTAGATAGAAGGTGCAAATAAATGTATCTATTTTTCACTTGCACATTGTTTGTTGTTTATACCTGTGGTAGAAACCATATAACCAATTCAATAACAACCAGGGTGTTCTAAACGGGCATTATCATGTATAACGCCCACTTAGCGTTGACTTTGTTATCGACGTCGACGGTACGTTTCAAATAAATATAAATAATGTCTTTGGCAACACAAACAATTATAAATTACAATTGATTTTTTACTCGAACGTATTCTCATGAAAAATAAAATATTGCATGCTTTTAGTTGGTTTGGAGTAATTCATAAAATCTTTACTTAGAAATTTGAGCCAATGTTTAGTTTCAAATGAACCAGTTCAGTGATAATAAAAATAAATTATTCCATGTAGCCTTTACCATTACTGAATTCGCTTTGTGTTGCGACCAGTCAACCCGAAAAAACGGGGATAGTAGGTGTTGCAAAAATAAGTTGTCAAAATAGATAATACTAAGTTTTGTACCTACAAAAATATATAATTTTTATTCCGCGATTATACAGCACAAGCTAAACAAAACCACTCTTGTTCATGTCGAAATGAACATCTATTTGTAAACCTTTATTATTAGAGGGCCACTAATGTTCAGGCTGTTTTAACCAATTGGGGCCCACCCACCATAAAATATTCGAGACTAATTCAGAAGGAAGTAAACCTCTAGAAGCAGGATCAGCAACAAAAAAGGCCATTGCCTAAAGCTCTTCGTAAACTCAACCCTTTCCTTGATAGAGAGGGAGTATAAGGGTGGGTGGACGTCTCGTCCTTTCCAAATCACGCTTTCAACAAAAACACCCCGCATTACTACCCAGTAATCATGAATTGACGCGAATGATTATTGAATATACCCATATAAAATATCTGAATTCGCTTTGTGTTGCGACCAGTAAACCCGAAAAAACGGGAATAGTAGGTGTTGCAAAAATAAGTTGTCAAAATAGATAATACTAAGTTTTGTACCTTCAAAAATATATAATTTTTATTCGCGCGATTATACAGCACAAGCTAAACAAAACCACTCTTGTTCATGTCGAAATGAACATCTATTTGTAAACCTTTATGATTTTGTGTTGGTGCGCATCGGCGGTACCGCCACGAAGAATCCAGCAAATTTCCAAACCTGTCGCAATATTCAAGGAGAGTGGCAAATCCCTATCTTGTGCTGTCATTGTATAACTCATTGAAATACAGTCCTACTTGCATGCACGTCCAAAAGTAAACACTTTGCATTATCTTCAAAAAACCGGATGTTGATCCAATAACAAAAATATTGTAAATGTTTAGAGGTTTTATAATTCAGGGAAGGTAATGACTAACGATTACGTTGAAAGTCGTAATGCTGAATTGGTTGAATAGTGGAGTGGATAAATAATATTTAAAGCTATATACCGAAAGTTTAATTCTTATTGGCCTGGAATTACTTTCAACACAATAATAGTATTACATTCTGGCTCTTTTACTTTTCGAAGTATCAGCTGTTCGTGATTGTGATTTCCATTTATTGTTGCGCCTTGTTGCGATAGTATTCACCTCATCGTTTTATGGTTTAGGAACAATTAGGAATACATAATTAAACTACTTACAATAGTTATTTGTGTATGAAGGACGTAAACAAGCTTTTATGTTCGGAAGCGTTATTTCTAGCCTGAGACGTTAGCCGATGGCTAGGATAAGGCTGTAGGGCCATGAAAGCAAGTTACGCCCGCTATACATATACTATTTTATGCACAGATTATGTTTTTATCTTTAATCTATTATTGTGTAAAAAATATAATTAAATGAGTACGTAGCTACATCAAGCCGCTGTGCTTACACTTGAAGTACAAGTATTCCAAAATATTTAATTTCATTGTTGATAAGTTTACAAATTAAGTATATTAAGTTTATTAAGTTTTTTTATTGCCCGTCGCGCCATAAAGAGACGTTTAGAAGAGTCTAGCAAGAATAGTCGAATTATTATGTATCTGTGCATAGTATGCATAATAGGGTGTTCCAACAAAAAAGCAAAGTCGGAAATCCTATGCTCTCACCCCCTAGGATTATTGTATATCGAAAAAAAAGTACCCCTATTTTTTATTTTGAAATCGGACGATGTTTAGGGGTGCCTCAAAGCCCTTAGAGTTATCCATGTATTTTATGTGGGAAAAAACACGTTTTCGTAGATTTGGTATAGAATCCTAGAAAATCAATATTTTTCAACCGAACTACTCCGTTTCTTTTCAGAAATGTTCAGAGAATGACATCCAATAATTTATTTGTTAAATTTTTTATATTAACGGTTTTTTACAGACCCGCAAAAAACCCCATAAATGAAAGAAACAGAAAAATCGTTAAAAAATATTTATTACTATTTTTTAATATAAAATATTTTAATAAATAAATTATTGGATGTCATTTTCTAAACATTTCTGAAGAGAGTAGTCCCGTTGAAAAATATTGATTTTCTAAAATTCTATACCAAATCTATGAAAAAGTGTTTTTTTTCCAAATAAAATACATGGGAAACCTTAAGGGCTTTGAGGCACCCCTAAACATCGTCCGATTTCAAAATAAAAAAATAGAGGTACTTTTTTTTTCGATATACAATAATCCTAGGGGGTGAGAGCATAAGATTTCCAACTTTGTTTTTTTGTTGGACCACCCTAATGCATAAACATAATTTATTCATTTTATGTAATCTGTCAAATGTGTTTTTCCAGAACAGGCCATTATGTAAATAACTTGATAATGGAGAAATGCGCTTGACAATACAAACTATAATGTAAAGAAAAATGTTTATACTTAAACAGTTAATTAGGATTAGGTAGGTATTAGGTACTAGGTAGGTACTTATCTACTTATTATTTCTTCTTTGACAACATGTTGACAATTAATTTCCAAAGAAATCACAACAATATTTTTCAGAGTTAATACTTAGGTACATATACTGTTTTTAATGTTAAGCCTTGGTAGTGTAATGTCTAGCGTGCTGGACTTTCACTCAAGCGGCCCGAGATCGACTCCCGGTGCCGGCAGATCTGGTTAAGGTTTTCTGCAGTTTTCCTTAACTGTGACACAAATGTGGGATTTGCGCTGTTCCATCTGTTAGTCGGCTGCAGCCGCACGTAATAATAATAATCGCCCTCTCCCTCCCGCACAAGCTTATAGCTTCTGAGGCCTGGTTGCTAGGTTATGGGTTGTAGCAATTATTATTATCATTATTATTAATTTTTACTATCCCAATCCCCAGGCCACCGGGAGTTGTCCTGGTATCCCGGTGGACCAGTAAACCCCTAATTACAGGGGTATGTGTGCCCGTGTAAAACATACATTATAATCATATAGAGACGTGCATTTTAGTAAAGCATAAAACCACTATGCCAACGGAGCGAAGCAATTTAAACTGCAATATAACACAAGCGGGCGCTTGAAAATGGTGGGTTTGGAGTACCCTTGCCGCAAAAACATAAAGTGAAAAGGGGTCTATTTAAAATAAACAACGTGTATTAAAGAAATTATCAGTGGCGTAGCAAGTTTTATATAACAGCTTTCGTATTTGTAAACTATATGTCCTATAACTTGTAGCTTAGGAAAGATGAACTAATCAAGGGTTTTTCAAGCGAGGTCACCTAAAATGCACGTCTCTATTTATAAGCATATGATGATTGCTTCCACTGTCTTGTATGCACGGCACGCTGCTGTATTCGCCATCTCCAAAATGCAACAAAGATATATTTGCTCAATAATTTTAACGAGTTTAACGCTTCGATGTGTTCGCGATTGATTAAAGTCAAATTTTCTCATTAATTAAATGGCGTGTGGTTAATTGGTATGGTTCCTACACTTTCCTTCAAGATAATGGCAATTCTGAATTTTGAAATCAAATCTTCACACTGTTAATGAATGAAGATCGTATGCCTTTGATGTCAGTGTCCGTATTGGAAGTCAAAATAATAATAATAATTGTTTTATCGCTTAGATATGATATAATAAGTACCTACTCAAGAAAGAATGAAAACTGTAATTAAATCAAATTGACCATGTTATATTTCATATTTTATGACCCAATAGCATAATGTAATATAACCCCTCTAACAATAACAAAGCTGCCGTTTTTAAACTGGATCAAGAACCCAAGAAGACGGTGTTTTACCAATAGGCACGTACAATTTATAAACACTAAACAAGAATATCATTTAACAACACTTTTATTTTCGCTATTGCACCTGAACAATCGCCAATAAAAACACAAATGGGTTACATTTTTTATTCTTGCATTCTTTGCTTTGTAAAGTGGTTGTATATTCAGTTGATTGGCGGACTTATAACGATTAATGTTTCAGTAGCTGCTGTGGTATTGCCTGTTTGTTGTGCGGTTTGTGTTTGGAGATTATCTTATAATCTGTCAGGTGAGTAACAATATTTACTTTATTCACCCTGTGTATACATTTTTGAATTAAGATATGGAATAGCTCGAAAATATATATAGGTACAGTATTTTCGTCTCTGGCATGGGTAATTAGAAAAACAAGTGGTCTTTTGTCAAAAATTTGGGCATGAATTACTAAAGAACTTTTTGACTAAAGGCAAATGTGCAATATTTTTTACTGCGTGTCGTAGACTTACTTTTGACTTTCTGATATAAAGACTATTTTATTACATCATTTTCCGACAGAATTGTTAATGGTGTTTTTTACAGATTTTACAAAAACTAGAAAATTCGTGTTTGTTATGAAAATCGCAATGCAATTTTTATCTTTAAATTTTGTTTTTACAAAATCTTTAGTCGTATCAATAGATAACATTTTTTTAAGAAATTGTGAAATAGCAATAGAACACACCAGCGCGATATTAGTTTTACTCCGTAACCACTGCTTTGATTATTAAAATCAGGGTTGGCAAAAACAATTTTTTAATAGAACAAAAACAGTTGAATTTTTTAAATTAACCAAATATTTTCTTTAATAACGAGTTTAAAAGAACTACATAAAAAATGTTTAAAAAAAATCATTTGTTTTAAACAATAGTTTCTTATAGAATTATTAATTATTATTAGAAAACTTAAACGTGGTTTAAATTACTATCATGAGATCATGTATTATATGACATGCTGCCATGTACAAAACGCTTGTATCAATTATTTTAAATTTTATGACTTCTTTAGTATATCATAATATCAATATCAACAAAGCCAAAAAGAAAAGCTTTTTATTATTATAGTCATCTCATGATTCACCACCCATCAATTTTAAATTTTGCCGATTCAACAGATTCTTTTAAATTTTTATTTTTATGCATCTGTAAATAAAAATCAACGGATAATAATTATTGTTCAGTAAAAGCAAAAGCATTTATTTATTCCGAAATTTATTCATATAAGTAATATTCAGAGGAACGATTGAATTTGCAAGTACTTTCGCAAGTCATAGTTACATTCAAGAAGTATTTTCACATTTGTGCTTTAACCCTGAAAAGTACTATTGCCATGAAATATTAACTTTGTCATGTAACTTTACACAGGTGTTTTAATGTTAAAATGTAAAATTACATTGAGATCGTAATTTTATTCTGTAAATTTATTTAAAAAGGAAACATTACAATGTAAATTTAACCTAATATTGTAATTTCCCACTTCCTATGAAAATTACACTTTGAAGTAAATTTACCCCAAAAAATGGAGGTAACATAGTTGCCTCCATTTTTTAGGGTAAATTTACCGGTAATTTTTTAGAGTGTTGTTTCTATCATTATTCTATCTTTGGGTTGGTCAGCTGTCAAAGCCCCAATTCACAACAATTATATTTGTATAAAATAAGGGTTCGGGCCCGTTATAAGGGGCTACGATACACCCTGTATTGTTATTGTATCGGTAGTACTATTATTTATTACAATTTTTTAAACGTAATCTATCTACCTCATGATCTACCTTATTAATTTACTGGTAAAATAGAATAGGTTTTATAGCTTTCAGTTAAAGTTTTTTTTTTGCAAAAAATAAGTTTTATATTTTTTTTATTTCACGCCTACACTACGGGGGAACCAACTGCTAAGGTCATCTGTCCCCCATCTAACATGCAACACGAATACACACACTCATAGTTGAGGCGGCGGAATTTTCCAATTAGAAAAATCCCGCCGCTTCAAGTGGGATTCGAACCCACGACCCTTGGAACACGAGTGATGCACTGACACCACTCGTCCACCGTCGGCCCAATCTATATATTTAAAAGACAAGGCTTATTTTTGTTCCAGTTCGTTTGAGAGTTCTACTAGGCCGCATTACGTGTTCTTTTTTTATATTGAAGCTTTCGTTTTGTATATTAGTTAACACTACTTAATATCTGTAGTTTTTTAAGTTTTATATTTTTAAACAAATAAAATCTAAAACATTTATTTCGATACGCAAGAGAAGGACAATCTACTTGCAGCGCCCTCTCAGTCCCCAGCGTTGGTAGCTTTTGGAACAATTGACGATTATAAGTTTAGACAAACGCGCATTAGTTGAAAACCGCATTTTTTTATTTGGAAATTTATTTTTTTGATATGTAATTATCCACATGATGATTGTGATTATTGTTGATATAAGTTTATATTAAGTATTAGTATAATATTTTTATAATTCATGAAAATTCTATTACTTGATTTTCGGAAACAGGAAAAAATCACAGGGTGCTCAATCAGGCGAGTACGGCGCGTGTTCGAGCACTGGAGTGCCTCTAGCGGATAAAAAACGCTTCACAGACAGCGCGTTATGGGCAGGTGCAATCCACGACTTGTTTTTCCACAACTCCGGCCGTTTTTTACGAACTCGCTCTCGCAGTGTTGCCAAAACTTTCAAATAGTACGTTTGGTTTACAGTTTGACCCTGTGGCACCCATTCGGTCATCACGATGCCGTTGATGTCGAAAAAAACGATTAGCATGGCTTTAAATTTTGATTTCGACATCCTTGCTTTTTTCATTCTTAGCGATACAGGAGTTTTCCAGTGCATGAATTGTCGCTTAGTTTCAACATCGTATTGGAATATCCATGTTTCATCGCAAGTGATGATGTTTTCCATCAATTCAGGCTCCATCTAACCTCTCAAGAAAATCTGAGCAGATCTGTTGACGAACGAGGTTTTGTTCAGGGGTCAAATTTTTGGGACCAACTTCGCACAAACTTTCTTCATGTTCAACTCGTCATGTAAAATTTTTCTGACAGTTTCTTTATCGGCGTTTACAGTCTCGGCAATCATCCGAATGCTCATACGACGATCTCCGCGCACAATTTCATTGATTTTGGTCACTGTTTGCGGAGTTGAAACAAACACAGGTCGACAGGACGTTTGTCATCTTCGGTGCTCGGCCTTCAGAAAACCGTTTATACCATTCGAAAACACGCGCACGAGAGAGAATTCTCACCATAGGCCTCTTTCAACAACTTATAGCACTCAGTCGGAGTTTTTTGTAATTTAACGAGAAATTTCACATTAATCCGTTGCTCGTGTTTTTCGTCACACATTTTTATCGGCACGAGAAAAAACACGTTCGTTTCTAACCTCTATAGAAAAAATACTACTACAGCGACAAAAACGTGTTTTCGTACTGGCATAGTAGACACTTCCAGCTATCCAACGCTACATTCGTTTTCCCCCCCTACCCCTCTAGGACGTCTTCTGTGCGCGCAGTCTTGTTATTTAATAGCCAGACCTCGTATTACAGGACTTTCAACTGGTCCCGCGGAACCCCAAAATATTTCCACGACACCCCAAGGTTTCACGGAACACACATTGGGAATCAACTTTTTTTTGACATTTGCTATTTCAATAGGTTTCCGAAAATATTTCCATGGAAAGTTACCAAAAAATAGATTTCCGGATATTTATCAATACTATTTTTATGTCATGTTTTTGAAATATGTACTAATAAGACGTTTTCAAGAATTTTTTAAACAAGATCGATTTTTGATTTTATTCTTATCATTTCGTAAGATAGAATTTCCGTATGTAGGCTATGTAGAATAAACCGGTGAAGAGGGTTTAGCCAGAGTGGATGATATGTCGAATTAGATGGAAGAGAGTAGTGCTAGGTTCAGAATTTTCAACTGGTTATGTTTGGCTGTTTATTTAAATAATCATTCATGAAAATTGGAAGGATTGTAATCACACAATGAATGTTGTAGATAAGGATATCCTTCAATCCTTTTGACCGTCATGTCTTGACGAGGTTTCCCTAGTATATGTTAATATAAATTATCTAAAACAAATCAATACAGTTACTGGTAAGTTTAAAGAGATTTAAATAAATAAACAACATTTTGCAACTTGTAGTAGAAAGTAAGGGATAGCTAAATGTATATGTTTATATGTATGTATTCACTAGGCAAGTCAATAAAATGACGAAAAATGAAAACAAAATTGATAAATCAACAGAAGTTAATTAAATAATCAGAATGTATCAAACCGTATCCTAAATGTAAGAAGTAACTTAAATATCTATGTATTTAAACACAAGGCTTATTTTTGTTCCAGTTCGTTTGAGAGTTCTATTGGGCCGAATTACGTGTTTCTTTTTTTATATTGAAGCTTTCGTTTTGTATATTAGTCAACACTACTTAATATCTGTATTTTTCTAAGTTTTATATTTTTAAATAAATAAAATTTAAAACATTTATTTTGATACGCAAGAGAAGGACAATCTACTTGCAGCGCCCTCTCAGTGCCCGGCGCTGGTAACTTTTGGAACTATTCATTAAATTTTAGACAAACCCGCATTAGTTGAAACCGCATTTTTTTATTTTTTTCCTATAAACCGCATATAATATGTATTAATAACAAAATGCAATAATAATAATAATAACATATATTAGTATAATATTTATATAATTAATGAAAATTCTATTACTTAGATGTTTCATTCACTTAGCCTTTGTTAGTTACATATTAAACTGTCTTCATAAATAAGTATTTGTTCTTGGAATTCATTCCTGTAAATACTTTATATTAAAGAAATCGATTTATTTAAAACACAAGGCTGATTTTTGTGTCTTGACGAGGTTTCCCTAGTAAGTTTTATAATTGTAATAACATTTTCTGTATTTTTTTTTAATGTTACTCTCCAATGTTATGATATACCTTTCAGTTTGAAACAGTTTAAAATTCAGAAATGTTACATAGAAATCCAAAATTCTTCTGTTTGATGTTACTGAACATTAACTATTTCATGGCCATTTATGAATGAAACCAAATACAAAAAATATGTTTTAAAATAAAAATTAAAAACAAATAAGGGAGTGAGAACAAAAAATCAGCACACATTTTGTCGATCTCTAATAATTTTTGCATGCGTCCAGAATGCTATAAATATTTTCGTGTTTCATACTTATGTTAAAGTGTACTTAGCAAAGTATCATTTGTGCTATCCCTTTTACAAAGGTAAAAACATGAATTAGCATCTGTTGGTTAGGGTATCAAGCTTGCATGTAATAAGGCAAATAAAGTTTATAATAGAAGCGGTATTACGGCTTTGGTTTAATCGTTTTTTAAAACAATGTAACGTACAGTGAGACGCGTGCTGGCCCACCGGGATACCGGGAGTTTCCCGGTGGGCCTTTATAAAGTTGCCTCGAAGGGCCCTACCACACGGCTGAATTTTCATTACCAACAATTAAATATACTTAATATTTAATGTATAGTATGAGCAAAATGTAACTCCATCAAAGGTGCCTTTGGAATTTTAAACTCATGTGTATTATAACACCAGAAGATTGAACTGAATTGAACTTGAACCAGAACAACTGACATTGTCAAAGGACTCTATATAATTTTCTGGTGTTATAATACACATAACTTCAAAATCCCAAAGGCAACTTTCATGGAGTTCCTTTTTGCTTATACTTTAGAAACGAATATTTTTATATTCCTATATTTGTTAAATATTTATTTATGTTTAACGTTTGTTCAAATATTTAGTTGAATAATCAAATAATTTTAATAATACTGATTTTAAAACGACTTTTTATTTATATTGGAATAATTTAGTTTGGAAAACTTTTTATAGTCGTAATATTTTTTTTTGTTTGATGTGTTAAAATCGAGGGGTCAACCACTACTGGAAATCACTGTACACTTTGCTGGGAATACTTTGGAAATACCTGGGAATACTTGGTAATACCTGGAAATACTTGGGAATACATGGGAATACTTGGAAATACCTGGGAATACTTTGGAAATACATGGCAGTACCTGGAAATACCTAGGAATATTTGAGGAATACTTGATATTATACATGCTTGGGTGGAAATTTATTTTCGTTTTAACGGCGTTATTAGACGAAAATCTATTAAGTAAAGTCAATTACGGCAAATTAGTTTAACACAAACTCGGTTATCAATGTTATGATCATAAAAGCCGCATGTAAGAAAAGTTAAAGACGTAGGGGAAATAGCGATATTTCGTGACGTCATAGAATATTTACGTTAATGTATAGAAGTGACTCTGCATTTTTAATATATTTCATGTATTAAGTAAGTATGCTCTGCACTAGAGCATTCATGAGATGATCAGATCAAGTAGAAATCATCTTTCAGTTCTGGATATGGAAAAAAATTAGGAGTTATAGGATGTTACAAGCAAAAAATAAAGCTGAGAAAACCGCAAAATCTTTTGGAATAGAACCATCAGAAATACTGTGTGAACAAATAGGAATACCCTTAGTTATCGAATCTCAAGAACTTCTTAATCCCACGGCTGTCTTGAATGAGAATTTCGAAGATGATGACGAAGATTTAATATATACATATAACACCAGTAATACCACGGGAATTAAATCATGTAATGATAAATCATATTTAGCAGTGTTACTGAAAAATTAAAAAACGATGACGGTTAAAAAGACTATACATTGCCGTTTTCTTTTAATAAAAAAGCTCATTTATCGGCTGACAGAGTAATACGAGTTAGAGCTGCACAAAGAAAATTCAAAAATAAATCAAAAACTCAAAAAAACTTGAGATCTCTACGTCAAAGAAAATAATTAAGAAGAAATGACCATTAGAAACTGAAACCTGTGTTTGTAGAGGATGTGATCATTTTTGCATCCAGAGGCACAATTTTATAAATATTCAAAAAAAAGTACAAAATACTCTAAGAGTTATAAGTATTAGTATAAAAGTTACTGTTATTTGTTGTTCATGGCTTACACTCAGCTAAAGATGAAATTCAGCTGAAGAAAAGCCTTTTCCCCGAGACAAATAATTAGTGGAAAAGTTCTTTGGGTGCATTTTCTGATCAAATATAAATGATAACAACAAATTGGTTATTGATAAAAATCTAGAAAGTTGTTATAAAGATTTTGCTAATGCCTATTCGTCTAGATCAGTGGTTCCTAAACTTTTTCCTATGGCACCTCTTTTTTGGTATCACCCTTACCCCTCCCCCCGATAATTAAGACAAAAATCATATTGCAATAACATTTATTTATTTATTTAACAAAAAAGTCAAAATACAAAACCATTAATGTGAAGGGTGGTGTTGGACTGCGAACAGGAGAAGCGAGACAGGTTCTTTGAGGCCTATATATTATATGCGGTAAAATGGTAAAACAATCTGACCGCGCCAATTCCTAAATTCAAATATTGAATGCTGTTCTATTATTTGTAAACAAGGAATAACTTTTTCAAATTTATATAATGCAGCTACATTTTTGTTAAAAAATTGGATTTTTTATCCAGGTATAAGATTTTTTCTGTGCGCTTTCATGCCCCCCTTAACGTTACTTCACGTCCCACAAGGGGGTGCGCCCCCCAGTTTGCAAACACTGGTCTAAATCGATAACTAAAACTTGCTGGTTTGATTGCAAGAAATTGTTTGGAGTATTAGAAGGATTTAAATAGTGATTAAAGAAAAACTTTTATCAAGGTTTTGTAAGATTGTTGAATGATTGTGTGAAAGATATGTTCTATGGATATCTCAATGAGAAAAATTAAGTGCACTAGAATAAATATTCTAAACATTATACTATTATTTTATGTTCAACTATAATGCAAATAGAAAAATGCAATAAAAAATAGTAAAAATACTAAATTATGATATAAATTAATGTATTGTAAGGAATGAGTGATACGTAGGTATAATCTGTAATCTCTTTAAACTTGGTAGAGAATAATTTTTTTATATTAAAAATATTGTTTTGTTAAATTTATTTTATTTCAATTACATTACTTTGACACATGCTCTATTTAGTGTCCCAATCTTGTCCCCGCATTTGCCATACTTTAAGTAAACATTTAAGTCATCTCACAAAGATAAAATGTTTTTTACTAAAGCTCTGTTTTCTGATGATTTAGAGCTTTTAAGCCATTTAAGTTTATATCAAAATAATCTGACTTTCTATGTTTTATTTTTCGATAATTTGGAATTACCTGAGTATACTTGGTAATACCTGGGAATACTTGGAAATATTTGGGAATACTTGGAAATACCTGGGAATACTTGGAAATACCTGATGTTTTTTGAAAGTATTCCCAGAAACTGGAAATCACTGTACGTTTTTTGTGGAGTGGTTGACCCCTCGGTTAAAATAAAAACACCATTAAATTAAATGTTATAATAATAAAATTATGATCATTTCGAAAGACAAATCTTTCTTCTTCAGATTACAAAATGTTAGTTACCTGTAAAAGATATACGTATTTTTAATTTTTATATATAAAATAATAATATACAAGTGGTGAGAGAAATAAAACTTTTCTTTTTATACTTACATGATAATATAATTTTTTTTTAACTTAAACAATATTTTAAAAAGAAAGGTGGAATTTACACACCATTATCTATTTTAATCTACATATTGATTTCATTTGTTTTAAGTAATAATTTTAAGTTAGATTGATTAGAAAAATAATAATTTTGTTATTGTGATTCTTTCATCCAAAATGTTTAAAATTGATAATAATTTATCTATTGTCAATGATTGGAAATTATTTGAAGAGTGCATGTCACTTTTAAAATTTTTATTAATCTTATTATGTCTAATTTTCATTTCTCATAAGTATTCTCAATTTACCAATTTACTAATATTAGAAAAAAATTAAAAATTTTTTACGTTATTGTAGTGTAACGGGAGAGAAAAGGAACGAACCTCTTTTCGAGCGACAGGTGGTGTGTTCTGCCGCCTTCGAGAAAATGACGCATCACACAAGCATGTAAATTAGACGTGGTTTATTCTAGCATTTTCTAAGAATACATAGAAGGTTCCAGCGATTTCTGGTGCGTTTATATGAAGATATAAAAGCGGATGGTGGATAAAAGAGAGGCAGTCAACAGCAAGTCATTAACTGTGTATTACAAAATAAATAGTGAATATAAATGTTGTATTAGAAATTCATAGTCTGTAAATAATAGTTTTTAATGGTTTATAATCATAGCGTTAATTTATAGTGTATTCATTAGTGTATAGAAATAAATATTTGTTTGTGAATAGACGATTTAAACAGCACTTGTATTATTATTTGAAAAAGAACGTTACAGTGGTGTTACAGGTGTGAGGTTTTAAAATAAATAAAATCGCGTAATAATTAAATAAAGTGCTGTGAGATTAAATTTTTAGTGTTAAAAATAATTTCAACAAACAATTAAGATGGCGATGAAATTGTTGAAAGATCTGAAAGTAATAGACTTGAAACATGAACTGGAAGAACGAGATTTGGAAACAACTGGCCTTAAAAACGTGTTAATAAATCGGCTAAAAGAATGGCTTATAGAACAGCAAGAAGATCCTGAAAGTTTCCTCTTCGAAATACCTGGACCCGCAATTGATACTAGTTTGTTGTTAAGTAAAATGGAAGAAAGTTCTAGAAAAGCCGAAGAAAATTCTAGAAAGTCCGAAGAAAATGTTAGAATGCTAAAAGAAGAACTACTGGAAAAGTCCGAAGAGAATTCTAGAATTTTAAAACAAGAATTACTTGAAAATACTAAAGCACTGGAAGAAAATGTTAAAATGATGAAAGGAGAATTGTTGGAAAATGTCAAAGCGTTGGAAGATAAAGTTTTCGAAGAATTTTTGGAGAATGCCAGTGCGTTAGGACTATTGGAAGGTAGATTGGCGGAACAAGATAGGGTAATAAAGATGGTAGAAGAGAAAATAGCCCAAATGCAATTACCACCAACAACTAAGAAAGACGATATGATCGAAATGCTGGAAGATAGAATGAGGCAACTACGGTTTCCCTCAACTTCTGAGTGGCCGTTTAATGAAGTAAAGAAACAATTTAAAGAAGAAAAGGTTCCTGCCGTAGGGATAAAAGTAAAACCACCCACGTTCGATGGAAAGATACCTTGGTCCACCTACTACAAACAATTTGAGGCGGCCGCTGGGGCCAACGGATGGACAGGCAAGGAAAAGGCCGTTTCTTTAACTGTGGCTTTGCGTGGAGACGCGTTGAACGTCCTGCAAACAATCCCAGCAGGACAGGAAAATGATTACCAATTGTTAGTGTCTAGATTGGAAATGAGATATGGAGACGCGCATCTTCAACAAGTGTATCACGCGCAAGTGAAGAATCGTATCCAGAAGAATGGAGAAAGCCTGCAGGAGTTTGAAGCCGATGTTGCGCGGCTTGTCCGATTGGCGTACCCTACGGCACCCGATTCATTTCTGGGACAACTGGCTGTGCAGACCTTCATTGATGGGTTAAGAGACGGAGAAACACAACAATCATTGAGGCTAGCACGACCAAGAACAACTGATGATGCGCTTGCTCACGCTTTAGAATTTGAAGCTGCAAAACAAGCGTCCCGAGGTCACGGGCGTGTTCGGGCCGTTGTGGAGGAAGAAGAAGGTTCTAAAGATCACCTAGAGGAGTTAGTACTGAGAGTTCTTCGGAAGGAAGAAAGCCGTAAGAAGAATCATCAAGAAGTTCGAGGGCCTCGTTGTTGGAACTGCGGCGAACAAGGACATGTAGAACGCCGTTGTCCCAAAATAAGAAAAGTACAACCGTCGGAAAAGTTAAAAAGGGTTGGCAAGAGGGGGCGAACGTTGACTGCGAGTGAAGATGCCCCGGAGATCACGATCCATGCCGTAACATCAAAGAATAGTAATGGCAGTTTGTTTGTAGATGGAAAGATTGCTAACCGAACCGTTCCACTACTTATTGATACGGGGGCGACAAAATCCATCGTACGCCCTGATGTTCTACAATCAAGTATTAAATTGTTACCGACAACTACTCAACTCCGTACAGCAACAGGTGAAGTGATACCAACACGCGGAGTGGTGAAGATGAAGATTGGCATTGGAAGTGAAGAATGTGATCATGAGGTGCTGGTAGCCGATATCACTGATGACTTCATCTTGGGAATGGACCTCCTGAGAAAATTTGGTTTTACGTTGGATTTGAAAGAGGGTGTTTTGAAGGTCGGTAACGAAGAACTTCCTTTGCACCCACGAGAAGATCCGGTTGTAAGGGTTTTGTTGACTGAAGATGTGATATTGCCGGGTCAAAGTGAGATGGTTGTCGAGGCGGGTTTGGATGGAGATCTTCGGGTAGGGTGTGTGCGAATGATGGAGCCTGTTTGTGATAAGAAGATCCATAGTGGCATACTGGTGGGAAAAGCGCTGATCAAGGTTGGAAAGAGAGTACCGGTGAGAATTATGAACGTTAATGTGGATCCGGTGACATTGAAGAAGAGTACCCTTGTGGGACAGTGTGTGCCAGTATTCCGAGTAGCCAGGTGTATGGCTGATGTTCCAAAACCAGTGCCCAAAGACCATGGTGGAAAATTAGTGGGTATGGTTACTAGTTCGTGCGAAGACCTTAACAGAACGGAAGTGAAAGAGGTACAGGGTTTGGTTCACCGATACCAAGATATCTTCGCTCTTGACGATAGCCAGAAGGGACGAACAAATATAGTAAAACATAAAATCAATACAGGCAACTCTATGCCTGTCCGTCAGCAGCCGAGGCGTCTACCTCTAGCAAGGCGAGCAGAAGCCGAAAAGATTATTACTGATATGGAAGAACAAGGGGTCATCGAGCCATCCAGCAGTCCATGGGCATCACCGGTGGTCCTGGTCAGTAAGAAGGACGGGTCAACGAGATTTTGTGTGGACTATCGGCAGCTTAATGACGTGACCAAGAAAGACAGCTATCCCTTACCACGCATCGACGACACGTTAGATACCCTGTCTGGTTCACGATGGTTTTCGACTTTGGACTTGAAGAGCGGTTACTGGCAAGTTGAAATGGAACCTGAAGACCGGGAGAAGACCGCGTTCACTATTGGTTCCGGACTATGGCAGTTTACAGTTATGCCTTTCGGTCTATGTAACGCTCCGGCCACCTTTGAGCGTCTAATGGAGACCATCCTGAGAGGGTTGTCGTGGAAGACCTGCCTGGTATACCTAGATGATGTGATTGTAGTCGGAAAATCATTCAACGAACATTTGAAAAATCTAGAGGAAGTGTTCCGAAGACTACGTGGAGCCAATCTGAAACTGAGTCCGAAAAAGTGCCACATATTCAGAAAGGAAGTGAAATATCTCGGGCACGTCGTATCACAAAATGGAGTGGCAGCCGACCCCGATAAGATTCGTGCAGTTCAAGAGTGGCCAACACCGAAAGATAAACACCAAGTTCGTAGTTTTCTTGGGTTATGTACCTACTACAGGCGTTTCGTTCCTGGGTTTGCCAATATAGCGAAACCTCTGACAAGGTTAACTGAAGATGGGCGCGAGTATGTTTGGAGCGGAGAGTGTGAAACAGCTTTCCAACAGCTGAAGTGTGCCCTGACAACCGCACCAATATTGAGTTATCCACGGACAGAAGGGAAATTCATACTTGACACAGATGCAAGTAATCTGGCCATTGGGGGTGTACTTTCTCAGATACAGGATGGACAAGAAAAGGTCATCGGCTATTTTAGTAAGGTTTTGTCTAAAGCCGAAAGGAATTATTGTGTGACCAGAAAAGAACTATTGGCCGTCGTGAAGTCCGTTGAGCACTTTTACAAATACTTGTACGGACGGAAGTTTTTATTGAGGACGGACCATGCAGCGTTGAAATGGCTTCTACAATTCCGTAATCCTGAAGGCCAGGTCGCAAGGTGGATCGAACGATTACAAGGATACGACTTTGACACCGAACATCGAGCGGGCACTAGTCATCGAAATGCCGATGCTCTTTCAAGAAGACCCTGTCCAACGGATTGCCGTCATTGCTCTCGTTTGGAAGAGAGGGTTTGCCAAGTATTAAGGACTACCATCGTCAACGACAATTGGTTGCCGGAAGAATTGCAACGACAGCAGGAGGCTGATCCCGAATTAAAAATGGTACTGGAATGGAAGCGCGTGGGAGAAAGGCCTGCCTGGGAGGCCGTCAGCCCTTTCAACAGAACGCTCAAAGCATATTGGGCCCAATGGGAGTCCTTGAAGGTGGAAGACGATCTCCTGAAGCGAGTACTGGAGAGTGAAGATGGCACCACCATTAGGTCTCAGTTCGTGGTTCCAAGAAGCCGAGTGGCTACAGTATTGCGACATCTCCATGACGGTGCCTCAGGAGGACACTTCGGTGTGAAAAAGACTTTGGAGAAAGTTAGGGAGCGTTTTTATTGGGTCAATTGTAAAGAAGACGTGAAGGAGTGGTGCCGGAAATGTGAATTATGTGCCACTGGCAACGGACCCTTGGGGAAGCGAAGAGCACCTATGAGGCAGTACAATGTGGGTAGTCCTCTGGAGAGAATAGCTATAGACATTGCCGGACCATTTCCCGAAACCGACGATGGGAATAAATACATCTTAGTGGCAATGGACTATTTTACCAAATGGCCAGAAGCATATGCCCTACCAAACCAGGAAGCTGCGACTGTTGCTGACGTACTAGTCAAAGAGTTCTTCAGTCGTTTCGGAGTGCCCATGGAGCTGCATTCGGATCAAGGCCGCAATTTCGAGTCTGTACTCTTTGGAGAAGTCTGTCGATTGTTGGGCATTCGCAAGACTCGGACCACACCGTTACATCCGCAGTCCGATGGAATGGTAGAACGCATGAATCGGACAATGGGCAAATATTTGGCCAAGGTCGTCTCCGATCATCAACGAGACTGGGACCAATACCTGCATCTGTTCCTGATGGCTTATCGTGCATCGGTCCACGAAACAACCGGTCAGTCACCAGCGTCTGTAATGTTTGGACGCGAGTTACGGTTACCGTGTGATCTGGAATTTGGGTCTCCACCTATAGAGCAGGAGGTAGCTGGGAATGATTATGTCATCAACTTAAAGAAGAAGTTGGAGGATATTCACGACCGAACCCGAAATAATAGTCGAATCGCGAGTGACCGGATGAAGGCTACGTACGATGTGAGAGCCCAAGAAGGAGGGTTTCAACCTGGAGAGCTTGTCTGGTTATACAACCCGCAAAGGCGTCGTGGCTATTCTCCAAAGTTACAGCGAAATTGGGAGGGTCCATACCAGGTGAAGAAACGAATAAATGACTTGATTTATCGCATCCAGAAATTGCCAAGGGGGAAACCAAAGGTGGTACACTCCAATCGTCTGGCGCACTATGAGGGAAATAATGACGTAGTCCCGGATCGGAAAGATGAGGCCGAGGTGGCTATCAAAATCGTAAGGCCTGAAGATGATCAGCCAACCTTTAGAGAATTTATGGCTGCGTTCTCTGGAACTAGAAAAGCGCGATTCGGAGTCACGACTGAGATGCAACAAGATCTCTTCCGGGTCCCTGGTGATTATTCCATTGCCCACTGTGTCTCCGCGGATCTCCGTATGTCCAGGGGGATCGCAGTAGTGTTTAGAAATAAATTTGGACGGCTGAATGAACTTCGAGAACAAAATCCCTCTGTTGGTAAATCCTTACGCTTGCCTGATCATGACCGATCCATTTACTACTTGGTAACCAAGCAGTTTTACTACCAGAAGCCGAGTTACGCCGACTTGTGGAGGGCACTATGGAATTTGAGAATCGAGTTGCTTACCAGGGGAATTAACAAATTGGCAGTTCCCAAACTCGGCTGTGGGCGGGACCAGCTGGATTGGAGAATCGTTAGAAACATGCTGGAAGTTGTCTTTAGAGGTACGGACGTCAAGATCTTCGTCTGCAGTTTTGACCCACAGCCCGCATTAAGGCCAACGAAGAGTGTAGACTGTTATTTCTACCGTAATGGAACGTGTAGTCGAGGTGAAGACTGTCGATATCGTCATGACCCGTTCTACAGGAATCAGAGCATAAAACCTGTTCTGGGACAGAACAGACTTGAAGAGGGGGGCAGTGTAACGGGAGAGAAAAGGAACGAACCTCTTTTCGAGCGACAGGTGGTGTGTTCTGCCGCCTTCGAGAAAATGACGCATCACACAAGCATGTAAATTAGACGTGGTTTATTCTAGCATTTTCTAAGAATACATAGAAGGTTCCAGCGATTTCTGGTGCGTTTATATGAAGATATAAAAGCGGATGGTGGATAAAAGAGAGGCAGTCAACAGCAAGTCATTAACTGTGTATTACAAAATAAATAGTGAATATAAATGTTGTATTAGAAATTCATAGTCTGTAAATAATAGTTTTTAATGGTTTATAATCATAGCGTTAATTTATAGTGTATTCATTAGTGTATAGAAATAAATATTTGTTTGTGAATAGACGATTTAAACAGCACTTGTATTATTATTTGAAAAAGAACGTTACAGTAGAATGAAACTAATTTAATATATATTATCTAATTACTATTTAAATTTCTAAATAGTAAAAAATAATTACATTTCATAGAATTAAAATTAATTTAATTGTTATTTAATCTTAAAAACATCAAAAAATTATTTTAAAATTAGTTATTGTAAATTATGTTTACGTTTTCAATGTCGGTTTTGTAATTAATTGCATTTGGATTTTTTTTTATTTCAATCATTTCGTGAATTAATCTTTTTTTGTAAAATTTTAGGGCTATTAAATTTGAAATTATGAAATTTGTCTATTGCGTGATCTGATAAAGCAGTATTGGGTTTATTTGGTGTTGATAGTTTAACTTTGATTGAATTTTTATGTTGGTTTATTCTTCTTTTTTAAATTTTGTTTTGTTTGACCTATATAATTAGCTTTACAGTAGAAAAATTTTTGACCTATTGTATTATGGTTTTTATATGTAGTATTAATATTATATTTTTTTAATTGTTTGAGATAGTTTAGGGATAAATGGAAGAACAATGAGTTTAGTTTCGGTGTTATTTTGGTTATTATTGAATTCATTACCTAGGTAATTAGGCAGTAATTCGATATTTTGTTTTTTTGTTTTAAATTTTATTTTTTTTATTCTATTTGTTATATTTGAATTTATGAAAGTTAGTGGATAATTATTTTTTGTAACATTATTTTTATTTTTTTTATAAAATTTTTTGAAGATAATATAATTGCTCTGTCTACAAGATTATTAATTAAACTCCTTTTATATTTTAAAGCTGTATTTGAATTGTAATTTAAATATCTATCTGTTTTAACTTCTTTTCTATACCAATTTGTATCGATTGTTCCATTTGCATTTCTAATTATTGTTAAATCTAAAAAGTTTATTGATTTTTGTAAGTTTTCTTGTTCTATGGTAAATTGTAATCGTGGATAAATTTTATTAAAAGCTTCAAATATATGATTTATACTATTTTTTTCTGCACTTATTATAATGTCATCTACATATCTATTATAACTTGATATTGTGTTTAATTTGTTTAATATCATTTCTTCTATATTTTGTAGTACTAAATCTGCAATTGTACTAGAAAGGGGTTGGCCCAGTGCAACACCATATTTTTGTTTATATATATGTACCTACTAGGTGGCGAAAAAGTTCTCACTGCCTTTCCAAAGGCAGTAACTTTGTAAATAAAATGACTTAGTCCTGTTTGTTGATTATGTTTATTTAGACATTTAATGGTTATTTACGTGCCAAGCTTTGTAAATAACCATTGAGTCAATAAACTATTTTAGAACCATTGCAAAAAAATCTCTTCAACGAACTCAAAAATCAAATATACTTAAAACAATATTAGTACAACTTATTGCTCATATAATCAGTAGAGCTCAATACTGAAGTCTGAATTTTTATCATTTTTGACACTAAAAAGTCCACTATGTCACACTATATTAATAATTCGTAAAACAAATATTGTACATTGGTATAAGTTTCCTTTCTAATACAGAATTATCCTTGTTTATTAGTAGTTCAAATGATATATGCCATGTATTATAGGAATGTTTTAATTTTGGACAAAGTTTAATTTATCGGTTCGCTACGTCACAACTAGGTCCACTGCGTCACATTCTTCAACGTTACTAAGTGGACTTGTAACTTAGTGGATAATTAACAGAAACTTATGAATAAAACAATATCTAAATACGCTTATTCGTTGATGTAGTATTAATGTAGTTTTAATTCATTAGTATCCTAGAAGCTCATATTAGATAGAAATTAGTATTGTTTATCAAAATATTTACTAACTTAACAGACATGCAGTTTACACACGCACTCGCCAATGCATCCGTTCCTGCATTAATAAATCGAATATTTGATTTTAATTGCCAAGATTATATGTTTGTTAGTTTCGCATTTAGTTGCTTTACTTTTTTATTAGGATAGCACAACTTAAATTTTGTGACACAACGGAAAAATATAGGGGCAATGTTTAATTATAAATAAAATGAAGTTGGGATAAAATATGATTTAGATATTTGGTGTGTCATAAGAACAACAAGGATTAATACAGGTTATTTATTTACTTTTTATTAAGACCATTATTTTTCTAAAACTGTTTTTGATCATGAAGTATATCTGGAGTCATGGGGTTTTGTATAGCAGCAGGCAGGGTTGGCATGTTTAAAACACTTTGTTTAAAACTCATGTTCAAAACTAGTTTAAAACATCAAACTAAGTTTTAAACTATTTCTTTTTAAACATGTTTTAATCGTATGTTTAAAACATGTTTTTGTAATTGTTTTAAAACAGCTTTTTGAAAAATTTTAAGATAATTTTAGATTCTTATACTGCATTTTCGAATTTAAATGTGTATTATTATATACATATAAGCAGCACAATTATAAATTATAAAATGAAAAAGTATAGACAATTTATTGATTGCTTATTATTTAAATCTATTTTGGAAAATGACTTAGATTGAAACTTGTGAAAAGTGGATCGAGGATTAGATTAGATTGTATAAAATTAACCTTTTTTTTGCTGCAACAACATTAAATGAATGTTAAACATTTCTTTTAGATGTAGAGCATTTAATAAAGAGTTGCTATAAATAAGGGAAGGAATAATTACAGAGATAACCTGGTTACGTAGATGATGACAAATGTGAGGATAATAAATAATGATAAATGATAAATCTAAATAAACAAAAATACCTTAGAAAATGCTGCCCTATAAACATTAGCAATAGTCTTTGATACTTTATAAATCAAACTAATTTAACACGCACAAGGCCGTACCCAGAGAAAAACTTCGGGGGGGGGGGTTCTAAAGCAAATAATGCAATGTAATACATTTTTTCTACTCCTGTACTCTAATTCAATTATTGTATATGCAATAGCCGTTTCATAATGAGATTCATTATGCAACGACATGCAAACAAATTACGAACAATAACAACCAGCTACAATTGAGAATTAGGAGGCCAACAATTCTTAATCGCCTCCAATAACGACTCGAACACATTCTCATCGCAGACTTTCTGTCTCCACATGAATTCCGCCAAATAAGATTTCAAATGGTGTCGTGCTGTTCCTCGATGACGTTTGTTGCTCCACTTGGTTGAGCCCCACTTTTGCTCAACAGTCTGGGTGTGAAGCCGGTTTCTTGCAACAACGCGACGGCCTTTTTTTCGGTACGTAGCAAGTTGAAGATATACATCGATAAACAATTCAGGAGCACAAAAATAATACAAACCTTTGACGTTTTGTAAAAATCATTATAAAACAAAAAAAATTGACTTTTAAAAATGGCCTCCTGCGATGAGAATGTTTGACCTTCTGATTCTCAACTGTAAAAAATTGACTTTTAAAAATGCCCCGATAACGGAAAAGTACCAAAATTTAATATTGGAATAAAGCATGGTAGGGACATTTAAAACAAAAAAGGGTTGACATTAGCAACCCAAAAATATGCACCAACTTACAATCAAATTGAAAAAGGGTTTAAAAAGTATGAACTGATACAACCTCTTGACAATTCCATTTAAATCAACCAATAGTATGAATATATGCGATAGCGGTGGAACGCTACTTACAGCGATGATCGTAGCAAGACAAAATTGAAAACATAAATTTAAACGTAAACGAAGATTTATATCGTGAATGCAGATATTTCCTTCCTTTCTGTAATAAGGTATGTAATACAAGAATATCAGTAGAAAATTTTACCTACCGCGATCGCTGCGGTGTGTTCGCCACTTAACGCATACTAGTGTAACTCTTTTTTAGCAACTTGAAAGAAGGTTTATATAAACTTTATTACAGTTGATATGAACTTAATTTTCTGAAATGTTGTAAAAAGCAGTGTTGCTATATTTAAACCGCTCTAAAGTTGCTAAAAACGAGTTACGCATTATGCATTAAAGGCGACGATATGTGACCTGAACGTGTTGTAGAAAAAAATGTGTTGTAGTTGTGGTTTGCTAAGGATTTTATAAAAATCTCAGAGTCATTCCATGCGAAATCGTTCACTAATAAAATGGTTCGACCTCACGGATTTCAATGAAAATTAATTATGAGATAGCATAAACTAAAGCACATAACCTTCATTCATCAATTTCCTAGATTACGCAGAACTTCGGAAATATTCAAACTGAAAAAAATTTAAAAACTACTTGCACGTCGTTAAAGAAACATAAATATCTGGAATAGTATATTACATTACTAGTCTGGAAAGTGAAACTTTTCGTACGCACGAGTGTGAATTGACGCACGAGGCGTAGCCGAGTGCGGAAATCACAAGAGTGCAGAAAAGTTACTTTCCAACGTGTAATGTACAATATTTTTCCTACGACCCTCCAAATTTCAAATGTTTAAAAAATTTTGATTTTTTAAAATTTTCAAGAATATAATTTTTGAAGATTTTAAAGCAAAATTTTTATGGTTAGGTTTAACAGAGAAAATCACACTTAAAGCTAATTTTCTTAAGCCATTTATTTTTAGGATATAAAGTTTAATTTTTTAAACAATTTAGTTTCACAATATGAATAATTATAACGAAATTTCTATCAAAACATTTCCAGAAAAATAAAATTAAGTTATCTTGACAACTTAATTTTATTTTTTTTCTGGAGCTGAATTATGACAATTGTTAAAGTGAATGGGTGTTTGTTAACATTTTATTTAATAGATTCTTTTACTAAATATAAATTTCAATTTTAAAAACTCATATATTCATAACTTATTTAAACATAGTATAAAATTAAACCTTGGGTTTAGCAGCAAAATTAATTAAATGAATTACTATTACAATTTATAATATAATAATTTCAGAGGCACATAATTTATTTTTTATTTATATTTAATAATATCTCCATAATTAACAAATATAACTTCAACTAATAACACAATGCCAGGTGTGAAAGAGGTTGCCTAACTAAATTATTTGACATTATTACTCTTATTTTTCTCCCATTTGGCATCGCTGATTTTAATCTTGGCAAACTTGCTTCAATAATTTTCATGTATTATAGTGAGGTTACGTTAGGGTGTAATCTATTAGATATTTCTCTTTGATAGCTAAAATAACTAATTAAACATTAATTAAAGTTATATTTATAAGAAAAGAATAGATACATAATGGTTAAAATGCTTCTCAATATTGGATTAAACATTAATGTCGTCATTTTAATGTAAACAAAATTCATGGATTTCTAGATATTGCTTAGCGTGACGTATTTTCATAACACACACGTGTGTTATGTTCCTAACATACGCGTGTTATATGACTCACTTTCTTAATATCGGTAGCGTTTGCTATTGTTTACTTTCGTTTGGGGTCGTAGGAAAAAGTATTTATCCTAGAACAAACAATTGTTTTATATATTGCTCACAAGAAAACGGGCTTTTTGTACGACCTAAATAGACCACGGAGTCTAAATATTTAATATTTACTTTTGTCGTTTTCGAAATTCTAGATTTATCATAAATCCGATGATGAGAAAATGGAGTGTACACTTGTACACCTCCAAACATTGTGGAAGCTGCTCACATAATTTATTGTCAGAGATTTCACGTAAAAAATATGAATACGAATATAAATTCTAGGTTAAATATCTTTCTTAGCTTTTGGTGTTTTATTACTTTTCTTGTGGTCGTAGATAAACTATAGTGTGTAACGCGTGCACACTTGTAAGAAATTGGCACTTTTCTGCACTTGTAACACAATATACTATTAATCTGATATCCCGGAACACCTATACATACTAGCAGCTATAGAAATAGTGTAGTGCTTATATGTATACTAATTGTTTTGGCTTGTGGCAGTATACACCTATGCAAGTCTGTATTACATAGGTAAGTTTTTGTATTTTATCCGACATTTTGTTAGCATATGTACCTACAGTTCTTCTTAATATAGCTTAATTTGCAGATTTACCAACTGATGGTTTCCATTGGATTGGTTTAATTATTGCAATAAGTTCGTACTGACGCTTCCAAGAGCTGCGATTATGATAGGTATAAATCAAATCAATATCTCTTCATTATAACCATCAGGTACCTGATCAGATCTGCTTTGGATGATGTATTCATTCATGATGGCAACAACAAGTATGCTGTGCGTAATGATAATCCGTGAGCACCATAGTGTTCCAAGAAATTTTGCATTCTGACTGCATTTTCCAAGCTTTTTGGGCATGTATATATTTGCAATGAAACTGTTGGTTATTTAGTTTATTTAGTAACTTGTTGATTTTACACACTGACTGTGGTATTATTGCATGAATGGTGCTTTTTATTTCTTATATCTTCTCTTAGAATATGTTACAGATACACTTTTGCTACACCTTTGCTCTGACTATGAGATATCTTATTCTTAGAAACGTTGCGACGCAAACAAATCTATTTCTTCATTCTCAAAGGCTGCTGGGTATCTTCTATGTAAAGCTCTACTTCTTTTCTAGGTGATCTAAGTTGAGATAATCGTCTTCATTGCGCGAGTGGATTCGGAATTACCGGTGAGTACTTTTTTATTTTTCTATACATACAAGTTAACAGTAATTTTGTTCCTGAAAAACACTTTTTCAATTTCTGTGCTTTATTGTCGTGTATAATTTACAAATTACAAAACTCCTTGCTTCCTTTTTCGTTCTAGGTAATTAGCTGATTAACTAAAGTGTTTTGGCACTGCTATATCAAATACGTTCCTAAGTTAACTAGTAGAGTCAATTTTTGCAAAAAACATGCCTAAGTTCTTATTTTTTACTATATAAAGATAGAGACTTGAAATCTTTTGTAATGCCTTCAGTACTGGACCAATATAAAATGTTATATGTTTAAAATTGGGGCACGCCCCCTCGGGGGGTTGAAACCCCTATTTTGTACCCCTAATTTAATAACGCAACCAAATTGAGCAAAATTTATGTTGGGAGGATTCTTGGAGTCGCTGATTATGAATCCAATGAGAAAATTAAAAAATTCAAAATGGCGGACCCAAAATAGCGGTCCTAAGATAACGGCATTTGAGATTGAGAATGCGATTTACGCCGTTTCTATTGATTTTAGAGAAAAACTCAAAGAGTCAAAAAGTGTTTAAAATGTGATTTTGCAAAGGAATACACTATTTTGGTTACCTTATTATGTAACCCCTTCGCTCTGCCCTAGTAGTAGGGTCAATTTTTGCATTAAGGTCTTATTTTCTACTATCTAAATATAGAGACTTGAAATCTTTTGTAATGCCTTCAGTACTGGACCAATATAAAATGTAATATGATTAAAATGGGGGCACGCCCCTTCGGGGGGTTAAAACCCCCATTTTACACTCCCAATTTAATAACTCGGGAAGTTTTCAACTTGAGCGAAATTTTTTCGGAGTTTCTGATTATGAATCCAATGAGAAAATTACGAAATACAAAATGGCGGACCCAAAATGGCGGTCTTTGAGATTGTAAATGCGATTTACGCCGTTTCTATTGGTTTTAGAGAAAAATGCAAAGAGCCAGAAAGTGTTTAGAACGTTATTCTGCATAGGAATACGTAATTCCGGTTACCTTATTATGCAACCTCTTCACTGAGAAGCCAACTAGGGGAGAGTGAAGGGGGTTACATAATAAGGTAACCAAAATAGAGTATTCCTATGCAAGATCACATTCTAAACACTTTTTGACTCTATGAATTTTTCTCTAAAATCAATAAAAACGGCGTAAATTGCATTTCCAATCTCAAAGACCGCCATTTTGGGTCCGCCATTTTGTATTTCTTTATTTTCTCATTGAGTTCATAATCAGGAACCCCAAAAATCTCCCAACATGAATTTGCCTCAAGTTGATGGAAAACTTCCCGAGTTATTAAATTGGGAGTGTAAAATGGTGGTTTCAACCCCCCGAGGGGGCGTGCCCCTATTTTAAACATATGTATTTATGTGCTACTAGTGTACATGCTATTAGCAGTTATAGATTATTTTTTCAAATACAAGGTAATAGTACGTACCTGAAGCTATATCTTCCATTATCACAACTTATCATAATATTATCATAATATTTGTAACGGTTTCCCTAAAATTAATTTGGAATCACTTGCCAATTTTCAATACTTTATCATAACCGATGTACACACTCCACTGCAAAAGTTTTAAATAGGATTTAGAAAAAAACTATTTATTTAATGTGGAGCATTTTCACGAATTTCGATACGAATGTCTGTCTCTATCAGTTTTTTTCGAAATTTTCTCATCAGATTCGAATATTTGATGAAAAAGTAGAGTAGTAATGCCTGAAAAACCAGAATGAACTAGAAAGTTAGTACATTAAGCATATGATATATGGATTCAATGTAGAATTTTCGTATGTATGTATGTAGAACAAACCGAAGGGGAGGGGTAAGCCGGAGTGGGAGATATGTCGGAAGAGAGGAGGGTAAGTTGGGAGAGAGGATTGTTAGGCTTAGAATTTTCAATTGGTTATATTTGGTTGCGTTTATTGAAATAACCACTCATGAAGATTCGAAGGACTGTAATCACACAACGAATGTTGTACATGAGGAAAACCTTCAATGACTTCAATCCTTTTGACCGTCATGTCGTGATGGGGTTTCCTTAGTCATATTTAAAACAGTAATTACTTAAAAAAGCGCAAACATGCACACACACACAAGATTGTATATTAAACTATAAGTATATACAGTGAAGCCTCGTTGATCCGAATCTACGTTAATCCGAATACCACGACAATCCGGATCAGTAATTTATTTACATTGAGTCTTTTGTAATCCGGATTTAAAGGTTTTGATAATCCGAACTTCCGAAACTTTGACCGAAAAGGCAAAGCATTTTTATCCAGAAGCGTGCAGTGGTGCATAGTAAACAGTGAAGCAATCGCGATACGACGTATGCGCTGTCACGCTCGCACGCAATATGTACGAGTTCGATAGCGCATACGTCGTATCGCAACTGCATTGTTTCGTATGCACCGCATGCTGCTGTAACTTTATCAAAGATGTTTTCAAAAAGGATGACTTCAGGGTAAGTAAAGATTGGTTACTTAATTTTAAAAAGACACAATTTATGTCTGTTAAAAATCTCGGGGGAAAAGCTATTCAATGATTCGCAAGCAGCAAGGTCCATTAAAAACAGTTGCAAAGCGATTAGCGTGGCTTTGCAATGGGCGGTAGAAAAATTGAAACAATTGTGATGCTGGAAGATTCAAAAGAAAAATAGTATCTACACTGAGAAAAGCATTTAGTAGGACCATTTAAATGTATTTAATTCAACTAAATATTTAGTTAAATAAACTAAATTTAATTTGATTTAACAGATTTTAACTATCTATTTAGTTGAATTGAATAAATTTAATTGTTCAAACTAAACGCTTTTCTCGGTGTAAGGTATTAAGTTTAAAAAATACGAAACAAACAAAATCGCCGCCGTTTTATTAACGACATATTAATGCGGAACATTATTTTTACGGTTTTAAAACTTTTGCGTTAAATATTTTTGTAGTTTTATTTATTTTTAAATAAATGTTTTTGCAGAATGTTTTAATTCCATTTACTTACAAATAAAACATTGTAACTCTATAGGCGCGGTAATCCGAAAACCGCGATGATTCGGATTGGCCCTGTTTTAATTAGTCCGAATTAGCGAGCCTTCACTGTAGTTACATTATCCCATTAGAACAATACTTATACATGCTTATAATTTTTTAAATCTCTACTTAAATAAGTAAGTATAAAATTTTTCACAATAATTGCTACTTCTTTCTAAATTATCTTCTATATTATTATTCGGTATTATTATAAATTTTACAATTTTTAAACTAACAAATACTGTAACTATATATATTTGGATTATTTTCAACAAAATTCATCACTTCTTTTACTGTGTTACAAAAGGAATTGTGAAACGTTTATTACACGTCTATGCGAGTACGACAATTAGATGAATAATAACTGTAAAATACCACCCCATTGCAAGGACTCATTAACATTACTTTTTTAATTTTTTTAATGGTTCTAACACTAAAATACAAATAAACCATTATTTGGTTAGCCTTGAAAATATTTTTTTCTTGTTAGATTTTATTTTTGACCTTCTGTACGATGGTGCAATAATTACTGTAATTTATCTTCATGGTTGACAATGCGCAAAAGGAAAAAATTAGTTTAAATTAACGGTTAAAAAATAATTTCTGAACATCATGTTTGCCTACTTTTGTCATATCAATAGCATAACGTAAACAAAGCAGTAAAAATTAAAAATGAACAGAAACTGAACTTTTCGTAACAGAGTAGTAAACGTGATCAATAGGAATAGATCTATAGATCAATAGATCTACTCCAAATTGAATCCTGGCAACACTAGGCCATGTTTTCAACTCCGAGAGACTCAGAATTAGTGGGGTATTGCTATGATCATATCGATTTTCACACGGTTTCAGTACTTATTCAATAGTACTATTCGTCGAAAACTATTGGGTTTGATATTTCCAGTGTCGGATTAGGCCATCGAACAGATGCCCAGTAATCCTTCCAGTTCGGGTTCACCTGAGTTCTACCCTGTTGGAAAAAATCATTTGTAACAGGAAATAATGTTCAGCTGTTAACTCACGAGACGGTTAACGTATATTCACTCATTTAAGTTATTACAATTTTTAATTTGTGCAACAATTTGTACCAAAACCGCAAATGATTTGAAATTTCTAAAAGAACTTCCAAATTTACGAGAATCCCCGACCGATGCACTGCCATGAACATGCTTATTTTTACCGATACACAGTGTTGTTAGTGCAATTATACTATTTCGTTTAGTACTCTTTAATAAATTCAGTACAATTTTAAATTCGATAATATCTGCATAATTCTATATTTCGCGCATTCCGCGGTTGCGTACCGTGACGGTTTGGGCGCACTTTTATGTTTAGTTAATTCTCAGAAATTATTTTTAAGCAACTAAACTTTTAATCTGATGCATTTTTGGCTCCTAATAAAGATACATTTCATTTTTTTATATCTGATGTTTACAAGCAGATCAAGCTGGAACGTGCGTTACGTACAAGTGACAAAATGGAGCCCTGAAATACTAGGTAGTTTATGTATAAGTTTCCCAATAGTTCTGCGAACTATTCATATAAAACTTACAAGTTGATTATTTATTCAATATTAGAGAAAACACCAAAAATTATGTCATACTTATGGTTTTGTTTTAAGATGCCCTTAATGGTCAATTTAGATCTTAAAGCGTTACGTATAATGTCACATGCGTTACGTACTGTAACATGCCAAAAGTTGCATACAAAAGTTTCATACAATATTATTATTGAGGTTCAGACACAATTTCTTTTAATTTAATCGATTTGTAGTTTTCTAACACATGTTTTTATTATTCAATAAAAATGAATTGCAATTTAAAACTAACCTCACTGGCATTATGGTCCTTAACCACCACCGTATTTACATGCACCGAATGACAGTTTTCATTGTACTGCACACATTTTTACATAAAAGTCTAGCAAATAAGCCATTATCATCATAGTTTAGCTGCGGAAATTGTAATTTGTGTTATAACATGAATTTGACACCAGGTAAAATGCATTGGTTTAAGTCTTTTTAAGCATTATTGAACATTGAATTTTATCTGTGGAGGTTGACGTTTTCGCGGACCGCGCGATTTGTCAATCCGTTTTGGATTTCCGTACAATTTGACGTCGTTCGCATACAATGACAAGCTTGCTTAAGAGTTGATTATTAGATCCGCTATGTAAATAAAAAATACTACTGGCCCTAACATGGACCCTTGCGGTACATGGGGTGGTCGCGCGGTAAACAGTCCAACTCTTACTCGGCCTAACCAAGCAGCTCGGTTTGAAGTATATATTTACTTCAGTGGTGGCAATGTTAATTATAATTACCATTTGTACACACACTGCTCGTCACTGTCTCATAGTCGATTTATCATACTCCCCTCCAACTCTCACATTGAACGTGCGGTTGTTCAAGAATGCTGATATCGATTGAAGAAGTTGTTTTCTAATACCGATGTTATCAAGTCCTCACACTAACAAATCAACTGCAACCCTGCCAAAGCTTTTACTAAAATCAAAGTATACTATACCTATTGGTTTATTGTATCTAGTGAACGTATCCAATCAGTAAGACAGTAGAGAAAATTAGATAGTACAGATCGCGCTGGGAGAAGACCATGTGCTTGGTATAATACTGCGTTTCAGTAGGAATGGGAGAATTTGTTTCACAGTGATACGTTCCATTGCCTTGCAAATAATGTAAGTAATGTTAACTGGTTTATAGTTGATGGGCTCTGATTTGCTGCCTTCTTGAAAATTGAGGTAACACGAGCCTATAACAATGTAGAAAGTAATGTACTGCTAGAAAACCTAGTTTTCAGTATTTCATCTAGCCTGGATATGAATTTTCAGCTAATCCCTTCAATCCCATAGCAATAGTGTATATTGATTCATTAATTGTTCTAGTGAGTTTGCATTTCTGAGAGTTGCGCTTTAGGCACGGTTGTTATGGGAGTATAAGTATAAACTGTACAGAAATAATCGGCAAGGAGTTCCGTTACCTATGTCAGTAAAGCTGGAAAGCACTTAACAACAGAACTGAATGCAAAATATACCATAATTATCGGCTATTAAATGGCCAAATTTCTTTTTTAATATTTAATATAAGCTGTTAGCTTTACCGTAAAGTTAACAGAACCACATAAAAACGTAAAACAATTGCAATACTCTAGGACCAGGACAATAATTATAGGCTATTTAAATGGCATTTGATTTTTCTCCTGCAATAATTTTGTTTAATATAAAGTTCTGCTGGCTTTACCGTAAAGTTAGTAAAGTCATATGTGCTCGAAAATGGACACATTCAAACTTCAACAATGCCGTTGATTTCAGGCTGCTAAGTGATCAGTGGGTACATTACGCCACTAGGGCGGGCAACTGGCGATTTGTAACGAGTGATCTTGTGGCTCGAGGCCAAGGTGTCCCACTCTTATACAAGAACAAGAATCCCGTATATTTCACGTACGTTGCAATAACATCCCGCACTCTTTAACAATCTCTTTAGCCCTCGGCATTGCCTTGTGCTAAAAATCCACTCGTCAACTTTCCGTCCTTGTTGCACAATATACTATTGTTCTCACGCCTGCGCAGTTTACGCACGAGGGTTCAGCCCGAATGTCGTATTGTGCACACAAATGCGAACAAAACCCATTTCGCACGCTGCACAAGCATGGAAATTAGTACATTGTGCAACTAGGGAGACAAAGTGATTGTCAACGAGTGGGAGTTGCTAAATGATTTGATATTTCTGAAGGTTGGTGTCCAAAGGATATGAACCCGAATGTTAAGAGGTCAGTTTTCAGTGGCCGATATTTACCAGTCTTTTTGTACATTTAAAAATATTATGGATATTATTATACTTCGCTGTCCCGTCCTCTAGATCATGATTAGTTGTAGTAACGCCTAGTTGCTTGATCTGATCACATATCAAATTCCATAAAATTGGCACTCCGACGTCCAGCGCCTTCTCGCATGACTTAACGATAAAATTCGTGCAGACGAAATTGCACAAGTTAATTGTGCATTAATTAAATCACAACAGCGCAATTTTGAGATTGCTACAAACATTTATTCTTATTGCATTGCTACAAACATTTATTCTTATTGCAGTTAACATTTTTAATCAAATATCAATATAATAATAATAATCATCCTATAATAATTATTAGGCTTGTCAAATATTCGAATTTCACATATTCGAATATTTCGTATAATATTCGAGTATGTATCTCTTATAATATTCAAATAAATTCGAATAATTCATAAATTTTCGAAGCTTTGACAAGCCTAATAATTACTATTACATGTATGCCAATATATCTGACATATATGTGAGCATATAGGCTGGATATATATGGACATATATGCCACATATATGGATATACAGATATGCTACATATATGTTAATTTTTATCTGGGATGTTTGTTTCTAATTTTCTTATGATTCTGTTTTATAACAGATATAAAAAGTAATATAATAAAAGTTTTATTATATTACATGATTGATAAATATAAAATTTGATATATTTAACAATTAATTTGGTATAGAATAAAAAAATATGAAGCAGATAATCAACATAAAATTAATTACTATATTACCATGTCTTAGATTATTGCATTTATTCATATTTCTGTGCGGTTTCGTTGACTTTGCGGTAAAACCAGCATAACCTTATTAAAACGAAGTTTTTAAATTTATTAAACTTATTATTATTTATTCAAAATAATTACTGCAAGGTTCGACAGATGGCGCCATAATACAAAGCCGCTAAAACAAAAGATTAATCCAACGTGGTCGGCCATGTATAAGAGACATTTGTCTCTAAACATCGAGGAGGCTGTGTTTATTGATACAGAAGTGACAGCTTTGCATTTGAGTTGCAGTTTTTAGCAGATCGCAGTGCCGTTTGTCTTATCAATTATTTGACAAAATCAAAGTTGGAACGGCCATAATAAGCCCGTGCGGGTTATTCAATTCCGATTTCCGAAGGCCCGTTTCCAATCTTCCGACTCTATTCCAGTTCTGCCCTCAACGACTATGGCAGCCCTACAGTAGACTCTTGTTTTTAATGATTTTAATAATTGTATCCTTGTCCGCAAGTCTTACTTTCAAAAGATGAGGTTTTTCGGACTGAACTGGTCAACCAAGTATAGAAACACTTTTTACAACTACATAACAACATTACAATAATTGACCTTTTCATCAAGCCGAGCACTACCATCGCCGGTCTACCATTTTGTTTTTAATATGGGTAGTAAATCTAGTATCTTTCTTGTGGTTTTATGGGTCTTGCTGTAACAAGTATCCTAAAGGTAATTGTAATGCGCAGGCGCTAAAAACGTCAAAAGTAAATACCATTATTATTTTTAGTGTTGATGTCACCAGATAAAAGTTTAAATCTTACTTTAAAAGCCTAATATTATACTTATTTTTTATGTGTAGCTTTAGGGCTCACAAAATGTTCATCAATCAGAGGTTATGTTTAAATATACTTTTTGTTTATGTATGACGCTTATTAATCATATCGAGGTTGTAGCCATTATAAGTTACTAAACTAAACTAACTAGATCAATAAGGTTAGCCAATATTCAGAAGTAAAAATGTAGATCTGTTTTTAATTCTGCATTTTACCATTGGCGGGAAAAAGGTCAATTAATTACGTCAGTCACTAAATCGGTATCAGTTTTCCAGAATTTCCTAACAATCCTAATATAATTATATAGTTAGCACAATTTCTCGTTTGCAGCTAATAGTTTACTTTTTAATTTGACAAGACGGTTTCCATGTCGTTCTCGTCATGACTTTTTTCAGTTCGTCAAGTTTGTTTTAGGATTCGGAGGATTTATTGCAATATAATTAACTGCTTTTAGGTTTTGTTCAGGTGAAGCGATAATATTACATAGAATCACATTCATCGCAGTTTACAGAATCGTATTAGTAGTTATTTGTTTGGTACAATTTGAACAGAACATTCTGAGGCCTGATGGTCCAGTGACTCGGTATACGTTTTGTAAATTAAGAATCTTAAAATTAAATTAAAATAGTTTAATATAATTTTAAGGCAGATTATATGTCTTACGATTATAAATAACTTATGCTTTTATAGTTTAGGAAACAAAAACATTGCTTTTCCGTGCTTGATTGTCGGCGACGTCTATACCTGATAATAAAATACGCATTCGTTATATCGTGCCGACAAAGGCTATCACCGCCCACGTTTCGCGCTACTATATTTTTTTTCGCCTACTACCTGTACACAAAGTTTCATTTGTTTAATATTGGAGACTTCGACATTGTTAGACTCTGACGCGTTTATGTTTTGTGTAAACAAAAAATAATATATTTTAAGTTTAAGCAACGGTTTAAGTAACCATTGTCTTTGATTGTTGATGGGTATTGTCATTGCCATCTAGATGTTTACTAATATATTTAGAAATATTAAAATGGCAATGGTATTGTTTTGAACTTGTAAGTGTACAATGTAATTATTACAAAAAAAATACATTTTTGGGACGAATAAGAAAGTTGCCAGAAGTGCCAAAAACGCCTTTTCTATATGAATTAAACACTGTAATATATAAATACTTACAAATGCAACAGGGATACACGTTTACGAAAAATATGAAGAGGTTAGGATTGGTTTTTGTTTCGTGACGTCATTGCGGACAACAACTAAGATTTTAATAAAAACGTCAAATTTATCTGTTAAGGTTGTCCTGCAGTGTAGTTAAAGGTACCCAGAAAATGTAATAGTTTTTGGGACTTGTTTTTATAAATTAAATTCCAGAAAATAAAGTAAAGGACGCTTATACAAATATACAGTAGGCAGTTTCTATATTTTATGAAAATTTGGTTCACATAGTGAAAATAGGTTGATTTAGAAAAAACATTTTATAATAGTTTTTCTCAGCTGGTAATACAGCCAGGATTGTGGTTTAAGTTTATTTTGCCAACATGTTATTTTTTACACTAGGCTATTTTTATGAATTTGTTTAAAAGTTAATAGTTATTAAAATAAAAAGTGAAAAATAGGCAATCCAATTAACAGAGGAGCTTCGAAATTATCTAACATTAGGGGCTAACAAAGTAATTCTCGCTTCTTTTAATCAGACAGCCAGGCGACATTCCGTCGGGACAGTATCACTTACAAAATGCATAAAGGGAAATTCAATACGTTTTAAAAACTATAAAGAAATTGACTAGTAGTAAAATGTCGTAGGTAGTTAAAACAATACAGAATATTTATACTTGTCTCTAATAATCAAGAATTATTAAACCACGTGTTTATATTTTAATATTATCCAAATATGTTTTGGTAACTAACAAGATAACAGCTATCCGCTACAAAACATCCATCCCATAATACGTTTTCGACTGCGTTACGTCAGGAGAAATTAAAATTAAAAAATAAATGCAATGTTACATTGCATATAAAAATATAACAAAACTGTTTTTATCCTTCTTAGAACTTTATTAACACTCTCGTAAAGAAATTTCGGGAGGCCTGCAGGACACCCTTAAGTATTAAGGAATTAATTTAATTGGAAATTTCTGTTTATTTCGCATTATTGCCATAAATAAAAGTGTTTAAAGCAGCAGTACAGGAAATAAATCTATTTTTTAATAAAGATATTTTCCTCAGATATATTTTAATAGTAATTCTAAGAAGAATGGTGTTTGTCGCGCGCAGATATCTTCAGTCGTCTTCCGAGAAAGCGAGCTTTATGTGGAAGCTGTGACGTCATCTCCAGACAAATATCATGCGTAATATTACACGTGATGTTGGGAACTTGGAGGAAAATTCCCTTATTGGAGGGTGTTCTACCTTTTAATAAAAAATGATTTGTACTTATAAGAATATATCCGACAAACAAATAATGCAGAATGTAGGTATACAGTTGAAAACGCATGGGCTTGGTACAAGGATATAAAAGAGTGAATAGTGAAACATGCATAGTTATCGCATTGTTTCACTATTTTTATGAATTATTGACTTCACTTTTACATATTATTGAATATAATAATCAAAGAAAGATTATACTTAATAAATTTTTCTAATTGGCAATTTAGAATTTTAAGTTTATTCCTTTGTATATGAAGTATTTTCTTCAATGACGTAAACGATTACTTAAGGCTATTTAAACAGTCCCGAACTATCTGCTGGGGGGGGCAGCAATAAGGGGACAACGAGAGTTCAACTAGTCGAACTAGCTCCCAACCACACATTATTTTTGGAGAGGGATATATTTAGAGAAACATATTTAAGATTTTTGATACTACAAACAGCGCGGGTAAATGAATTAATATTAATTGTTGATTAATTAATATTAACCAATTAATAAGTGAATGTACAGTAATTAGTAATTGTAAAAAATCATCAAAAAGTAATAATAAATAAATAAATAAAAAAGAATGATAAATGACATTCATTAAATAAACAGACAACGTCAACAGAGCATGGCTCCGTAGATGAGTGGCTGGATCTTAGATTAGATAACCGCGGTTCAAATCTCATGCATAAATAAACCTTTAATTTAATAATTATAATATTTAAAAAACAGAATAATCTGCAGTTAAATATTAATATGGTAATGTATAATCAATTAGTTTTATTTTTAAAAGTTAAAAAAATTAGAAAAAGAAATATTTTTTAAACTTTTTTAACGACATCGCATTCTTCGTCAAAGAATACATACATTTTGTCCACTGCGCTTTTTTCCTAGAGTGCTTCAATTTAGAGCAAAATTGAGAACAACGATTTGCCATTTTTGAAAATTTTATCATTTTTTTCAATGGCGTCAGATAGAAAAAAATGATAATAGTAAAAAAAATGCTTATTTTACTCAATAAATACGAAAAAAACTTACAGGCCGATTTAAAGCGATTAATTTTGAAGTTTTTTTTATTATTTTAGGTTTTAATTATATTATCAAAGCTCATAGATAGGCAACACCTTTAACCATAATTTTCAAAATCGCTTTAAATCGGTCTGTAATTAATTCATGTAATAATTTTTTCGTATTCATCGAGTAAAAATAAGCATGTTTTATTCTATCATTTTTTTGTTTTATCTAACACCATTTCCGATGAAAAAAATGATAAACTTTCAAAAATGGCAAATTGTTGTTCTCAATTTTGCTAGAAATTGAAGCACTCTAGGAAAAAACGCAGTGGACAAAATTTATGTATTCTTTAACGAAGAATGCGACGCCGTTAAAAAAAATTTAAAAAATATTTCTTTTTCTAATTTTTTCAACTTGTTTATACATTGGATACGTGTTTACCCTGTTTTAGGGGTCAAATATAGATTTTTTCATATAGGAGACAAGCTTTAAAATGCGCCCCCGCTGGCCTTTCTAAGTTGCGCCAATTTTTGGACCTAGCCGGTGTTGAGTTCAGAACAAATGAACCACATATATTATGTAGTTTAAACAATGACTATAAAAGTAAAGAATAATTGTAGGTAATTATTCTTTTTTATGTTTCTTTATAAAATAAACAATTCCTTAAAGATACAAACAAAAAAGGATAATGAAGTGACCTTCATTAAAGAATCAAGCAATGTCAACAGACAGTCCAGTATAGCCCTGTGTAACGGTCTCTGTATTTTCGTCTAGAAAACCACGGTTCCGGAACCATGCAATTCCTTTAATTTTTTTTAATAAAATGTTTAATATATTTCATAAACAATTTTTTTAAAATTATAATATTTATAAAAAAGAATAATTACATACAATTATCCCTTAATTTTATAGTCATTGTTTAAACTACATAATATATGTGGGTCGTTCTTTCTGAACTCAACCACCGGCTAGGGCCAAAAATTGACACAACTTGGAAAGGCCAGCGGCGGCTCATTTTAAAGCTTGAAACCTCTCCTTTCGAATGTCACATGTCTCCTATATGAAAAAATTTATATTTGACCCCTAAAACAGGGTAAACACGTATGCAGTCCCAAAACAAATTTTTAAAAGTTAAAAAAATTAGAAAAAGAAATATTTTTTAAACTTTTTTTAACGGCATCGCATTCTTCGTCAAAGGATACGAATTGAGAACAACAATTTGTCATTTTTGAAAGTTATCATTTTTTCATCGCTTATTTGCTTATTTAACGAATGTCTTTTTTTGGTTGTTTCGTTTTTATTAATTTATTATTTTTGATGATTTTTTACAATTACTAATTACTGTACATTCACTTATTAATTGGCTATTAATACTAATTAATCAACAATTAATATTAATTCATTTACGCATGTAAACATTTTGAAATCTGAAATTTTACGAGTTGACAAAGAGGGGAAATCAGTTGCCATGGGCGCCACCGCTCAATATTAATTAATTTTTGCGACTATACTTCTAAGGAAAAAAATGGCGTGTAGGATTATCCTCAGATTTTGCACAGTGCTTAGTAAGTATATTTACAATGGCGCTACAGAATAAGCTGTCTGAAAAATTTGCTAATTTAGATTTTCGAAAATCTGTTATGCCGAGCATCAGCTTTTAAATTCTTTTAATATTATTTACAATAACTAACAAAAGTCGATGTTATGCAATTCTATAAATAACAATAATTCGAAAAAAACTTTGATTTTTATAATAACTATCTCTTGAATTTATATAAGAGGTAAACTCGTGTATATGTAGAACCGCTTTAATTATGGTTATCGTTAATAGAGTTATAATTATTAAAAATTTTCCACTAACGCTGAGGAAGTTTGTATTTTATCAAATTTATATACTAACTTCAATTTTGCCTGATAATGACCTTTTGAAATTATGCATTATAATTTTAATTATTAATAAGGCCGGAACAACTGCAGCAGAATATTGGAGACTATAAATACAAAAACTATATTTGTTTGGGAGGACTTTTAGCTTAAAGAACTGAGAGAAGATGGACCAATTTAATTACATAGAAAAAAATACTAGTTTAATATTTTTTTAAAGATCTATCGATTGAAGCAAACTTAATTTTAAGGTGAACTGTTCCTTTTAATAGGGATTCAGCAGTAGGGATTAATAGAGGTTTATCATTCCATACCAGTGGCGTGCGGTGAAAATTTAGGCTAGGGAAGCAACCACGATTTTAATTTTATAATTATTGAGCTTAAAAGTTTTTCAAAGAACTTTTACATTTTATACTTATGGAATTTATTGACTATTATTCTTTATTTAAAAAAACTACTACTATTTATTTATATTGCAACTCGATTTCCCGATCTTTTTTTTAGATTTTAATGTTTGTTGTTAAATTTGAAAGTTCTGGTTTTGATCTGCCTTTCTCAACAATTTGTAATTTCTCTCCAAAACTGGATGCAATTCTTTATCTAATAATTTACAAACTGAACAGCAAAATTGCCGCGATCCGGATGTATAGGAAGTACTTGAACCTTCCACCGAAGCAGCTGAATTTGCAGTTATGATACTAATGCAATTTTAAAGTTGCATACAGAGCAAACTAAATAGAATTATTTTTTTTAATGCCAGCTTATGTAAAATTGAAACAATAAAACATTCAAAATACAGTCTCATTCGCAGGTTTACATTACTTAAGTAACATTTAACAAACACTAAATCGAACAAATAACCAAATTATAATAAATAAACATTTGGGCACGGAGCACTCTAAAAATAAGAACCCTACGATGTCGACCGCATCGTTCGTATCACCACGACCGCTAATCAAGGCGAGAAGAAGTGCAGTAAGCAACGAAATCAGTGCTTATATGCAGTGTATGTAACACATTTGACTGGGTATTACCTTTCCGCCCAAGTTTAATACGCCTAATTTAATTTAAAATAGTACTCTAAATAATTATACTTTTTGCTGTATGGGATTGATATTGAGCTTTAAGTTGATTAGATATTACAAATTCAAATAAACGATAACCATAGCTTTTTAAAAATATTTTTGTAAGCATTCGTTTTTATTTTTAATAAATTCTTAGCAAGGGGGTCACCGCTCAATGATTAATTATCACTGTACTACAAAATTGGACAGGTTCTAAAACACTTTTTCTAGATGTTTTTAAGATGCAGATCATAAATCTGCTATGAGTTTTTTCGGGTCAGGTCGAATTTTGGTTATATTCCAATTTGTTTTCAAATAAAACTCGTTTTTAAATGCACTAGAAGGGTAGGCAAACTTTTACATTTAACAACCCCTGTATAGCTCCTGTATCTGCTGGAACAGGTACAATATCATACCTATACTTGTCTTAGTAGATACGATTTGAAGGTTTATGTACAAATATATACTAACTACCTGATGCCAATACTCTTTGAACTTCCAGATTCATGTTTTGTGTTAAAACTGTGTAACTACCATATTTAACAATTTTTTTACTCCTGTTCCCAAAGGCTACCCAAAATGAAACTTACACCAAAAAGAGTCTACACCTAGCTGTATAACATACTGTATTTCTAAAAAAATTGAAGGTATACCTTCTTAGATATTCAAGGTCAACGGCTACATCATGTAACCTTGCAATGAAGAATTCAATATTTTTTAATAAAACAATTTTTAATGAAAACTAGCCTAAGCCTAAGATAAAAGTTCTACTATGATTAGAAGCAAAGTTATCAATTGTTTTTGTTTACCTTGTAAGCGTAGATTTTACATTTTTTCTCATATTTGCAACCCTGTTGTATAAATACCGTGTGCCACTGAGGGCTATAATTTTACATACGTAAGTTACTTAATGTCCTCTACCATCCTACTAAATTTCACGAAAATCTGAGATGGTCGGGTTGAAAAGTTCATTTTTCTTGTGATGATTTGGCATGGAAAGACCCGAATGACATCGAAACAACAGTATTTGACCTGACCCGAAAAAACCACTAGCAGATTTGTGATATTCATACCAAAAAGCTGTAGAAAAACCATATCAAAATATGTAAATTTTTTTTGTGTTGTACAGTGTATTTAATTATAGTTTTTGCGATTATACTTCTAACAAAAAAATGGCGTGTGGGTCATTCCATGCGAAATCGATCACTAAAATGGTTCGATCTCACGGATTTCAATGAAAATCACTAATGAGGTAGCAATCAACTAAAGAACATAACTTTCATTCATCAATTTGCTAAAATTACGCAGAACTTCGGAAATATTCAAACTGAAAAAATTATCAAAACTGCTTGCACGCCTTTAAAGAAATATAAATATCTCGAAAAGTATTTACCCTAGAACAAATATTTTTTTGTATATTGCTCACTAGAAGACGGGCTTTTTGTACAGCCTAATAATTTATTGTTATCAAACGTATTTTTATTTTTTTCTAAACGAAATATTTTAAAAATGCAGAAAAATCGGTGTGGTCACATTTTTAAAAATCTGAAAAAAAATTGTACAGATTCATTGAACATTTCTGTACAGTAGAAATTCTTTAATCCGAACTTATAAATGCAAGGGTAATTCGTATTAACGAGGAATTCGGATTACTGGATGTACGAATATAAATATTGTTTTATGCCATGGTACTTTATTATAAAGAACTTAAATTATGTAATTTGCTAATTTTGTTACAAAACTTTTATTTCTAATTAAGAAAATCAGTAATTATTTTGCTTTAAGTTTTCTCTTTCTCCTTTTATAGCGTTGTGCTCTCATTTTATGGTCTTCATTTCATTATTTCTTTATTTTCTGTACCTATGTCAGTAGATGAGACATATTCTAGGATATTTGTTATGTTTTTCTTTATATCACTGGTTGTCTATTTACCAACACCATATTTTAAACCAATCGTTAAACACCAACCCAATATTTAATTGCTGAATTTCTCTGATAGTTTTAATAATATGTGTTTACGTTTTGACATTTTTTTTATTGAATTTCGAACGCCAGATAATACAAATTGTGTATTAACAAAATTGCAAGAAAAAAGTTTTAAGGTAGATGATGTCATTATACAAACAATTGCGGCAAAACTGCAACGTCAAAACATTTAGAGCGCCTTTGTGATGCTATGATTACTATATTTATAGCTTATTTTTTACATCTGTACCCTTCAGGGTTTCTATTACTCTTTATATTAATAACAAAAGCGTTTGCTCATCTTCGTAGAATTTGTTCACACCTGTCGGGTCGTGACAGTATCAGCCAAAAACTGCATCAGCACTCTGCTATAATCTCATTTATAATTAATATTCACCTTCCAAGAACTCTACATATTCAATTTTCGTATATACATAGAATTTTCTTGTTCGGATTAAAGAGATGTGTTCGAATTAAAGAGGATTTCGGATTAAAGAGGTTTGTTCGGATTATAGCTTGTAAATGTTGCTGTTCGGAATACAGTATGTTCGGATTATGGGGTTCCTACTGTATTTAAATGCCAAATGGCAAGCTGGACGTTTTAATAGTTTTGGCAGGGTAAATTTTCGAAGACCGCGCTGCAGACAGTCGGCGCACCATAGATCACGGTCAACCGGCACAAACCGCATTCGCTACCTTCTAGTTAGTAATAATACGGTCCATATTACCAGCTTAACTCTTAACCTTAACCTCTCAACTAATGTACATAAGATAAATGTATTGTAACGTTCTTTCCAAAATAATAATACAAGTGCTGTTTAAATCGTCTATTCACAAACAAATATTTATTTCTATACACTAATGAATACACTATAAATTAACGCTATAATTATAAACCATTAAAAACTATTATTTACAGACTATGAATTTCTAATACAACATTTATATTCACTATTTATTTTGTAATACACAGTTAATGACTTGCTGTTGACTAACCCCCTTTTATCCGCGAGTCGCTTTTATATCCTCATATAAACGCACCAGAAATCGCTGGAACCTTCTATGTATTCTTAGAAAATGCTAGAATAAACCACGTCTGATTTACATGCTTGTGCGATGCGTCATTTTCTCGAAGGCGACAGAACACACCACCTGTCGCTCGAAAAGAGGTTCGTTCCTTTTCTCTCCCGTTACACTGCCCCCCTCTTCAAGTCTGTTCTGTCCCAGAACAGGTTTTATGCTCTGGTTCCTGTAGAACGGGTCATGACGATATCGACAGTCTTCACCTCGACTACACGTTCCATTACGGTAGAAATAACAGTCTACACTCTTCGTTGGCCTTAATGCGGGCTGTGGGTCAAAACTGCAGACGAAGATCTTGACGTCCGTACCTCTAAAGACAACTTCCAGCATGTTTCTAACGATTCTCCAATCCAGCTGGTCCCGCCCACAGCCGAGTTTGGGAACTGCCAATTTGTTAATTCCCCTGGTAAGCAACTCGATTCTCAAATTCCATAGTGCCCTCCACAAGTCGGCGTAACTCGGTTTCTGGTAGTAAAACTGCTTGGTTACCAAGTAGTAAATGGATCGGTCATGATCAGGCAAGCGTAAGGATTTACCAACAGAGGGATTTTGTTCTCGAAGTTCATTCAGCCGTCCAAATTTATTTCTAAACACTACTGCGATCCCCCTGGACATACGGAGATCCGCGGAGACACAGTGGGCAATGGAATAATCACCAGGGACCCGGAAGAGATCTTGTTGCATCTCAGTCGTGACTCCGAATCGCGCTTTTCTAGTTCCAGAGAACGCAGCCATAAATTCTCTAAAGGTTGGCTGATCATCTTCAGGCCTTACGATTTTGATAGCCACCTCGGCCTCATCTTTCCGATCCGGGACTGCGTCATTATTTCCCTCATAGTGCGCCAGACGATTGGAGTGTACCACCTTTGGTTTCCCCCTTGGCAATTTCTGGATGAGATAAATCAAGTCATTTATTCGTTTCTTCACCTGGTATGGACCCTCCCAATTTCGCTGTAACTTTGGAGAATAGCCACGACGCCTTTGCGGGTTGTATAACCAGACAAGCTCTCCAGGTTGAAACCCTCCTTCTTGGGCTCTCACATCGTACGTAGCCTTCATCCGGTCACTCGCGATTCGACTATTATTTCGGGTTCGGTCGTGAATATCCTCCAACTTCTTCTTTAAGTTGATGACATAATCATTTCCAGCTACCTCCTGCTCTATAGGTGGAGACCCAAATTCCAGATCACACGGTAACCGTAACTCGCGTCCAAACATTACAGACGCTGGTGACTGACCGGTTGTTTCGTGGACCGATGCACGATAAGCCATCAGGAACAGATGCAGGTATTGGTCCCAGTCTCGTTGATGATCGGAGACGACCTTGGCCAAATATTTGCCCATTGTCCGATTCATGCGTTCTACCATTCCATCGGACTGCGGATGTAACGGTGTGGTCCGAGTCTTGCGAATGCCCAACAATCGACAGACTTCTCCAAAGAGTACAGACTCGAAATTACGGCCTTGATCCGAATGCAGCTCCATGGGCACTCCGAAACGACTGAAGAACTCTTTGACTAGTACGTCAGCAACAGTCGCAGCTTCCTGGTTTGGTAGGGCATATGCTTCTGGCCATTTGGTAAAATAGTCCATTGCCACTAAGATGTATTTATTCCCATCGTCAGTTTCGGGAAATGGTCCGGCAATGTCTATAGCTATTCTCTCCAGAGGACTACCCACATTGTACTGCCTCATGGGTGCTCTTCGTTTCCCCAAGGGTCCGTTGCCAGTGGCACATAGTTCACATTTCCGGCACCACTCCTTCACGTCTTCTTTACAGTTGACCCAATAAAAACGCTCCCTAACTTTCTCCAAGGTCTTTTTCACACCGAAGTGTCCTCCGGAGGCACCGTCATGGAGATGTCGCAATACTGTAGCCACTCGGCTTCTTGGAACCACGAACTGAGACCTAATGGTGGTGCCATCTTCACTCTCCAGTACTCGCTTCAGGAGATCGTCTTCCACCTTCAAGGACTCCCATTGGGCCCAATATGCTTTGAGCGTTCTGTTGAAAGGGCTGACGGCCTCCCAGGCAGGCCTTTCTCCCACGCGCTTCCATTCCAGTACCATTTTTAGTTCGGGATCAGCCTCCTGCTGTCGTTGCAATTCTTCCGGCAACCAATTGTCGTTGACGATGGTAGTCCTTAATACTTGGCAAACCCTCTCCTCCAAACGAGAGCAATGACGGCAATCCGTTGGACAGGGTCTTCTTGAAAGAGCATCGGCATTTCGATGACTAGTGCCCGCTCGATGTTCGGTGTCAAAGTCGTATCCTTGTAATCGTTCGATCCACCTTGCGACCTGGCCTTCAGGATTACGGAATTGTAGAAGCCATTTCAACGCTGCATGGTCCGTCCTCAATAAAAACTTCCGTCCGTACAAGTATTTGTAAAAGTGCTCAACGGACTTCACGACGGCCAATAGTTCTTTTCTGGTCACACAATAATTCCTTTCGGCTTTAGACAAAACCTTACTAAAATAGCCGATGACCTTTTCTTGTCCATCCTGTATCTGAGAAAGTACACCCCCAATGGCCAGATTACTTGCATCTGTGTCAAGTATGAATTTCCCTTCTGTCCGTGGATAACTCAATATTGGTGCGGTTGTCAGGGCACGCTTCAGCTGTTGGAAAGCTGTTTCACACTCTCCGCTCCAAACATACTCGCGTCCATCTTCAGTTAGCCTTGTCAGAGGCTTCGCTATATTGGCAAACCCAGGAACGAAACGCCTATAGTAGGTACATAACCCAAGAAAACTACGAACTTGGTGTTTATCTTTCGGTGTTGGCCACTCTTGAACAGCACGAATCTTATCGGGGTCGGCTGCCACTCCATTTTGTGATACGACGTGCCCGAGATATTTCACTTCCTTTCTGAATATGTGGCACTTTTTCGGACTCAGTTTCAGATTGGCTCCACGTAGTCTTCGGAACACTTCCTCTAGATTTTTCAAATGTTCGTTGAATGATTTTCCGACTACAATCACATCATCTAGGTATACCAGGCAGGTCTTCCACGACAACCCTCTCAGGATGGTCTCCATTAGACGCTCAAAGGTGGCCGGAGCGTTACATAGACCAAAAGGCATAACTGTAAACTGCCATAGTCCAGAACCAATAGTGAACGCGGTCTTCTCCCGGTCTTCAGGTTCCATTTCAACTTGCCAATAACCACTCTTCAAGTCCAAAGTCGAAAACCATCGCGAACCAGACAGGGTATCTAACGTGTCGTCGATGCGTGGTAAGGGATAGCTGTCTTTCTTGGTCACGTCATTAAGCTGCCGATAGTCCACACAAAATCTCGTTGACCCGTCCTTCTTACTGACCAGGACCACCGGTGATGCCCATGGACTACTGGATGGTTCGATGACCCCTTGTTCTTCCATATCAGTAATAATCTTTTCGGCTTCTGCTCGCCTTGCTAGAGGTAGACGCCTCGGCTGCTGACGGACAGGCATAGAGTTGCCTGTATTGATTTTATGTTTTACTATATTTGTCCGTCCCTTCTGGCTATCGTCAAGAGCGAAGATATCTTGGTATCGGTGAACCAAACCCTGTACCTCTTTCACTTCCGTTCTGTTAAGGTCTTCGCACGAACTAGTAACCATACCCACTAATTTTCCACCATGGTCTTTGGGCACTGGTTTTGGAACATCAGCCATACACCTGGCTACTCGGAATACTGGCACACACTGTCCCACAAGGGTACTCTTCTTCAATGTCACCGGATCCACATTAACGTTCATAATTCTCACCGGTACTCTCTTTCCAACCTTGATCAGCGCTTTTCCCACCAGTATGCCACTATGGATCTTCTTATCACAAACAGGCTCCATCATTCGCACACATCCTACCCGAAGATCTCCATCCAAACCTGCCTCGACAACCATCTCGCTTTGACCCGGCAATATCACATCTTCAGTCAGCAAAACCCTTACAACCGGATCTTCTCGTGGGTGCAACGGAAGTTCTTCGTTACCGACCTTCAAAACACCCTCTTTCAAATCCAACGTAAAACCAAATTTTCTCAGGAGGTCCATTCCAAAGATGAAGTCATCAGTGATATCGGCTACCAGCACCTCATGATCACGTTCTTCACTTCCAATGCCAATCTTCATCTTCACCACTCCGCGTGTTGGTATCACTTCACCTGTTGCTGTACGGAGTTGAGTAGTTGTTGATAACAGCTTCATACTTGATTGTAGAACATCAGGGCGTACGATGGATTTTGTCGCCCCCGTATCAATAAGTAGTGGAACAGTTCGGTTAGCAATCTTTCCATCTACAAACAAACTGCCGTTACTATTCTTTGATGTTACGGCATGGATCGTGATCTCCGGGGCATCTTCACTCGCAGCCAACGTTCGCCCCCTCTTGCCAACCCCTTTTAACTTTTCCGACGGTTGTACTTTTCTGGGTTTAGGGCAGCGGCGTCGTATGTGCCCTTGTTCACCGCAGTTCCAGCAACGGGGTCCTCGAACTTCTTGAGGATTCCTCTTACGACTATCTTCCTTCTGAAGAACTCTCATTAATAATTCTTCTAGGCGATCTTTGGAACTGGAACCTTCCTCTTCTTCCGCAACGGTTCGAACTCGCCCGTGGCCTCGGGACGCTTGTTTTGCAGCTTCAAATTCTAAGGCGTGAGCAAGCGCATCATCAGTTGTTCTTGGTCGTGCCAGCCTCAATGATTGTTGTGTTTCTCCGTCTCTTAACCCATCAATGAAGGTCTGCACAGCCAGTTGTCCCAGAAATGAATCGGGTGCCGTAGGGTACGCCAATCGGACAAGCCGCGCAACATCGGCTTCAAACTCCTGCAGGCTTTCTCCATTCTTCTGGATACGATTCTTCACTTGCGCGTGATACACTTGTTGAAGATGCGCGTCTCCATATCTCATTTCCAATCTAGACACTAACAATTGGTAATCATTTTCCTGTCCTGCTGGGATTGTTTGCAGGACGTTCAACGCGTCTCCACGCAAAGCCACAGTTAAAGAAACGGCCTTTTCCTTGCCTGTCCATCCGTTGGCCCCAGAAGCCGCCTCAAACTGTTTGTAGTAAGTGGACCAAGGTATCTTTCCATCGAACGTGGGTGGTTTTACTTTTATCCCTACGGCAGAATCCTTTTCTTCTTTAACTTGTTTCTTTACTTCATTACACGGCCACTCAGAAGTCGAAGGAAACAGTAGTTGCCTCATTCTATCTTCCAGCATTTCGGTTATATCGTCTTTCTTAGTTGTTGGTGGTAATTGGATTTGGGCTATTTTCTCTTCTACCATCTTTATTACCCTATCTTGTTCTGCCAATCTCCCTTCCAACAGTCCTAACGCACTGGCATTCTCAAAAAATTCTTCGAAAACTTTTTCTTCCAACGCTTTGACATTTTCCAGCAATTCTCCTTTAAGCCTTCTAGAACTTTCTTCGGATTTCCTGGAATTCTCCAGTATTTCTTCCTTTAGCATTCTAACATTTTCTTCGGCCTTTTCTAGTAATTCTGCAAACCGTCTAGAATTCTCTTCGTGTTTTTCCAGTACTTTTTCTTCCAGCGCTTTAGTATTTTCAAGTAATTCTTGTTTAAGCATTCTAGAATTCTCTTCGGACTTTTGCAGTAATTCTTCTTTTAAAATTCTAGAATTCTCTTCGGACTTTCTAGAATTCTCTTCGGACTTTTCCAGTAATTCCTCTTTTAAAATTCTAGAATTCTCTTCGGACTTTCTAGAATTTTCTTCCATTTTACTTAACAACAAACTAGTATCAATTGCGGGTCCAGGTATTTCGAAGCGGTAATTTTCAGGATCTTCCTTCTGTTCTAAAAGCCATTTTCTTAGCCGATTTATCAAAACTTCTTTCTTTCCATTACTATCCAAGTCCCTCTCGTCCAATTCCCGTTTCAAATCTATTACTAAGAGATCCTTTAATAGTTTCATCACCATTTTAATTGTTTGTTGAAATTATGTTTTAACACTAAAGATTTATTCTCACAGCACTTTATTTAATTATTACGCGATTTTATTTATTTTAAAACCTCACACCTGTAACACCACTGTAACATTCTTTTTCAAATAATAATACAAGTGCTGTTTAAATCGTCTATTCACAAACAAATATTTATTTCTATACACTAATGAATACACTATAAATTAACGCTATAATTATAAACCATTAAAAACTATTATTTACAGACTATGAATTTCTAATACAACATTTATATTCACTATTTATTTTGTAATACACAGTTAATGACTTGCTGTTGACTAACCCCCTTTTATCCGCGAGTCGCTTTTATATCCTCATATAAACGCACCAGAAATCGCTGGAACCTTCTATGTATTCTTAGAAAATGCTAGAATAAACCACGTCTGATTTACATGCTTGTGCGATGCGTCATTTTCTCGAAGGCGACAGAACACACCACCTGTCGCTCGAAAAGAGGTTCGTTCCTTTTCTCTCCCGTTACAGTATATTTGTGTGGATATGATTATACCTACTAATTAGTTAATTACTTAAGTATTTAAATCGATTTCTTCGGGTGTGTTACATAAAGTACTTTTCTTGCGGCTGTTCAAGACCATAAAATATAATGCAACAGCTTTTTTAATTTAAGTTTTAAGGCCAGTTGGGGTAATTGGTCCATAGATATACAATTCTTTTGCTTCAAACTCTTTATCTCATATTTTATCGTGAAGTATAAGTTTAGGACCTTGTTTTATAGTAACTTTAATATATTTCCAAAAGAAAATGTAAAAATAAAGCAGCTCTAATGCCAACTATTGCATCTAAAAATATTTTTTTAAAAACATGTCCGGTGGTTCCAGTTACCCAATAAATTGGGGTAAATGGAATCATCGTCTATATTTTATATCCACATTACTTTATAATATGTTCTGGGTAACTGGGACGCCCTAAGGATATTAATTAAAATGTCTCCAAAAAATTAGGGCTGCAGTAGGAATAGTTCAAGAATTATCGCAGTCGGAAGAGTGTATAGGGTAAAGTCGATAAAACTAAAAATTCACGTAATTCTCATAGACGTTTAACGATAGTTTTAGTTTTTATTAAGCATAGTTTCAGTTACCCCATCGCTCCAATTACCGCAGCTGACCTTATTAAACATCAGAACCTACAATAGAGATCGGTAATAGTTATTTATGGTACAAGTGAGTTAAGTAAGTTATTATGATAATTTTTGCAGTGGATAATATCATTAACTCACCTGTGCCACAAGTTCAAATATTGAATTTGCAATGATCCTATAGCTCAGTCTATAGTTTTTAACGTTAATAAATTTGACACTCTAGCTCGATGACTGGATTTTAATAATATAATACAACGTAAGCTGGTGATTGGTTGCTACCTACAATAGCACCCAGTCTAACCCAGTGAACATCTATTTTTTAAATTTAGGATCAAAAACAACTCATCTTCTGTAAACAAAAATGGTATCTAAGCTATTGCATTATAATATTTTAGGGTCTTTGATGGCCGCAAGAAAAATGCTTTATGTAACACACCCGAAGAAATCTATTTAAATACATACGTAATTAACTAATCAGGAGGTATAATCATATCCACACATATATACATTTATCTTATGTACATTAGTTAAGACCGACAGCTGGAAATATAGACGGTATTATTACTAACTAGAAGGTAGCGAATGCGGATTGCGCCGGTTGACCGTGATCTATGGTGCGCCGACTGTCTGCAGCGCGGTCTTCGAAAATTTACCCTGCCAAAACTATTAAAACGTCCAGCTTGCCATTTGGCATTTAAATACAGAAATGTTCAAAGAATCTGTACAATTTTTTTCAGATTTTTAAAAATGTGACCACACCGATTTTTCTGCATTTTTAAAATATTTCGTTTAGAAAAAAATAAAAATACGTTTGATAACAAAAAATTATTAGGTTGTCCAAAAAGCCCGTCTTCTAGTGAGCAATATACAAAAAATATTTGTTCTAGGGTAAATACTTTTCGAGACATTTATATTTCTTTAAAGGCGTGCAAGCAGTTTTGATAATTTTTTCAGTTTGAATATTTCCGAAGTTCTGCGTAATTTAGCAAATTGATGAATAAAAGTTATGTTCTTTAGTTGATTGCTACCTCATAAGTGATTTTCATTGAAATCCGTGAGATCGACCCATTTTAGTGATCGATTTCGCATGGAATGACCCGTAGAAGTATCCTCAGATTTTGCACAGCGCTTAGTAAATAAATATTTTTACAATGCCGTTACAGAGTAAGTTGTCTGAAAAATCTACTTATCCAGATTTTCGAAAATCTGTTATACCGACCATCGACTTTTAAATTATTTTGATAATATGATTTACAATAACTTACAAAACTCGATGTAGCGCGGTTCTATAAATAACAATAATTCGAAAAAACTTTGGTTTCTGTAATAACTATCCCTTGAATTTATATTAGAGGTAAACTCGTGTATATACATATAGAAAGAACCGAGTATTCGAAACAGCCCTTAAAGGTATTTAAAATTTGTAAATGCGAGATTAAAGCGCCCAGTTATTGCCCAACGGAACGTGTAGATACACGGCTATTTGAATGACCTCCCCTAACCGGTGTAGTAAATTTATCTTGTTAAATTAAAACTAATCTTTTTATAGCAACTTTTTTTTCTAATGTCAAGTCAGTAAAAGGGATATTTTAACACACTTTAGGGCTGGTTAATTATCAATATATTTAAACTTTTACTGTTAATTAGTCAAAAAGTTTTTCCATCCAAACCGTATATTTTCTGCCAAATTCGGGAATTTTCTCAAATTTAGTCGAATTTGAGTTTTATATCTAGAGTGAATAATGGCGACACGGCGTTATGAAATACTGGTAATACTGATGCACGCCTCTGCCTATTTTTCCGCGGTAAATTATAGCATTAGAATTTATTTTTTTATTTATTAATTTTAAAATGCTATTAAGTGCTATTTTAATTGTTAAAATATTTAAATAAATTGTTTGCGTAATTTAATGTGGCGCTACATTTTTAAAATGCCTGATTAACTTTTGTTATTGTTTATAAATGCCAAGCGTGTTCGTTTACTTAATCGAATCATTCCGATCGATCTTCTATCCTTTCTTTACAAATTCCAACAACTATATCGCACCTTTTTCAAGAACGCCCAAGTCAATGAGTTGAATATAGGAACATAACCTATATGCACAAACATAAAAGTTGTTGAACGTCACCCATGCAAATATCAGTGAAATGAGTTTACGCACAACGACCATGCGCTCATGCGCAAGCCATGTAGTTGTCAGAAATACTGAAAATCATCGGGCTGTATAAGCAGTTTTAAGTTATAGCGAAAATAAAATAAAATTCGGTCGTTTTAATTTTTTATTTGAATAAATATAATAAGTAAAATGCCCGTTCGAAGAGCTGCTCATGCTGGAAGTTGGTATACAGACTCAGGTAACTAGAAATAAATCAGCTGTTTCTGAAATTCCATTGTTCAAAATAATCTAGAAATGTCACTGACCTCTTTAATTTCACACACTTATGGTTTTTGTATTTCTTTGATTGTTATCAATCTCTTCGCGGAGGGATGTATACAAATAATGATATCAGAAGCAGCTGTTGATTTATTATTCACAATACGATAACACATAGTCGATGAGTTTTAACATTTTTTCAGGCCCAGAACTTTCCAGACAATTAGATTATTGGTTAAATCAAGCAGATCTTAGCCATGGACCAGCCCGTGCTATTATAGCTCCGTAAGTTAGCTAGAGTGATATTTATTGTACATCGTATCTTTTGCGACTAATTCGGAACTTTTTATCAATTAAGCCATGCAGGATATCAATACTGTGGTGCTTGTGGTGGACATGCGTATCGTCAAGTTAGTCCAGTTGTTGTAAGACGTGTTTTTATTTTGGGGCCGTCCCATCATGTTCGATTATCTGGCTGCGCGTTATCTAGTGCACAAAAATATCGGACACCTCTATATGATCTTCATGTAGATCTACAAGGTAATTGTTTTTAATAACAAGACTGTTATTAGGTGTACTTAATTGTTTTATGCATTTAATTGTTATATTTGCAGTAAACCAAGACTTAGAAATGACTGGACAATTTGAATGGATGGACTTGGATACAGACGAGAATGAGCATAGTATAGAAATGCATTTACCGTATATAGCAAAAGTTATGGAAAAGTAAGTAGGTACTATAACAAGAATTATGCTTGAATTAATGTCTCACAAACGCATTCACTAAAATGCTCAATAAAAATGCCTTATTTGTATCCAAACAATGCATATCTAAAAGGACTATAACACTAAACCTAAATTTGTTGTGTTTTGATGATCTTTTCGATTCTTATCGAAAGGGGATTCTCTGACCATAAATGACCATTTGAAATAAATTTTTTACTTTTAATTAATTATTTGTGAATTCTCCATTATTTCTACAATATCACCATCTCTAGAGCCACATGAAGTCAAATATAAAACAATTACATATATTGTTGCCAAAATGATTTTTAGTATGCTGAAAAATTATAAAATTTTAAATTACTTTGAACATATTTTTTTAAATTTTTTTTCTATTTTTGAATAAAATTTATTTTATTCGCATGGCTATAGTTTTTGAATGGCTATTAATTGGCAATGGCTATGTGATAAATCCTTAGAAAGGTAATCTTTTCCTATATCTCTAACCTTCTTCAACATATCGATGATTTCTCGCCAAAGTAATCATTTTTTTTAAACATTGGTCACAGTTTTTAAAAAAATTATGTTTGGAAATGTGTTAGAAAAGTTAAGTCTCACGTTGAGACTACAGTGTGTGTTCTTATGGACAACGGGGTTGCCAAACATCTTGCAAGCAATTTTTAAAAACACTTTCTAAATATTGTAGTTGTAACTGCATAAACCTTTATAATCCCTATTGTTCGAGCAAGTTATATTGCAGGTAGTCACTTCTTCTGACAGCGGTAGTAAAACAAAATTTCAAAATTTGCTGCTGTTCATGTAGTGCGCATATAAAGTCTGGAACTATCGAAATAAATCTTTTATTAGATATTTTTGAGAAAAATCCTCGAACACGTCGATTTTTATCTTAAAGGAGACATATTTTAGTGTAATCGTTTATTTGTACATTGTCTTTTGTTTCCGAGTTATGACGTTAACGAAATTTTTTTTAAATCGATACCCTAATTTTTTATGATGGATTTGGAAAGTTAATGTAATGCTAAGATCAAATATGCTATAAAAGTATGATACTGTATTAAGAAATTTCCGAGATAATTGCTTTTAAAGTTTTAAAACAAAAATTAAAAACAATCAAAAGTTCCAAGTTTTAATAAAAAAAAGAATTCTTTGTAGAACTGTCATAAGTTTAACGCTAAGTCACTTGTTACATGGATATTTGATTTTTTTATTAAGAAAATTAAACTCTTCATTGTTATTCAATCAAAGTTCAAATCAAGAGTTCAAATTTTTTGATAAAAAACCAAGTAGCCATGTAACAATTGACTTAGCGTTAAATTTATGGCAGGTCTTAAAAGAATTTTTAATTTTTTTTATTAAAACTTGGAACTCTTGATTGTTTTTAATTTTTGTTTTAAAACTTTAAAAGCAATTATCTCGAAAATTGGTTTCCAAATCCATCATAAAAAATTAGGGTTTACATTTAAAAATATTTTCACTATCGCCATAACTCGGAAACAAAAGATGATCCGCAAATAAGAATTACACTAATATATGTCTCATTTAAGATAAAAAACGGCATGTTCAAGGATTTCTCTCAAAAATATTTAATAAAAGATTTATTTCGATAGTTCCATACATTATGAGTTAACGCCAGTACTATTACAAAACTAATAATTTTGAGTATAATTAAAAGTCAAAAGTTTTATTTCGAGTTTTTGAATTTTAGGTAAATAAAAAAGTACAACTATTTATAGTTATTTGGTTTTTATTAAATAAAGAAACGTTAAAACTAATAAATTATTGTATACTATCAAATTGTATACTATCAAACTACACTTTTTTAATTGTATAGCTTTTATATAAATCAGTGATAAATTGAAAACAAATAATATGACTATAAAAAGTACAACAGCAAAAAGTTCAGCATTAGCACAAATCACTCGAAATTACTTTCATCTTCTACGTCACTTTCACTATCACTTTCCAAATTTATAAGTATTGGCTCAATATCGTCCATCAATTTGCCACATGTTATCTTCTGTTTTAATTACATGGTTAACATAATTGTTCCATTTTTCCGCTGTCACTTGAACGTACGCTTCACTAATTAAATTTCGAACATCTCCTTTATATCTGGTATTTTTTTAGCGATATACTGTTTTACATCACCCCAAACTAATTCAATGGCATTTAACTCGCAATGGTACAGAGGTAATCTTACTATTGGAATGCCGTATCCTTTTGCACATTCTTCAAGAATGTATTTGTCGCAATTAGATTTGAAAGCCTTCACCACATCCAATAGATCTGCTTTCAAGTGATCATCGTCAAAATATATATCTTTTGACCAAAGCCATGATCGTATTTCTTCTTTTTTCCAAGACTGATTTGGTATCTTTTCAATTTTTCGGCAATGGTATGGTGCATTATCCATTACTACAACTGATTTTGCAAGTAAATTGGGCAACAAAGAATTTCTAAATCAAGTCTCAAAAATACCTCCATCCATTTCATCATGATAATCTGCACTGTTCTTCCTTGCTAGAAAGGTCAACTCTGCCCCATTTATAAAACCTTGTTTGCTGCCAGCATGAAGTAAAATAAAACGAGGGCTTTTCCCTGTGGGAGCTTTCAAACCAGTGGTTAATCCTCGAATGAAGGCGTCCCGATATGATTTAATTGACGTATCCACACATTGAGCTTTGCCGCTGTGGCCAAGATTCATCAATATAAACTATATTGTAATTCTCTTCTCTATATTTTTTAATTTGTCTTGAATAACGATGACGCCATGCAATTATCTCTTCTCTTTCAATTAAATTAAGATCATCGTCCTCTTTTAGCATACTGGAAATTCATATCACGTAATAATCTATTCAACATACTTCTACCAAAGTTGGGCAAGTTTTCATCGTCATTTAGAGCTGCTACAATATTGTTCATCGTTGGTGGTATATTTTGCAAAAAAACTCGTGCACCTTTCTTCTAATTTCACTCCTAATTCCATCACAGTAGGTTATATTGCGCGTTTTTTATAGTATTTTTATTCTTCGCTCTTTTTCTTGGAGATTTTATTCCATCAGGTGAAATACTTTCTTGACGTACTGAGAACAAAGTTTTGTTGCTAATACCTGTTTCTTTAGAAACTTGTCGAATAATTACTGATAATGACTGCCGGGTCTCAGTAAGACGATATTTTGTCAAATTTGACAAAATCTGTTTTTCACCAACCTTTAGTACACAACCCATTCTGTTTTTAACAATATCCGCCATACTTATGTATAATGTAATATGTGCGTTACGTAATACTACAATACAAATAGTTACAACAAACAACACGACAATGTTAACAATAATTACAAACGATAAAACCCAAACAACTAAGCGAAGATCTATAGACGCACAAGCTATCAAAATTTGAAACCAAATAATTATTTCTGTATTAAGAAATTTGCTTATATGTGTTGGGTGACAAATAATAGTGCCTTAGTACGTATGCTGATTTGACGATTAGCCGTTGTTTCAAACCCTCTTTTTATGGCAGCCGCACTTTGGAAATGATCTTTTAAACATATGCGTCGTAATTCCCTATCGTCTCGTTTACTTGTTATTTTCTTCTGCACTGTACGTTTTTATAAAGGGTATAATGCGACTGTCTATAGGTTTTCAGTGTTCTGCGAATAATTGCTTCATTTCGATGCAATCTACGACCCATTTCCCTCATAAGTATGTCTTTGTTCACCTTTGTTAAAACTTCTACTTTTTCTTCTATGGTAAATCCCATTTTAATTATTCACAGTAACACACATGGAAACTATCAAAACACTAAACCCAAAAATTTAACCAACAATTGAGTGAATATCACTTGTTTCTAAGATAAAGAGATGTTAAAGATTTACATTGTAATTATTACTATAAGCTGTGACCGGCTTTGATCAAATTCACATAAATGTCAAAAAATGCATGGTGCATACTTAGTAATGGCACCAAGTGTACTAAGCTTGGCTGCTTAGTAGCCTTTCCACAATGAGTATCATGTTGTTTCTATGGGAGAAAAGTTTTCTAAGTATGTCTGTATTGCTTCATTTTTCAAAACTTGAGGCATGGCTTTAGATCTTTCTCTCTCTGGTTTATTTAGTCTTGTTTTATCATCGGGCAATCTGGTGTTTTGCGATATTCTTCTGGGTCTTTGTTTTTCAGCAATTGCTTTTTTAACATCCATTATTTCCTTTACCTGCTAGCATTGACTTTCAACTAGCATTTCGAATGGTGCGATTCAAATATTCTACACTTCTACAGCATTATCTATGTTTTCTTTTGTTTTTAGAGGAGTGTCTACATTAATTTTTTCATTAATTAGATTCTTGAATTTTCCCAGTCTATTCTTTTACTGTATAGGCTAGGTGGTCTTTGTTGATATTGGGCTCATGACTTTAATGAAACTAATAAAGGCATATGATCAGATAAAAGATCGAGAGATTGTTATGCCGTGAAGTTCTTTCGCTATGTCCTTTGTGACGCAGAGATCAAGTAAATCTGGTCTTTTTGTTTATCTGTTGACCGATAGGTAGTGGAAATATAACTATAGTTGTTTAAGGATTTATTCGTGACATTGACTTTTAGTGTATTTTCTGGAGTTATGTTTTGTCTTATAAGGCGACCCTCCTATTATGTACTAATTCTTTTGTTCTTTTTTGAAGTTACTGTTATTCATTCTGAGTTGTTATAATCAGATGTGAATTGCTGTGTAATGGGTTGCTGGTACTGATGGTCGTGATGCTATTAACCAAAGCGTGGGGGTGTTGTATTTGGTACTAAATTGCAGGTGTTGGTTAAGACACATTTGTGAACTGATTTGTGTCGATCAACACTGACTGACATGAAAGATAATACTTAAAAACTTGCATGCAATACGAAATGTTTCTAACACAAGCAAATAATCACTTGGTGGTAGATAAACCAGGGTCTCCTTTTTTTTTTTTAGAAACCACGTCCATTCAGCCAGTACATTTTTCTGTAAAGCCGTTATTATTTTTAATATATGCACAATAAACTGCAGCTGCACAATGTCCTTACTTCACACAATTCAAGCGGGGACTTATCTAGTATTATTAAAGAGATGGTGGCCTTTAATGATAATAAAGACTTTTGGCTTGAATTTATTGATATACCAGGTGTTTTTCAAAAGTGTTTTGTTTTTTACTGAAAAGTCTATCAGATAAAAGCTCCAATATGTCTAATTGCATTTTGTTGAAAATTAGAAACAATCTTTTATCATTTTCGGTTTTTGCTAGAAATGGTGATCTCAACTTTTGATTTTTAAACGGGTCATCCTGTGTATTTTTAATGATTTTGATTCAGGATTAAATTCTGAGTCCAAAACATTTAGAAATTAGATGTAGAGTTGTATATCTTTTAAATATGTGTGTAAAATTTCAAATTAGAATCTCAATGGGAATTTAAGATATTAAGAATATGGTTTATCCCATGCACCTTTATTAATTGGCTGATTGGCTTCAAACTGGTTTCAAAATATTTCTAGTTTAAGGATTTCCCCTATTTATCACATTTTCGATATTATCCCATCAGGGGGTTACAATAATTGGCTTTCTCGGTTTTCTGATGTCAATGGGGATCATTACTATATTATTTTAACAAAATAACAATATTCAACATTTTAATACAAATATCTTTCAATATTGGGAAGATTAAAATTTTGTTTTATGAATGCCCCTCCCCCCCTCCGGCTTAAGTCCTAGACTGTACCCCCATCTCGACTTACACTTCCAACTTATGCACTCACCCCTTCCCCGACTTGCTCTAAACCTCTGAATTAACCCCCCCTGGCTCCTTCTTTCCTAACTTACCTCTCCCACCAGTCTAAAAACCGGTTTTTCCCATAAAACTGTTGACCCTAGCTCAAAAGGTCACGGAACATTTTTTGTCTATCTTGACCTCTATCTTTTTGCTAAAGATTTCAAAGCGATTCGGCAAATAGGAAAACATCAAAAACGTGTATGTCGAAAAACCGAGAAAAACAAAGAAAAAAAAACAATTATTGTAATCTCCACCGGATTATATCAAATATGTGGGATAGATAGGGCCACGACCTCCTTGATTTGACGTTTCGTTTGACGTCTTATACGGCCTGATCATTTGCCAGTTTTCGGCGTTCTCCGCTTGGTGCTGCGTACTGGGGGAATGGACGCGTTCAATGTAAGTCAATGCGTTCACACATTCAACGAGTGCGTTCAAAATAAAGCTCGGACTTTTTTGAAGGTTGTTGACAAATATTTGACTTTTCTGTTTTATTCTACTTTATCACGAATTTAGTACGTTTGATTTTGTTGGTGAAAATTGAAAAATGTGTTGTATAAGAATAGTTTAAGAGCAGTAGTAGTTTTGAAAAATGTCAACTCATAAAAAATGCTATGTGGTAACATGCAGAAATTATAAAACTGCAAAAAGTTTCCACGAATTTCCTTCGTGTCTTAGGTTGCGAAATAAGTGGATTGAAGGTTTACGTATTCCTCCTGGTAGGATTAAAAAACTACGTACTTGAATAAAATGTTCATTTATTCTATTATATACATTTTATTATACATTTTAAAAAGTATATGTAGTTTAGTGCATGTACAGTAGAAAGAGGCAGCATAGTTAACATATAATTTTAATTTATTACAGATACAAAAATACCCAAAAGTGCTGTTATCTGTAATCTACACTTTGAAAACAGTTGCTATACAGACAGATCTTCTGGTCGAAAGTTATTAAAATGTAATGCGGTGCCTACATTACATACAGTAATTTCTAAAATGTATTTAAAAAAATAGCTTTTATTAACATAACACTTTTTAGACAAGTTTTTCGAACACTCCTGATGATGTACCGATTATGAAAGAAAGATTGCCTGCATCTGGAACTATTCCTTTGCTTTCAACATCGTGTGCTTTCATTTCTACTTCTAATCTTGTGGGTAATTAATAACATAATCCACGAATAGTTTTAAACTGTAATTAAAATTCTAGATATGTAATGAAAGCACTCAAGTCAATTTAATTTCCGAAATTGCAATAGAAGAATATAAAAAAGAAATTAAAGCTTTAAAAAGGCAAGTTAAAAGGCTCACTGAACAAAACGAATTAAAAGACCAAGAAATAGTAGAACTAAAAAAAGTAGTACATAATTCACGTTTTGAAACAATTACAAAAATTGAACAAGATGCAGCTGATAATAATTTGTACGCTTCTTTCTTGTTAGGCCAAATCTTAAATTATGGTAAAGTAAAACCAAGATTTTCTGAAACTGTTATAAGAAACTGTGTTGCATGGCGAATATCCTCGCCAAAAGGATACGAGTATTGTCGTTCTCATTTGTTGAAATTACCATCTCGATTAACACTTCAACATTATACTGGGGCAGGTAGAAATGTAACTCTTATAAAATCTAGAATAAAAGCAGAAGCCGATTCTTTACTTCCTAAAGAACGTGTGTGCAGTCTTGTAATTGATGACATGGCTATTCGGGAAAAACTACAGTACAGTAGAGCACAAGACCGTTTTCACGGTTTGGAAACTATTAGCAAAAATTCCATTGGCAGAAGGCCAGTATTAGCTAATAAGATGCTTTGTTTTGTGATTCATGGCCTATCAACAAAATTTACGATACCAGCTGCATATTTTTTCCATAGATCCCTTAAGACATCAGATTTTTATAAATTAACTTTGAATGTTTTACAACAGTTACATGAATGCAGATTCGTTGTAATACGAATTGTTACGGATAATCACAAATCCAATGTGGGGTTGTTTAAAGCATTTTCAAATAATAAACTTTCCACACAAGTTCAACATCCAGTAACACCAAATATACCACTCTTCTTTAGTTTTGACTATTGCCACGCAATAAAAAATGCAAGGAATATATTTCTTGACAATAACATGCAAGCTACCGAAGGTGTTATTTCTTCTATATATTTGAAAAATTTATACCAATTACAAAAAAACCTAATTATAAAGCCTGTTAAATTTTTAACTGCAAAACATGTACATCCCAGTAACTTCGAAAAGATGCACGTTAAACGAGCAGTACAATTATTTTCACCACCTGTAACTGCTGCTTTAGAATATTTACAAAAGTATGCAAATTCTCGTTATGATTTTTCCTGAGCAAAGGCAACGGTTACATTTATGGAGGTGATGTACACCTTTTTCCAGTTACATGATGTAACTAATAAAACAAAACACATTAATCAGCTTGATGAAAAATGTGCACCGTACATCAACATAAACGATGAGAGATTGATTTGGTTAAGAGATACATTTCCAGGATACATTGATTCAATACAGGAGTGTACGAAAAACAGTGGCATGCAAGGGTTAACAAAGGAAACTGCAGAAGCACTAAAATTCACTGCGAAAAGCATTACAGAATGCATTACATATCTTCTTAAAGATATTGGTTTTTATTATGTGTTAACACGCTGTTTTAGTTCGGATGCAATTGAATCCATGTTTAGCGACGTTCTTTAAAAGGTGGTTTGCAAGATGCACAGACTGCTGAAAGTGCCATTAAAAGAATAGTTCAATGTGGATTAATTAAAACATCAACATCAGCTAATGTCTTTGCTGAATATGACTACAGCAGCAATATCGGACGAATTATAGATAGCGAACATGTGGTGTCATCCTTTATCGTTCCACTACCTGAAGAAACTAAAGAGTTAATAGTTGAACTAAAAAATCTTTCAACGAATTTACCTTATGGGATTATATCAGCTTCAATAGCTTTCTTGGCAGGTTATGTAGTACGAACTATAGAGGAAAGAATCGAATGTGAAGTTTGTCTAAATTCGGTATTGACCAATTCCTCCTCAAATCCGTTACTAGGTCTGATCAGTTTACAAGATCGTGGATGCTTGAAATATCCTAGTAAAAACTTCATATTATTAATAAACCAGTTAATAGAGCTGGTTTTAAATATATTTCAATATTTACCTCAAGAATGCAATCCTTGCAGTACATTAACTGATCTTCTTCTTGACCCACTAACTACTTCAAAATTTTTCATCTGTAAGATTCACAACAAGAACCTTTGTAATATAATTCTAAGTAAACTTCTAAAACCAGTATTAACTAACCTTGCCAAAACACGCACCGATAACATGTCTGGAACGACACTGCACATTAAACCTCTTTCTAGAAAAGTACTCAAACTCTGAAAAATAAATGCTTTTCATAAAAAAATGCTTTTTCTTAAAATAACTACTGCCGATGCCATAAATTGTAATTTATTTGAAGTATGTTAACTGTCAAAAGTGCAAAAATTTTAGCTAATTTTCAAACCATTTCAAATTACCAGCTGATCTGGTAGGCAGCGCCATGCGGAGAACATGTGCATAATGATATTTTTAAAATTTGAACTGGCCGTATAAGGACGTCAAACGTCGAAATCGAGGAGGTCGTGGATAGGGCAAACACAGAAAATTAAAAATATTTTGAATGAAATTTTGAATGAGAAAGGTGCTGTGGCCTGCTAGATCTCCTGATTTGTAACCTTTGGACTTTTTTGTGGGACTGTTTGGAAATATACCATAAAACATAGATGAATTAAAAAATTGCATTCACACTGAAATAGGGTAATTGCGGGAGAGATGACATACTTTTTTTATCCAGAATATCAGACATACTACATTAGAAAAAATGAAATCAATAACAGATGTGACAATACTTTTATTTAAGAAAAAGTAACAATACTAAAAAAAGATAAACAAAATTCTAAAAACTTCTCATCAAAGAAAACTCAAAATGCTGAAATGAGTCGTCACCCAAATTATTGTAATGAGATAACTTCTACCGATTTTAATACTTTTTGGCCAAAACATACTTCAACTACATCTGTCATATAAATTTATATATTTACTTTTTCTCATCATTCTCCTTAAAGTAGGTTGAGATACCTCAACCTACTTTTTGGTATACATTGTCGGTCGAGCAGCCACATTAATCTGTCTGAAGCTGTCTCTCAGTCCCATGAAGCCCTATCGCAGTTACCTTTTCTTTCACAGACTGTCGCCATGACTAGAAACTAAAACAATTAAATTAATAGAGAAAACAAAAGATTTTGGGTCGTCTCTCCCTGAATAATTTGAAGTCAACTTCCTCAAAAGTATTGGGTGAGATGACTTCTTTTTTTTCACGGACACTGTCATTCCGAGAAATCTAACAAATACAATACATTACTCGTCTTTAAGAATCTATATATGTATATACGACATACAACAGCAAATATACAGGGTATCCTGAGTTAGATCGCATTAATTTTAAGGGGTGATAGAAGACATCAAAAGGAACAAAAAAGTCTTCTTCTAAGTTAATAGGCTTTCGAGTAATTGAGAAAAAACCATCGCCATATTTGGCAATCTTGCTTATAATTGCAGCTGGGTCTTGACCTTGTTTTAGAAAATTAAACAAAGAAACTGATGCTGACAGTCGTTGTTTAAAAATAATAAGCATCCAAAGCAGATTAGTCTGGGACTAGTTCTATGAAAATTGTAATCCGAACTGTTTCCGTAAACAAAATTTGTACGTTGTAGGACGTTAAAAACACGCTGATTCATAACTAACCAACTGTAAAAATAAAACAATAACTGACCTACATTTTATATTTATTAATTTCCGGAATATTTTCAAAATATCTTGATGTATTTGTTTTTTTATTAAAGAATACTATCTTATGTAAAAAAAAATTTATTAAGGCACCTAATTACCATAAAATTAAAGATTTTTTAATGTAGCCGAAACAAGGTGTCAACTAAATCCCTTAACCTAATTACCTAATTTGAATTGGATAAATCTTCTCTTTAAAAGATATTCTCTTATAAAATCATTAAAAACTGTTATTAAATAAACAGCAAGTTGCTAATTGCGTTATTGACAAATTATTATTTCAAAGTTCAACGAACTACAAACGCAGTATTATCTTAAGGGTATTATTTACAATTTTATTATTTTAACATAGCTGTGATCAGGCATTGACCCAAATAATATTCTTAAATTGCAAGGTTGTATAAGCAAGATGTGCTTTATTTTCAATGTCAAGATGTCCAGATCAGCATTTTGTGCGGTTGTCGAGCAGATTTGATTACAAACTTTACAGGGTTGTCACGTTTCTAAATTGAGTAAAATGAATTTTTAATTGTAAAAAGAATTCAATTTTACTCCGAAACGATATATATATATATATATATATATATATCAGCTCGAAAAGCCTTTAAGGCCTATGGCTTTTTCAATAACATTTTTCCATTTATTTCTATTAGTGGCGTCCATTTCCCAATTGGTAATATTTAATTCCTGCAAATCTTCTTCAACACATTTTCTCCATGCTCTCTTTGGTCTTCCTCTTCTTATATTTCCGTGCATTTTCTCGAATGTGACTATTTTTGGAACTCTGTTGCTGGTCATGCGAGCTATATGCCCTATCCACTTGATTCTGGCTTGCTTGATTATTGGATTATACTGGTACTGTTGTACAGATGCTGTATCTCTTGATTTGTTCTTCTTTTCCACATTTCACCTTGCTTTACACCCCCATAAATTATTCTTAGTATTCTCCTTTCCCAAATTTCAATTTTCTTGATATCTTCTACCCTCAAGACCCATGTTTCGCTTGCATAAAGTGCTACTGGTCTGATTACTGTTTTATACAGCCGAATCCTTGCTGCGTAGGACAAGTCTTTTGCTCTCAGAATCTTCAACAGCGAACCTGCTCTTTTTGTCCCAAGTAGCAGCCTTCTTTCAATTTCCTCTCTTGGGTTCATTTCTACTCCGAGGTATATGAATTTTTCCACTCTTTCAAAACTGAATTTCTCTTCTTCCACCTTAACTTCTAGGTTAATTCGCTGTTCTTTCTTTCTTGCTCCCATTATCATGAATTTTGATTTTTCTATATTTACCTTTGCTCCCACCTTCTTTGTTTCTCTTATAAATTTTTTTATACACTCTTTTATTTCTTCTTGGGTTCTTGCTATAATCGCTACATCGTCAGCAAAGGCCAAACATTGGTGCGAGTTTTTGAAGATTGTTCCGGTTCTTTTAAATTGGCATTTTCTTATTATGGTTTCCAAAACCAGATTTAAAAGGGTAGTAGATATAGGATCCCCTTGTTTTAGTCCCAGGCTTGATGAGAATTCTTCCGACAGTCCACCATTAAATTTTACTTGTGTATAAGTTTCCTGTAGTGTCATTTTAATTAAGTTTACTAGTTGTTCTGGACAATCTAATGTGTCTAGTGCTTTAATTATTTCACTTCTTCGTAGTCTATCATAAGCCTGTTGTAGATCTATGAATATTACATATAGCTGGATCTTCTTTCTTTCTATTTCTTCTTGTATCATTCTTAGTGTATGGATCAAATCTATTGTGGATCGGTTTCTCCTGAATCCACACTGATATTCACCTACTTCATTTTCTGCAAATTCTTTAACTCTCTTTTCGATTATTCTAGTTGTTATTTTATACACTACACTCAGTAAGGAGATTGGTCTGTAGTTTTGACGCTGTTTAGCATTCCCTTTTTTATATATAGGTACTATCACATTTTTTTTCCACTCCTTTGGCATTTCGCATTTTTCCCAGACTTCCACTATTAATTTATGTATTCTTTCTGTCAATTCTTTCCCCCCATACTTCAACAGTTCTCCCGGTATTTCATCACATCCAGGGCTTTTACCATTCTTTAGGGTATTAATAATTTCTTCTACCTCTTCTAACTTTGGAGGTTTAACTTCTTGCTTTCTTGTTGGGTTCAATTGTATGCTGTCAATCTTAGGTTCATCTTCTTGTGCTGTTAGTAATTCTTTGTAATGTTCCACCCATCGTTTCAATATGTCCGTGTCTGCTCCTAGTAATTCGCCTTCTTTTGTTTTCCACAAATAATGTTTTTGGTTGGTATCCTTTTGTACTTTGGGCTGTTTTCTTGTAGAACAGTCGTATGTTTCGCTTATTACAGCTTTCTTTTATCTTGTCTATTTCTTTTGCTAAAAATTCTCTCTTCTTTTCCCTGAGGACACTTTTGGCTTTCTTCCTTGTTTCGCTATAAGCTCTGTTGTTTCGTTCACAATTATCATTTAAACACTTTAATTAAGCTTTGCTTCTCTCTTCAACCACTCTTGCACATTCACTATCAAACCACTCTTTACTTATTCTTTCTTTACTTCTGTTCAAATGTTTTTCTGAATTTTTTATAACGATTCTTTTTATTGTGTTCCATTCCTTTTCTATGTCTGCTGTTACTTCTTCTTTTGCTAAGTCTTCTTCCATTTCTCTCATGTATGCTGTCCGTATTTCTTCTTTAGCGAGTTCGTCTAAGTTTAGTTTCTGCTTTTGCCGTTTGTATTTTTTTTGTAGTCTTGGTATTTGCTGTTTTAGAAGTGCTCTTACAATATAATGATCACTATCAGCATCTGCTCCACGATATGATCTCACTTTGTTTATTAGAGATTCGTGTATGGTTTCGATCAGAATGTGGTCAATCTGGTTTATTGTTTTCCCATCAGGGCTGTTCCATGTTCCTTTGTAAATGTCTTTATGTGCTTCAAAAGTTGATTTTATTACTAGTTGTTTGGTCATTGCGAAAGTAATAAGTTTTCTTCCATTTTTGTTGCTGATGTCATGCCTGCTATTCACTCCGATACTTTCTTTAAAATCCTGCTCCTTCCCAATCTTGGCATTAAAATCACCGATTACTATTTTCATATCGAAACTTGGAATGGTATCATACAACAATTCTAATTCTTCATAGTAGTTTTGTTTGTCTTCTTAAACGATATACGATATGATAAAATGTCATTAAGGTTTGTTGTTGTGATTATGAGGTGGATCTGCCGACAAAGCCCCATACTTAAAGTACTACTATTAACGCGGCAAAATGATGTTAAAGTTTCCAACTTTCTTATTTTTTTCTGAAAAAGTGGTACGTTCTAGAACAAAGTTATAAAAGACTTTTTTGTTCCTTTTGGTGTCTTCTATCACCCCTTAAAATTAATGCTTTCTATCTCCGGACACGCTGTATTAAAAAAATATTCATAAAATATTACTTACCGCGAACAAGATTTGAGAACCCCTAAATAACAAAATATTTAATAATCCACTTTTTATTGCTAAATTAATGGTAAAAATCACGCAGGGTAAAAAGAACCATGTGCCTGTTTCTATGCTAAGCATAAACTAACTAAAAATGGTGGAGTAACATTTTATGAAGCCGAGTTGTCTCACCCGGTGTGCCATCTCTACCGGAATTTCTCTAACATTACAGAATTTTTTAGAAAATTTTAGAAAGTTAATTTATTGATGCCAAGAACTAAACGGGCAACAGTTTATGCATCTTTTTTAAACAAGCATTTCTGTTAATGATTTTATGATGAGTATTAGTTTTGAGGTACAGGGTTATTCATTATATTTTGACCACCCCTTTATCTTTGTTACTATTGGAGATAAAAAAAAAAGCTTTCTATAAAAGTTTATTGTTGTGGCTATATTTTTTTAAAACGTCATCAAAAAACAATTTTACTTCAACTAATTTTAAACTAGGCATCAGTGTATAAACATCGACCAAATTTTGCCATTGAACGAGCCCTAGAGAGAACCATTCATTATTTCGATTTTTTGTTTTAGTGTTAACAAATTTCTTTTTGGCTTCATAATACAATATGTAATTAGTTCGCGGTTATTAGTTCAAAATAATTCTTCAATATCGTGCGAAGACTGCAAACTGCTTGAATATAAGTAATGTATAAAATAAATCTTAAAAATGAGCATGCTATGCATTTTAAAAACAAATGTAGAGAACAAATAAACTATTCGAAATTAGTTCTGAGAAAAGCCTGATAAAACAAAAATGTTTATGTTAAAAGCGAGAACTACCAGTGTCAGTTTTCACATGAGAACCACGACAAAACAATTCGCGTAAATTAAGTGTCCGATTAAGAGAGACCTTTTTATTAAAAATGAGTTTTATGTAGTGAACGTATCCGTGTATTATAGAGTTCATTTAAAAGAGGCTATTTAGCATGTCTTGGTAACAGCAAAAACGTTAGTTCTACAAAATCTGTCTGCTTACAGGAAGTGTCCTCTTATTAGGAATGTCCGTAATGGGAGACTTCACTGTACATACATTTTTTTAAATGGCTCCTAATATTATTGCATTTTCAAATAGCCCCTTCCCCCCTGGTTTTTTAATATACTATGTTATATAGTCCATTATTAATACATTTATGGCCTGTTTCACAAAGCTTGATTAAATTGTGATCAAATTTGAAATCTAGAAATATGATTGGATGAAATTTCAGGACTCTTAAATCTCAGCCAATGAAATTTCTGAATTTGTAATTTAATGACAATTAAATTAATTAGAATTTAGTCACGCTGTGCGAAACTGGCCATTAGACATATGTATTTGACTTTAAAAATGCAAAAAAATCTCTATTGAAAGAGTAGTAGGCAGTGGCGTGCGGTGAGAATTTAGGCTAGGGAAGCAACCACGATTTTAATTATAATACACCTAGGTACAGGCGCGGATTAACGGGGGAGGGAATAATCCCCCTCCCAATTTAGAAATAAGTTTACATAGAATAGAAACAAATAATGTTTGTTTAATTATTATTTATTAAAACAATTATTTTTCCAAAGATTTCCCTCTCAAAATACTTCTCTCGATCCGCCCCTGCTAGGTACAATAAAAAACAGTGTTATAATTATTAAGCTTAAAAGTTTTTCAAAGAAGCACTTTTACACTTTATACTTATGGAATTTGTTGACTATCATTCTTTATTTTTAAAAAAACTGCTACTACATATCAATTTTCCGGTCTTTCTTAGCAAAATACCGGTACAGGTTTTAATCTTTGTTGTTAAATTTGAAAGATCTGGTTTTGATCTGCCTTTCTTAATAATTTGTAATTTCTCTCCAAAACTGTATGCGAAAAATTCCTTATTAATAATTTACAAACTGAACAAAAAATCGACCCGATTTGGCTATATCGAAGGTACTCGAACCTTTCACCGAAGCAGTTGAATTTGCAATCGTGATGATAATGCAATTTTAAATTTGCATACAGGCAAACTAAATAGAACTATTTGTCTTTAAAAAATACAACTTATAAATTAAAATAATAAAATGCGACAAAATACAGTCTCATTCGCAGATTTACATTACTTAAGTAACACTAAATAGAACAAATAACCAAATTATAATAAATAAACATTTGGGAACGAAGCACAATAAAAATTACGACCAAACAATGTTAACCAGCCAAACAGCGTCCGACTATTATAACACCCCGCGCTCGCTGATTGACGCCAAGGTTAAGAGAAGAGCATTTGTAAGCAGTGTTTATATGAAGTGTATGTATCACATTTGAATCAGTATTACCTTTCCGTGCAAGATTAATGAGCCTAATTTAAAATAGTACTCTAAATAATTATACTTTTTGCTGTACAGAGTTCATATTGAGCTTTAATTTGATAAATATTTCAATTTAAATAAACGATAACCATAATTTTACAAAAGTATTTTTGTTAGCATTGTTTTTATTTTTAATAAATTCTCAAGGCAAGCATTGCTTCCATGGACCGCACGCCACTGGTAGTAGGTTATGCTTTTCAAAATGTGAGTGAACTGAAATAACGTTTTCTGCCTTACTATAACCCATTTTAAATCAAGGAATGTCAATAAAAAGTAAACTAAACGTTTCCATAGCCTACCTTGTTATGTTCAGTTTAATCACATTTTCACAAGTACAGTCAGTCACTGCTCTTTCAACAGAGGTTTTTTGTATTTTTAAAGTCAAATTTACAATCCGAGAAAACTGGGCCATTCGAAAATGCAATAATATACAGGCTGTTTTATTTAGAAATATATATGTATATCACGTGACCTATACATGCATTTGTTTTTTTTTGATGACATTTTAAAAAATATAGGTAGAACAGTACAACTTTTATAGGCAATTTTTTCTTTATCTCCAATAATAACAAAAATAAAGGGGTGGTCAAATATAATGAATAGCCCTATACTACATAATTGAATTTTTAGAAATGTTTAATTTATGTATGATATTAATTTACTAATTGTTTTCTGTTCATTCTTGACATTCTGTAAATGTGATTGTTCCTAGATTTAAATTATGATAAATTAACCGATGGCTCGGAAAAGGTTTTTCTGAATTCTTTTGCTTATAGAACCCCATACAGACAAAAAAAATAAGTTGTTTATTGATGCATCATGGATGCATTATTGATGCTTGGAAACTATGCATGAAAGCCTTTTCTTATTCACAAATGTACTCAATAATTTCAAATTCAAATTTTATACCTAAAACCGTTTTTGGCAATAGCACTTTCATTTCATATTTAACAGCAACCCGATATCATCCCTGCCTTTATATAAACTTGTTTAAATGCATTTTTTGTATTTGATTTTCTATTAGGATTCATCTAAATGGAAATTGAATTAAAAATGTGTTGTATGCTGATATCTTATAATGCACACTCCCTGTACAAATATCTACAGAAACTTCTACACATTTGATTTTAGAAGAGTGCTTTAGTTAGGTGTTGGCGGGGGGAGGGGGGTGAAGGTTATGAATGATGAAAAACTGCTAATAGACTTGCAAGTTGGTTCTTCATTTGTTGAGCAAAATTTTGGTCAGCCAATACTTTTGCAAAGTGATCCGATTCAAGACCAAACTAAAAATCATTCTCACATATGGATGTTTTGGACATCTTACTCCAGAATGCTATTTTTCTCAGAAATTATAGATCTTGAATCTAGATAGAGAAGTCTAATCTCATCACCTCGAAAAATAACTTCTGGCCAACTAAAATTGTTTCATCCAGGCAGCAAGTGAATGGTGCCATCCACAACTATTTTTGTGTACCTTCTTTGTCTAGAGGAAACAGGTTGGGTGACTCGAAAGTATTCTTCAACATTTAGATTCATTTTCATACAAGTCTTCTACCAGATGATGATATTCCTCAAATTCTTTTCTTTTTGCATTGTCTCATTATTTCTTTTTACCTCATGTACCTACTTTCTTTCATATTTATAAAGAAGTAACTAATAATCAACATCAGAATTGCTGTTGGTCTACAGCACGCACATGTTGGACTAGTCTGGTCAGCTGGCTTTAAATGTAGAGTGCATAGCATGCTTTATGTGTGACTAAAGCTTTAATATCCTGTGTTAAGTATTTTTATCTATTCTCATACATGTTAACAAAGGAATAGATAAACAATTAAATATTGAAAGAAATTCTGTAAAAATTTTCTAGAACTAAGTTTTAACAAACCTTACATGGCTAGGGAAGCTAGCTCAACCTATCTTAGGTCATAGGTCTAGAGGTAGATGTACCAATCATTACTCAGAATTAATCAGAACTTGGAAATTTCGTTATACAAAAAATTACTTATGAATAACTTTGAAATAATAATTACTTTGAATAACATGAAAGACAAGATCAATTTTCAGATGCTCACAGGCACTGACTTGCTGATGTTAAATTGTGTACTCTGTCAAAAGCAGTTTTGAGTAAGTCTATGACAAAACGGAAAATCAGGAAAACCTTGATGAAAACGGAATCCTTCCAAATTGAAACAGTTAACAGAACTATATTAACTCATTCATAGTTCAACTTTTCAGCGCCATAGTCGCTGCTCAAAGTTGCCATTTTGCCATGTGTTGTTGATTGGAATGAAGTATGTATTTTAAATTTTACATTTTTTCATAACATTGATATTTGACTCCAATAGGTCATGCAAAGTTTCCTTAGGAGAATTCCAGGCATTAACTAAAATTAAATTGCAATGTGATCTTGGCCAGAAATCAAAAAAATGTTTAATAGTTTGCTCATGAGTCCACTCACAAAAGTTCTTTGCTTAGTGGCTACCCAACCCCGCATTATAACAGGAGTCTATTTTGAACCCCTTGTCTTCTCTTAATTGGTGATCTGATTTGAAGGTGATTAGTTTTCTTTTTATCTTGGACATTTATGAGCTAATTTGGATGCAATTTTGTTTATTCAACTGTGCTTATCACAAGCTAATTTTGATTATTTCTAATTTCTTGCTTGTTCTAGTTGAACTTCTGTAGCAGCTGTGATTGAAGTTGGTGATCGATTTCATACTATCCGATTACTCTACTCCGTACTCCGAATGCATTTGTAAAAAACTGCATCCAAAATGACCAGTAAAAAATTGGAAAACTTCCGTGATTGAGTGGTAGGGATATAACATCACAGTATTTTTTCTGGTTATTTTCCTTCGTATCTTCATTATTTGTGGACCAATCTGGATGCGATTTCTTTTTTATTAGACTTTGATTCATCATCCCATCATCATTTTTGTGTGCACAAAGAAACGATTCAGACAAAAAATAAGATTATTACTATTTGAATAGTTTATTATTTATTTAAATTCACTCCATTCAGGGTTTGACAACAGATTCCATTAGGTGTAGATACTTGTATGTGAAAGATATTTGTTTTGGGTCTCACTAAAATATAATAAAAGGATAAAATAGACTGAAAAACTGCTTTTTTTAGATATTCGTATGCATAACTCAACTGTTTAGTAAGTTGTTATAAGTTTAGCATTATAGTATGGTAGGTATTGACATAAGGCGTAGAGAAAAATTGTTTCATATAACATGCTGCATCGAATCTCCCAAGTTTCAATTCCGAACAATCATCCAAGTATGCCAAATTTTGTTTTTGAAACTTTTTTTGGGGACTTCAAATCTAGCTTCAGGTACTGTGATTCATAGAAACATAAGACGTTAAAATTGGAACACCAACTGAAAAAGCTTCCATGCTAGGAGGAATTACAGAATTGTAGAAGATCTCAGCCTTTCCAAAACCAATTTTTTGCACATATCAAATTATTCCTACCTGATCACTGAAAGCTGCAAGTACCAACTGATCCAAGTAATTTTATTCTGTAATGATCTACTGCGCGCTATTCGGAAGCTCTGAAACTGTAAAGAAAAAATGTAACTGTATAATACCTAAAAACTGCTAAATAAAAATATTGAACTTCAAATTTTGATACTTTGAAAATTTGAATTCCAAAAGGCTCAACTTTATAAAGTTAGAACTAAAAGGCTTCAAATTTCAAAGAGATTTCAAGATCGGAATCTAAGATTCTGCTTGTTGTTTCTTTTTAAGAATATCAGTCTTCAAAACTTTGAAATATGCAGATGTGAACGTCTGAAGCTTTTGAAACCCAGCATCTAAATCTCTGAAAGTTTGAATTATCAAACTCTCAAGATTATAAAGCTAGATAATTTAAAGAATTAGGAGTTTAGAAAAAACTAGTTTTGTATTTCTACTTAAAAAAACATTTTTGTAAAAATTTTTTAAGATCAAAATAGTGGGTCATATGAATAAAATGTAGTAAATGTCTTTATTATACATCTATCTTATTTGTAAGTCGGTAAGTAACTAGTCCTTTTAGTAATCGAGCTTAAAAATTAAGTAAAATCTGAAATCATGTAAGTGTGGAAGGTTCAGATTTTGGAACTTTAAGACTTTACCATCTGTTCCACCTTCCTGATGGTACATCAGCCAGTCAGATGCTTGGGGTTGTTATCCTCTGGTAATAGCTACAAATTGTTCTTTCATTGTTGACATCAACAACACTTTTTCTGGCACTTAAAATGCCTGTAAACACTCAGTGTCCTAAAGCCACAATTATTTAAACACCTCCACATATACAAAATCAACTGCATGATGATTCTTTTACCAAAATGGAAACACTTCAATATTTTGCTAGGTATTTTGATGATCTTATAATAATCAAAGACGTGGACGCAGAATATTTTACAAGATCCTTCTAATCAACTTTTGTGTTTACACACTAAAAATTACTATTCAGGCGACCTCTGCTAAATCTACTGCATGATGAAATTACTGATTTTTGCTGCATGTAATTATTATAATTAGCAAGAAGGTATCCGAAATTATAGTTTTGAAATTACAGCTGTTTGAAGTTGACAATTTTCGCATTATTCTTATTCAACTTCGAACGGTGCCAAGCGGGCCGTTGCCAGAAATTTATTTCCGGGGGGGGTTCTGGGAGAATTTATTTTCGGGGGGAAGCAGAATAGAAAAATAATTTTATTAGTATTAAGTTTAGTTTCGGGGGGGTTCAGATCCTCTAAACCCCCCCCCCCTTGAATACGGCCTTGGTGCCAAGTGTTTACTACTAATGTTCTTCATTCTTGGATAGTGCTACATACAGAAGATTAATGGTAGCATTGCTATCTCAAAAGGCATAACCATCGAATAAATAAAAGTTAAATTGTTAAGTTGTTAGTGACTATACAGTGCTATTAAATTAAAATGCAATATGCTCTTCTATATTGCATTTTAAAATAATCATCTCAAACCATTGCACTTACTGTATGTCAACACTGCATAACAGATCAAAATACGCTAGCCATCTAACGTAACCTCTTTCATTTCACTTGAGGATAATTTTACACTAATTAGTTTTTTCAAAATACAAACGTAAATAAAAATACCATTTATTGTAAAATAAATGCATAAATACAACAAACCACGTCTGTTCATGGTATGTAAAATGCATACGTACTTGCAACAACCAACCAATTTAGAGTATATTACCTTTTAATTTAATAGCACTGTATAAACCAGACATTACTGTGGAAGAGCAAAGAGCTATGATGAATTTTTTCGGCTCATGTTGAAGAGTTGTGAAGATCATGCACTAGCTGGGCTTGAGATTTTAAGAGTGATAGAGAGTTGACCAAAAATAGCACTCGTTTAGGAAGACCAGAGGCTTCCTCAGTAAACGTTGTAAAAATGAGCAATTATTAATTGCTAATTATTAATAATTAGCAATGAAAGACCGACGACCAATTATTTCTAAAGTAATATCATTATGCGACTTTACACACAGCACATTTGTGACAAAAGTTATGCTCGATGACTTCATCACATGCATGACACTGCAAAAAACTCAAGCTACCTACAGTCAGGTTTTGACATTAACCATCTAGATTTCATCTATACTAATAGCTGGAATCTGGATGCCAAGACAAAATGTCAGCCGAAACAGCAAATTCAGGTACAGTTCATCAAGTAACAAAGTTTTTTCTCTGATTTATAAGGTGTAAGAATAGTCTGACATTTATTATATCCAGTTCCTTAAAGCAAAACAATTAATGGAGAGTCCACATGTAATGTGTTAGCCAACAGATTACTACCAGGGATTCGAAAATGAACCAAATACGGAAATAGAAATTTTGTGGAAGTCACGAATTATTTGACAAATTGTCAAAATCAAAAGGCATCGAAATGTTACTGTATTCACCAGATTTGACTCGACTACTGACTTCCAGTTGTTTCAAGTCTCGAAGGTTCATCTTTCATACCTCTCAAAGAAAGCTTTGCTAAATATTACATGAATTAAGAGGTGGAACTTGTGTATTTAGGGGGGTGGGGTATTGAGAAACATTGTAGAATTTCTTACTAGTTTTTACTTTGCAGGCGACTCGGTAATTTTTCATAGCTGAGAAAATTTAAAACACATTCCTTCTTCTCAGATAGGAACTGTAGGTCCCGTGTCAATACGATGTTTGTCACAATAAAAATCCCTAGTGGGGGGGGAATTCCCCCAGATTCAGCTAAATTCTAGTAGGGTTGGCCAAATGATCATAGTAATCGGTGCCATGAGGTACGAAGGATGCTCCGCCATCCTGATTCCTCGTGCAAGAATAAATAAATAAATAATTGGTATATAAACCTAGTGTGTAGTTTGCACTCATAAGAAGTCCAAGATGCAAGAAATGTTAAGTATAAACAAAAATACATTCAAAAGTTTGACATTATGAGGAATCTTTGTCTATTCTAACAATACTAGTGTTGCCAGATATGTTATGTTAATGTGGGCAATATTTATACAGAATAAGCAGTCCTTGAGCCTATTTAAAAAAAAACTAGTTTATTTAAAAAACCTATTATGATCAGCATTTCAGGGGTTATTTATAATTATTAAATAAGGATTAATAAATACATACCTCAAAAAAATTATCGGAACATGTAAAAATCAATTATTAATTTAGATTTAGATTGCTTTTTTGTACTACAAGTTCGTTTAAATAGGGAATCAGTAAAAAATAAACATAAACACAGTTGTTAGTTGTTTTTAGTTACAAAGGACTTCACACATTTCTTATGGAAATTGAATCCCGGTCAAATTGGCTGAAATTTTGATATGTTGTAGTTTATATCATCCTGATCAAAAGTCTCCATGGCCACGAAGCTCTAAAATTAATAGTTTCGGAGTTACAGAGCATGAAAGGCAGGAAAAATTCATACTTCGGTTTTGGATTTTTAACACGTACAGCCTCGGTAACGTCATTTTATGTGTATATTTTTTATTTTTGTTTTGACTAACACAGGTAATTATGTGGTTTTGCTTTCGTGTGAATTATGTGTAATTATACCCGTGTCCCATTATATTTTGCCCCCTTTATAAACCTATATAACTTTTGAATTAACTGAGATAATGAAATGTGGTGTTCACTAGTATTCTTATTTTTTTAAGTTTTTTCTGAATATCTGTCTTTTTTTCTAACTTCCGGTTTAATCGGAAGTGACATAGCATAATTTCGGGGATCAGGCAACTTTGTGATTTCAATTGGAACACCCTGTATATTTTTTGACAGTTGGAAAGCCCATTGTTTCCCCTTTCCAAATGTACCTGTAATGGTTATTACACAGGGTGACAGGGTGATGGTTTTATAAGCTCTTAAAATGAATGTTATTGAAATGCTACAAAAAAATATATGTCTTTAGCAGCATTACCTTCGAGGTGTTAAGTAGAGGCTATGTCAACTTGGTAAAGCGAATAAATAAATGTATTGAAGTTGATGGTCGGCATTTTGAACATCTTTTATAACTAACTAATGTTTTGTAATTTGTTTATTTCTTAATTGTTTAATGTTTAATAAGTATCCTGTTACCCTTTGTTAGATCGAGTTTCGTATGTACATTTTGAATATCAGCAATTGTAACATGTAATTGTCAATAAACTAATTTGACGTTTACACTGATGTTTTCTTTTATTTCCATAGTTTACTTTCTGAATCATTATATTTTTTCGTAGCATTTCGATAACATGCGAGATTCACTTTAAGAGCTTATAAAACCATCACCCTGTATAATAACCATGACAAGTCTGGTACTTTTGTGAAGGGTGGCAATGGGTTTTCCAACTGTAAAAAATATACAGGCTGCTCCATTTGAAATCACAAAGTTGCCCTATCTCCCGAAAATACGCTACGTCATTTCCGGATAAACCGGAAGTGGGTAAAAAAGACGCATACTCAGAAAAAAAACTAAGAAGAAGACTGGTAAACACCGCATTTTTTTATCTCAATTAGTTCAAAAGTTATATAGGTTTATAAAGGGTCAAAATATAATAGGACACCCGGTATAATTTCACATGATTCACACGATGCAAGACAACATAATCACCTGTGTTAATTAAAAGAAAAGCAAAAATATACACAAAAAATGACGTTACTGTTAAAAATCCATAAACCGAAGTATGAGTTTTTCTTGTCTTTCATGCTCTGTAACTCCAAAACTATTAATTTTAGAGCTTCGTGGCCACGGAGACTTTTGATCAGGATGATATAAACTACAACATAATAAAATTTCAGCCAATTTGACCGGGATCCAATTTCCATAAGAAACGTGCGGGGTCCTTTGATACAAAAGGGAAATCAACATATCAAAAATAAATTTATTTCTACTTTAACTTAACCAAATTTAAAAGATAATATAACAAGTCATTTAACAAAGACCACATATCAATAACGAGTATGCCCTCCTCGGGCTCTTATGATGGCAATCATTCTTTCGGGAAGGTCTGCAAATGTCATTTTGGTCCATTGCGTTCCATTCTTGCAAAATAAAGTTTTCCAGCTGATCTAAGTGCTGAAATGGCATTCTATGGTTTTGAATTGCAAAACCAAATTGGCCCCAAACGTGTTCAATGGGATTAAGGTCGGGGCTTCGAATAGGCCACTCTATTATTTCTATTCCAACTGTATCTAGGCGGTTTAGGACATTTCGGCGACGGCGTTTAGACGTCAGAATGTTTTGGACGAGGGTCGTTTCGGCGACGGTCTTTTCGGTGCCAACAGTCATAATATCAGTGTTAATAGTGACATACATATTATTAAATGTATCAAATAATCAATAATGTTTTTATTAAATATTTACAAAATCTACATCACCTATCGAAAAGAAAAATTTAAATTAGTTATAAGTAGACGAGCATGTTGTAAATATTTTTCTTGACATATTTTTCTTAAGATGCACAGTTTGTTTCTAAATTAAAAACAAATATTTGTTGTATGTATTTGATTTAAGATATAAATGCCGTAAACATTTTCAAACAGTAGCAGATCCAAAATTTCGGAAAGTAAGTGGGGTGGGGGTTTCTTTTCAAGTCACGTTCGGTTAAGTCTTTTTACCTGAAAATCGAGTAGTCGGTGGGAGTGGGGGTTAATTACAAACTATGTAAAGGTGTAATTAAGAAGTTGTATGCATATGCATATTATTGAAGCATAATGTTGTAACATTTATTTTTCCTTAATTTGTGCTTTACTGAAAGGGTATGAACTCACCTTTAGAAATATTTATTTTAAATATTTTGTGGGTTTTGAAAATTACTATTTTCTCTCTTTATAATTTTTATATTGATGGCTTTTCGTTGCATATATTTAAATGTAGACTCCCTGAGTTTATTTTTAATTATTAGTAATTTCCTTTTGAATATTATTGTTTAATGGATTTTCTTATTCAAATTTGGATATCGTTATCAATGTTCCTTGGTGGGAATGACGGCCTTGAGCGTTTGATTTTTCGAGAAAAGGATTCGCTCTCTGTTGTGCAAGCACCGTAGGATTACATCAGACTAACCAGCAATAGCAGTGGACATTTTCCTTTGTTGGTATTTTTTTATATTATTAAAATTTGCCTAATTGATTCTTCGAATCAAGTTAATAATTTCATAAATCTTACATTTATCTAATTATAGTTAAAGATAATAATTTATATTAAGGTTTACGAATCTATAGGGTAATAATAATTTTATACATGAAATTTTTCTGATATCGCTTTCTAGTGATAACTTAAACTTTTATTGCATTTTATTTGTGCCAATTTATAAATGCTACGTTTAGATAAATCGTCGGTATCAATTTTCAAATTTTTATTAAATTTATATTGTTTAAATTAAAGAAGAGGTTTAATTAAATTTTTGCATATTTCTTAATAGATTTATTAATTCATTTTAGAGGATTACAATATGTAACAGAAATAGTACTATATCTGAGTAATTAGATTTATTTACATACAGGGTGTTCCGGAAAAATATGCAATGCTTTAAGGGGGTGAAAGGTGACCATATAGAGACCCCAAAACTCATAAAATAAAAATAAAAAAAATTTCGGATTTTTCCGTATTTTTTACAATTCACGAGTCGACTATGGATTATTTGTAAGCTGTTGACCCTGAATTACTGATAAAGCAAACAATAGTAAGTGACCTCCGCTACATACGTATCAATTTACAGAAACTGAAAATTGAATTTCAGCAGCGGTTGCCGAGTGACTCACTACCTTGATGACTTGATCACTTATTAAGGTCAGTAAATAAAATGTAACATACGTTCGTTGACCTAATTGTGATGGAAACATTGCCTGTTTTTCATTTTACGAATGTCATTTTAACAAAATGAGTACTTACTTACTTACCGTTTACGAGTAAAACATTTTGTGCAAACTGGAGATTTTCCTGTTTGCGTTCCAATAGCCATTGGCAAAATTGCCCTCGCGGTATAAGTGTACTTTTTGAAAAGTTCCGTTCATTCAACAGGCGTGTTTGGTTCTGCCATAATTTAAACAGTAACTAAATACACTTAAATAAACTACTTATCTGTAGGGATACGAGAATGAATAAGCCCTTTATATTTCTACCATTGGTTATTTTTAATTCACGCTTACTAATGATTGGTCTGAAACATTCTGATTTTATACATAACTTTTAAGGGTCGTAAATGCTTAATGATGCTGAATGTCTGCCATGTAACGGCATGACGATTATTAAAAGAAAGGGAAGTTTTAGTTATTAGTTAACACTGGTCGGATTCGGTCCATGTATTGATACATTTTTATATTAAACATTAAAGATTGGATTATCGGCTTTTGATTTACCTGGCTAATTATCTTAAATATCACTAAAACAAACACTTAACACTACCTAATGCAAGTTATTAATTCTAAAAAACGTGTATTAATCGAAACTCAAATTTACCAACACCTAACACAAAGAAAGTTGACGACAAACTGCATACTGCAGTTACAAATCTCAAAGATCTGAGTAAGTAACAGTTATTACAGATGTTCAAAATGAGTGTTATTATTTATAGTTAAAAACGTTTTAAAAGCACGTACTGCAATTTGGTGTGGATTACAATCTTCCGAAGAATTTATAAATATTTATCCTGCTACCTGCTTGGGTTAGTTTATGGCTTATTTGTCCATGACATTTAAAAGTATGTATTAGTAGACACAATTTTCATTTCATACAGCTTTATCTACTATTTGCAGTGGCGTGCCTATTATTTTTATAAGGGGGGTTGTCATTTTAAAGGGGCATTTCAGGAAATTGTTAGTAAGATGTTACTCTACACATGTTTCTCTATTGCTCTTTAACGGGAAAGGCATCTTTTTCAAAACACCCTGTATCTACGTTCACGTTGATCTTTTTATTTCTTTATTTTGCTCTATATCTATTTTTTTTTATTTTTTTTTGTGTATATATGTGTTACTATTAATAAATGCATTTTATCCAACACCTCTTTATAAATACCATGTTTACTATGTTCATTATAAATAAGGAAAGTGATTGTTTACTCTTTTGTCACACTATAACCCACGTTGCTAAGGGCAACGTGGGTTATTTTTGAAAAACTCACTCCCTGGAAACAAACCTTCAGTTTCATTCCACAAATATATTTATTGTTATCACTACAAGCTGATAGGAACAGACACATCAATTTTTCGGTTGTTTATAATAAGAAATAGTTATTTAAAACATAATAGATATTTGGTAATCTTCTAGTTTTGTGCTCCCCAATGCGAATTGATCATAACAACTATGTTTGATAAAGTCGCTGGAATTGATTACTACACTGTTGTCGGTTCTACTTTCTTTATCCTAAATAAAATATTAATTCATAGTTTATAAAAGAAATTCTATATTAACTAAATTATAGGGTAAAATGCTTATTATAATTTCATAGATATAATCTTATCAGATATAAAATTCAGATTTTAATAAGCATCTCTTCTTATAATATAGAAGATGTTAAATATTAAATTTTATTTATGATAAAGTAGAATCAACAACTGTGTAAAAAGAGTGATTGCCACGACTTTATTACATATAGCAGTTGTTTATGCGATCTTATAACCTAAAAGAAGAAACGTCAAACACACATTGTTTTTAATTCGTAAAACCAAGACCTGCAAACTAGCTACTACTTTTTTTACTTTCACAGCCACCTACTATTGCATGTACCATCATGAAATAATATTTTGTAATGTATAAAATCTTCAATAAATTATGTTTTTCTGAAATATGATTAGGTATTGGATAAAATGTTGTATGGCACACGTGAGTTAATGATATTATCCACTCAGAAAAATTAACCAACTCGGGCCTACGGCCCTCGTGGGTAAATTTTTCATTCGTAATAATATCTTACTTAACTCACTAGTACCATAAATAACTATAAAATTTGTGCTTCTTATTGTTAAGGAATAACACCACCATACCTAAAAAAATAAAAGATAATTTATGCTAAATTGTTTAAGTAATAGTTGTTTAAAAATAATACTCACCAAGAGAAATAGGTTCTCCCGCTTTCCTATTTTGTTCAAGTTATCTTGTGCATTAAAAAAGCTGGATGGCGCCCTTTTTTTTCTTTGCTTCAAACTCAGTGGACCCACGTATCCCGCTCACCAATGAAAAGCTGCCGCACGCCAATGCGTAACCTTTTCCGCAAGTAAAAAAAGGTTACAATGTATACCTGTATCAGTTGATAGTGACACTAAAATTACTTTAATTATCAATTTGTTGTCTACAAGAACTGAATTTCTATCCTGAAAAAGCACATACGAAACGGCCGCGCCAAAAGGTTCTACACCGGTATCTAGGTATTCATCAACAATTCTGGCAGTGTGGGGATGGGCATTGTCGTGCATAAAAAGAACATGGATGTTCCAGTATTGGTGTTCTTTTGCAAATGCTAGTCTGGCAACTCTATGTTATCTGGTGAGTTCTGGTGCAGTTGCTGGTACTCGAGCCCGTATTCCAGTTTCTCTTAGCCTATTTCTTACTGTTTGAGATGTCACAGCAATGTTTCTCACTTCATAAACTTCTGCTTGAAGCTGGCTTGCAGTGAAGTGACGAGTTCGAAGAGCATACAGTTGAATAAAATGATCATCCCTGGGCGTCGTGGCTTTTCTATGGCCTTGTCCTGGTTGTCTACTGTATATACCAGACTGCCTGTGACATTGAATAGCTCTATAGATGATAGATTGGTGTACCTCTAATTCAAGAGTGATAGAGTTAAAACTTCTACCTTCCCTGACTAAATTTACTGGTGTAACAACTTCTCCGTGAGTTAAATTTCTCGTTCTACATTGCTGAATATCCATACTCCCTAATTTTCGAAAACAAAACAACAAACAAGTACACTTGTCAACTGAACAAGCAAGAATATTCAAGTGTGCAAATTACTGAAAATGGTTGTTCTGATTGGAATTCTTTTTCTTTCATTTTTGATAAAGGTATATTACATTTTACTAATTGATAACGACTCCGAATAGAATTTAGATTAGCATAAACAATTTTTTTTGTTTTTGTTGTGACGTTTTCTTGTGATATATAAGGAAAATACAACTACGTTTGTATTTTTTGTATTGTAAATTGTTGTATTCAATTTGTTTGAGGTATGTAGTTCAAAAACTTAATACAACATTAACTTATGCTTATATAAGGTTAACTTATGCTAACTTCCGAATGCTGTTATAGCCACAGCACTCGGTCCGCTTTAACAAATGTTCTAGAAAACAATTGAAATACCTCAAAACAGATCAGATTTTGACGAGTGTAATGATATTTTTGTGATCTACATCTCCAAAAAACATGTGATTTAAAAAACAGTTGTGTACCATTAAAAAAATTAAGCCTTATTTTGCCACTGCTTTACATAATACCCTTACAATTGATAATAAATTTCAGATTTGTTCAAAATTAAAATAAAATTGAAGTATACAAGAATTCGAATGAAAAGTTTCAGAATATTTGTTAATTTAAATTTAATGCCGATCTTCTAGAAGATTGTTTTGCCACATTTAAACATTTTGTTTACCTTCATTACCTATTTCAGGTAAATGTGTAGAAACAAACCATAAGATTTTATTCACGGGACTTGTTCCACTTAATAAGACTACAGAATTTTGAAAATTGATTTAAAGAAATATATGGCAAAGGTATGTCAGTCTTACCGATTGTGAAATTAGAAAAAAATAACATTTAACATTAATTGAAGGGTCGGCCATAACAACATTGTATGTAACAAACGAATTTAAACAGCAACATGAACTGACAACAGACTACAGTGTTGTTACAGGGCATAGTGCAAATTTACGCTTTTGAAACTAGCATTCCGAGAATCTGTTTAAGAATATTCTATATCTCTATGACACCAACACCTTCCAATAGGAATATACTAACGTTGTTTTTACGGAAAAACCGCATTTCAACTAAATGTTACATACAATGTTGTTACGGCCGACTCTTCAATTATTGAATACAACCCGAAAGATATTTTTAATTTGGATGGCATTGTGCTGTTTTTTGGCAAAACAGTAACATTACTATTTTATTAGGAGCAAATACGGATGGCTCTGAAAAACTTACAGCTGTCTTAATTGGAAAGTCGACTAAACTTCGCTGCTTTTCAGAAATTAAATATCTTCTGATAAAAATACTTTTCCAATAAAAAAGGCTTGGAGATGACATGAACTTTTTGAAAAATATAATTTAAATGTTTGAGAATCTTTTTTAAATCACTGGGTGGTCAATAGTTTTTGAGATATTATTGAAGTGTTGGTAGTTCTTGCATATAATACATATCGCACAGAGATCATATAATAAAAAAAAATCATTGAGATTTTAAGTTTGCGAAACTTTGAAACTCTTACCTTTGCAAGTCTAAATTTTGAAAATTATGAACCTATAAACAGCATTAATTCATCTTAGTCTTGCAAGTTCCTGAAGTTCTAACACTCACAATATTTGAAGCTATAAATCGTTGAAGCTTAAAGACTCCAAAAGCTTGAAACCACCCTGGGTTATTCAACCTACTGCAACTTTCCCTGGCAGTAATATAAGTTTTTCTCTGGCCAAACAGGACTAATTGGATTATGCATTTAGTCAACAGGTAAACAAATAGTCGACTATATCAAAATTTTGGCTCGTCAGTTTTCTCCAAATGGCGTTTTTAAAATCTTTTTTAGTGTCACAGAAGGTGGAAAGTTTTCAAATTGACACCTTAATATAGTGTAATAAAGTTAACTGTATTTTCAATCCATAGTTTACAAAGCTGTAGTCCTTAATTTAGTACCCATAGGCCATATACAATAGCCTATAAGATGTGTAGTCTATTGTGCATAGTCTACAGTTTAAAATTAATAGTATAACCAGTAGCATATAACAATCTGCAATCATACGTAATACATAGTCTTCAATAAAATTTTCAATTCACTATCCCAATAGTTTACAGACTATAACAAGCCAATAGTATAAGATCTTTGTCTATATTTTGATGAGTGTGATATATGATTTACAATCTACAATTAATGGATTACAGTCTACAATAGGGTATATGGTGTAATATTTATAATGTATAGTGTACAGTCTACATATAGTCCATAATCTGAGGTCTATAGTTGGTTTTATAACATATAATTATGATTTATAGAGATAGTCTGTAGGCTACAATATGTTGTCTATGGATATACAACATATTATCTATAAAGCTATAGTCTCTAGACCAGCTACTAATGAGCTACTATCAACTTGATAGTCCATTATTTACAGTTTGCAATCCATAGATCATGGTCAATAGCACACACATCACACTCCATAGTGCACAATGGATCATGCATAGTCTTCAATCTGCCATCTAATTGATACTACGCACCCAATACTCTACAGTACATTTTCAACAGCTTATGTTCTGTATGTATGTATTACCTATCACCTATAGTCTACAGTTCGCTGTATATGATCTGTAATCCATGTCTATATTCTTTGCTTTATAGCATATATACGTCTACAGTCTTTGGTCTATCTATGTATATATAGATAGCACCACTTGCTTTTAACTAAATCTGCTAATTATGTTTGTGCTAAGAATTTGAGAAGCTACAGAACATTTTACACACATTCTTACAGTTTTTTCTAAACTTTTGTGATTTCCAGTTTTGATTGAAATGTTGGATTGTTTCTAACTCTACCTAGCAAAAATGCTGTCTTACAACTTAATTAGGTGGTTCTACCTCGTTTTTATCTCTGTCAAATTATTTACATATCTAAAAAGGTAATGGTCATTTATCTAATCAGTTTTAGTTAAGTGGATATATCTAGCTTTCTGAGATGAATGATGCTGTATTTAGTAACATGCATTCCAATAAACTAGCAAAAACATGAAATTATTTTTGTTTTCATAAAAACCTTTATACCTATATGAAAATATGTACAAGATATATACTTAATATGATTAAAAATGTATGTATCAGTAGAAGGAACATACTTGATTTTAACAGTAACAGAGTTCTATAGCAATACCCCAAGTAATTTTTCTTATTTTTGATACTTTTATTTTTGAATTGCATCTAATATACTTACCAATAGTTAGTGATTACTTTATCGTTTGCCTATGTAGGAGCCTCAAGATGTTTTCTAAATGTGCAGCAGAGTTTAGCAGACCAGAGTATAAGCAGGCATCAGGGGACAGATTGTCCCTTCTGCTTCTTCAAGTCTACGCCATTGCAGAAGTCAGCTAGGAAGATCAAGACGGACTTAAATAACTGACGAGTTCTTTTATTAAACTTAAAAGTTAAAATAGATTCACTATTTTACATCAAAACCACACAAGTCCATTTCATATTTTCATCTCACATACCTTCATTATCAAAATAGTTTTATAAACCCCATATCAAAAATAAAATCACTTCTATTAGAGACATTTAACCATTTTTTGCATGTGCTACAAAACAACGAGAGATGGATATGTGTGATTTTGTTCCACTGTTCCTCATTTAATGGTTTCATTAAAGATAGTAAAAGTTAGTGGTGTTCAAGAGTATTTGATGTTAAATCTGGCCTGAAAGGCCATAGGTTGGGCACCACTGACACACGGAATCATTTATGTATGTACTAATACATTTCAACTGTTTCAGTTATAAGAATCAATTTACTATAGTGCCGATATTAGTGGGATCGCTGAGTCCAGAAAAAGAAGCCTGTTATGGTAGAATATTATCAAGTTATTTGGCTGATCCTCAAAACTTATTTGTGATATCTTCCGATTTTTGCCATTGGGGACAACGCTTTCGTTATACGTACTACGATCGATCTTATGGAAATATTTATCAATCAATTGAAGGATTAGATAGAGCTGTATGTACTAACAATACATTTGAAAAACTTTTTATTGACATTTTCTATGTGTAGGGAATGAATATTATAGAAAACTTAAATCCAACCGAATTTACGAACTATTTAAAAAAATATGGAAATACCATTTGTGGGCGACATCCAATTGGTATTTTGTTACAGGTAAATTTTTTATCAAAATGTTTAAAAAAAATTTAGTTTTTTATTATTCTATGCAGGCTATTCAGGAACTTTTAAGAAATGATAGTACCACAAGTGCAAATTTAAAATTTTTGAAGTACGCACAATCAAGCCAGTGCCGTAACATGAACGATTCATCTGTTAGTTATGCATCTGCAGCTTTAGTTTTTGAATAAATCGAGGCCTTAATGAGTTTGGTGGTTGTTCACTAATAATAAAAATGGAAACATTAATTAATTTTTGTTTCAAAGTATACCTAATTTAAATTAATTTTTTTATATTATGATTATTAATTATTACTATTTATTTTAAGGGAGCAGACTGCTGGAAGAACTGTAATTTTTGTTATTTTTTTTTGTACCTTTCAATTGTCAATGTATTATCAGTGAGACAATGATGTTAAGTGAGACAATAGTAGTTCCTTTCATTAGAAACACCATACAGTAATTATAAAGAAGTCGCATCCCACAATTTAAGAAACATTTAAGTACATTAATTAATTTAGGATGTTTTAATTTTAAGGTAGCATTAATTGAATTATGTAATTAGAATTTGTAATATTAATTATGTGTCAAAGCCCATCTGTTATAACAACACCACTGATCTAATTGTTGGAATAGATGTCAATAAGTGCCTTAAGAAGGCAAAATTGGGGCTAATTTATGAAAATAATGTAAAAGCAGTCTGAACCCAATTTTTATATAATATAGATTTGTTAATACTTAATGCTTGCAGTATAATACTATTTTTGTTATAACATATGTGTAAACTTAATCTTGTAATTGTATCTTTTCTTAAAATATGTATCGGGTACTGAGTACAATATGAACATGACAGATTTACAGGTTTAAAATTTAAGATTTTTCTCACTGTCTTCCAAAAGATTTTTGAATAAATTTATTAATTTTGCAAAATAAAAAATGAGAAAAATAAGTTTTAGAAAATGTTAAGAAATGATAATATTGATAATAATTTTGTAATTGAACACGAAAGTTAATTATAATAAAGATTGTTACGTTTATTCTTTAATGCTTACTTGATTAATTACAGATTTATATATATTTTTAATTCTAATAAAATACGAGGAAAATCAGACAATAATAATTAATGTTTTGCAAAATTAAAATTTGGTGAGGTATACGATAAATTTGTCTAGAAAGTTCAAACAACTATGGTAGGTACTTAAAAAAAACTTTCATCACACCAAATTTACATTATAAAATAATTCACTTTCATTGTTAGTTTTCAAGATATTTAACAATCGGTACACTAACATAAAATTACACGGGTATGGATTATCAATTATTGGATTAAAAGGTAACACCAAGCCTCAACGTTTCAACCACATCGAAATCATCTTATAACTAATACAGATAGGATGGAAAATAACCTCAACAAGACGGTGCTCTTCATTATCCCAATCTACGGTAACCATTTTTCTTGCTATTTTAAAGCCTTTTATTTAGGAGTCAATTCAAATGATTATTTTTTCATTTGTTTCTCCAAAGCTTCAAATATAAAGGATGCTGGTTAGAAAAGGGATTTCTGATGGAGCTTGCTAATGTGTTCTTTTGGTATAAATCTATGCTCAAAAACGGTGTTTATTCATTTATTCGCTATCAAATAAGTCGCATAAGAGGCTTTTAAATTTTGCTTAACAATTTTCAAACTATGATTGAAATGTCCAATTTACATATTTTTGTATACTCTACGGAATAACTTAGTCCATTTCATGCTTTCTGTAGTGTTCGTGAATACAGTAAAAGCAACTGCTAGAAATTCTTGTTGCTACACATCATTTGAACTAATTTTCACTACTTTATTAGATCCCCTCCATCCTGGAAGGTAACTCAATAAAAATTAACATCAAATAGTGTCAAATGTTATTCGATTATTATTATATTATAAATTATATAGAGATTGTTGCCAAAGCAATCCGCTAGTCAGAAATAGCTCTCTTAAAACATTATTCTGTTATGGAAAGTAACATATGTTTTCTTAAATGTAATTTCATTACAGAGAAACTGACAAGTTTGTAACTTGAAAGAACTGAATCTGCTTTTGTTATTTATGCACATTTGCTCAATCTTCATTAATATAGCCATTTGGTTTTCAATTGTTTGTTAATAATTGTGATGTACCATGTGATTGTAAATACTTTCTCAAAAGACTATGACGTAGGTGAATACGGATTAATTTTCATTTACAGACGTCTTATATTGTTCATTTTATGGATACCATTACCACCATTGCTGAAGTAAATTTGCTCCATATCTATTAATTTTTCAATTGTTTTATAATTATAATGTTGTCCTGTGAGTAATAAGTATTTCTGCAAAATATAATTTTTCATACTAATACAAGTTAATTTTCAGAGAAAGCATATTGTCAATTGTTTAGTATTTGTTTTTTGTTAAAATTGTGTAGAGTTAGTGACTGTGAACAGTTTTTGAATCTGTATTTAATGCATAGTTTCTAGTGTACATGTGCATTTATAAGAATAGCTTTTATTAAATCATGCATTTTTCTTTGTTATAATTTATAAAGCTTGCAATCATTAGCATGCTATTATTTACACTTCAATAAACGGGTTTTGAGAAATCATATTTCAATGCATATTTATTAAAGATACTAGAACCTGTAAAACTCTTATGTATAAATTGTACTCGCTATATAATAATTATAGGGGGATATTTAGGTATTAAAGTAAGTAGGTTGTGCCTAATATGGGAAGATATAGAAGATGATATGATAAGTTAAACGCCAATATTATTGTCTTATCTGGTCGCCTTAAAATTATTAAATAAGTTACAACCTAAATATACCCCTAAATAGTGTTTCCTACTGACATTTTTTTAGCTAGAATATAGGGAAATAACATTGTATTACAGAAACATGTGTTCGTAGATTAAAATTATTTCTGAACTACGATTTACAATTAAAAACATTCTTGTACAATGCTTTTGTTAATATTACATAACATATCATTGTACAGTGTTGCTCTATATTATTGCAGGAAATTAATTATGTTTGTAGGCATTCAAAAAGCTCAGGTTATTAAAATTAATGGCAACTTTGGGTTATTAATTAATTTAGTTAAATTTTAAAAAAATGTAAGGTATTAAATAAACTGACAAAATAATACCTTGTTAAATTTAGTTCTCTATGGCATGTTCATGAATAATAAAAAACACTCAAAAAATGGGCAATAAGTTCTCTGAATATGTACAAAATGTGTATTAGCATGCTTTGAATTTATTCTAAACTCAAATAACCTCTTGGATGATTATGTTCTTATTTTTTAATTTTAACATTATGCTGTGATAAGCATTACATGAAATGAAGATCTTCAACTTGAATCTCATGTATTTAGGAATTTCTGTCATAATCTGCACATTTTACGTTGTATGTATAAGGTCACTACATTTCAGGACATACTAATCTGATGATGGATCTGAAAGTTGTGATTGTTCGAGGATAGTGTTATAGGTAGATTGTACTTGGAAAACTGCACAGAATATAAACAACCCCAACTGTTTAATATAATTTATTAATAAATATATCGGTAATAACATTTAAAAGCGTGTACATAGTACTTCTTTCTGTTCGAGACCGACTCTAAAATCATTTCGTATCATTATCACATAACTAGTCTGTTATGTGTCCACTGATGACTAAACGATTGAGTAATGCCCTCGTAACGTAACGAACAATATACTGCAGGTCAGTGTTGGGCACAATTAAATCTTAGCGGCAATTAACAATTGACAATTAAAATTGTAATTGTTAATTGCAAAGGACAATTCAATTAATTAATTGTGCATATGTTTTGTTTTGTATGATTACAATTAATTAATTGTTAATTGCACTGACAATTAACAATTAATTAATTGTTAATCGTTGCTACAATTAAAATTATTAATTGTAATTGTCATCACAATTAACAATTAAATTTTTGTGGCGACAATTAACTTCGTAGTAGAGTGCACAAATGCCAACAAAGCTTCTAGAAAACAACTTTCTGGGGGTTTAAGTATAAAAGTAAACACATTTTAAATTGAAGGTTATGCTTATTACGTGCTAAATCCAGATTTGTCCCATGATTGTCCAGTGCAAAAGGGCACTATTCAAAATATTCAAGATTTATACGGTAACCGATTATTTAGTTTTGAAGCTATATTTCCGTAAAAGGACATTTCAATGTTTGTAGCGGTTTTTGTGAAAATCTAAATTCAATTTTGAAATTACTATTGCAGCTTATGGAGTTATGAAACTTCACAAGCCGTTTTCTCGGTTTGATGTACCGTAAAAAAGTCGGAAATTTTGCTGCTTTTTAACATCTATCACTCCATATCTCGCAATCTAAGCCTTTAATCAAAAAATCTATCTTTTACGAATGAATGGTGAACAAAGACTTATTTTGAGTAAACAAATATTTCAAATACCTGCATCCCTGTAAGTACAGTTAGTTCAAGGTGGTGAGTAATCTCTTGCACCGTAATTTCACATTGTGGGTATTTTACGTTTTGTTGAAATATGGAATTTTAAGCATGAAGGATAGTTTACAATAGTATTGGCATACAGCAGACAGTATTTTTCAAAAAGTGATTGTAAGTGGCAAGTTAAAGTGATTTTACGAGTTCACTGAAGTTGATCAATTTAGTACGTTTTGAAATATAGGTACTAATCATAGTATTATAGGTAAGAAAGGAGTACACCCATTTCATAGTATTGTTGTATTTAATAAAGTGTTGAAATTTAGTTTTTGTGAATGAAAATGGCAAGCACGTGTTCTGAAAGCGAGCTGGAATCAGCTATAAAACTTAAAAAGAAGTTAATAATTCGTTTAATACGTGAACAATCGACGGGTGTATTGCGAAAGGGTTATTCTAAAAGTCACAAATATTTTAAAACAAGTAGTGCATTTTAGGAACTACAAATAAATTATTATTATTACAAACTCAGGCTCGCATTCGAGTTTTTTGAAATAGATATATATTTTTTACTTTAACACCAAAAATCTAAAGCGATCTAAACTGTACTATTGCACGAGTTTTACTGAACAATGTTTAAGGGATAAGCAATTTTGTCTAATAACGTAATAAAAATGCGTATCTGCATCTGTGCATTAACAAAATAATGCTTTGACATTTACAGCTAGGACATTGTTTGCTGACAAATATACGAGTATTTTGCCATTTGGATTTGTGGAGCTTTGACAATTAAAAAAATAGATAATTCATACAAAACGTCTTATACAGTCTGTTTCCTCTTCTATTCAATGATGTGATAATATCAATTTTTGATCATAGTGTGTTTTTACTTATTTCTTAAATTAAAAGTTTTATACAATTCCGCTTTTTATAGAGATTACGCAGACTGTATATTTTAATACATGTACAAGATGGTACAAGACAACTTAGCAGTCGAAACAATATTGTCAGGTTATAATTTAATAAATACAGTGAAACTTTTTACTAATCTTTATTACATACAAATATACTACTCAAAAAATGAACTGGACTTGCTTATCTTGACATCTGCGTATATTTTATTAATAAAAATATGATTTTGTTAATGCGTAAGTTGATATTGAAACGCAATACAACTACATATACTTAATATAAGTACTATAAAATAAACACGGATGGTTTTATGGGAATTATTTAAATATTTAAAAAATTACAGAAATCTGTGCAAATCGTCCAGTTGATTTGTTGAGCATTAGTATATTTCTACAACCAATTGACTCTATACATTTATAAAAAGATATTTCAATTGCACTTGTTTGTTTACGTCTGGTACGAGGTTGAAATGTAATCTGTTGCTACAAAAATCAGAATGACATCATTATTTAATTTAAGAATTTCATAAATAGTATTATTAGTTGTAACAATGTTAGTTGCGATTTTTAATTGCAATTGACATGTTAATTGAAATAAGGTTTAACTGCATAACTGGAATTGATACATTAATTGAAACCAAGTTTAATTGTAACTAAATTTAGTTGCAGTCCGCAATTAAAAGGTTAGTTGCAATTAAATATAATTGCAATTGAAATATCGCAATTAAATATTCAATCAATTGATTAAACATTTAATTGATTGATGCCCAACACTGCTGCAGGTTTTGTTGGATACAAAGTATTGAGGGTAGATCACAGTCGGCTACGCTACCGTATTCCACATCCACGTGGATTGGTCCTTTTAGTAAAACTGTAGAAACAGAGAAGTATTATAATGCACCTTCTCCTAAACATTCTAATAATACTATAACAAGCATCCCTTCCAAACACAACTACTACGACAGAAACTACTATCATATACAACTCTTTTACAGTCCACACAATTTACAACCTTGACCAAAACTACTATCATATGCAACTCTCTTACAGTCCACATAAACTACAACTTTCAAACTAATCAAACAACGTAGTCAGGTTTTAACGTCAACGTCTGTCGTTTGAACCTGCACCCTTAGGAGAGTTCTCTTATGAAGGATCCTTTTCATTCGTTTCAGATTCTTCGTCAGAATCCGAGCTAACATGAATGCGGTAGGGCTTCATCTTATCAAGGGATACGATTCCCTTATACCTTCTCTGCGATCGAGAAGATCCCCTCGCGTCCTCAACAACGTAATGATCGTTATCTAAAACCTTGGTGATGACAAAGGGCCCGCTATATTTAGGGAGAAGCTTACGACTTTGCCCCTGATTGTTCGTTGCAGAGGTTCGCACCACAACTTGCTCCCCAACCTTGAACTGGTTACCTGCACAACGATGCGTATCATATCTTTCGTTCGGCCTGCTTAGCTTCTGTGATCCTTTTCACCTCGCTTCTTACATCATTTATATTGTCCAAGTGCGTTGGTTCTATAGCGACTTCGTTTGCTAAAACCGCATTTGCCACTGCTCTGGGAGTGTACCCAAACAGTAGTTCGTATGGTGACTTTCCGGTGGTTGAATTCCTCGTTGAATTCAGACCCCACCTGACCTTTTCCACCATGTCGTCCCACCTATTTTTGTCTTCAGTCGACGCAGAAAGCGATGTCAATATTGTACGATTGTATCGCTCCACTTGCCCGTTGGCCCTTGGAGTCGCAGTGGCATTCAACACATGTTTAATGTTCAGACCTCTACAAAATTCTTCAAACTGTTTGCTCGCAAGGTCGCACTTTTGTTGACGGTGCAGCCTTCATAAACACAAATTTGGTGAAGGCGTCTACAATTACAATCAAATACATGTTTTTCTTTTTAGATTTCACGAATGGGCCAAGATGATCCACATGTAGTGTATCGAACGGATCGACGTTTTTCTCGATTGGGTGCATGAATCCTGGTTGTCTTCCTCCTGGTTCCTTGTATAAACATTGCAAACAGGAAGAGATAAATCTTTTTACATATCTTCGCATACTTGGAAACCAATAATGTTTGGATATAGCCGAGATTGTCTTTTCTAATTATAAGTGTCCAATGCCGTCATGAAACTGTAAAACAACCTGTCGTGCTGTCCTTGGCACAACCCATTTCTTTCTACCTTCCGTTATTCTATACAATCGGCCAACTTCTTCCCAACACAACAATCGGGCAACACTTCCCTTAAATTAGAGAGTACCGTTTCAAAATCCTTGGCAGGTAGTAAAATATCATCCATGTATGCTAGGGCCTTACCGTATCGTAAATTACCTAAGACTTTATTGATTGTCTTCTGAAATACGGCTGGAGCATTGGCTAGGCCAAATGGAACCCGTGTAAATTCATAATGTGCATCTGGCGTAATGAAGGCGGTCTTAGGAATAGAAGATTCCTCGAGGGGTATTTGGTGATACCCTCTTGCTAAATCTAGACTTGTAAAATATTTACATTCCTTGAACTTTTCCAGAAAATCGTCTACACGAGGAACAGGGAATCTATCTTTTACGGTTTTTGCATTCAATGCCCTATAATCGACACACATTCGCTGTTCTCCGTTTTTCTTTTTCACCAACAAGATAGGACTGGAGTAAGGTGAATCTGATTCACGAACTATACCATTATTCATAAGATCATCAACAATGTCTCTAACAACTTTTCGTTCTATGTGGGAAAGACGGTAAGGACGATAAACAACGGGTTTGTCATCCGTTAGATGTATAGACATTTTTAAAATATCTGTCTTACCAAGTTCACTAGTATTTTGAACAAAACAGCATCTGAACTCATTTAATAAATCAATTAACTTCTGTTCTTGACTTGCACTGAGGCTTTTGTTACATGATACTTCATCAACCGAAAAGGGCTTAGCATCTATCACTGAGGCTGATAGTACTGGCATGCTAACTTCAAATATCTATATATTCTTTATAACAATATAATATATATTCTATATAACTTCAAATATTCTAATCTTCAAAGCATATTACAGATCTAATTAAAATCTTATCAGCACTTACCTCAACGGGTTCATGTGAAACGTTTGTTATGGTGAGAAAACCATCTAGACCATTGGTGATACATTCATCTATGTAGTGTTCTCGGCCAGGAATTGCTTGTCAACCCCCAGGAACGTAAAGTTCTCCATCAACAGCATCCCTAGAAGTGACGGCTACCAAAGCAGTTGTTTTTGGAGGAATGATGGTATCTTGCTTAGCCCAAAGAGGAATTCTTCAGGATGAAAAGTTTAAGACATCTTCGAGATTGTCGTCAGCAGACAGTACACGAACAGTTTCTTGAAGAACTATCATGACAACCTCTGGTCGGTTGAGAAAAGTCCGTCCGATCATTAAAGGTACGTCTTGGACATCGTTAGGCACAACCAAAATTTCAACATTGACTTTAACTCGGTCAAGCAGAATCGTGGCTTTCGTCTCTCCTATTACAGGAACTATAAGCCCTCCATATCCGGTCACTGTCATCATACTGGGGATGTAGCTCAACCCTAATTTATGAGCATCGCCCTTTCTTAGTAGGACAGCCCCACAGCCCGTGTCAACGTATGCACGAGAAGGTTTTTCGTTTACCCGATATTCAAAGTAATAGCTGTCGTTAGCATTACTTAAGCTCGACTTGATAATATTAGCCTTTACCGGTTGTCTATGACAATTTTTGGCTAGATGACCCAAACGCTTACAATTGATACATTCTAACCTTGGTTTCGGGCATTTGTCCGAAAAATGTCCACGCCCCTTGCAATTGTAGCAACGTTGTTCGGTCTTGACACCTGACTTAAACCTTTTGACAACTAGGTCTCCATCTTCTCGGCGGTCGCGAAGTTCGCGTGAGTGTGCGCGGCGAAACACTCTTGGTCGATTTTGAAAACTTGTCGTATAAGTCTCGGTCCTCAGGGCGGAAAGATACTCAGCATATAAGGCATTTGGAGTGAGATATCTCCCAGCTCTTGCGCCTGCCTGAATCGTTGGATCACGTATTCCATCTATTAGGCAAGATACTGCTTTTCTTCCGGAAATGTCACAAGCACTAAGCATCTCCATCTTATCAAAATAATACTGCTCCCATGTTTCGTTGGGAAGCTTACATCGGTTGACAAGTTTCCTCAAAATAGCTGCAAAGTCTTGATGTTCGGGGAACGTTTTCAATAGAAGTTCCTTCCATTCTTCCCATCCTAATTGATACGTAGGTAAGTTATTATACCATTTCCGGGCAACACCTGTTAGTCGACTTTGCATGTGATATATGATAGAGGATTCGTCTCATCGATTAATCCGCGCCAGCTGTTCGATTTTCTCTATCCATTTAGAAGAACTTAAATTTGGATTTCCTGAACTAAACTCAGGAATGCGTTCTGGATTCACATAAACTTTCGGTGGACGTTCCTTTGGCTGCGTTTGTTGAGTGATCATTTTCTCAAAAAGTTGTTCTAATTTACCGAGTCGTTCTGAAGTATCAGCAAGTGACGGCTGAGGAGGCGAATTCGGAATGGTTACGCGCAAATCTTCACGAAAACCCGATTGCGTGAGCACTGGAGGTGTATAATGACTTCCGTTAGTAGATGATCTATCGTGCACAGAAACGGCATGCGTATCTTCTGATCTTGTACGGGATCTTGATTTTCGAACGCGTTCCTCTTCTTTAGCATGACGACGCTCGCGCGAAACAGAATCTCCATGTGATCTCTTATTCCGCGTATACGATCGCGTCCTTCTGGAACGGCGTTTCCTTTCAGACCGATCAGAACTTGAACTTGTAGACGAAGAACTGCTACGCCCCATCGTATCAAACTTTACAATTGTGAAAATAAAAATTGTTCTTGACCAAAATAATAGTTTTTGATTATCTAACAATTAAGTACTAAATTTATGAAACACCCCGATATAATACAGCAATACTTAAAAAAATGTTTTTTTTTATATATAAAATTTTACACAACTCTTTATTTAACAACAACGCTGTTATTCATCAGAAATCTTGGTGGGTTAACATAAATGCAAATTATTACATAACACCACTCAACAGATTCTTATTTAGCCTTGATTTTTACGTTAATCAATCCAATCAAACTCAAATAATTAAATTTGCAACATACAAATCAGTAATAGTTTGATTTATACATTAATCAAACAAAACTACTAGCTTAACTCGTTAACGAATTAATTATAAACGTATCTAAGTAACATTCGATTCATACGTTAATCGAATCACAACGAAAATAATAGCTTATAATTAACGAAATACTAACTAATTGGTATTCACGTTAACCAAAATGAAAAGTTCATAAAAAACACTGGTTGATTTATACATTAATCAACATAACAGTAAATAGTCAAAACTGAATTACAGTTTTTGTTGCCATATTTATGAATACACTATTTAATAAACGATTTCACCACTATCACAAAAATTAATAAAGCACGAGGGGTAATCCCGCCGCTGCAACTATAAACAACCCCAACTGTTTAATATAATTTGTTAATAAATATATTGGTAATAATATTTAAAAGCGTGTACATAGTACTTCTTTCTGTTCGAGACTGACTCTAAAATCATTCCATATCATTATCATATAACTAGCCTGTTATGTGTCCACTGATGACTAAACGATTGAGTAATGCTCTCGTAACATAACGAACAATATGCTGCAGGTTTTGTTGGATACAAAGTATTGAGGGTAGATCACAAGAAAAAGGAAGGAAGGAAGGAAAAAGCAATCAAGCACTTAAGGGCAGTTTTTGAACTACTACTACCTGTTTCTGTATGCTGCTGCAAAAAATTAACAAATTCTTGCTACAATGTCCTGAAATCCTCTCAGATCTTCCTGCATTCCAATTCTCGTACTTCTATGGTTAGTAAAACATAACCAGTGTTGTATTAGTACAACACTGGTTATGTTTTACTGTTACATGTTAATACTTATGTTATATCTGCGTATAACTTGTCCAGTAAAAATTCTTGAGAACAATCTTCGATGTGCACTTACATTATTTTAACTTTGCTTTCATTAAAATCATATAAAATGTATAACACTTAAAATTGAAAATAGAAAAACAAGTTTATTTTAAAGATAATTTTTTGTATTTGCAATTCTTTGTGTGTTATGTTTGATGTTTGAATGAAAGCATGGTATACAGGGTGTCTCAAGAATAACGAACAATAATGCAGAGGGTTAAAGAACATTGGAGGTGGAATCTAAAACTGAAGAAAAAAAACTACCTTGAAAAAAGTTTTTTTCTAATTTCTAAAAAATTGTTTGCAATACTTTTTGCTAATACGGTCCTGTTATATTTTGCATCAATTTGTTAATATTAGTTAATAAATACTAATAAGTCGTCCAGCATTGGGATAGTCAAAACATTGTAAAGTGATATGTGCAGAGTTGAGAAGAAATTCGGAGAAGTCGATTTAAAAACAGGAATCAATCACAATACTATGCAGAATCTTTTTCAAAATTCACAAGGTGGAGAAAAACTTCTAGCACAATTATATTCACAAACAAGGCACTAATAAATACATTAACCCTCGCCCATCGGAAATAATTTGGGCTACATGGACGGCAGATGTGGCAAGATAATATATTCATAATATTAATGTTTTTTACAAGCATTTGCAAATATTGGCCATCAAACTAAAAAAAAGGTTGAAACATTCGACATCCAGAAGTAATGGGTTTATTCAGTAAAAATTCTTATTACAAATAGGGTAAAAATTACTTCTTACACAATTTGCATACTTTCTTTGCAGTAACCTGTTCAAGTGTGCGTCAAATAAGTTTAAAACAACTATCACCCTTATTACTATATTTTGTTGCATCTAGAAATGCAGTGTCAAGTGACCCAAGTGGATTTTCTAAGGTATACCAAGAAATTTATTCTATACCACCTTCATAACAGCTTCGAGGAATTTGGCAATGCTTAAAACGGTATTATGAAAAATGCAGAAATTATTTAAAAAAAATTAAAGTACGTTTACTTGAAACCCAGTTTTCGTCATCCAAGGGTTAATGTAGATTGATTTCGAAAATATCAAGTATGACATTGTTATGAATGACTAAAGTGGAGTCATAGAAATCTTACATATTTGACACCATAATCTCAGTACCTTCATGTTGTTATGAGTTTAGTATAATAAAGATGCCCACATGGAGATGATCATGGAATCTTCACGTGTCATTCTAGCATCCATTTATCATAGCAATAATTATAAATGTCGGTTTATTAATACCTTTAATTGTCTTTTTAATATAATATTTAAGAATTGTTTTTATTTCTGCTTAATCAGTAAACTTACTTTAAAGTTAAGTAATTATCATTTAAGATATTAACACAGCCATTTAGCAATATCTATTTCATTTTTGTATGCCTATTCATTCCATCTAAAATTTTTCACTTTTAAATTAAAAATTGTAATTTGATTGTCGTCAATATGAACCAGTCCTTAAATTAAGCATCACAATAAGAGGTGATACTCGGAGGTTTGTCTAGTTCTTTTGTCATTATTTAGATTATAATAGCTTTATTTTAACTCTTTGTCGAATATGAAATATATTTCTATACTTGAACTAGACAGACTAGAGTAAACCTTACCATTAACAATAAAAGCATAGGTCTACAAAGCATAAGTCTGAAGACTGTCTTTATAAATTTAAAGCACTAGAAGTTGTGAACGTGAACATTTTATAATATTGTCGAAAAAACTTGAAATAAACAAATGAAAAGTAAATTGCAGTCCTTTTAATTATTTAAGTTTTTACTTACTTCTACAGCAGGTATGATACACAATACTTTTAACCTTATCAGCCATTCTCTGAAGGAATGCAAAAAAAATATTTCGAGCAAAATTACTATACTCCAATTACCAAAACATCACAGTGAATTGTTTTAATTTTTGTGTTCTTTAAAAAGTGATTCCAATAGTTTAATTTGTGAGAGAAAAAGTTTAATTAGTGAGAGAAAAAGTTTAATTAGGTAAGAAATTATTTTCAATGTGCTTTTTTAAATATCTTTGTAAAACATTTTTTTACCATTTTTAAATTTCATAAATACCAATTAATAAACAAATTATAAAAGATTTTTTTTTATCTTAATTTACTTAATTTTTATTTCTGTTCCGGACACTAGAAATATAAAAAAAACCTGTGAATTTCAGGTGTTGTTCTTCCTATAGTATAGTATATACATCGTTTGTTTAGAATGAAGCGGTATGACTTTTATCCAATCATATTAGAATCTTTCTGCATAAAATATGTTATGATCTGTGATCATCTATCTATGAAACTGCGAACGAATGAATTTTTAGGAAAAAATGGAGAAAATGTAGTTTAAGCGACGTATTGCATTTTAACCATTGAAAGGCAGAAATTAAGTTATTAACAACTTGCTCCTAATTTTAGACTTTTTAAAAGCTGGGGTTTTATTTGGGTAAATCGAACTCCCGAACTAGGTCAATCAATCCAACTTGAGTTATGGGATGTGGTTTATCTGAAGAAACTTCATAACAGGTGCTTGAACAGGTCCTGATTCTACCACTTTGGATGATGGAAGTTATGAAGGCACATCGGAACATGTACTTGAACTCATTTGTGATGGTTGTGGAAGGTGTGGTATGGGGTGATTAGAATCATAGTTAATAAATCGAGAAGCGGTTAGGTTGCGTTTTTAGTGATTTTATGTGTATGTATGTGTTATTAAGTATCCAGAATGTATTGGTTAAATAAAGTGTATAGTGATTTAGAATATCAGTGGCGGATCTAGAGAACTATTTTGGGGCGGGGGATTTTTGGAAAAAAATTATTTTAAGGTAGTTGTGGCTGTAGAGAAAAATGTAAAAGAAATTAGCGAAATTGATAGATTTTAATGCAAAAAATTATTACCTGAAAAATCTTTAATGTTTAGGAAGTTTATTTATGCATAAATTGCATTTAAAAATAACACGCGATCTTATGCAAAACGGTAAGTTCTTGATAGATTTTTAAAATAACTTCATAAAAAATGAAGAAAAGAATTTGCACCAAAACATTTCACGTAAAAACGTTAAGATTGTGCCGTTAGAGTTTCAGATTTGTTAGAAAGATAGTTTTGCAAAAAAAAATAATACGAAGAATTTGTTGATTGAACGCTTGATATAGCGCGCAATGTAACAACGTCGCATTACGACAAACTAGCGGGAAACTTAAATGCATTATATATATAGCTACTACATGCAGGACCACTGTCTGCTCGTAATTTACATCTCGAAAACAAAATCAGTTGTGTTAAATGAAAAGATATCAATCGATACTAATGAATTTTAATTGACAAAAACATCAGCAATTTGTTGAGCCAAGCTTTATCATACGATAATTAAATTTGAAATCTATAGTGTATCTACTATTAGCACTAATCGCAGTTGTAAAAATCACAAATATCACTTATGGCCCTTTATGACAAAAATTATAATGAAAATTATAAAAACCCACCCAATCTTAAAACTAGCGAAAATTTGAAAAGATAACACACAAATGAAACATGTTAGAAAAGTTTTCTCTTTCAAAAAAATACATTAATAATTCATCATATTCTAAAAATTTCGGGGTCCCAACACAACTATTAATTTAAACCTAACTAAACTTACATAAACAGGAACATAATCCTAATACAAATCTCCTCAATATCTCTTCATTTTCATAAATTTCTTAGCACAAACAGAAGGTTGAAAACATTTCACTACAACACAAAAAAATGACCATAACACAAAATTATCACATAAACTGCAAACTGAAGCGGGAACACTTATTTATTTTAAATTCTAAACTATTTTATCTTAACGAGATTCATCGAACTTTTGCCATAATTACTATTAATAATAAATTCTTTATTATTATAACTATTTACGGGAACGATAATTAAGTTACTAGAATGTTACTCGAAGAAAGTTATTTTACTTGTTGAATAACAAATAACGTATTCTTATTATTAATTTTTCATTAATTAAATGAGTTAATGTGTTTAATTAAAAATTCACTGTTGATTAGCATTAAACAAATTCTATTAAGCCAATCAAAGGTTAAATAAGCGGGAATTAACACTGCACTCAAACTAAAGTTGCGGAATAATCCTCCACTGGATTAATTTTCTAACAACAAAATCGGTACTTATAACACTTAAAGTAGTGTTGTTCTAAACTGGACTTTAACTATTTAACTGTAAAATCGCTTACACACGATAATAGCATGGGAAACAAAATGCTGGGGCAAACCCTCCAGCTTGGAGTAAGACACCCACCGTCCGACCGGATGCTACTTTAGGGTACGAGACCCACTGCCCAACTGAACTTTTTGATGCGAATCTGTACTACTGTTAAATATTGAGAAGAGGGAAGATTTTAAGCTAACCTATGGCGAAATAGGGTGACTTTTTAATCCAATCAGGAAACAAGCATTTGAAAGCTTCCAAAAGAATTCTATGTAATTTTTAGGATCGTCACCGCAACTAAAATCTGCTTACCGAAAAGAGCTCGATATCCACACGTGGCCTCAATATGTTTTTTTATACGTCTGCACTCGGGAGAATTTATTCAAATAGCACGTACAGGAACTAAAAATTTTTAACTAAATGTCTTTTTTTGAGATTTTATTTTTTTGTTAAAAGGGTGATACTATTACTAAATCTTGATAAAATCAATATTATCTAAATCCTTACTAGGAAAAAAACAATTCGCAACCGTGAGAATACTTTATTTAATTCGAAATACTGTCTGCATTTTTAAGCCAACTGGAATATTTTAAACTGAACAGGACCGTACTCAGGTTCCTTACTAGATCGAGAATTTCTGTCCGTTACACTTTAAAAAGTCTAATAATTAATTAAAACCATTTATAAATAATAACTAAACTGCTTTCACATGCATTCTAATAAAACTAGTATCGTTTGAGCCATTATTTGAAGCAAAACTATGTAATTATTTCTATTTGTCAAAATAGCACAGCTCCATAATTTTTGGCTCAGACTATCCCACCACAACTTCCTTAATAGTTAATAATTAAACATACATTATTTGTTTCTATCCTATGTATATTTATTTATAAAACGTTGGACTGTGATAATATTATTATTTTTCAATAACTACTTGACAGAATCGAATGCAATTTTATATGCGGTAGTTTTTTGCTACACGTATTCAAATCTATGGGTTTTGCATACGATAGTAGGGCTGTAGTGTTCTCCACCAACTGTACTTTCTGGTCGGTCTAAAATCACCCATCCGCGATGTTTCATACTAATCAATTGTTTTTTTTAGGTCCATGGAGATGGTTTTAAACTAAACAGCTATATTGGAAAAATATTGTTTTTAATAATAAATGGTCAGCAAAGATCTTGCCTATCTTTCATTATAATTTCTGTTTTGGTTACGATTATAATCCAGTATTAATTCACGCGTAGCGTGTACTGGAATTCAAAAATTTGTATTATTTATATGATGGTAGCATTAACCTACGAGCTTTTTATACTAAACGCAAATTTACATTAATTGTGAGAGATAAGGGTGCAATACAGTTCCATCTGCCGTAGAAGCTGTAAACCTATTCATTTCATGCATCTATACATTTAAAACACAAGGCTTATTTTTGTTCCAGTTCGTTTGAGAGTTTTGTACTTTTTGAATACGATATTTATCAATTGTGTCAAGACAAGGATTGTAAATAAAGCTGCAATAGTTAAAGTGAGATAAGGATTCAGATAGCATTTTTCATTGATTAAAGGTTAAATCATCTCGGTTAGCATACAATAATTTTAAAGAAGAATAAGCCTTCTGCAATAGTTTTGAAACATGCTGCTGAAAACGTTATTTAGTATCTAAAATAACCCCTAAGTTCTTGGCCGAACCAATTACATGTAACATCTCATTATTAATTTTCAAATTATGTTCGTTCTTCACCGATATGACTTTTTTAATATTACCGAATAAAAGTAAGTGGGATTTGTTGGTATTAAGCTTTAGATTACGTTCAGAAGCAAGACTATTGATTGTATCCAAGTCTGTGTTGATGTTTTCATAAGCCTATGGTAGTATGAAGCAGTTTTGGTTTTTGTAAACATAATTTAATTAGGACTATAATAAAGTAAAGCAAGAATAATAGTAAGTTCTACTACCTACACCAATCCATGCTTGCTGTGGCCTTTAACAATATAATTACAATAGTTTAGTACAAGTTTAATTACTATTAATTTGCTATTACTTACTTGCTATTGGACATATCAGCTTTCAAGTGCTTTTGGTTTCATTCCATTTTAAATTGTGAATCTGCAAAAAGTTGGACTGTGATAATATTAAATGGGCGTACTTAAAATTTAAAATGCGATTTTCTCAAAAACTAGCTGTTCAAAATCATTGCAGCCACCCCTCAATGCGAGGTTCCTAGTTATATAAGGTACACCCTGTATAGCTTGAACAATTTCTGGAATAAGGTAAATTTATCGAATTCAAATAATTCCATGAATTTCATCACTAGAATCTATATAAAAGGGAAAGATTGTCTGTCTGTCTGTATATATGTATGCGATTTTCTCCGCAACCACTGGACCGATTTGGATGAAATTGGTATCATTGGAAAGGTCTTGGCCCAGAATAGAAAATAAGACCCAGTGGCGGATTTACCTTGTGTGGGGCCCTAGGCGCAATTAGCTAAGGGGGCCCCTATTCTTTTAGGAAATATTGGAATTAGGTGTAATTTAATAAACACTTTCATAAAATAGATTTTATTTCCAGTCTACACATTTAAAACATTAATCATGACAACAAAAATATTTAACATTAAAAATTAATATCTAACAAAATAGGAATTAAAGATTCTTTTCAAATATGAATCAGATTAAAAACTAAATAAAATAAAACTAAACTCTACCTATGTAAACGAAACAAGTAAAAATATAATAAACGAGCCCAGGCCCATAATAGTTCGGACATTATATAATAGTTCGGCCAGAACATTTATTACGAATTTTTGTTGTGGTCCATGATAATGCCGTTTCTTGGTGTTAAAATACTGCCCCATGCCAAGTTTCATGAAATTCTATTAGGATGTTCCCTCGCACCACCCCTTCGAGCTTTTTGGGAACCCTCTGTTAATTTCCGAATGCGATAAGAAGCGGTGTGAGCTGAGGGAACCTGCTAATAAAATTTAATGAAACTTGGCTTACGTACTTGGTTGAGAAATATTTAAGCAAAAACTTTTCTCGATTTCATTCCATGTGGATTTGGTTCTGGGACTATTTCCTTAGCCAAAACAATAAAATTATATTCTCACAAGATTTCAGAAGCATCTCTAAGGTCGGTCAGCCGGGCGTATGCACGGGGCCCCAGGAACGAGTGGGGCCCCGCAACGAGCTACCTTATTTTAATCAACACTTGTTTATTTACTGGAGGCCCCACTCGATATTTGTGCCCGGGGTCTCAAAATCTAAAAGGCGGCGCTGCAAGATTTAAAAATTAAATGAAAGAATTACTCTTTGTAAAAAAGGTATAAGTTTATTAAAAATACTTTTAAACAGCCTCTTCTTGTTTAATAACTGTAAATTGGTATTCGTAGCCTTCTGGCATCTATATTTTCCATGCATGCAGCTGTATTTAAATACTTTGAAGAAAAAATATGAATTTTTGTGTAACGTTTCGGGGCCCCCGCTCGATGCGGGGCCCTAAGCGCGCGCCTAGTGCGCCTATGGGTAAATCCGCCACTGATAAGACCAATCTGATCGGCCAGCGAAAAACCCATATATGGAAGTTAAAAATGGGTACTGAGATTGATGTGAATAGATATGTTGTCAATTGTCAAATTTGGTAATTTGACAATTACAAAAAGTAAAAACATGTAATTTCAATAAAGCGTAGCAAAGCGCGCCGGGTATTTGCTAGTAGCAGATAAAGGTAGGTAATGTTTTTCCTTTTACAAACTCAATTCAGTGACGTTTTGGTAACTATTATATTAGACATTTGAGAATCTAAATGAGAATGATAACGGCATTGATTTCTTACTTTTTCTGACGTATTATTATTGATTGCATGAAAATACAGACAATTTATCTTAGGTAGACCCCAACATTGCTGACGTAGAGCGTTTCTTCCCTGATTTCTATTTTACGTTCATACGTAAAGTTATTTATTTTTCAATAGCACTTTATTTGTTGTTTATACCTGTGGTACAATTTTGGATAAATTTTGAATTCGATACCGACTTAAAAATATTCTACCCTGACCCGTCTGAAGCCCAATTATTTTTTAATAAAGCAATGAAAAATCTCATTTTTTCAATTTTTGAATACGATTATTTCTGTTATTACTTTTTTTAGGCAGAAAATCTTGTTTTAATTTTGTTTTTGTTTTTTAAAAGTTGCATTCTATTCTGTCAAATTTCCTATTTGGTGCAATTTTCTCAGTATACACTGTATATGTTTTATACTAAACAAAATAAATGCCTGCTTATGTAATTAGTTTGTTTATTTAACTACATAATACAAAATGTGCGATTTAATAAAATAATAACCAACAAATATTTCATAAACTGAAACTGAAAAAATTATACCTAATTATTTGAAGAATTGTTGAAAAACAGATTGGAATAAATTATACCTACTTACTTATACTTAACATAGATTTTTTTACCTAAATTCTTTTTGTTTCTTTTTAATAAGCTGGTGCTATCATTATTTTATTGTAAATAAGTTAAATCCATTTAAATTAATTGGGCCATGCCATGGCATACTTTAGTGTACCAGGCAGGAGCTGTAAAAAAGCAACGCTGTAATTTTACCCATATTTTCAAGGAGTATTAGATTATATTTGTTTAAAAAAAATGAAAAACAAACTTTGTAATCCAATTTTTTTGTTAGAATAATGTCAACATCTGTCACTATTAATTTTCTCAAGGAATATTAGATCATAGATACCTGTGCAAATCTTACTGTCAGTTTTCTGCTGAATATATTTTTTTGGTTGAAAGGGTTATTAATTATTCCCTAATTTATCTGTAACTAACAATGTTTGCATAAATAAAAAATAGAAATTTATAATTTTAATTTAATTAACAATTATCAATTAACAATGATTTATGATGAATTTAAAGACGAATGTTACAATTTACTTACTTGGAAAATTTACTAAATGTAATTTTTGTTTATTTAACAAATACCTGTAATTGATAATTCTTTATTTTTTATAAGAAAATGAATTGCTAAACTGATAATATGCTTTTAGGAGTGTTAGTTTTCAATATTAAAAATCTAGAAACACACAGTTGACATTATTCTAACCAAGATCTGGAAAGACAATTTTTGTTTTATATTTTCTGAAGTAAATATAATCTAGTACTCCTTGAAAATATGGGTAAAATTACAGTATTGCTTTTTTACAGCTCCTGCCTGGTACACTAAAGTCTGCCATGGCCATGCGAAATGATGTACAATCGTGACCACGTACAAAAGTAGAAACGCCAACGGTTTTTAACTGATTGAAAGGTGTTTAATAAGCTTTATTCTAGAAATTTCAATGACATTTAAATAATTTATGCCACTTAACCGGTTACAGCTAAAGTTATAGAAAAGTGATAACCAGATTGATGTTGATGTTCCCATTTTTTTTGGACGCGATCGTACATTAACGTTTTGTAATTCTGAACTTTTAGGCCAATAAAATTCATCTACTTAAATTTTCTTTTAGAAACTTAAATCATATGTTCATTTATTGCAATATGGAAACTGTGATCATAATATATTGCATAATCCTTCTCCGTTTCAATTTTATAATTTTTTTTAATTCATTGTTTAATTCACCTTGATCTTTATCGATTAAATTATTGTCATCATCAAGCAATTCAAGACTGTTACGTCTTGTTTCTGTATCTTCTGAGTCTTCAAAATTAGAACGTTGAAATTCTAGAAAATATTCTACAATAATTTCTGGAGATTGTGTTGAAATAAGTTGCTGATTGTTATTTATTTATTTTTGGGCGAGGAATCGAGTGGCGGACCAATCCTCATGGCACCGATTACTATGATTATTTATCCGACCCTACTAGAATTTACCCAAATCTGGGAGAATTCGGGAGACAGGACTTACAATTTTACTTCCTATCCGAGAAGAAGGCATATCTTAATTTTTCTCTGCTATTAAAAATTATTAGCACGACCAGGCATCGAACCTGCAAACCTTGGATTATCAAGCAAACATGCAAACCACTAATCCACCGAAGCTGACTGATTGTTATTATAAGTCGGTTATGGTAAAGAGCATATAAAATTTCTGAAGTTTATAAACTCTTGAAGTAAGAGTTAAAAACATGTTCTTTTCCGATGACTCCTTTAAGAAGTACAAGCAGTTAAAGTATTGCCCTATATTTTGTTATTTCTAGATTTACCGACTTTTAGTAGCGAATATTTCGATTGAATTAACAGTATTAAACCATACATAGACCTTTTCAACAGTTTTTGAAGTGTTAACTGCTTTAAATCGGAAGAATGGGGAAGAGGCACGTATTTTTGTTAATTTTTGTATTCGTTCGTTTTAGTTAGAAAAATATTTCCAGATAAGCAAAATTTCTAAAAACGCTTAATTTATTTGCAAAAATTAAATTTAAAAATTCTCCTCATTTAAAACCAAATTTGGCCTTGACCTACTTCCCTCAAAGCTATTTGATGTAAAAAAGTAGGTACCGCTGTGAATGAGAAAAAGCAACATTGACTGTCTACTCACCGTTAGATGGCACTGATGAAATTGAATTTTGAATTTATATTAACAGAAATATTTTACACCATTTTAATTATGGCAGTTAATTACACAATAGCGTAACGTACATTATTATATAAATTACTCGTTAATAAGTAGAAGATGCTTGACTTTGAAAATAAAACATTTTTCAAACTGACGGGTAATACATGACTCTTAACTGTTACATTAGCACCAACAGTGGGTCGTCTTTGCAACTGTAAGATGTAACAAAGTTTCATCCATTAGAGGACCAGTATTGCATTTTAAATTTATTTAAATTTTCAAGGTTTTCAAAAACTAATTACTTAAAATTAGTAATTGTTTAATGCATTTATGACTAATATTCTAACTAATTTAGTAATGACGTTTATGAAACTGCAAGAATTTCCTCAATTGACGACATATGCGTCTTCCCTATTCTATGCGCAAGAATACAAGTGATCATACTTTTTAGAAATATGGCAACAACGTAATAAGAGCATGCAGTTGAATTCTATTATTGAAAACCTGGTACCTTGATTATTGAATTTTTGTTTCATTATTGATAGTCGGTTTCAAATTAGTATCCAAATATTGCATTGCAAATGATGGAAGCATTCTAGATGAAACAGAACTTCGCGTTAATAAGCAGTAATTTCTTAAAATTTAATAATCTTATTGGAGATCTTCAAAATTGGTTCACATAAGTAATACTAAATTAATAAACATTTTTTGGCTAACTAGGCAAAAAGTACTACATATTTGGAAATATTTATAATTTTTCAATTAAGGCACGCGATGACTCCCCACAATAAAATTCCTATATTTTTGCAATAACAACGCAAATTAGACATTTTAGAAGCTTTCGAGATATAAAAACACAAATTCAGGGAACCTTTAACAAATGAACAGATTGAGCTCAGTAATTCTCCGTTACTGGAAGTGTTTTAATATTTAATTATATACAATATTTAATTTATATTATTTTTATCTAGTTATATATTTTTGTATTTATCTTAGCAATGTGTTTGTTTATATTTATATTACCTTTGATAATGACATCACAGCTGTCAATACAATTGTCAGGTAGATTAATAGCCTCGGTAGTGTAGTGTCTAGCCTGCGAGACTTTCACCTGAGCGCCGTGTGACTCTCGGGACCGGCAAATCTGGTTAGGATTTTTCTGTAGTTTTTCCTTATCTGTAACACAAACGTGAGTATTGGGCTATACCATTTGTAAGTCGGCTGCAGCCTTAGGATGGCCCTGCATAATAATATTAACTGTCACCTCCCTCCCGCACAAGCTTTAGCTGATGGGGCCTGGTTACTAGGTACCCAGGTAATGGGTTGTAACAATTATTTAAAAAAAATATTAAAATAAATTTGTGAAACTTTTACTAATCAGTTTTATTTAATTCATTTTATGGTGTTTCGCCAAAATAAGGAAAGAAACAATAAACAAAATCAAATATTTGTTAAGAAAGTCTAGTAGTCTAGAATCTCCAGACTTAATTTTAGTTTCGAACGGACAAACTAAATCACCTATAGTATGATAAGATAACACAGTTTATGTAGAAGAACGATAGTATGGCAGAAGTAATAAATATGTGAATAAAATAAAGTAAGCATTTTTATTGATTAAAATATTTTTTTTCTCTAACCGCACGAATATGACACTGTAATATCAAATTAATTTGTATAAAAAAATAAACCATTTAGGAACTGTTACTCGTACTCGTACTCGTACTACCATAGTAACTGTACAAAAAGTAATAATTTTCTTGTTGTAGGACAAAAAATAATCTGATGCCATATTTTTGGCGTGCTCTAAAACATCTTATTTTATACCAACAAGGCGAAATAAATAGAAATTTTCAATTTAATAATAATCATTTATCTGTTTTTTGATAAATAATTGTTAAATGAATTTCTTACGACATAAAAAACAAAAAGAAATTCAATGTTTCTATTAAAATCTTATTTGCTGCTTGCAACGACGTCACGAACACAAAAACCAAGCCTAACCTCTTTTCATTTAACCCACATCTCTGTCCGTCGCCTGTCGAGAGTTCTTCGGATTTTCAGTAAAATGAGACTGAAGAATATACATTTGTGAGTATTTCTTAATTATATTATATTAAAATTGCCCTTTTTTACACGGAAACAAGAATTTCTTAAAAAGTTGCAGTAAATAAAAACTAGCTTAACGTTATGTTGTTTGTTCTAAACAGTCCTCTCACGGAGTTTACTAGTTGAAAACGGTTGGAGAAAAAAATAGTATGTTTTATTCATACAAAAAATGCGTTTTTGGGTCTTATATGATTGCCAGACTCCGCTAATGCGTCGTCCGGCAACCTTTTTATTCCTCCCTAAAACATGCATTTTTTGTACTAATTAAACAAATAGCTATATTTTTTAGTCTTGAAAATCGATCATAGTTAGTTTTTCAATGGTAGATTAGATTTTACACGATACATTAACAGAGTTTTAGTATAGGTAGAATGTAAATGTTTTGAATGTCAATGGTTTGTTCTAAGACGATTAGCTTTAAGGTTCATATTTTATTATTACAAATATGTTTTTTAATTGACAGAAACATAATCAAACCATTCGCCAATTGTCGATTGTTCTCAGTTTAGTTCAAGGATTAATATCAGCCATTGCGTGGCACAGCCATTACACGGTAGTTTTTGATTATAGTCATAAATAGTTTAGTTTATATTGTTTTGCAGTTAGAGTTAATATTAATTAGAGTTCGCAAAGAAGAAGAAAAGTTGTTTGTTACATACATCATTTAGTACTTATGTACTTCATGGTATGTATAATCATTTAATTCTGAAGTTAGAAGAACACGCAAACACATGGATTTTTCTTCATTTGTGAAATAGTAGATACCATTACTAAAATTATTTATTACCTACGATTTTTTAAAGTGTCTGTGGATTTCATACAGATAGTTCCATGTAGATTTTGAGCTTTATGCGTGAATCCCGTGATTCACGCGTGCATGTCTAACCTGTAAACTAGATACGTGTCGGATTTGCTAATACAGTGTTTGGAATTACTATACTCGGGACGCTGAACAGATATAGTAATTAAAACCGCCTACAACTACCCCTTCTTTTTAACAAAACCTTTCTATTGGTAGCATTCAAATATACCGCTCAAATTGAAAGGCATGTTTACTTGCACCAAAGAGATATCAATTCGTTTACTGTCAAACGGTCTTACTCACGAACTTTTAATAACATTTTTATTAAATTAATAAAACTGCAATTTTTTAAAATGTATGGTTATTATTTATACTAGCATCTCTCGAAGTGACATTATTTATAATGAATTAACAATTCATATGCAAAAATGTTTTATTGTAAATGTCACTTTCACATAAAACCAATCAGAACAATCTGTGCTGCCTTGATTTTTTTTGTACTATATCTATTTGGCGGCCCCAGTATAGTTATTATGTTTGATGACTTATTAGTCATCACCACCATGTTTTACGAATTTTTGTGTATAGCTAAACACGGTAGAGAGCGTGCAGCCTGTATTGTATATCAAGACAGTCGTGTTATTTGTTTATTTAGAAAAACTAGTTAACAAAACTAGTAATCGCCTAAAATCCGTTAAAACGCAATAGCAATAAAACAAAATAATTTTTGTCGTCCTTATCGCCATTCATGCTTTAAGCTGTTTACATATAACGCCTACCACTGCCACTGCTGCATTTTAACTTGAATTGATTATCAGACGTTTTCTAATCAACATACCTTTCTGCATTATTTGTTCAGGAAACAAAGATCCATTCATAGATTCCAACGCGTTGAATTTGATTAAGTAAAGAAATGTAGTAAAAACAAGTTAATCACATATATTTAATGAAAATAAATATCTTTTATACTTTTACCCTAGTTTTTCTGACCCATACTTCCGACGCCTCTGCTAAACGACTTGTCAATAGGTGTACAAGATTTTTCAAAGCATTTTGTGTATGAATGGGAATTATGTAGATATTAAGATATAAAAGTAAAGTTTTTCTGGACACATTTTATTATATCGTGATCTTTCTCAGTTCTACTTGGCATTCTCAGTAATCTATATAAAAATGAACGATTCGTATTTCTAAATAATTGAAACAATGAGATATTGCTATTGTTTTATTCTTATCTTGTTTATGTTTACTCCATTGCTTCTTCCAGCGAGAAAGCTTATTACTCGGAGAATTACAGTTATTGTATTCCGGGGAATACCCGACACCTGCTATAACGTTTTTTAAATATATTATAGAAATTAAATTGGCAACAAAATAAATCCAAGGAATAGAATTAATCTACCGTTTTAAAATGAAAATTCGTATTTCTTTGAATCATAATTATATTTTCTTATTTAAGTATAGACATACTTCTTGCTTTTTACACACAATTGCTTCTTGTGCGGCGCTGCGCTGCTAGTGGGAGAGCTTGGCGGTGGAATATTGTTTTATAATCTAGTATAGCTTTTAATTATCAGTTACGCTGCGTGTCAATGCAGACGTTTCATACCTGACTATATATATTTTAAAAATTGGATAGTGTCATTTTTACCTGAAAGTTGCAAAGTGTCTTTTATTTACAGTACACCTACGAGGTTTTCTTCTTGTGTAAAGGCTTGACACATACTGGGCTTGTATTATTATGTGAGTTTTTACATTTTACTTTACATATAATGCTTGCCATTTTGTCATTTTTTAAACAATTTACTTTGGAAATTTAATCAGCAGTGGACTGAATCTGCCATTAATCTATTTAAAACCGAAGAGTTTGTGTAAAATGATTACGTATATATAATACTGCTCTTGGTTTGTTAACAGTGCACCTATGGACTTTTCTTCCTGTACGAAGGCTTTGGTGGATGTTTGGCTTTTATCATTAGGTGAGTATGTTTTACTTTATATATTAATTAGATTATTCATCGTTCATTATTTCTTCAATTCATTATGGGGATTAAACCAACTAGAAAATAGATCCAAAGAATAGATTGAATTTCTTACTAAGCTAATTAAAATTGTATGGTGTACCTATGTGGTTTTTCTTCTTGTGAGAAGTTTTTGTCACAGATATTGGGCTTTTATTAGTAGGTGAGCTTTTATAATTTACCCTCTGCTCTTATTCATACGTGTCCCAGTTATATGTCCAGTTTTTGCAATAAAATATATTTTTTTTAAATATTATTGCAAATATATACAGGGTGTATTATCGATTTTGTAACATAGGGGAATAGCATATAAAAACGCAATTTCTCAAATATTGGCTCCCCTAATTATTTTTGAGGAAAAGTCACTACAGCAAAGTTGTAGACCTTATTGAATACTGTCCAGAACACCCCCACTTTAGCATCTGTGTTAAATAGTTTCCAAGATATAAGTGATTTTCTGGTATAGGAAATTAATATTGTAAATCGGAAATTCACTAATAGCAATCACCTCTTTACATTTAGATGCAAAGGTGTAAATGCAAGAATTATTAAGCAGAGTTTCATGGAGCAAAATCACTCATCAGAATGTTACAATTGCTACCGGTGTGGAAGAAATAGATGAGAATTCTCCAATGAATTTATTTTTATAAAATCTTATTATCCATGACAACAGTTGTCAAATTATTCTAAAGAATTGCTGGCAGGTTTGTCATTTAAACTATTCAATTATTATTAGCTTTATTGATTGATTAATTAATAAATAAATAAATTTCTAATTTGTCGTAGACTGTTGCTTGTCCAATACCATTTAACAAAATTTATGTTTTTCTTTTGTGGTATAGTATCTATCTAGTTCAATTTAATAAATTACTCTACCATGTTTTAATGAATCAATAAAGCTAATAATAATTGAATAGTTTAAATGACAAATCTGTCAGCAATTCTTTAGAATAATTTGACAACTGTTGTCATGGCTGACAATATTTTATAAAGATAAGTTTCTTTTCATAATTCTCATCTATTTCTTCCACACCGGTAGCAATTGTAACATTCTGATGAGTGATTTTGCTCCATGAAACTAAGCTTAATAATTCTTGAATTTACTCCTAATGTCTAAATCTAACGCGGTGATTGCTATTAGTGAATTTCCGATTTACACTGTTAATTTCCTATACCATAAAATCACTTATATCTTGGAAACTATTTAACACAGATGCTAAAATGGGGGTGTTTTGAACAGTACTCAATAAGGTCTACAACTTTGCTGTAGTGACTTTTCCTCTAATATAATTAGGGAGCCAATATTTGAGAAATTGTGTTTTTACATGCTATTCCCCTATTTTACAAAATCAATAATACACCCTGTATATACTTTATAATTAACATATTACTACAGTAGAAACTCTTTAATCCGAACTTATAAATGCAAGGGTAATTCGTATTAACGAGGAATTCGGATTACTGAATGTACGAATATAAATATTGCTTTATGCCATGGTACTTTATTATAAAGAACTTACATTACGTAATTTACTAATTTTGTTACAAAACTTTTATTTCTAATTAAAAAAACCAGGAATCTTTTTGCTTTAAGTTTTCTCTTTATTCTTTTATAGCGTTGTGTTCTCATTTTATGGTCTTAATTTCAGTATTTTTCTATTTTCTGTACCTTTGTCAGCAGATGAGACATTCTGGGGTTTTAGTTTTGTTTTTCTTTAATCGCTGGCTGTCTATTTACCAACACCATATTTTAAACCCATCGTTAAACATTAACCCAACATTTAATTGCTGAATTTCTCTGATAGTTTTAATAATATGTGTTTACGTTTTGACGTTTTTTAATTAAATTTTGAACGCCACGAATACAAATTGTGTATTAACAAAATTGTAAGAAAAAAGTTTTAAGGTAGATGATGTCATTATACAAACAATTGCGGCAAGCCTGCAACGTCAAAACGTTTAGGGCGCCTAAATGTTTTAACTATTTTTCAGGGTTTTTATTACTCTTTATATTAATAGCAAAAGCATTTGCTGATCTTCGTAGAATTGTTTAGACCTGTCGGGTTGTAACAGTATCAGCCAAAAACTGCATCAGCAATCTGCTATAATCTCATTTATAATTAATATTCACCTTCCAGGAACTCTACATATTCAATTTTCATAAATGTACATAGAATTTTCTTGTTCAGATTAAAGAGATTTGTTCGAATTAAAGAGGATTTCGGATTAAAGAGGTTTGTTCGTATTATAGCTTGTAAATGTTGCTGTTCAGATTACTGGATGTTCGGAATACAGTGTGTTCGGATTATGGAGTTCCTACTGTATATTCTTTTTTTTCAACATAGCTATGGGATTGTTGTTCTTCCTATAAGAGGGCTTTGCCAGATACTGAGCTTGTATTATTAGGTTTTACTTTATATAATTATCATATTGTTCTCTCTGTCTTTACCATTCACTTAATTTACAATACTATTCAATTTTTCATATTTAAATATATTTTTTTAAAATAACTTAAGTTAACTTTTCTGTTTCACTACATTAACCTTACATAATTGGTTTGCTCATCTTTAAGGTTGATTCTCACTATACGGCAGGCTACCAACAGTCACCGGACCAACAAAACATTTTGCTGTACATTTTATATCGTCGCGACGGTCCGTGTCTGTGATGGTTGATGTGAATACCTTCATATAAAATATATGGTACAATGTTTTGTCGGTCCAGTGACTGTTGGTAACCTGCCGTATAATGAGAACCAGCCTTTATTCCCCATGCATTATTTCTGTATTTTCTAATGCGATCTAATAAAAAACAGTAAAAGTATTTTTTAAACATTATTTTAAGCAAATTGTTCGGTAACAGATCAATTCATATAATGAGAAGTTTTTGTTAGATACTGGACTTTTATTATTAGGTGAGCTTTTATAATTTACCACCTGCTCTTATTCATATGCTTCCGAGTAATGTCCCAATTTTTTTGCATAAAATATCTTTATTAAATATTATTGCAAATATATATTTTTTAATTAACATATTATATTCCTTCTTTTTTTTCTGCAGGATTGTTCTTCTTATAAGAGGGCTTTGCCAGATACTGAGCTTGTATTATTAGGTGAGATTCTATGTTTTACTTTATATAATTACCATATTGTTCTCTCTCTGTCTTTACCATTCACTTAATTTACAATACTATTCAATTTTTCACATTAAAATATATTTTTTTAAAATAACTTAAGTAAACTTTTCTGTTTCACTTCACTGACTTTACATAATTGGTTTGCTCGCCTTTATTCCCCATGCATTATTTCTGTATTTTCTAAAGTAATTTTTAAAGATTATTTTAAGCTTAAGTTTGATAACAGATCAGTTCATAGAATGAGAAGTTTTTGTCAGATACTGGAATTTTATTATTAGGTGAGCTTTTATAATTTACCCCCTGCTCTTATTTAGACGTTTCCCAGTAATGCCTAATTTTTTGCAATAAAATATATTTTTTAAATATTATTGCAAATATATATTTTCTTTAATTAATTTATTATATTCCTTTTTTTTATTTTTAGCATAACTACGGGACTGTTCTTCCTATAACAGGACTTTGCCGGATATTGAGCTTGTATTATTAGGTGAGATTCTATGTTTTACTTTAAATTACCATATTTGTCTTTCTTTCTGTGTGTGTGTGTGTGTGTGTGTGTGTGTTTATCATTCACCTAATTTACGATACTATTCAATTTTTTCAATTTAAAATATATTTTTTTAAATAACTTATAGGTGAACTTTCCTGTTTCGCTTTACAGATTTTACATAATTGAACAGAATAAGTTCATTACTAATTTGTTTAAAACTGAGAAATTTATACTATATTATTCATTATATTATTCTTTTTATTATATTACTATACCTACTATTGTTTTTCTCTTATACTTTTCAAAAATGTATAAATTAACTACCGTTTTATGATTAGAGACCCCATTCAACTTTATAAGAAGAGGTACATACCCATTGAATAGTAAAAAACTGTAGGAATGTATATTGGATGCTGTAGGTATCATGTAACTGAAGGAACATATCAAAAACACATCTTTAATTTTTATCAAGTTAAATTTACAATATTTTTCAATATCTTATTTACAAGACAACTTTTTTTTTATGAAATCGGTTAGCTCCACTTCACTGGTTGTTTCCATAGAATAGTTCTTCATTATTAAGCCGTCCCTTGAGTTCCAGGTACTTGTCTAGCTTCTTCATGTCATCTGTGTAGCAACTTCTCTTTCTCTTTCATTTCTTCTTGACACACATATACAAAGTTCATATTCTTCATGTTGTCTTTTACTCAGTCGAATAACTGCCTTGGAGTCATAATTTGGTCAGTATAAATACGTTGTAAACTTACCCTAGCTGCTAGTCTGTTCATGGTTCCAACAAGTCCATCACATGAATTCTTACCATAACATGCCGCAAAGAAGTGCCACTCAGTTGGAATTCCAAAATCAAATTTGTGGTTTACCAAATTTGAAACTGGGCTGCACACACATCTGAAAATTAATATATCTTACATAGATACATTTCAAAATCATCTCATTCAATTTTTAAAACATTGCCTACAAAATAATACTTTATAAAGGTCCCCGCAGAATCCTTATGGAAAATGGTTTTTACCATATTGCTTTAAAACTTTACTGAAAGATAGTTTTCAATGTGTAGATCAAAAGTGTCAAGGGGCACAAAGTCCAAAAAATTATATTTTTCGAATTACAGCCGTTTGAAGTTGACAATTTTTGCATTAAAAATTGTCAACTTCAAACGGCTATAATTGGAAAAAATCATTTTTTGTGCTGATATGGCATGGTATGACCCTTTACATAATTACTTTGTACAGGATGTAATGATTTGGTAGGTAAAAGTACTGTATTCTACGATGAAAACTGCATTAAAAACTCTTAATGTTCTTCTCCGTTATGAAATATAACCAATTTTAGATATTTATAAAACCTGCAACAATGTAGGTCCTATAACGCTAGTTGGTGAAACAAAAAAAAAACCAACAATCAATGTACCAGGTTTTTAATAATAGAATTCCATTGCATAATGTTATTATGTTGTCGCCATATTTTTAAAAAAGTATGATCACTTGTATTCTTGAACATAGAATTCTTGTAACTTAACACAGCTAACAACCCAAAGGCTAATGAAAAGGCTTACGCATGTTGAATGTTGTTGATTCAATCCAAGTATCTGCTACCTACTAAATCTATGTTAATTTAATAATAAAACAATGTTGGGCGATAACTCTTAAAGGAGCCATCGGAGAACAAAATGTTATTAGAGTTTTACCTCATTTTTTTGTCCTAGAATACCGTACTGAAGTGTTTTATCTGTTTAATCATTACACCCTGTATATTGATTTTATTATCTACTCTAATCAAACCTGTTCTGTGCTACTATGAAAATGGTTAGATAAAATTGTACCAAATGGAAATAGATGGCCAGCAGTTTTAAATCTTTACCACCATTTTGTAAATATCGTTGCTATAGGGCTTAGATTTTTGGTAATTGTATATTATATGCGAATGATATAGCAATCCCAAATTTTATATATGTTACCATGACTAAGTAATGATAGAAATTTGTAAATGTCAATAATCACCAGTAGATATGGACATATACTAACTACATCCAAAAGATTCCTTAAATCCTATGCTACTGGAGTGTTTTATCTGTCGAATCATTACACCCTGTATATTGATTTTATTATCTACCATAATAAAACCATGACTAAATAATGATAGAAATTCGTGGATGTCATATGTCAATAATCACCAATAGATAGGGACATACACTGACTACCACATCCAAAATATTCCTTAAATCCTATACTACTCGATCCTATAATACTGTAGTCAGGGCCGGCGCTAGGCGGATTCAGTGCGTTGTCCGGAACCGTGCTTTAGACGACCCCGCGTTACAACCTACAAATACTAGTGTTCCAGTATTTCCCTGCTTCTCTGACCGATGTTTCCGTGTCAAAAACGACTGCCAAAGCCAACTCTCACCATTCAACGTAAATTAAAAAATACACACATTAAAAACATAACTAAGATAGGCATAATTAAAAACTTTGCAATGAAAAAGGTCAGAAAATTATTTTTTAAACTCACCACTTTAAAAATGTCATTTTGTAAACAGTTAAACGCAAACGTAGGGTTTGCGCACTCGTGCATCAAAAATATGCAAAAAGCATTCGCTCTTTTAGGCTCCCTGAAAATAATAAGCGTAAGTTTTTTAATTTGATATGGTAGATTTTTAAAAGATACGATAAGTCCTCGCTATCTCCGTCGCTTAAATATGACATCGAACAAGTTTTGTCCATATTAATAGGGCCTTTCGTAGCAACGAGTGCGCATGCTCAGTTGTTGAAACTGCATAGTTACCTAAACGGTTCATAGAGCGCGTTTGAGTCAAAAAAATGATCTGGCAACATTGTCCAGCAGGACATCGTCAACTGTCATTTGAAACAAACACAACAACAAAAAAATGGCTACTTCCTTGCCTTTTTATAGTGTTACTTTAAATGAAAATGACGTGCCTGGTGCTTCATTGGGAAATAAGAGACCATCAGAACTGACAAAATTGCAGCTTCAACGGTTTTTAAAGTGTAGAAATGTTTGTACAAGGGGAAATAAAAACGAACTGATTGTGAGGTTAGTATAAAATTGTTGAAAAATTACATTTTTCTTATGTAACTGCCGAGAATCGCGAATTACTAATGCATGTGCAAGAGCAAGTGCAATATTATTTTTATTATTTTCACCGTTTTCACCATTTAACCTAATACGTTTGACAGTTGTCAGTTAATCGCAATCGCCAATGTTGCCACATTTCTGCAAACATTCATAAAATTCACTTTCGCGCGGCGCATGCGCCACTAATATTTCTGTAACGAAAGGCCCTATTAGGAGATGGCTCGCTGAAAACCAATCTTGTATATCATGGAGTACTTGATTTATATTATAAGCCAATTCCTGAATATTTTGGCACCCGTAACATTTATACTAGTGTCATCTGCATACAAGGTGACTCCAGCATTAACATTGTACGGCAAATCGTTTATATATAACAAAAAGTAGCGGACCTAAAATTGATCCTTGTGGTATTCCATAATACACATTGTTTACTAAGGAACGGTGAATTTCGATTTCATTATCTTGATTTAAATAACGCAATTCAACAATTTGTTTTCTGTCGTTAAGGTACGATTTTAGAAGACGTAAAGCTAATCCGCGAACTCCGTAATATTCTAATTTTTCTAGTAGTATATTATGATCAACCAGATCGAAAGCTTTTGAAAGATCACAATTTAGGCTAATAACGCGTTGATTGTTGTTAAGACAGTGAAGTACATTACCTAATATGTTATTTAATGCTGTTGAAGTTGATTTACCTTGGACAAAACCATGCTGATTTTGACAAAAATAATTGTTTACATCGAAAAATGTTGTTATCCTATTTTTAATTAATGTCTCAAAAATCTTAGAAAAAGCAGGGAGTATAGCTATTGGTCTGTAATTTTCTACTAAAGATTTGTCCTTACTTTTGTGAAGGAGAATAATTTTCGATGTTTTAAATTATATGTAAAATCATATGTAAATGTAAAATATGTAAATCATTTTTGGAGCAAACGTTCCGAAGCCTCTAAAATTGGTTGCTACATACTAACCTCCATAAGAACACCACTACCTAACCAAAACATTATGCAAAAGCAAATTCGATTTTTTTCGACTTAACCTAACCTAACCTAAAACTAACCTAACCTGAAACTAACCTATTCATTCGCATTTGTCCCAAAAATGATTCATATGATACATGTTCAGAATCAGCATAAAATTTCCGTTAAAATGACACCAGATTAAAGAATGTTTGGTTGGGGGAATTCTTTAATTATACCTAAAATTTAATTTAAAAAATGCCATTTTTCCCTTTGGGTATTAGAAATCACAAAAGGAAGATTAGTAATCGTAATAATTCCACTGACAAATGTGCGAGCGCCATCTATTTGCAACAAGAGAATGCTATTGCCTACTTGGTACAGCCTCTTAGATTTGTGAGAGACAAAGGGCTCTTATACAGCCATTTGCGTTTGTAGTTTCAAGAATTATTTCTGTTTTGAAGAGGGCGCCACAATACAGAACATGCAGGTTGCTTATTATCAAACTCTTTTTTGAAATATTACATTACTACCCGGTTGCAAATTCTCAAAGTTGTTAGTAAAACATAACCTCTCTTAAAATTCGCACTTTCATATTGTAAGTTACTGTTAATGTTGAGATTATAAAAATGAAAAACCGTAAAGAAAATTCAATGAAACAAAGCCTTCAACAATTCAGCAATATTTAAATATTTTAAGTGAGGATTACGTTTATTCTTTAATATTAATTTATGGTTATAAATAAATAGACCCATAACTCTGGAAGTAAAGTTATTGTTTTATATTTTAATAGACTAAGTTTTTATAAACAACCATGAACTCGATATATCATACAAAATTTAATAAATTAAAATAGTTTATAGATCCTGTACCAGTATGATTAATTAGAGCTTTCCATTTAAAATTTAATATTATATTTGTAAGAAAGCTATGTAGAGATACATTGTCTAACTTATACGAGCTACAGTTCGAAACACAACACTTTCGAGGCATTTTTAATGATTTTAATACAGTCTCTAGAAAATTACAATAGAATTTGCACTAACAATAAGTAAACTATTGATGCTAATGTGTATTAAAAATAAACAAGAGCCAATCCAGATGGCGCGCCAATATTGCATAATCACTACAGGACTCGATAAATGGCGCCACAATACGTAACCTGTCAAAAACAGAAATTTTCCCTACGCGACTAGCCGCGTAAGAGACGTTCTTCTCTCAAATCGACGATGCCGTGCTACTTGGTTTTATGTTTACTTTGAATTCGAAACAGTATTAAATAGCACATACACGGTGTCTCCCCGACGACGTCGGCGAAAACGTCGTCGACGACGTCGGGGACAAGGTCGAAATAATGAGGTAATGTTTACATTTACTGTAATTTAATGCATGACTGTGTATAATAAAATTATGAATATCGTATTTCTTTTAAGACATCAAAATGAAAGAAAGTAGTTTTGAGCATAATAAAATGCGTACTGAACTTTCTTTAAAGTATTTCGAAATAGCTTATGCAATTAACAAAACTTTTCATAAGCGGAATAATATTGATATCCATCGATAGAATTACAAGTAACCCTTTATTATAAAACGAAAACTCTTTGTTTTTTTTATTAATCTCATTCTTAATTTAGTTTAAAAATGGATATAATTAACGCAGGATTTAGGAGTTCTGGTGCGCAAATAAGGATTTCCTATAAAGGACTTTTGATAAAATTTGGTAGTGATAATCGTCGGAAAAATATCATGTTTAAAAATGTAATGGTTTCACCGTCGCTTCCTTTTCCGTGTAGTTTTAAAATTTTATGCTGATGGTACATAACCTTATAATAAAAATCCTTCGGCTCATTTTGTCGCAATTCTTTTAACAAGGACATGTGTGAATATTGTTTGCGATCTAAAAACCAATTCTTTGCCTATTTTCTTTTTTTTCGTGGTGTTTCAGTTTCTTCTTCTTCGAAGCACAAGGCAACTGCCACACCAACTGCAATTTTTTTTCTCAAAGATAATTTATAAAAATCCATCTTATCACTTGAAAGTGTCACAGCATATTGAATTCATAATGTTTTCTTAAAAAGTATAATAAAGAAAGCATATATTTTTTAGTAATCCCAGATGTATATGTTTATTTTGCCTAATAATAATTTACAGTTGACAAGGGTTTTATTTACACAGTTGTAAACAGTTGTTTCAAACACTTTAAACATTAAATACTTTAAAGAAAGTAATTCAGTACGCATTTTATTATGCTCAAAACTACTTTCTTTCATTTTGATGTCTTAAAAGAAATACGATATTCATAATTTTATTATACACAGTCATGCATTAAATTACAGTAAATGTAAACATTACCTCATTATTTCGACCTTGTCCCCGACGTCGTCGACGACGTTTTCGCCGACGTCGTCGGGGAGACACCGTGAGTGGTGCCCATTACAGATGTTGGATAATTATGTTTTTTTTATTGTTAAAGTTCGTTTTAAAAAACTTTGTGCAAAACTCGATGCGCGAAGTCATCTTCCGCATTAACCCACATGAATCACTCGCTCCTTCGTCGCCCGTGCTTCAAAAAATGCGCTCATACGCGAATAAAGACTTCGTGTACTTCGTAAATAACTATACTCTATGATCCTATTGTAATATTAATATATAATAATGTATTTGTAATAAATAATTTATTTAGAAGTTTTATTAGGCCAACTGCATTTTTGCACCCGAGCTCGCAAAAGCTTACGCTGACCCTGACTGTAGTGTTTTACCTGTAGAATCATTACACCCTGTATATTGAGTTTATTATCTATCATAATAAAACCTGTTATGTGCTACTATGAAAATGGTCTAGATTAAATTGAAACAATTAAAAATAAATGACTATCAGTTTTAAATCTTTACCATCATTTTGTAAATATCGTTGCTATAGGCATTATATTTTTGGTAATTGTATCTGATGACATGCACAATGGCATGTACAATTTCTCGTATGTATTCTCGTACCAACTAGATGTGTTTGTATCACTGCGTGGTGTTTGGTAGATTAAAAGAATGAATAAAAGTGATTATTTAAGGATGTCGTCAGATCGTGACTTCAGAAGCAAAAAGGGTCAATCCACGTCAGATCACCAAGAGAAAAGTTCTACTGATGATCGCGATGAAAAATTAATTCAGCAATGCGTAGAAAAACTATTAAATTCGGACGTGTTCTTTAGTAAAATTTGTGATAAGTTGGGTTAAGTCAATACAGGATACTGTCATACAAATCATTAAGACAGAATTTCAGGATGAAATACAGGCGTTGCAAATGAAGGTAGATCTACTTGAAATTAAACGAAACAATTTAGAACAGTACTCTCGTAGAAACAGCATCCGAATTTTAGGACTTCCTGATGAACGTCGGGTAATGCTGAATCAACTCCAGAAAACACCGATGAATTAGTTATAAGATTGTTCAAAGAAAAACTATCTTTTGATATAACTAAAAATGACATAGATATATTAGTTTTTTTTTTGTTCATTCTGAAACTCGTGTGAAACCCAGTGGCATATCAACCACCCACGCAATTCCTACGATGCGGGGGGAGGGCAAGAAATATCCCCCCCCCACACAACACGATCAAAATTGTTTTTTGTTTAACATGTTAATTATTTTCTTAGAATTTTACGTTAACACGATGAATGGGGAACAATGTTAATTTTATGACGCCATAACACCAACTCGTCAACGAATTTAAGCTTCTATTATACCTACTGTAGTGGTCAGATTTACAGTCAACCAAAATACATCAAAGTAGCTGTAGCAAGTCATTTAATTACAAAAAATTGCATTATATTCAAATTACCTAGTTGTGTTGTTGCATACAGGTACAGGCAAAAGATATACATGTTTTTAAAATTAACTAATATCACTTAACTTAATTATCAACTATTTGGTTGAATATAAAATGTTTAGAGATGTTTAATACAGTTTCTTTAAAGTTGGTAATTGGAGTTTGTGTTGGACGCTACTATTTTGTTTTATAGAGAATGATTATGAAATGTATTATAAATAAGAAGTAGGTAGCCATTTTTGTCTTTACTTGTACAGTAGTTCCCTTCATGTAAGTTTCCTTTTATTTATTTTATTTATGTTGATTCTAGTAGTGTGATGTGAATTCTATATTACTTAATTAATCTGAAACCCAAATCTCTCGATTGAAACTATAAATAAGTCAAAATCTAATTGTAACTAAATTTTAAAAAATTTGTTTTGGTATGTCATAATAAATTGTAAATTTGTCTTTTTGAAGTGAAAATGTTACTAAAAGGAAATGATTGACGTAGTATTATTACTAGGTTGGTTCTTATTTGAGGGCCGATTTGATTAAAAAACCCAAAAATTCTAAGACCAATACGAACTTCCTATCTCTATTCTAATCATTCGCTGTAACGAGGAGAAGTTGCCCATTTAAAATGCAGGCATCTTTTCAATTCTTTTGCGTATATTCGATCACTGGGTCAAATATTTGAGAAAAATTTTATGGAATTAACGGGCATCAATGCTACTTTTAGTAAAAAAAATATATGGGACATTTTATATCACTTCAACATTAATTGAAGGGTGCATTATTTTGAGTTGATTTGTAAATCGTTGGAAAAAGTCTAAAGCTCCATATCATATTTTTCAAAGTGGCTAGAAATACGTCCGACGACGTGCACCAATGTATATTCACGTCCACTATTCTTGTTAGTCTTTGTCACGTGATCGCGTTGCACTGCCGCAAGCGTCTCACGCCCCATCTGATCTTGGCTGCTGCCAAGGTCGAACACAAAATAATGGCTCCAATTTTAAAATTTACTTGCCGATCTGTTTTACTGGTATAAATTAAGAACTGCTTACCGAAACATTTATCACTTTTTTCCTACAGGGCGAAAATATGTTTAAATAAACATGATAAGTATGAAATATATATATAGTAAAAATAAGTGAAAATAAATTTATTCAAAAGGCAAAAACAATACTTACATTTACATAAATATTAAAATAGTTAGTTAAACCTAGTTAAAGCACAAATTACGATGTGTATATATGTGTGGACCAAAAACCGTTAGAGAAGTAATCACAACGTAGGATTCTGTTTGTTCTTACAATACGGATCAGAACTAATTAATTCATATTTTAGACTGCATTTTAAAGGATATTGACTTTATCGAGAGGTTCTTCAAAACGCGCTCAAAATAAATTCGATCAGTTTAATTTTCTATATAAATTTAGCAATGATTCATTGTTTATCACAATTTATTAGAAGGTATTGTTTGAAAAATTCTTCAAATGTAACATATCACTCTAAGCATTAGTCGCCACTACGGCTTCATTTTAAAGAAAACAGAATATAAATTATAACTTCTTAGAATATAAATGGAAATATAGGCTACATTTTCTGTAGATTTTGTAAAACAATAACATCAATATATCGAATTTCATTTCCATGTGTGAGAATGAAGTGCACATCCGGTATCATTTTTATTTATGTGTTAAAAAGTTTATGTGGATTTTCTTGAAGTTTATTTTCCGGTTTCTACTTTTTTTTGTAAAAATGTTGAAGATACGTGAATGTCTAAGTAGAAGTCAACAACAAAAATTAAACGAAAAGATTAATTAATTTTCTGTTGATTTTGTAAAACAATAACATCAATATACTGAATTTAATTTCCATGTGTGAGAATGAAGTACATCCCATCCGGTATCATTTTTATTTATGTGTTGTTAAAAAACCAGTAGTAGTCAAAAACAAAAATTAACCGAAAAGACACAAAAAACTTGTTGTCTTTTAAACCGCTGCCATCTGAGAATTTAGATAGTTTTTTTAAATGCTTATATGTATTACGGTTATTGTGGTAAATTGGTCAATGTCGTTAATAACCGGCCATTATCGTCATAGCCCATTTAGGTTGGTTAAAGACGTGAAAAGCCGGTCATTGACGTAAATATCCAGTGAATGTGGACAATTTTGTTTAATTTTAATACTGAAAATAACATTGACCGGTTATTATCGTCAATGGCCATCTATAAAGTGAAAATGTTGAAACAAAGACATAATGTTACGGTCAATGTAAAACTTCTAACTAACACTAACCTAACCTCACCTGCGGCTTGGCCATTAATAATTAATTAGTTCAGGGAAAGGTTTTTGTGTAATTAAATATTACAATAATCTTAATGAAGATATTATATTTAATAATTATTATATTTAATAATGTTATAATATAATATTATTTTAACATCTTCATATTTAAATTAATAATTAAGGTCACTCAATTAATAATTATTAAGCAGCAGATTAGTTGTTAGGTTATGGGTTAGTTGAAGTTTATTAAATATTTGGTAAATATGCTTCTATGCAATTCTCGAGATTGGCCGATTTACAACACTGACCGTAACATTATCCAGCCCGGCCAATGTCGTAGTAAATCATATAAGACGACGTCTTTAACCAATCAGCTGGGAATTAACGTCATTGGCCGGCAATTGACGTAAACGACCAAAACAGCCTGCCATTAACGTTGTATCCCGGTCATTTACGTGATTGTCCGTATTTACCTCTTTGACCGTAACATGTACTAAATAGAAAAATTCGTTAGTTCCGTTGAAGCTTGCGCAGTGAACCCGTAGATACTAAATATGGTGTTACTCAGGGGTCAATTCTAGGTCCACCAATTTTAATATATACATTAACGACATTAACATTATTATTATTCTTTGCAAAAACTCTTTTATATTTCAATATGCAGACAATACGGTTATTATTAATATTTAAAAATGCATCCCAGGCTGTCGCATGTTTGCAAATGAATATCAATAATCTTTGTATTTGGTTTCATAACTACGCAATTTTTTAAAAATTCGAAAAAGATTAAATCAATTATATTCAAAACGGATTCTGGATCAAAAGTTTTCCAAGAAACCCCATCTTTATTCACGATAGTAATTGCTTGCACCTAAATCTTGTAAAGTATACTCTTGTAAATATTTAACTTACGTTTCTAACGTCAAATATCTGAGTTTAGATTTTGATTCAAATATGATATGAGAATCACTAATCGGCGAGATTTCTAAAATATTACGTGTATTAGCGAAATTGTATCACTTTAGATTTAGATTCTCAGTAGAGATAAAAAAAAGTTAATTAGCAGTCCCTTGCTGAATCTGTGATCAGATATGGAATAACTCAATAATATGCTATGGATTCACCTTTAACTATAACTTTAACAGCTTACTAAGACCTCAAAAGCAATATGATAAAATCCGCCTGTATTAATGTAAAAAAATCCCGAATCATTCCATTTTACATTGGATACTTGTTATAATACTCTAGGTGAGTTTAAATTTTTTAAATTAAGAAACTCGATAGTTATTTTAAAACACTACTTTAATAAAAAAATACTTGGTATACCTACAACATAATTATCTCCATGGACCACGAGTAAAAGTGTACTTAAGTCCAAGAATTAATAATAATAATCATTACGATACAGCCCAATCAAGCTACTACGATCCCAAAGTTTTAAATAAATTCCCTTTCTAAACCTTAAAATCAAAGTTAATCTTAAGACTTGGAATCCTGTTGTCTGTATAGTCTAACAATTTATCAGAATCTTAAATAATAATACAGTAGAAACTGCCTAAAGTGAACACCTTTGGTACTGACCCAAAATGGTCAATTTAAGCAGGGGGTCACTTTGTAAAAGTGTGAATTCTTTATACACTACAATTTGCCCAAAATAGCCCACACTCGTCAGCATTAAAAATATCCTCTGATATAAAGCCCTTTGCAAATTCTGTAAAACGAATAAGAAAATAACTTACTGTTGCGGGATCAATTTCATTTGCATCACCAACTAAACTTTTCTGGGAAATGTTTCGTTTCTTAAATGATTCGAGCCAACCCGAAGATGCTTTAAATTAAGCAAATTTGACTGCTGAGCAAATTTTAATGCTACTTCTTGTAACATTGGTCCAGAAAGTCTTGCATTTACACTGCGCATTTTTAAAAACCAATTTCTTTCACTGTGGTTTTCTAAAAACTCTAACACCTTTTGTTTTTCTTGCAAATTTAGTTCTTTGTAAACTTTTTTTGAAGTCATCTCGATCGCACTAATTAACATAATGGTTTCAATCAACAGATGAAACAAGACTGATTTTATAAAACAATTTTAAAACTATCCAAGGGTTACTAATGTGAAAGTTTGCAGGTAATTAATTTCTCAGAAGCAAAAATAAAGTCTTAAAGCTTGGAAATACCTGAACCCAACTGGTCACTATTAAGGGATTATGATGCATTCTTAGAAATTTTTTTAATGCAATTTACATGTACATGCCTACTTAAACTTTTAGGAGATTAGTTATAACTGTTCTAAGTAATCCCTTGGCTAATGGTCACATTACACAAACATTTTTAAACAAATATTTGAGGTAAATGTGGCCAATGGTCACAAAAGAGAAGTGGTCAGTTTATACAGCATAAATTACATTAAAGTAATGGGATTTTTGCAGGGACTAAAAAAAAGTGGTCAATATGACCAGAGGGTCAGTTTAAACGTATTTAGTATTTATTTCTCTTTAAATCCTTAGAAACAAAATTGTATTAATTAGCACTGTGCTACAAATAAAAAAAATATATACAAGACCTCCCAACTACATAACTTTCGTACTTGCAGAATTTTTCCATCACTTCGAGCTTTTTTCCCAGCCTACTGAATGTACCTTATCCAGTTTTGGTGCCTTGCACTACTGTAATGACTAAAATCTAGCCATTCCTTGTCACATTTTTGAAAAATCTCTACTGGAAAGATAAGAATTGTAGCTTTACAAAAGTTCAAAAATAATCAAAATCGGTAAAGAAATGACTGAGTTATAGCCTGAAAAAGTCGCGAAATTTTTAAGTTTCAGTGGTTCAAAATGATATTTACTCAACAAATAAAATTTATTTCTCTTCATTTATTGAAGATATATTTAGTTTCATTTCTAGGAAATTTTTGTTTTTTTTTAATTGGTTAACAAATGACCGAGTTATGGCCGATAATATGCAAAACAACAATTTCTTTTCATTATTTTGTTAATCTTTTATTACATTAATCTGTCATTATAGTCCAGTTAAACTGTACATTTTACCTTGCAAAAAGTCAAGTAGTTTCTGGATATGTTTTGTGTGTTGGAACCCTTATTAGAAATTTAAGCTTTTTTCCATCCACTTGTAAATGTACCTCTCCAGTTTTTGTACCTAGCACTGCTCTAACGACTAGGGCTTGGCCATTTATTGTCTCATTTTGGAAATCTATTTTCTACTGGGAAGAGAAGAAGTCGCTTTACAAAAGTTGAAAAACAATGAAAATCGGTAAATGACTAGGTATAGCCCAAAACAGACACGACAAAATTTTTTGTACGGCCTATATGTAAAGTTCACTTCCTCAAAAGAGAGAGTAAAGTAGCTGTTTTACTCCCTAGGGAGTAAAGTAAAATAATAGCGTTTGAGTGTCGCCGAGAAACAGATAGGAGAGAATGGAAAACTGGGCTCTTTATCTTGTTTTCGTCCAAAAAATGCTGCCATTCTTTCTTCCCCTTTTTTATGTCGAGGGTGCACATCTCTATTTGCAAGACATGTTGACATAATTGGAAGAAAGAATGGATGCTACTAAATACAATAAATCCACAACTGAAGGATATTTCTCCATCAGATGCACAAAAGAGTTTTGGTCAGGTATATGGTCAGATATGACCATAGAACAAACACTGATGAAGACGATGAAAAGCTCTGGAGGACTGACCCGTGATCGTGGAATCACAGAGAGTGTGTTTACTCGATGGACTCTAGAAATGGTACATCTTCAGAACATCTTTGATGAAGTTAAGAAATACTGTGATATTAACTCAGTAACATTTGAGCAACATGTGGATATGAACCACATTCTCACATTACCCGAGATAATGAGAAAATGGATAAGCTCAGAGGCTGGTTTTATCAACACACTTCATTTCCCAAAACTGGCTTGATTATTAATGATGATCAGAATTACCAAAACTTTGAAGGAGCTGTATCTTGGCAACTATTAGTAATCCAGTCAAATTGTGTTTTTACCAGGAAAGTTGTGGGATAGTTTTGATTTCTTCAATTTTATATGTTTTTTGGGGTGCTGAATCCGAGCTCAAGCGATAGTTGAAAATTGGCGTATTTTATCTGTCTCCGCAAAAACCCACTTTTTCCACTCCAAAACTCTTATTTATTATTAAAGGCTGCCAATTAGTGAATTCCTTCCAGTTCTATGCACATACCTTATTTAGATCATATATGTAAAGGTACAGGTAATTTTTTCAAAAATTACTGAATGTTCAAGTTATTTAATGAAGTCCGAAATTGTACAAATTCAGTTACAAAAAAGTTGAAATTAAAACAAAAAATCTTGAAAAACTATTAAGTACATTTTATTATATTATATTACAATACATATGATTATACTGCGTGTCCGCGTAAGTTGGCTACATATGGAAAACTTTGTTATTATTGATTTTATGAAAAACAGTTATTCTTCATAAAAAGTTCTGCATGTTCTAAAACCCAAAATTCAACCATCAGATATTAAATTATATCAGTCGTATCATAATAATAATAATTATATCATTTTTGTTCAAGAGTAAAGTACCTTCATTAGTACCTTCATTTTTGACCATATCGAAAATTTTTAATAAGATGTTATGGATTAAAAATAATTTTTAAATATTCAATATTGTTTATTTACAATTACAAAATATTATTTTTACATTTTATTATTATTATTATTATTATGATGCGAGTGATATAATTTAATATCTGATGGTTGAATTTTGGGTTTTAGAACATGCAGAACTTTTTATGAAGAATAACTGTTTTTCATAAAATGAATAATAACAAAGTTTTCCATATGTAGCCGACTCACGCGGACACGGTGTATATTACATTATTATATGAGCAAAAATTATATGAGCCGTTGTCGTTTCGAGGGTCCTGGCTGAGGTTCTTCGAAGGCGGCGAGTCCTGGCACAGGTTCGGGTTGTTCTATCGTCAGCGTAATGAAAGAGGTGGTGAGAAAACAACAACTTGTGATCATATCTTAAGGAGAGATGAGTCATTACAAAATAGATTGTGCGATTAGACATACCTTCCACATCGTGTAAGCGTCTTTTTTCAGTCTGTTCTTGGTCTCTTTCTTCGGTCTCTTCTTCGTCAATGTCAATGCTGTCTTCCGGGAGCTCGACGTTTTCACACAGCCCTTCGCACGATGTGCAGATCGGGGAGCAATGGAGGCCTTCCTGCATCCACAATTGCATTGGCAGCCTTTTTTACATTTACAAGAAATGTGCCGGAGTATCGAGTCCGGTGTAGGGTTCAAAGTGGTTGGCACTGGCACAACACCACTCCTTGTCTCTTTGTTGCTCGTCGAGTGTGGTTTGACCGGCTAACCACTGCTGCACCTGAAAGTAAACTCTCAGTGAATGTTGTCGTGCAGCAGCTTCGGTGGGGGGTAGTGAGGCAATGTTGGTTTTACTTTTGTAAGATGAAGATACGTATTGCCTGTATCTCAAATCGTTCAGGCTAGTCTCCTGTCCTTTCCTATACAGAGCCATGAGAAACACGTTTCCTGCTCAGCAATCTCGTCCTGGTATGCATGAGGGTGATTGAAAGCATCATTGACTGCAAGTCATTGTTCCTCGGCCGGACTTCAGGAAATTTCAGTTTCCCCTAATTAAACAAAGCAGAAGTGGTGTCACAACCACTCATCGCATGTAGGAACAATATATGGTCTGATAGGGTTTTGTCAGCGCCAATATGATGATTGTAGAGATGTAGAGGGTTCATCTTACAAAAGTAAAACCAACATTGCCTCACTACCTCCCTCCGAAGCTGCTGCACGACAACATTCACTGAGAGTTTACTTTCAGGTGCAGCAGTGGTTATGCGGTCAAACCACGATCGACGAGCAACAAAGAAACCCGAACGAGTGGGTGTGGAGAAAAACAAGGAATGGTCTTGTGCCAGTGCCAACCACTTTGAACCCTGCACCGGACTCGATACTCCGGCACATTTCTTGTAAATGTAAAAAAGGCTGCCAACGTAATTGTGGAAAGGGCTGTGTGAAAACGTCGAGCTCCCGGAAGACAGCATGCATTGACATTGTCGAAGAAGAGACCTAAGAAAGAGACGAAGAACAGACTGAAGAAAGACGCTTACACGATGTGGAAGGTATGTCTAATCTCCAATCTATTTCGTAATCACTCATCTCTCCTTAAGATATGATCACAAGTTATTGTTTTCTCACCACCTCTTTCATTACGCTGACGATAGAACAACCCGAACCTGTGCCAGGACTCGCCGCCTTCGAAGAACCTCAGCCAGGACCCTCTAAACGACAACAGCTCATATAATTTTTGCTCATATATTAATGTAATATATAATCATATGTATTGTAATATAATATAATAAAATGTAATAATTTTTCAAGATTTTTCGTTGCAATTTCAACTTTTTTGTAACTGAATTTGTACAATTTCGGACTTCATTAAATAACTTGAACATTCAGTAATTTTTGAAAAAATTACCTGTACCTTTACATATACGATCTAAATAAGGTATGTGCATAGAACTGGAAGGAATTCACTAATTGGCAGCCTTTAATAATAAATAAGAGTTTTGGAGTGGAAAAAGTGGGTTTTTGCGGAGACAGATAAAATACGCCAATTTTCAACTATCGCTTGATCCAGAACGGTTTTGTCGGAGACAAAAACTTAAAAGTGACGTTTGTAGCAAATTTCATGGAATTTCATTTTGAATTGGAGGTTATTTACGAAAAGTTGATAGTTTCCGAGTTATAAGCAAAAAACCGCCAAAAAATAAGAATTTTTACCTTTTTTTGCATTTTCTTCAATGTTGCGCACGAGATTTTGTTAGCGAACCTCAGATTCGGATTCAGCACCCCAATAAACATATAAAATAGAAAAAATCAAAACTACCCCAGAACTTTCCCGCTAGGGGCTCTTTTGAGCACAAATTGACTGGATTATAGGTTCCGCAAATTAATTTTGCACTGAAACTGTAGCAAATTTAGTCTACTTTAAAATTAAATCTAACCATTTTTGTCGTAAATCACATCGTTTAGGAGATATTATGCGAAAACCGAAGAAAGATCGAGATTTTCCTCGATTCTTCAATGCCCACGTGGTAATCGGCATGATCGGAAGCTGGAATTTCTAATAAAGCATACAAAACATATCCAAAAACCAAAACTACTTGACTTTTTGCAAGGCAAAATGTACAGATTGACTGGACATTGGACTATAATGACAGATTAGAATAATGAAAAGAAATTGTTGTTTTGCATATTATCGGCCATAACTCGGTCATTTGTTAACTAATCAAAAAAAAATTTCTTAGAAATGAAACAAAATATATCTTCAATAAATGAAAAGAAGGAAATTTTATTTGTTGAGTAACTATCATTTTGAACTGCTGAAACTTAAAAATTTCAAAAAAAAACTTTTTTTCGTGACTGTTTCCGGCTCATTTCTTTACCGAATTTTATTATTTTTGAACTTTTGTAAAGCTACATTTTTAATGTTCCTCGTAGAGAATTTTCAAGATATGACAAAAAATGGTTAAGTTCTAGCCATTAGAGTAGTGCAAGGCACCAAAACTGGACGAGGTACCTCGTAGTAGGCTGGAGAAAAAACTCTAAGTGATGGGAAAATTCTGCAAGTATGAAAAGTCTTTATTCTTCAATATTAAACCGTTTATATAGGTAAGGGGTCTTGTATATTTCATGTGTAGCACAGTGTTATTTTCCGCATACATATAAGTCTATCTATATGGTTTCGTTGGATGGACGTATGGAAGTTAGAGGAAGCTCCTAGCAATCTGCTTGTTCTAACTTAGACAACCACATCTTCAATAATAATAAAAAAAATAGCCCACCGCGAGAGGATTTCAGCCGAAGCAATAGTGTGAATGCATTTCTAAAGACAGTCATTTTTCTTGTGTTGTGTCTTGTCTTAACGTGTTTAGTTGTTATCATGAAATTGCTCTTTAAAATTGAAGTAGACAAATATTCGAAAATATTTACTTCTAGTAATGTATAATTTCTGCTTGCAATGGTTCAGTCTTAAAACGCTGAATGTTTCATATTATTGGCGCGTAAACGTTCTACGTTTTCAGCTTGAGCTGTACACATCATTGTAGATTTCCGTATATATGCGACGCGCATCTCGCGATCCACGAGATAATAATCAAGCTATAGCATACATAATTTAAGCTTTGTACATGAACACTATATTACTTTAGTTGTTGATGCAAGAACTGTTGTAAAACCTAATAACCCTGCGATGGATATATTTTTTTCTGGTAGCTCCGTTTATCAAGATCTCTCCTTCATATTGCTATAGTTACAGCACTAAAAGTTCTTTAGATTTTTATAACTATGAATGGAATGCTAAGTTTATCTATATATATATAAGTAGACTAAAGGAACGTCATTATGAAGTATCTTTAGACTATTTTCGACTGATATAATTTGGTCATTATCTAACGTATACCTAGTGTGTTTTAGTGGCGTCTTTGGATTGCAAAATGCTTGCATTAGAGAACGGATATCTAGAAACTGTACTCACTTGTTTAAAACAGTGGTACCCAGACTTAGTTGTGAGTATACTATACTCTGTACACATAGTAAACTGTTTTATTATTTTATTTTTTTTGTTCTTTTTTCTACAGCCACTTGGAACCTTAATACACCTATTTTTTGTCGACGTTGTTCCCCACGGAATTATAGAACTATTTGAGATACAGTTTTACAATGTCGTCAGAACCAGGGTATTTTATGACCACGAGAACCATGTGTTCTTCATCGTAAGTATACTCTGACTATTTTATATTTAAATCTAATTCTTGTTTATTTTAGAAGAATTATTTCTAAACAACAGTAAGTACACACAAAATATCTTATAGGAAACCTATAAGTACAAACTCTTTTTTTACAGATATATCCACAAGAATGATTAGTAACACAGTTCAAGACTGTCATGCTATAATGTTATGATGTTGTACCATTTTTCGTTTTAGTACTATACTCTAACAAACAAATGAAGGATCTAGGTCGCCGCGTGATCACGACCTGGTAAACACATAAAATCTAAGATCAGATTTTAAGCAACACTGATATTATATAAGCTGTTAAAACTGTCAGTGACGTACGTTGCCCGCGTGATTCGCGATACGGTATGCAAGTTAGCGCTCGTGATTTCGGCGACCTAGATCCTTCATTTGTTTGTTAGAGTATAATTCAAGATTCTTATATTATTAATCCTAAAACCATGGCACGTATATAAAAATATTTTTGTGGACTTTTTGTAAAATATATTATTATATATAAATTATATATGTAGTTTTCCAAAACTTTCTACTGATTAGTTTTATTTTAAAAAGTTTTTTTGAAAATTTATTGTATGTTACTTAAAACTTTATGGGACCACAGTCTTGAGTTAGTTAACATAGTATACAAAATAGTATACAGGGCAAATGGAGAAAATTAGCTTCGTAGACGGTGAGTATTGTTTTTATAATTATATTAATATTAGCAAAACCCGCGACTTCGTCCATGATATCATTAACGCATGAGCGCATAGAGAGTGACTACACTGAGGTACAAGAGAAAATTTTAAAAACTATGTAGACCTTTTCAGGACTTTAAAAGATAATTTGAATAATTATTTAGGAAACCACGGTACTTGAAAATTTATTAGTTTTAATTTTGCATTCGTTTGGACTTGATGTACAAACTATGAGGGGTCAAGCGTATTTTAATAAGAATTTTTTTTGCTTGGTTAGTATTTTTAATGTAGTGTGAGTGCAAGGGACGTACTTAAAATCTAAAATGCGATTTTTTCAAAAACTAGCAGGAGGCGACCACATGTTACTATGGAAAATATGTTCTAAATCATTACAGCTACCCCCATTACGGGGTTTGTACTTATATTAGTTGCAATCTATATAATAGTCGGTAGTAATAACATATAATCTTGTTATAGTATAGGAAGTAGGAATTATTGTGCAATCTTTACTGTCTTCTTTCAAAGAAGGAATCTTGGAGCGATCTAGATTCTAAAAGTCAAAAATCTCAAGACTTATAATTCTGAAATTCTGTCTAAAAGTTTTCAAAATCATAATCTGGATGTCTGAAAGTGTTTGAAGATAGATTTCAGAGAATTGTATCTACTATCAAGTATTTACGATAGATATATCACTTCGATAGCTTACTTAATGATTTCCAAATTCTCAAATTTGGCGGCCATTTTAATGGCAATTATTTTAAGCAATTATTACCTTTTTAATTAGTTAATTTTTAATTATTACATGCTGTATGTGATATGGCATAGTACTTATGGTCAATCTATCACATCTGTAGCCTACGTAATGATTTTGAAATAGCAATGACGTTCCAAGGCCAATATAGTTCCGTGAAAAGTATTAGATTTGGCAGCCATTTTAATAAGCCAGAATTATTATTCTGGCTTATTAAAATGGCTTTTTAATAACATACACAACATAAAATAATATTTTATGTTGTGATACATCATTGACCAGAGAATCGATCAGAAATCCAAATCGGAAGAGCACTTTTGGCTATTATAATGTTAAGTTTTAGTTTCCATAGTCTAATATACTTCATCAGAATTTGAAGCATCTCCTTTTGCTAATATATGGAAATATCGCATAGGCAATATTTTCTCGTCCCCGGTATATATAGTATGATCAAAAAGTCTTTGGATCAGGGTTGCCATGAAATTAACAAGCTATCTATGAAATTATTTCTTTCTATTATTTTTGACATTTACTTCACAGCTGGCAAGTCAATAGATAATAGTTCAAAATAATAATGCAATAAAATAATATTTCAAAAGCGCTAAAATAAAAATTTTAGCGCTACTGTGCAGTTCACAAAACTACGGGCCGTAGAAGTAAATAATTCTATAGATGGTTTTTACATTCCGTGGCTATTGCGATCCAAAGACTTTTTGATCATACGATACTAGGCAGGTGTTTACTAAAAAACGCCGCAAGCCATAATTCCACTATTTATGGTCCGATTTCGATAAACCATCATAAGTACTACAAAATTCTAAGTCTTACGTGTACTTTTTTTCTTGGCCAACTTTAATGTCAGTGATAGTCAACTTTTTCCTTCTAACTCTGGTAGACAGTATTTTTCTAAATTCAATAATATGCTGCAAATTATGATTGCTGTAATAATTCTTTGAAAAAAAAAACTGCTTTGTATCAGTATTTTTCTCAAATAGAGATATAGCTTTTTTTAAATTTAATTTGGTAGACAGTATTTTTCTAAGTTCAATCAAGTGTTGCAAATTATGATTGCTGTAAACGTTTTCACTAAATTTTCAAGTGTGCCATGGAAACAATGACAACTATGCAGTTTTTATTTCAATAAACATACTATTTTATTAATTAGACAAAAAGACAAAATTTAACAAAACTAAAAAATATTTAGAAATGTGTTTAAACGAAATTAAAAAACATATTTACAAAAATATTTCAATGAAACTAACAACATAAACTAGGAAAAGTTTAATTAATAAAATAGTAACTTTATTTCAATAAAAACTACACAGATATCATTGGTTTCCATCATACAATTGAAGATTTCGTGAAAAATCTAACTAAATGCTGATACTGTTTTTCGTAGAGTCAATTTTTGCATTAAGTTCTTATTTTTTACTATCTAAAGATAGAGACTTGAAATCTTTTCTAATGCCTTTAGTACTGGATCAATATAAAATGTAATATGTTTAGAATGGGGGCACGCCCCCCCCCTGGTGGTTGAGACCACCAATTTGTACCCCTAATTTAATAACGCAATTAAATTCAGCGAAATTTATGTTGGGAGGGTTCTTGTGGTCGCTGATTATGAATCCAATGAGAAAATCGAAAAATTCAAAATGGCGGACCCAAAATGGCGGTCCTAAAATAACGGTCTTTGCGATTGAGAATGCGATTTACTTCTATTGATTTTAGAGAGAAATTCAAAGAGTCAAAAAGTGTTTAGAATGTGTTTTTGCAAAGTAATACACTATTTTGGTTACCTTATTGTGTAACCCCTTCGCTCTGCCCTAGTAGTAGAGTCAATTTTTGCATTAAGTTCTTATTTTTTACTATCTAAAGATAGAGACTTGAGATTGCAAGATCACATTCTAAACACTTTTTGACTTTCTGAATTTTTCTCTAAAATCAATAGAATCGGAGTAAATCCCATTTCCAATCTCAAAGACCGCCATTTTGGGTACGCCATTTTGTATTTCTAAATTTTCTCATTGAATTCATAATCAGGAACCCCAAAAACCCCCCAACATGAATTTCGCTCAAGTTGATGGAAAACTTCCCGAGTTATTAAATTGGGAATAAATAAAGATTATTAAAAGTTTCACAGTTTTATTAAAATATACCTGACAATATTGTTTCGACAGCTATGCTGTCATTATCAAAGGTAATATAATTATAAACAAACACGTCGCTAAGGTAGATACAAAATAGGTAACTAGATAAAATAATAATAATAATAATAATAAAAATTAATAATAAAAATCATAATTAAACATCTAATACTTCCAGTAACGGAGAATTACTGAGCTCAAGTTGCTCATTCATTAAAGGTACCCTGAGTTTGTGTTTGTATATCTCAAAGGCTTCTAAAATGTCTAATTTGCGTTTGTTATTACAAAAATGTAGGAATTTAATATTATTTTGAGGAGTCATTGTGTGATTTTGTTCTAAAAGGTGTTTGGCGTAATTCGATTTTTCAGGATGTTTATTTTTGTAATGACGTACGTGTTCTTTATATCTTATGTCAAAATTTCGAAGTGTTTGTCCAATATATACCGAACTACAAAAAGAACAATTTAAACGGTAAATGCCCGATTTCATGATATCATGTGTTCTGTCTTTAGCATTAAATAAAAATGAAAAAGTGTTAGTGTTGGTTTTAAATGTTATTTTATAATTGTTGGTTTTTCTTAGTATATGTGCAATTTTTTCTGATATTTTGCCAAAATATGGTATAGATATGTAATTTGTGTCTTCTGTTTGATTGTCAATGGGATATATTCTTTTGATAGCTAACCTATAATCTTTTTGTTTAATTAAAGTGTCAATCATGTTCGGATTATAATGATTTGCATGTGCTAGTTGTTTAATCGTTGATATCTCTTTGCTAAAATCTGATTTTGTTAGTGGAATAGTTAAAGCTCTGTGTACTAATGATCTGTATGCTGCTATTTTATGTGTATTGTGGTGACAAGATTCATTTGGTATTGTTATGTCTGTTTGTGTTGGTTTTCTGTATATGGAAAATTCAAATAGAATGTCCGCGTTAATCTTTATATTTAAGTCTAGAAAGTTTATAGCCCTGTTTTGTTCTGTTTTTAGTGTAAATTTTATATTAGGATGGATATTGTTTATAAGAATTAAAAATTCATTGATAACCTCAAAAGAACTGTCAAAATAAACAATATCCATCCTAATATAAAATTTACACTAAAAACAGAACAAAACAGGGCTATAAACTTTCTAGACTTAAATATAAAGATTAACGCGGACAATCTATTTGAATTTTCCATATACAGAAAACCAACACAAACAGACATAACAATACCAAATGAATCTTGTCACCACAATACACATAAAATAGCAGCATACAGATCATTAGTACACAGAGCTTTAACTATTCCACTAACAAAATCAGATTTTAGCAAAGAGATATCAACGATTAAACAACTAGCACATGCAAATCATTATAATCCGAACATGATTGACACTTTAATTAAACAAAAAGATTATAGGTTAGCTATCAAAAGAATATATCCCATTGACAATCAAACAGAAGACACAAATTACATATCTATACCATATTTTGGCAAAATATCAGAAAAAATTGCACATATACTAAGAAAAACCAACAATTATAAAATAACATTTAAAACCAACACTAACACTTTTTCATTTTTATTTAATGCTAAAGACAGAACACATGATATCATGAAATCGGGCATTTACCGTTTAAATTGTTCTTTTTGTAGTTCGGTATATATTGGACAAACACTTCGAAATTTTGACATAAGATATAAAGAACACGTACGTCATTACAAAAATAAACATCCTGAAAAATCGAATTACGCCAAACACCTTTTAGAACAAAATCACACAATGACTCCTCAAAATAATATTAAATTCCTACATTTTTGTAATAACAAACGCAAATTAGACATTTTAGAAGCCTTTGAGATATACAAACACAAACTCAGGGTACCTTTAATGAATGAGCAACTTGAGCTCAGTAATTCTCCGTTACTGGAAGTATTAGATGTTTAATTATGATTTTTATTATTAATTTTTATTATTATTATTATTATTATTTTATCTAGTTACCTATTTTGTATCTACCTTAGCGACGTGTTTGTTTATAATTATATTACCTTTGATAATGACAGCATAGCTGTCGAAACAATATTGTCAGGTATATTTTAATAAAACTGTGAAAATTTTTTTAATAATCTTTATTTATTTCATGATTATGGAGTTCCACAAAATAAGGCTGGAAACAATAAACAATATTAAATTGGGAGTGTACAGTTATTAAATTGGGGGGTTTCAACCCCCCGAGGGGGCGTGCCCCCATTTTAAACATATTACATTTTATATTGGTTCAGTACTGAAGGCATTACAAAAGATTTTAAGTCTCTATCTTTAGATAGTAATAAACAAGAACTTAATGCAAAAATTGACTCTACTACTAGGGCAGAGCGAAGGGGTTACATAATAAGGTAATCAATATAGTGTATTCCTTTGCAAAATCACATTCTAAACACTTTTTGACTCTTTGAATTTCTCTCTAAAATCAATAGAAACGGCGTAAATCGCATTCTCAATCTCGAAGGCCGTTATTTTAGGACCGCCATTTTGGGTCCGCCATTTTGAATATTTCAATTTTCTCATTGAATTCATAATCAGCGACTCCAAGAACCCTCCTAACATAAATTTCGCTCAATTTGGTTGCGTTATTAAATTAGAGGTACAAAATGGGAAGTCTCAACCACTAGGGGGGCGTGCCCCCATTTTAAACATATTACATTTTATACTGGTCCAGTACTGAAGGCATTTCAAAAGATTTCAAGTCTCTGTCTTTAGATAGTAAAAAATAAGGACTTAGGCATGTTTTTTGCAAAAATTGACTCTACTATATTACAGCAATCATAATTTGCAACACATGATTGAATTTAGAAAAATACTGTGTACCAGATTAAATTAAAAAAAGACTCTGCCGCTAGTTAAAAAAGAAAAGTATTACTATCATTGGCATTAAAGTTGGTGTAGAAAAAAACTACACTTAAACTGTTTTGTAGTATTTATACAACCATTTTATCTGATTTTTGATTTATCGAAATCGGACCATAAATAGTGGAGTTATGACTTGCGGCGGTTTTTCGTAAACAGCCTGTATATTAAATACATACAATAAATTTTTTTTACATGAAGCAGTGGCGTAACTACGTAAGGTTGCGCGCCACTGCAAGACTTACGTTTGCGCCCCTTATATATACAGGGTGAAACAAAAGTATAAAATAAATGTTAAATACAAAAGTTTTTTAGTCTATCCCGATAGTTATTGTGACCTTGATTTGATTTGTTCGTATCTTCTATTGTCTCATCAGTATCTTTTTTTTATTTCTGAAAACAGTTTATTTTTATCTGTTTAGTAGTTCTAATTTATCATAACACAAAATTTTAATTAGAAAAAAAGAATTTTAGAAAAAGAACGCGAAAATGAATGAGCGCAATTAACAATGAGAACTGGCCTGTAGTAAAATTAATTTAGTAAGCCTTGACTTAAACAAAACTAATGTTTTGGTCAAGTATGTTATGGAAATTTGCCAACTAAAACTGTAACAAGCAAATAAACAAACAAGTAGTACATCAGTATTACACTATTAATTAATGATTATTTACATTTCCAGACCGTTACTTATAACTTTTCGTGCAAGCACGTAGGGTTCGTGTAACGGTCGAGCATTGTACAACGTTTTTATGACAACTACTCGTACATCGTAAATATTTAATAAATAATTCTTTCATTTACTGAAGCAGTACAGCACAATATGTAACATACGTACACAAGCACAATATGAATGTTTTAAATAAATATGTATGTTGTTATGGTATTGATGATAACGAGCCCATAATAGTTTTTCATTCTTCCCATTACGAAAATGTAACTTTCTGTCTTAATAAGGCAAACGAAAGCGAAAGTAAAACATGCGAGGTGGTTGCTAGGTATGAAAAACTTTCGGTCCCTGGACAACAAAGTACAACTAAAAGTAAACTTTCGCAGCTTGTAATGTAAATAACTATTATTTTTACTTTCTATGTAAATGACACTTTACAGGCATTTATGGTAACTAACTAACAACTACAGCCCTGTAAATTTTTACGGGCTCCTAAAAGAGACCTGTAAAATTCTACAATGCTCATCAACAAAAAGCTATGGCAATATTTTGTTGCTTAACCACAACACCATGACAACGCTTAGCTACAGATTGTACAGATTGCGTCTTAGATTACAAAATGTCTTTTTATAAAAAATATACAATTCATAAAAAAATGCTGGTGAAGGTAGAAATAAAACTTTGTACGCGACAGGCTTTTCAATTAATCTTTACTGGGCTCACTACATTATGGAGGTTCGCTCCTTCGTCGCTCGCCCCACAAACTTTCCTGCTCACCCGTAAAGATTAATTTACAAAGCTTGCCACGTAAATAACTATTACGGGCTTCATAACTGGCCCGTAAAAGGAATATTTATCCATAGATACAGAGCTCAATAAACAGATGTTTACGAGTGAGTATACCGTAAAAGCTATTATAAATTATTGCAAATTATAACAAAAATTAAAATTAATTACAAGTTATTATTACAAACAGTTACTTGAAGTTATTGTGAACACATGGCTCATTTAATTGAGAAACAACGCATTGAGATTTTAATGATGTATGGGTAGGATAGGAGGAGAACTCAAAGTAAAGTATGCAATTTATTTAATCAAATCTACCCAGATACTTCTGTTTCTGAAGGCGCGATATCTCAACTAATTAAAAGAATTGGTGAAACTGGTGTTAAAGATATGCAAAAAATTGGCAGGCCGAAATCTGGAACAAGTATAGATAAAGCGTTGGTTGCATTGTACGTTTGTTTGAGATTCCGTTTTCACAAAAATAATTTGAGGTGAAGCAGTGAAATAAATTAAGTGAATCAGGTGTAGTATAGAACAGTCTTACCAAAATTCTAAGGGAAAAGCGTTTTTAATAACAACTAGTGCTTTTGAAGCAAGACAATTGAAGGTAATTAACGTGAGTGCTAAGAATTGGCAGGCTTAACTAGGGTTGCCAAGGTACAATTATTGACTTCCAAGAAAGAAAAGCAAAAAATTCAGTACACAAGAGAAAAAGAACGTATGTACTACTACATTAACATACTCGTAGATGCGTACTATATGCATACTATATGCTATGACTATATGCATACTGGGTTGCAGGCTCCCTACTTAAGTCTAAATAGAGTTGAGTGAGGTTGAGAGCCTGCAACCCACTATGCACATAGTCGCGATGCGGATTGCCTATACTATAGATATTTTTATAAAATTTATAACAATAAAGGTTGCAGGCTCTCAACCTCTCTCAATTCTACGTAATTGCTTAGGGCGGGAGTCTGCAACCCAGCATACATATAGTCGCAATGCGGGTTGCCTATACTATACTATATTTTTATAAAAAAAATATCTACGAGTATGTTAATGTAGTAGTACATACGTTCTTTTTCTCTTATGTACTGAATTTTTTGCTTTTCTTTCTTGAAAGTCAATAATCATATCTTGGCAACCCTAGTTAAGTCTGCCAATTCTTAGCACTCACGTTAATTACTTTCAATTGTCTTGCTTCAAAAGCACTAGTTGTTATTAAAAACGCTTTTCCCTTAAAATTTTGGTAACACTATTCTATACTACACCCGATTCACTTAATTTATTTCACTTCTTCACCTCAAATTATTTTTGTGAAAACGGAATCTCAAACAAATTGCGTTATGGTAAAGAGTAGAATCGTAAAAGTATACAAAATGTTTCGTTTAAAATAATAGAGTTGATACCAGCTGTAGTAAAACGATTCACCCTGTATATAAAAAAATATTATAAAATTAAACCTAGTTTCATACCGACCAACTTTGGTGTTCAACTTTTTTCTGTAGCTCTTACAGTTTCCAAGATATGGTACAATGTCATCCTACCCGAACTGCCTAGTACATACATGTAAAACACTTGTTGCAGAGGTACCTTTGAAAAATCGCAGCATCTTTGTTTATTATCCCTTACGAACGAAACTTGGCAGTTGTGTAGAGAAATGTCTGGGCTATCATTTCCGCCTGACCGCAGCATAAAATTCGGATTAGGTTTCGATTCAGTGGCGTGCAAAGATGATAAAAAATAGTACATGTTTTGAATCACCCTGTAGAAACCGGAGGTACTAGGAAGCGAACAAAACATTTTTGGACTCTCCTCGGTGCCCTCTTTCGCATAGAATTCAACTTTTTATTGTAGCTCTTATAATTTTTAAAATCAAGTACACTGTCATCTTACCTCAGCTACTTTGTACATGTAAAATGCTTGTTGTAGAGGTACATTGGAAAAATCGCAGCGTCTTTGTTTATTATATCGTACCAACCAAACTTGGCAGTTGCATAGAGAAATGTTTGGGCTGTCATTTCCGCGTAACCGCAACATAAAAGTCCGATTAGGTTTTGATCCAGTGGCGTGCAAAGAGGACACAAAATTGTATACGTTTTGTATCACCCTGTAGAAACCGGAGGTGCTAGGAAGCGAACAAAAACACTTTTGGACACTCCTCGCTGCCCTCTTTCGCGTAGAATTCAACTGTTGGTTTTAGCTCTTAAATTTCTAAAATAAGGCAGACTGTCATCTTAGCTCAGCTACCTTGTACATGTAAAATGCTTGTTGCAGAGGTACATTTGAAAAATCACAGCGTCTTTGTTTATCATACCGTAGCAACGAAACTTTGCAGTTGCATAGAGAGATGTCTGGGCTATCATTTCCGCCTAATTGCAATATGACAGTCCGATTAAGTTTCGCTACAGTGACGTACAAAGAGGACCAGAAATGGGACACGTTTTAAATTACCCTGTATAAACGGGTGGTGCAAGGTCGGAAACAAAAACGCTTCTGGACACTCCTCGATGACCTATATCACATGGAATTTTCGGATCCGAGCTGGCTGTCACCCATCTCCCCCTCCAGTTTTCGTAACCTAACATTTTTTGAGGCACGCCATTTCAACGAGTCAAGGGTGTAATGTAGCCGGCGTGCCAAGGAGTCGCCCGGTATGCTAAACTTCATTTAGTGTTAATAAATAGACGAGCTAGGAGGGTTCAAAGCCTAAATGGAGGAGGCCGGTCCGTCCCACCTCGATACCGGGCGTTTATCAAATTGATATTAAATTGTCAATATTGTTGTGCATGATTGTTATTAAACCTAAGACTTATTTCAAGACGGAATGTCACATCTAGTACCGTTCAATGTCGCCAACATAGCTCTCGTGTTTTTGCTCGAGCGAGCGGCGATATCAAAATTAAGGGACTATGGACGTTACTAAAATCACTACATCTAGTCACCTAGGCCACTCTGGTCGTTTAGAGTACCATATTTTTTTTTAAATATAAAGAAGTAAAACAAAAACAAATTCTTAAGTTTAGAAAAGTTGTAATATTTTTTATTTGGTGGGGACCCGCGATTGGTGAGGGTTTATTTACATTACAACAATAAAAATCGATTGATCGATTAATCGATTGATCAATTAATCGACCGATTGATTAATCGATCAGTTAATTAATCGATTTAATCGATCTTTCGTCGGTTTTTGATTATTAATTTCGACAATCGCACAGCCCTATTCGTCACTACTTTTTATCTAGGGTGTATACCATGTTTTTGCAACTATTAACCCGTTTAGTAGACAGAAGTCGTTAGGGCCCCTGGGCTGCAGGGGCTCTAATCAACAAATCCACCTTAACCTAATACATCTACCATCCATTTATGACTTTAAGTTTTATTATAATAACCTTGGTAGTGCAGTATCTAGCATGCTAGAATCTCACCTGGCAAGTCTTTTTAAGGTTTTTCTGCACTTTCTCCTTATCTGTAACACAAATGTGAAATTTGGGCTATACCGTCTGTATGTCGGTATGTCTGTAGCCGCACGATAGGCCTGCGTAATAATATTAATCGTCCCCTCCCTCCCTCCTGCACAAGCTTTAGCTTATGGAAACTGGTTACTGGTTAGCCAGGTAATGGGTTGTAGCAATTACTACTATATATTATATTAAACGCAGTGTCGACTGTGAAAGTCGATATTTTTTTATTATCTAAGCTTACTTACTCTTCTATAGGGTTTCTGGGTCTCGACAATGTTGCTATTCCCGGGACTCGAGACTTGTTTTTCCGAAAGTCCCGAGAATTCCTGGAAATCCCGTATAAAAATTTCACATAGGTATCTAACACAAAAATCCAAACATTTATTTTTAAAATTGCTTTAATAAATCCTCTAGTCACTTTCTTCTAGAAGTTCTCATTGGAAAATAACTAAGTATTTAATGAAAAGCACGGCAGTACATAAATAAATTCTTATATCATAAAATTATTTTTTCACTCTTTTTTATGCCAAAACCTTTCCTGTTTGTGTTTAGTGTTATATTGTTTGTCGGTAAGTCTTAAGTTATTCATAGTTTTTTAAGGAAATTTCTTTCCTGAATATGAGCACGATAAAGATTATTAGCAATAGTTCAAATTGATATTCCACCTTCTGCGACCTATTGAGATATATACAATTTCACTCAAATTCTGTGTTTTGCAAAATTTTAAAATTGATTGTTAATTTTTAATATTTGTTGAGGTACCATTATTTTTTTAATGCGATCCGTGCATGCATTCTAAATGCTGCATGCGGCCTCTAGAATTCGTTTGAGGTAATAATTACATTGGGCCGTTTCGATATTTTTAAAACGATTTCAAAACTACGATTTGGTTTATTTTCATGTTGAACTGAACTTTCATCGGCTAAACTGAAAACATTTTATTTTTAAATTTAATAGGTAAAAGTAAATAAAAGTCAGATGAAACAAATTGAGAAATCTAGTAAATACGCAATTGATTATGAAAGCGAACTATTGTCATTACAAAAACTTTTAAAATTTTTTTGAACCCTTTACCTATTGAAAACGACTGGTTCATACTTCAATATGAATTTTTAAGTAAAAACATTCTGTTTAAGCTTAAGAAGAATACCTTACCTGTTTATATAGGTAAATAAGACAGGAAGTTCCGGATGGGGAGACCCTCTTTGAATATAATTGAATAGACACTGCAAGTTCACTGATAAAAAATGCTCTGACGAGGCACCATACCTAACTGTACTTTCTTACTGAAACTAATCCTCTTTACCTTTATTGATTGTTGATAGACAGGTTGTAAATAATTTGTATCTGTTTGCAAAGACTGTTTAGTACTTAAAAAAAAACTGGTTATGAAAAACATGTGCGCAAAGCAACATCTTGTTCAGAATTATCTTTTAAATTAATAATATTTTGCTCAAGAAATTGAAACAAATAAAACCTTAATTCTAAAGTAAGAATTTTAAAAAGACACCTTGTGTACAAAAGTCTCGTGTCTGGAATGATTTTTCCCGGGACTCGAGACAAGAAAAAATAGAGGAATTCCCGGGACTTGGGTTCCGGGAATTCCCGAGTCAGAAACCCTACTCTTCTAGTAGTCAGCTGTAACAACACAATAATTGAGAACTTAATTTGATTTTCATTTGAAAATCAAAAATCAATCAAAATAAAAATTCAATGGCAAAATTCAAAATCAGAATTCAAAATCAAAAGTTCAGCTTAATTTGAAGAAAGTCAATGATGATCAATGATCTATGTTAAAATATTAGAACTTTGATAACATCTGGAAGTCGGCAGGGCACGCGATGTATTGTTACGGTATTGTCAATTTTATAATTCTAAATCGACATCATTGTCGGTATTGGTCGAACGCAAATCCACACTGGGCGGAAGGACACACACAATATCCATAAAAGGTCAATGCATGGACAGGCATTATAAGAGAACATAACGTAGGACTTTTTTCTCGATGCAACTCTTACCAATAAGGATACCTTGGGTTACTTCAAAATCATGGCATATCCACAATTACTACAATATTTTCCGGTGAAAATGAAGGTATTGACTTCAGGATTATCTTCCAACAAGAGCGTTGCCGCGTACTAGATGGATCGTTAAAAGGGGGCCTATGGAGTGGCCTGCCCGATCTCCAGATTTGTTACCACTAATTATTTTCTGCGGAGTCACGCAAAGAATAACGTATACAAAGATAACGTATACAAAGGGATACCATGTAACTTGGATGACTTGAAGACTAGAATAACTGATGAAATGCGCAAAATACCAGAAGATATGTTACGAAGAGTTATAATAAAGTTTAAATACCGATTAGGCCATTTCCTGGCAGTCAAAGAAGTTCAATTTGTAAATATAATTTAATATCCATATTAGATTTTTTTGTCCTCCTGCATTTAGAATAGTTATTCTTTTGTGTTCCATTTATTTTTGTTATGGTTTCAATAATAATTAATTTTCTTGTTTGTTGGTGTTTGCTTGTTATAACTTTAGTCGTCAAATTTCCACAGCATACTTGATCAAAATTGATAATTAACTAAGTGTTACTATGTAACTAGATTAATTTTACTACAAGCCAGTTCTCATTTTTTATTGACTAATTTTATCTTTTTTTTCGAAAATAATTATTTCTAATTTGATCAAGAATAAACACTTTTCAAAAATGCAAAGAAAACATACGGATGTCATTTGAAAAAATAAGTTGGTTGCTATAGCAACAAAAAGCTACGAACAAACCAAAAACGTCACAATATGCATCGGGGTAAACTAAAAAACTTTTGTATTTAACATTTTTTGTTTATAACTCCTCAAATTAAAAAGTTACAGCCATTACTTAATACTTTTTTAACACTGTGATTCTATACACAATTATACGTGGTAATTTTTGTTAAAATAAAATACTCTATGCAATAGTTAATAATAATTAATTGCCACAGAATAGTCTATAGAATTTTTACCTTTGATGCTTGTTTTAAAATTTCTATTGCCAGTTATATAAACTTTCACGCAAGCAGCGCTCTACGGAGGGTTGGGCCACCCCGCGTCGCAGGGTCTGCGGGGGCGGTAGTTACGCCACTGACATGAAGGCGTTTAAAGGCTGATTCTCACTATACGGCTAGACGGCGCACAGTGGGACCAAGTGCATTTTGGTGGTCAAAAATATCTTCATTGCTTATTTTAGAAATAAGAAAAAAGCAGCATCTGTTGTTTTATGACCTTTTCTTATACAGACCCAGTTAGCCTGATGATCCCTTTTAAAAAGTGCACGCCAAAAATAAAATATACAACTTTTTAAAATCATTTTTGGTCAGCAAAATGCATAAAAAATCTTAGTGTGCGGCGACAGGCTACCAACAGCCACCGGACCGACAAAACATTGTATTGTACGTACATTTTTATGAAGGTATTCACATCAACCATCACCGACACGGGCCGTCGCCAACAGTCGTTGGTCACCATTGTTTGTGGGAAAGTTTTGCAGGTCGGTGTCAGTCCGTTCCTGAAAGAAACAGTTAAGGTTGATTCTCAACGTCTAGACGGTGGCAGGCAACCAACAACCACCGGACCGACAAAACATTGCATTGTACATTTCTATGAAGGTATTCACATCAACCATCACGACACGGACCGTCGCAAACAGTTGTTGGTCACCATTGTTTGTGAGAAAGTTTTGCAGGTCGGTGTTGGTTCGTTTCTAAAAGAAACTGTTAGTGTAAACAGTCGGTCGCCGTAAATTACCGTGTTGTTACCCGTTTTATACAAATTTTCTGAACTTTTCTGTAATCAGTGTTTGTTTTTTACATTATACAATAAACGATGAAAGATAATCTAAATAATCTGTGGGCTACGAAACGCATAATTAGAATTTTGGAAGGGACTGTCCGGTGCCTGTTGGTCACCTGCCGCCGGCTAGTAGTATAGTGTGAATCAGTACCATGTTTTGTCGGTCCGGTGGCTATTGGTAGCCTGCCGCCGTCTAGCCGTATAGTGAGAATCAGCCTTTAGTGTGAACAGTCGGTCGCCGCAAACTGTGTCGTGTTGTTGACCGCAACAAACAAATTTTCTGAACTTATCTATAATCAGTGTTTGTTTTTTACATTCTACAATGAACGATGAAAAATAATGTAAATAATCTCTGGGCATGTGACTTACGAAACGCATAGTTATTAGAGTTTTGAATGGGATTATCGCCCTGGTGCCCGTTGATCACCACCGGCTAGCCGTAAGTGACCTTAAAGGTAACCTAACCTTAAAGGCTGATTCTCACTATACGGCAGGCTACCAACAGTCACCACAGACAGAACATTGTACTGTACATTTTATATGAAGATATTCACATCAACCATCACAGACACGGACCGTCGCGACGATATAAAATGTACAGCACAATGTTTTGTGGGTCCGGTGACTGTTGGTAGCCTGCCGTATAGTGAGAATCAGCCTTAACGCGTATTGAACGCGCGTTGTCAAAAACACTAGAGCGTACACCTGCAAGCGCTTAACGTAGCGTTTTATGTGTCAATGTATCATGATTCATTATTACAGATTAATTATGCTAGTATCATAATGGAAGTTGTACAAGTTGTCTTTGGCTTGTCTATCGCCGTTATACACAGTGTAAAAAAAGTCAGAAAGTACTGGATATACCCTATTGTAAGGAATAAATTAATTAACGGCATGTTTATAATCCTTTATCCAAAATTTGGAAAATATGGACCGAACTTTTTCAATTATTTTAGAATGTCCATTAAATCTTTTGCGGTTTGCTGAAATTAATTACGAACGATATTACACCGAGTACAAACGCTGTGTGAGATACCATTTCAGCAGAAGAAAAACTAGTAATAGACATTACGTAATTTTTTGTATTTAAATAATACGTAATAAATATAATAAGTTATAACACTAATGTTAACAAGAGATGTATCATAAATGATTTTTGAATATATTATACAAACTGGTTGCTAAACAACTTAGCACGTAAAAATCAAAGCACCCTGATATAGTACATGACATAAGTCACAAATTTAAAAAGTATATCAAATAAAGTGAATATTCTATAGTAAAGCGTTATGATCGTAGATAAAACATTGTAAGATACACGTCCAAAAAGTCTCTTCATTGCACTCACGTCGGCTAAAACAGTCGCTCATACCTTGCTCGTGTTTTAAACCGTTCGCGCAATAAAGATTGATTTTTTACACTTGTATCTTAAATATCTGTTAGTTGCCAATTACTTTTAATGATTCTATTTCTTTTATAAAAATCCCTGTTTTACCAATATTGTGAAAAATGTTCTTTTATTCTTTTTAATTCAAAAATGGAATTTCGCTACTAGTCCCAACACTATAGAATGTAAAAGCGCGCGTTCGTGTGTACGGTCCATTGCAATTTCATGTACCTCGCAACGCGCGTTAGTATGGGGAATCTCGAACGCGTGTCACATAAAAGCGCGTTTTAGCATGTATTCGCGTCTATTGCAATCCTATGTAGTAGCTAACACGCGTTAGAAAACGCTCCATGTGTACAGGGTCTTAATATGGTATAAGCGTGTCCTATCGCCTTATTAAGGACTATACGACCGCTGAGGTATTGGGACGCGCCGATAAATATAGATGGCGTTGTACAACATCAAAATGTCTTCGGTATGCGGTAGTTGATAACGTAGTTTTTAGCGGTTGTTTTTGCCGTGTTGTATTTTAATGGGCATTGTAATATTGACAGATTAAATTTAACATTCGTGTTAATATTTATGATAATTTTAAGTAGAATATTTAAATTTTATGATTTTTGAAATGTCAGTAAAATGGAAATGTTATTCATAGATTCCTCTCAATAATATATTTACTTTTTGTAACAGAGCTACCGCATCATTTCTTTTAACAACTTGCCGCGAGAGTACAGAATAACTTTTGGTGCGTCCCAGTATGCAAACTTATTGAAAACTTATTTATTTTTAAGATACATACATGTAGTGTTGCACCATTTGAAGTAGATCTGCTCCAGTGGCGGCTCGTGAGTTTGCAAACAGGTGAAGCAGAAATCATAATGTATGAATTATTGAGTGGCGTCTTTAGGGAGCTAGTCAAGGGTTAAAGTTTGTTTTGAAATCTGCGTCACTTGATATTTTCTATGCGAGAGTTGTGTGCGTCGCGCTTGCCATTTCTTTCGGTGATATGTAGGCACTTAATCAATTTTTCATGGATTATTTTAAAAATGTTTAGTTAGTTTAGTAATTCATCTTGCATTTTCTTTTCTGGATCATAAAATTAATAAAATATGGATTCGAATATTCTAAAATAGTAGTAATTAATAAAAATGGAAATTAAACAAGAAAACGTTGGTGAAGCAGCGTTACCTGCGTCATGACGTGCCACCATTGATCTGCTCCTTTTTGAACAAGTTTACTACTCTACAACGCAAAGTTCAGTTTCTACTCATTATCTTTTCTTATGCCAATGAAATGTAAAAGCAGGCAAATATAAAATTTTCAGAAATGATTAGGGAGATTTTGCGACCAGGTTATGTGGTTATGCGATGTGGTTGCGGCTTGGGTGATAATTCGTAACCGCACTGACACTCGGGTTACTTGATCATGTGTATGGGTTGAGAAACGAAATCTCACTGACATTTTAAACTTGGAATTTTATCAGTAGTGTATGTGAAAATATTTAGTTGAATTTGGTAATTTATTCTCAAGAAAATGTTAAACACAGCAGTTATAAAAACAAGAAATGAGCTAAAACCGGTTGTATACAGGGTGTATTATAACAACGACATCAAACGCGGCAAGTAGTTAGACATCGATAAGACAAACAAAAAATCCCTATAACAATTTTTTTTCAGAAGCGTGGTTTTCGAAAAAATGCAAATAAAGAAAAGTTGAATGTTTTTAGCACCTACAGTAGGATTTGTTATGCCTTCAAAACAAGTTTAAAGTTTTGTTATGTTTACATTGCTGATTCTGCAACATGATAATAATTTTTACAATGCAATTTTATGAGGTCAGTCACTTAAAGTCACAGTTAGTTGAGGCTGGATTTAGCCAACTTTACAGTAAAAATATATATGCATATACAGTATAAAGGACGCGGTTAAATAAAATTGAAATCCCGTTATAGACAAACGGCTTGTAAAAATTAAAAGTTATATACAATTTTGTTTACGTTTTGAATTACAGTTTATCATTATTTGTGACATGCATTTTAGTAAAGCAAAAACCACTATGTCAACGAAGCGAAGCAGCTTAATCTGCAATAGTACAATGTAACACAACTGGGCGCTTGAAATGTGATCTCATCTAGTTTGTCTGGCTTCATAATTTTAAAACTTGCACTTATACAGTTAACTTCTTTATTAATGGTAGCAATATCACCATCAGCGCGTTATAATTTTATACGTACTTTTCTAAAAACGTCGGTCAAAATTACTAAAAATCTGGACTTTTCTAATCTAAAAACTTTAAAACGATTGTTTGTTCCAAATGCCATCAGCAACGCGCTGGTCAAGTCCGGTGCATGCCTTATAAAATAGCCTGTATAGGGCGCCGGTGCACCATCTAATTGACACCATCTGTTGTTTTCAGTTGCCAAAAGAATAACGAATCTTACAGGATTTCCACCACAAAGTAGTACATGGTTTCCCAGTATTCCAGCCCACACTAAAACGATATTTTCGATCATGTAATAATGTCATTATGTTGCTTAAACGAACCATCTTTACAAAAATTACATTCATCGATCCAGATAATTCTAGCTGGGAAGTCAGGATAAGTTCGTAGGTACTCGTTTCAGAAACTAATTGCAATAATTAAGTCGTCTATTGTAATCTTTGAAAAGAATGAACTTTAGTTAAACGAAAAGGATGATATCCCCCCTCATTAGTTACGCATCATGTTAATGTATGATCTACATTTAAATTTCGAACAATACTTCTAGTACTCCTCCTGAGCTTATCTGGACTATCCACGGTCAACAGTCTACACTGCAAAGTTCGTAATTTTTCTTGCACGTTAATCCAGTATTCTTAATAGGTAGCGTTCTTGATATATTCTAGCAGTAACCGTTGCAACAGATAGAGAAATAGAAGAAATTTCGAGATCTGTTGTAAGCACTTAACGATAGGTGGTATCGTAGGATATTTTTTTGCGCTAACTACACTATTTAATAAATAAAAATGTATTTATAAGGGTTGTTTTTTTTGACGTCGACGTTCATTGTGAACATACCGCAAAATATACTAACCTTACTTTTGTAATGTTATATTCTAAGCGTTATCCGTGCTTTATTTGTCACGAAATTACAAAAGTAAGGTTAGGTATGTTTTGCGGTGTGTTCACAATGAACGCTTACACCCAACTTCGATTTCAAAATAAAATAACAATTGCATTGGTTTAGAAAGTAAAAATATTATTGTTGCAATTAATTTTAATAATTGTACCTTTACTTTTTTAAATAAATAACAAATTACGTCACATTATCTATTGTCAACTTAATTTTTACTTGACCATAGATATTCTAACATAGTTTTTCTGTTTAAAAGCTTTGTTGTCAAATGAAATTTTTGATGTTCTCCGCCAATTTTTTAAAATAGTTTATTTTTTGGTTGATGGGTCAAAAACTATTATTTATAGCATTAGTTATAGCATTAGCTATTAGCATAAAATGATCGAAGCTTTGGACCTCCATATTGTCAAAAACATAACAGAAAAATATTTTTTTAACTATTCTTTTTGTACTCATGGAGTGTCGCTTAATAACGTACCGTCAAGTGAATCTGTCATTTTTGAAACATCCTGTTTAATATTTGCATTTAGTAAAGATTACAATTAGAATTATGTATCTTCGTACGTTGCAAAACTTATTATAGAAAAGTTACAAAAACACCGTCAATACGCCACTGATAAATTCCGAGTTTAAAATGTCAAAGTGACATTTTGTTTCTCAACCCGTATATATGATCAAGTAACCCTACACACTGCCATTGGTGCCAAAACGGAACTTTGTACTTAATCATAATTACACAAACCTAACATAACAAGTTTGATTTCTTTTTGAGTAACATATTTTTGTTACTAATTTTTTAGATAGAGTGACGCTGATTTAGGTTAGAAATTGTTAGAACCGGTGCCGTAACCTGCTCTGGAGGTGAGTAAGGATTACTAAAACCTGCTACTAAGCTGCAGAGTTGCCAGTTGCAGTTGTATTTTGATAGCAGTGACAACACTGGATATTTGATGTCCAATAAGTAACATTTTTCCATATATTTATACGAGTCCTGTCTCATTGAAGTTCGCACACTTCTATTTCTGTTAAACGGCGCCCTGCACTTTTCAGCCTGGATTTTTTTTGTTTTTCCAAGTAGCTATTTCTTGTTGCAAGAGTAAAGTACTGACCTCCTATATTATAAGTTGTGTTGTTTTACTGTTATATTTCGTTGTGTATTTATTTTTTATTATTTAAAACAAAGTACACCGCACAATCTTTTTCCCAAAATTTCCTATGGTCTTCATGGTGACTGTTCCTTATTGTAAGAATAAGGTATTGCTTCTGCACCTACTTCATGTCACGTTTTATAAAATTTTACTGAGGTGGGGATCCCTGTTACCGCCTCTTTGCGTCCGCAGACTGATCAGAGTTGAAGGGGCGCCGTGAGAAAACCATTCGATAGAATTTAATGAAACTTAACATGGAATAAGTGCAAAAACTGAAACAGCTCATGCGTATAACAAAAAAAATGCGGGGCGTTCTTTAAATAACAAAAATAGAGTGTGCGAACTTCGGTGAGACAGGGCTCGTATATACTTCATTTTTTAAAGAAATTCAAAATCACTAAACAGGATCAATTTAAATAGACATAACTCTGCAAAAGTATAACAGTTATATTTCATAACACTTAATATATTTTGAGTGTTATTAGTGTTATTTAGTTTTTTTATTATTGTTATTATTAATGTATATTTACTATTTGCAATCTGTAATTTACAATAAGCAAAACAAATGTTAGAGACTAGTAATGACATGAAAACAATGACATGAGATTGAAATCCAGTGATTTACAACATAGAAGTAATTTATAGACTATATTTTATAACACAAGTATTTATTTGGATTAGAATCTGTATAGCAAGTCCAGAGGCTTATATCTATTTAGTCTTTCTATGTGAGCACTATTATCTAGTAGATTTAGGACTAATGGATTTGAATGCTATTCTAGATTTATTAGATACTTTTCACTGAATTTAACAATCACATTTTTGACCGAGTCCACTTTTAAGTCACTTAGGATCTCCACATTACGCACAAAGTAGGGAGCATAGCACATAGCGCGTAAAACTTTTGATTGGAACCTTTCTATTATTTGGATGTTGGAGTTTGCTGTTGTTCCCCACAGTTGCATGCCATATGTCCATATGGATTTAAACGCTGCATTGTAGACAAGAAGCTTGGTTAAGAGGGATATTTTGGATCTTCTTCCAAGTAGCCAATAGTGTTTTCTAAACTTATCTCCAAGTTGTTTACGCTTCTTCCAAATGTGGGTTCTCCACGTCAGGCCCTTATCCAGGTGCAAACCGAGGTATTTAATCTCTGAAGATTGTGTCAACGGAATACCATTAATGAGTATTCGCGGTGTAATAGCCTTGGGTTTTGTAAAGGTAATGTAAAATGATTTTTCTTCATTTAGTTTTACACGCCATTTTTTGGTCCACTGCACTTCATCTAAACTCTGCTGTATGTTGTTTGCAGCTATTATTGGATCATGATGCCCTACCATGATAACTTTGTCATCAGCAAAAGTTGCAGTAAGAGAATGTTGATTTATAGGCATGTCTGCTGTATAAATCAGGTATAATAGCGGACCAAGGACGCTACCCTGGGGTACTCCAGATTTGATTAGATGAAGAGCGGTTAAGTGCTGACCAAATTTTACTTGGAAGTATCTTTCTGACAAGTACTACTATAGGATGACAAATACAGAGTGGGGGAGGCATTTCTTTAACTTGAAGAGTAGGCCTGTATGCCACATCTTGTCAAACGCCTGGCTGTCATCAAGAAATACAGCTGTGCAGTATTTTTTCCTCGAAAGCTTGGTTTATGGCATCTACAACTCTATGTACTTGTTGAATGGTAGAATAACCTTTTCTAAACCTAAACTGGTAATCTGGAATAATAGCATTTTCCTCTATTATTGGAGTTAGTCTTTTGATTAACAGCTTTTCCAGTAGTTTTCCTAGTATGGGTAGTAAAGTAATTGGTCTGTAGGATTTTAGTTCGTGTGTAGGTTTACCAGGCTTGGGAATCATAATCACCTGGACAATCTTCCACTGTGCTGGAAAATATCCCATTCTCAGAACAGCATTGTATAGCATGGTTATCATTACAATACCTTTACGCGGCAGTTCCTTGACTAATTTACCTGTAATTAGGTCATAGCTGGGAGCTTTTTTGGGATTAAGATTGTTAAGATCTTATCATATTTCTAACTTCTCGTACAGTAAAAAGTTCCATATGCGGAGTGTGCTGGTGAGGTGCTTCCAAGGAGTTTTGAATTTCTATTTCTTCATCATTAGTAATCTGGGATGGGATTGGTTGAAGAACGTTCTCTAAGTCTTGCGCAAAAAGATCGCCTTTTTCTACTTCTGTGCGCGCCCATAAACCGTTATCTTTCTGCTGTGGAGGAATTGGTTGATTTGGACATTTTATATTTTTAGTCGCTTTCCACAGGGCGTAGTTCGTGTCTTTTGTTGCACTCATGTTTGCAAGATATTCATTAAAGCTCTCGTTCTTTAGCCTTTTGATCAGCTCCATTGATGCTTGATTATAGCGTTGCGTGTCTGAGGGATACCGTGTATTTTGCCAGACTCTTCTAAGCCTATTTTTTACATCAATTTTTCTTTTGGTAGCTATTGATTATTTAGTATTGATACACCTTTTTATTTAAAAGTAATGGATGATTGTTTTTATTAAATCATTTCGTAGGTATAAGTTGTGGTCTTCTTATTTGTGTATTTTTATAGACGAGGTTTATCCTTCCTTGTAAAGCTTGCAGATATAACAATAAGTTTGATTGAGAAATTGCACTATTGATAGTAGTCGCAAATATGCTTTATTTTACAATAGACTCTTGGTGTCTCTTTGAAATAGAACCCTAACCTCACGATAGCTAGCTGGCATCCGGCAGAATTAACTGCGGTTAGTAGTTGTTTACCGATTTCTCACTTAACAACCCATTTTGGCCTAACACAGGCGCGTGCTGGCCCACCGGGATACCGGGAGTTTCCCGATGGGCCTTTATAAAGTTGCCTCGAAGGGCCCTTCGACACGGCTTAATGTACATTATCAACAATTAAATTATATTTAAACAGAAACAATATACCTCGCCGCTGTTCAACTCGATCACACCTGATGAACAGCGACGATTTAATCCAGTTTTCCTCGTTTTTAGCCTTGCGAGCCATTTAAGAACTTGCTAATTTAGAAGAATCGAAGTATCCTAATGTTGTGGATACGTTGCGTAATCATATTTATATTGATAACGTAATTTGGGGATATGATTTTGTAGGTTCTGTCCAGAAACTTCAATTGGAGTTAATACAGGCTCTGCGATCTAGTCGATTCCAGTTGCGAAAGTGGGCAAATAACTGTCCGGGACTTCTTGCGGCTGTACCATTGGCTGATGTCCAAATGCCAGTTAAATTCTACAAAGAATAACCTATTTCTCCTCTGTATTAAGGTTTTAGGTCTTCATTGAGACCCCACGGCCGACATTTTTTCCTACTTGTGTCACCCTATAGATCGCCCTTGCACAAAAAGAAATACCTAAAGTAGCGATAATTTACGATCCTTTAAGATTTTTAACCCCAGTGGTTCTCCTTGCAAAAAGGTTAATATAGCAATTATGGATGGCGAAAATAGATTGGGATTACCCTGTTCCTGAGGCAGTGATCAATAACTGCAATTCGTTCAAGTACGAATTTCTTAAACTTTAAAATTATCTAGATTTATTATAGACCAGTAAAATTCGGTTCAAAACAAGGGCTGCCTTTAAAAAAACGAGTTCTGGAAACTGTTTTAATCACTCGAGCAGGTGAATAATCTGAGTTTACCCTGATTTCCGAGTGGAGCTTAACCGTGATGTTAAAAAAACCTCGAGATTTTCTGATTTTTTCTTTTGCGAATTCCTCTGAAACTAAGCGTTTAATCGAAAAGCCTATTATCACCAAAAATGTAGAGCATGAAATTATGCGTCGATTGAGTACCAATACTAATTTTCTTGACCCATTAATTTAGACTCGGCCGTCAGAGAAGAATTTCTTGAATTCTCGGACGCGTCTGAAATTGATTACTGTGCTGCACCGTATTTAAGGGTTCAACATTCTCATGGCTCTCTCAGTTTTCTTGATGTGCAGGAAAACTATAATTGTACCTCTCAAAATTATATCCATCCCACGTTTGGAATTGTGCGGTTCTGAATTGGTAGCTGAATTGGCGAAAAGTCTCATTGATGCTTTGAACAAGCAGATTACGTTTGACGATACGATCGCTTGTAGGACTCCAAGGCATTTGTGGCTAGCCGAGTAGCTTTCATTTGTCATGGCATTACGGTCCGTCAGCAGAGAATCTGTATGATAGTGCCTCACGCAAACTTTTGCCCTCGCAATTGCTAAATCATACTTGGTGGTGAATGGGGGTGGATGGGACCTCCATGGCTCCCTCGTCTTCCAGACTCGTGACACAGCAAACTTTATTCTCTGCAAGTCTTAGGAACGTAGAATTGTACTGACAATTACTAATAAATCCCATATAATAGACAGTACCGGCCTTTGTGGGCACCAGGATGGTTGGGGCGCAGGGGCGCCATTGGTAAAATTATTAAACAATTAACAAAATCGACACGATTTAACCAACTGATAAAACATTAAATTCTGTAATCTGGTACTTCAGAGCTCGACACTGATTCCGAGGTTGCCTTTGTTTCAAGTTGTTGCACGATATTGTAAACTGTGAGTATACTATAATAAAAATTCTGCATCGCTGGAAAAAGATTTTATTAATTTTTTTACACTACGGCATTATTCTGGTGGTTTAGGACGTTTCGGCACCAGAACGTTTCGGTGTCAAGAGTCATAATATCAGTCATAATAATAGTGACATATTATTATATGTATCAGATAATCAATATTTTCATTTTTTCATGTTTTCATTAAACATTTAGTAAAAACTCATATGTTGAGAATTTTATAACTCTCAAGTTCTAACCTATCGAAATCTAAATCACCTATCGAAAAAGAATTAAAATTAGTTATAAGCATGTCGAAATATCTTTCTTGCCATATTTTCTTAAGATGCACAGTTTTCTTGTAATAAATTTTAAAAAACATTTCCAAACAGTAGCGGATCCAAAAGTTTTTAAAATAGAGGGTGGCGGTTCTTTTCAAGTCAGCTTAGGTTAAGTTTTTTTAGCAGAAAATCTTTACATTTTGGATCAGAATTTGGAAAATTATATAGAGTAATCGGTGGGAATGGCGTTCAATTACAAATTATGAAGGGTGTGTAATTAAGAAGTTGTATGCAGCATAACGTATACTTTTATCAGTCGATAGTGACACTAAAGTTACTTTAATTACAAAAACATCAATTTGTTAGTAGGTATTGGGTCCCTTGAGCGTGGGAAAATTTTGATGACCGTGGGAACCTAATTAGCATAATTAATTGCTCTAATTAAATTGATTGATCTAATAAATATGCAAATGAGGCGCGAATTAAATTTATTGCTCTAATTAAATGATCGAATTAAATTATTTGATCTAATAAATATGCAAATGAGGCGCGAATTAAATTTATTGCTCTAATTAATATGCAGGTGAAGCGTGAATTAAATTGATTGATCTAATTAATATGCAGGTGGGGCGTGAATTAAATTTATTAATCTAATAAATATGTAATTGATACGCGAGGTAAATTTATTGATCTAGTTAACATGCAAACATGAGGCGTGAATTAAACCATATCATTCGCGGTATCGTTTGCATATCCGCCATCTTGAATCTGTCATTTTAAATCTGTCATTTATACGGCTGTCAATTTTTAATCTGTCAATTTTGCAACTGTCAGTATAAATCTGTCAATTTTGCATCTGTCATTTTAAATCTGTCAATTAAGCATCTGTCATTTTTGCATATGTCATTTTTGCATATGTCATTTTTGCATCTGTCATTTTTGCATCTGTCATTTATACGTCTGTCAATTTTTAATCTGTCATTTTAAATCTGTGATTTTTACAGCTGTCATTTTTGCATCTGTCATTTTAAATCTGTCAATTATGCATCTTTCATTTATGCATACGTCATTTTTGCAGCTGTCATTTTTGCATCTGTCATTTTAAATCTGTCAATTCTGCATCTGTCATTTTAAATCTGTCAATTATACGTCTGTCATTTTTGCATCTGTCATTTTAAATCTGACAATTTTACAACAGTCATTTATACGTATGTCAATTTTTAATCTGTCATTTTTGCATCTGTCATTTATACGTCTGTCAAATTTTATCAATGATATCAACGGGTTTTGCAAGCTCGACTAACCGATATATCTATGTCAGTAGCTACCCTTCGTGAAGGGCTTTCGGATCTCCATGTTAAGAAAATTACGGTAATAAATACACAGGCTCTTGAATCACGTTCAGGGATCGGAATGGTTTCTAACACTAATATGTATTATTATCAACGGCTGAATTAACTATTTAAAAAGAGAAAAAAACTAATTCTAATGCAGAAAAGATAACTTACCATTTGCGCTTTGTAATACCAGATATCACTTTAAATTAAAACACCTTAATCACCTCTCATCAAGAAGGAATATACTCTAATCATCTTTTAAATTTAAACCGGTCCTTATTATTAGACTTTAAACCAATTGTTACAACAAAAATATAATACAGCTATACTGTAGAAGGTACCAAAATAAACTGGAGTTAAATTTTACCTTACCCTCGACGACGACAAAAAGGGAAACACCCTGAGGCATTATACATTCGACCTCCAAATCACTAGAAATTTGCGGTTTTTTATACCTGCTTCAAACTCAAAACAGGTAAGTTTGAATGGTTCTTTTCTGTAAAAATTCTCTCCCTTTTTCATCATCAATATATAATCTTTTCAAACTTCCTTAAAGACAGCTTTTTTTGCAAACTTGAAATCGAGATAATTATCAGATTAAAATGCATCAGTATACCCCAAAAAGGTCGGACTGACTACCTGAGGCCCGATAGCAGGTACTAATCCTCGAACATTTAAGATGTACAGTAAAAACAAAAGAGTATGGTTGATGGTTAGGTTTTAACTTATTTCCTTTCCGAATCAAAATACTTAGATTTTCACATAAAATCTTTAGGGCGGTCTGTCACTTTTCTTTTAATTACCTCATTATTGCTTCTCTCTCTCATACTAGTTATAGCTATCACTTTCATTCTATGGTACAGAGGGGAGAATAGTAATAATACACATATAGAACATTAATCTTTTTATTCTATGACAATCTTTCTCAAAAATTATTGAACAACAACAAAACAATAATTAAATAACTAAACAATTATCTGTTCTCGGATAACCATGATAGAACATTAATCTTTTATTCTATGACATTCTTTCTCAAAAATTATTGAACAACTAAACAATAATTAAATAACTAAACAATTATTATTATTAGGGATGAAATCTGTTCTCGGATAACCATGAAGACATACTCATAACACATTTTTTCATGAAACGGCCTATTGAATGCCTTGTACGCTTTGTTACGTAAAATATTCTTTTCAACATTGTCTTCATCTACTACTACTACTTAACAGACATAATTGAAAAGAACAAAATCGCGTTTATCAAGTAAGAGATCTATTTCATGAGTATGTTCCCCAGAGTATCCTCTTGTGATTTACATTTAATCACTCCCAAGTTTCACCATCTTTTGATAATTAATTACAATTACGGTACATAAAGTATAACTCTCGTCAGCTTCACATATTATTATAACTACACTATACTGACAAAAGATGATTGAACAATTTACAACAGCTAATTATCTACGTAACACAGCTGACCATCAACTAGTCACCAGGACCGAATCAAAGTCCTACAGGGTGACATTTGCAAAGAGACAGCGTATTTTCATCGTCTTAAAGAAAGATGCGGTGCTGAAAGTGAATGCAACTTTAACAGACTTGTTCGAGGTTAAAAAAAGGTGATGAGCTGATAGAAGAAGTAAAGTATATAGGCCCAGAAATTGCTAACAGCTCTTGTTAGTGAAGCGTCGCCATTTTTATACGATGAAAGCGTTTAATTATTTATTAATAATATCGTAAAGTGAAGAGTACTATAAACAATTGTTTCTAAATTATTATTAAATTGTTGTATTTAATAATAGAACTAATATAAACAAATAAATAGTATTGCTCGCCCGCCTCTCACTTGACTGATAAAAATAACATAAAAGTTCAGCTAAAAGTCTTTAGAATTTACATTATATGTTTAGTTTTTATATTTTAACTACTAGTGATTTTCAAGTATAATATCTAAAAATATTTAAATTAATCAATCGCTTTATGAAATCCATAGAGAATTATGCAATCTTATTAAATAAGTCTAGAAACAGATATACCAGAACGTTTACTGAGGCAGAGAGAGGTTAAGAAATAAGAAGATTTTATAGAATGTATTTCGTTTATTTTATCATCTTATCAAAAATATTATATTACATATAAATACTAGTACAATACGGCTATATTACATAGTACAAATTAAATATTTACTTATTCTATGATTTTTCTCGTTTTAAGCTCTGTGATGATTGAAATTATTTCGTTGTCGTTTTCGAGACTGCTGCTATGAGCTTTGTTTACAGCATACAACAGACGAAGTCGGTCCACTAGTTGATCAGGCGTACTCTGACGTATCCAATCCGGTTTCATCTTGTTTAACTTTTTGGGAAGACTAACCTCAAAGTCTGTTATTCTGTATAAATTTGGTCTGGTTACATTTTCGTATTTCCAATGTTTAACGCTTATTAGTCGACCGTTGCGCCTATAGTCTTTCTTATGAGCATTAGTAAGTGAGATTATTTTCATATAGTTATCGAAATCTTCCTCTGTTGGACTAGGAGAGCTTAATCGTTTAAGTGTTAGTAAAGTAAACAGACCGGGTGTGCCATGGAAAAGTTTGTTTTTAATTAAAATATCTTTTCCCTGAAACTGTACTCGTGAACAAGCAAATCGCCACTCATCGATGTCATTATATAGACCGTACCTAGTTTTATCTACGTTTTTGTTTTCTCCGCTAGCTAATAATGCTCTATAATAGTTAGAGAATTCCTGATAAATCTTTTAAGTCGGAATCGCATTCTTCTTCTTCTTCTTCATCATCATCATCTTCAACAGATGTAACTGAAGATGCTTGTTCAAGTTTCGGTGACAGATAAACGGTCCCTGGTCGAGGTTCAGTTTTATCACCGTGAAAGTAGGCTAATTTATTACGTATAGCATTACGAGCGTTTATTATTTCATCATCATTATCATCGAGCCTTATTTCTTTATTTGTGACACGGGGTTTATTGGTATGCATACGTTTCAGATCCACGTCTTTAATTATTATATCATTTCTAGGCTTTGTCTTATTATCATTATTATTCACACCTATGGTACAATGCATTTGGACAAATGCCTTTTATAACTACTATTACGAGAAAAAGATTTGAAACATTTAGTACATGGGACTTTGTGTCCACGATGTATATTCATATGGCTTGCATACCCGGAGCGTCGAATGTTCAGACTGCATACATGACACAAGCGTCGTTCCATAACGTCTAATGAATGATCAGGAACAAAGTTCCTGTTTATATAGTCCAGTTGCATGTACATACACGCGCAATTTCAAACAGATACACGCACAGACGTACATTATAAGTATACACTCGCACAGACGTACATAATAAAGCATAAACACGCGCAATTTCAAACAAGCTACACGCACAGACGTACATAATAAAGCATATACACGCGCAATTTGAAGTATATACACGCACATACGTACATAATAAAGCATAGACACGCGCAATTTCAAACAGATACACGCACAGACGTACAATATAAGTATATACACGCACAGACGTACATAATAAAGCATAAACACGCGCAATTTCAAACAGATACACGCACAGACGTACATAATAAAGCATATACACGCGCAATTTGAAGTATATACACGCACAGACGTACATAATAAAGCATAAACACGCGCAATTTCAAACAGATACACGCACAGACGTACATTATAAGTATATACACGAGCATTTTGAAGTATATACACGCATAGACGTACATCATAAAGCATAAACACGCACAATTTACAATCATCGTGTTATATTCTATATCATTAACTCCCCCTTTTTTTTGTTGCCTTTGCTGCTGCCTATGTTATCATGTTTGGTTTTTCTAGTCAGAGATCCATCATCTTGACATATTCATTTTCTTTTATACGAAAAATAAAAACATTAAAACATTTATCCAGTTCTCATAAAACATATACAATCATTTTTAATATGACTGAAAGCATTTACTAAATACAAAATTTATATATTTCATCTATTTAAAAAGACTTCCTGCAGCGTGAAAGAATATATACAAATGTACTACAATTATTTTTTATCAAGTGTTGACATAAGTGAGCATGCAGTCATGTATTTTATCAAACTTTTGCATGTTTTGTATGACGTTGGCTTAGACAGTTACAAGCACTGCTACTGAAATAGGTATGCTGACTCCTGCGTCTAAGATGCACTGCCGAAACTGGTGTTGCAATTGTAACTCATTTAGACTGTTACTGTCTTCGATCTCGTTTAATGATAATAGCGACATGATGTTTTGTTACTTTTCTCTCTCTTAAAACAACGTCAACGCGTAAATTTAGTACAAATGAATCATTACAAAATAAGAAAAATCCTACCTTATGGTCGGCTAAAGTTGATGATTTTGGCAGGTACTAACACACACACACACACAGAGAGAGAGAGAGTTTTATTTTAAAACCACTAAACGTAATGAAGCTCTGGAACAGTAGTCGAGTATATATAACAAGTATCGCTATGAGCTTGGGTTTTTATACCCAAACAGTGAACGAGCCCCTGGTGAATGCGTTACCAGCGTATAGTAATAAGAAGTACGGACAGTTGCTACCGGCGTCTTTGATGTCCATGTACCCAATTTCAATGGCCTTCAAAGGCTTTGGCGTGTAGGTTCAGCTAGCAGTAAAAGATGTCGCTGTAAAAGGAGGCAAATTCAAGAATTCGATTTACATCCACAATCAAATTAAAGGACCTAGGATAACGCAGGTTAAAGAAAATAAAAAGGCATTTCCACATTTTGCATTAATAAAACAAATAAAACTAAGGAGAGGCGAATGCCCTACATCAAGCCAGCAATAATAAGCATTAGTTTAAAGTAAAATGATAAATTTAAAATATTAAAAATTATTCGTAAAAGCAGAGCAAAATTTTACTTTTAGCTTTGAATAATTACAAATTATAAAAAAGTATTTAATTAATTTAATTTCTAAGAAACATTTCTACGTGCTGAAAATTTAAATTTAACCCTTTGTGGAGAACTAAATTGATCTTTCTTTCATTTTTTTCAAAATTCTTTGTGCAATAATTTGGAATTATTCATACCAAGCTAATAAGATCTATAAACTTTTTAAAACATTTTAAAAGCAGTTTAAACTACTTTTTTCTATCAATTTAGTTTTCAGCAAATTTAAATTTTCAGCACGTAGAAATGTTTTTTTCGCGATTTATAATTTTTAAATAATTAAATTAAATAAATACTTTTTTTATAATTTGTCATTATTTAAAGCTAAAAGTAAAATTTTGCTCTGCTTTTACGAATGATTTTTAATATTTTAAATTTATCATTTTAATTTAAACTAATGCTTATTATTGCTGGTTTATTGTAGGGCATTATTCTCTCCTTAGTTTTATTTGTTTTATTAATACAAAATGTGGAAATGCCTTTTTATTTTCTTTAACCTGCGTTATCCGAGGTCCTTTAATTTGATTGTGGATGTAAATCGAATTCTTGAATTTGCCTCCTTTTACAGCGACATCTTTTACTGCTAGCTGAACCTACACGCCAAAGCCTTTGAAGGCCATTGAAATTGGGTACATGAAAAACGAATAACTGTCCGTACTTCTTATTACTATACGCTGGCGTTACCAAACTACAAGATCTTGCGCAATATCCCATAGGGTTATCAAAGCATCATGTGATGCGCAGCATACCTGTGATAGTTATCGCCTGAGAGTTTGGTAAAATCAAGTTTCCACGAGAACACCTGCCTGTTATTTATTGCTGTTTTGTTTAAAAATGTAGATCTGAACATAGACAAGTTTATTCCACTCCCCCTGCCCCGGGGCAACAGCTTATATTTATTAACAGTCACTCTGTTCTTGGTTTATGGAGAAAAAGGGTATGTCTATAAATTCTAATACAATAGAGAGCTTAATTACGTAAAATAAGCTACATGTATAACCGACCTTTTTAAATCTGATTAGCAGATCTATAACAACTGAGAAAACAAAATACCTTTCTGACAATTTTACTATTCGTCTAACTATAACGGGGAAAGATAGAAATCTTTTAGAATGACGTTCTCAAATGTTTATCACGTAGAAGGGTGATAATTCTCAAACTCTTTGACAGACCACATAAAAAGAGAACTTTATAAGCCGAGAAAAATGTTAAAAATTCCAAGTGTCGAAATTGGCTGCAATAAAAATTAAATCTTTAAAATATTGGCTGAATTTACTTTACTATTACGCAGTTATTATTAATCAATCAAAAGCCAGCCGGGTACAATAATTATGACATTGGAAAGTTTAGTTTATGCATCCTTGATACCTATACGTGTCAATAATTCCTTTTGTATTAAATAAAGGTTACATTTGATAACGTTTTGCCTCTTGCTAACAGAACATCCAAAAGGTATGTAGTAACTGTCGTCGAACAGCTTTAGTACGTCTTGACGTAGTAGTGTCGATAACATTTTCGCAATATTTATGAGTGAAACATATGTAAATAGCTTATGAAAGACAACGGGAATAACCCTTGCATCTCTGTATTTAATATTGCATTCTTCAAGGGCCTGTAAATTTTAATGTGCACCTTATCCTTTATTTATTATTTGTAGAGAATTTTAAAACACGCAATATTACGAAATAAACAAGAATGAGCCTGTTCAAGGCATTGTTAAGTTTTTTCACTAGGTCATAAATCAGTCGGATGTCATAAACCGTCGAGGCCGCTCATATCTGTTTCATCTTGTTTTAATGATGTGATCTACACAGCACATCACCGTCTGCCGTCGGTAATGATTACACTCAGATCTGAATAAAAGATAAGATCTTATTCAGAACCCCCTTTTTCAAACGGTCAATAATGTATTATTTTTTATTAGGACTAAATTCACCGTAGACACGTAGTCAATTTATTATTTAACTAAATGCAGTAAACACTCAACCCTTTTATCTCCGTATAACGTCTAAACTCTTAATTAAGGTATTGATCGACCTAACGATAAAGATTTAAAATTTTAAAAGAATTTTACCTGCGTTTTTAGCACTCGATACGGTTCCCTTTTAAGGGTGTGCTTATTCAAACAATCCCCGTGGTATTTTAAACCTTACGAAACTCTTACACTACTTGGTCGCCAGCTCTTTAATAAAGCTTAACGTAGAATAGATTCTGTTTTTTTTAAAGAGAAAACAGTTAATTTTATCGCTTCCTTCTATTATAACTAACAAAGTAATAAAATATAAGTAACTAACAAAGAATATATGCTTGTATTTAATAAAAGAATTTTAAAAGTAAAGTGTTAAAAACAAGCTATTAAATATTATAAATTAATTATTTGCTTTGTACAAAGTCAAAGAAAGATCCGCTTTAATGCAATTAATAAAAGATAAAAGGTTATACTCCTCTAAATCTAAGTAACGAAATATATCAATTGAAACCCTTAGCAGGTAAACACTTATAAATGGAATACATCTTTCTTGCATCTCTCTCTCTCTCTCTCTCTTAACCCTTCATTTAAAAATAAAAGCTTGGATGCTACGTGACGGTAAAAATTGACGCAAAATAAATCAGATTATATGTTGTTAATTTAAGCTTTTTCTATGTACCTAACTTTAGAATTATAAGGGAAAAATTCGAGTCTTTGTAACTTATCTCTGTGTGTTTGATCATTATTAGAAATATAACTTCAAAGTAAGGCTTGATACAGTAAAGGTTGTCATATTACTGGCTTTGTTCTAGTGTAATAACATATGCCAGAAGCTAATATGACATAAATTTTATAAATTATTTATACACGTTTATAACGTGAAAAATATGTAACAAATTAGTTGACAATTGACAAGTGTAACATTTGAATAGTTCATCGACCCTTTGTCATAAAAACATAAAACCTTTCGCAAATTCAAAAATCAAATTGTTAAAATGAAAACTTGTAGCAAGAGATATTTAATTAAATTCTGGCATTCAGTTTTAGCATTTAGAAATAAAGTTTACAGAAAGGAGTTTTTACCTGCAAATTGCCTATTCACACTCAGTATAGGAAAGGAATGTCGGTATCTCTACCCCCTCTTGATACCGTTTAACACAGGTAAAACTATCCCGTTATTTTTTCTTCGGGGATAAAATATGCAATAATAAATCTTAATTAAGGTTTCGTTTTTTATTTTGGAAGATTGTTTTATATGATCTCTCTCTCTCTGTTTGAAAAAGCGACGGTACTTTAAGGACTCGTTTTATGATAATTTAATGCATTTATTATCCTTCTGACCGATACAATAGTTAGCTATTAATAGTTTAAATAATATAAAATATTATTATTAATTACACGAAGGAATGTCGTTATCTCTACCCCTACAATGTATATACCTATTATACATATTATAAATGTATATTATACATATATACCCTGTTCATTTTTGCTTTCAAAATGATTATAAAAGAGTTTTTACGACGGTCAACCCCTTGTATCTTGTTAGAACTCGTACAATCAGGATTATATATAATTACGTAATATTGTGTAACCTTTTTTTTACATTTCTTTTAGAGATACTTGCATTTCGAAAGATTTTAATTTACAGATTTAGTCATAAGTACTTTGTGCATATAACATTTTCGTACCTAATATCTCTAGGTCTTCAAAAAAAATTATTTCTTCTTGCGGCAGATGGGACGATCAGATAACGTTTCAAGAAAGTCATAAAACAAAAAGGGTTTACCTGACCGCTAGCTATAAAGCTTTACACAGGACGCTTTTTAACAAACAAAATAACAATTAAGTTGATTCTATAGCAAGCCATTATATCTAATTTAAATTACTAATCACGCATGCATCCTTAAATGTAATACATTTTTATTCTAATAAATGGATGTTATTTTTAATATTATGAACTGGTCAGAATGGCCCACATTTGCACCTTTGTTTTTTTCTATCTTATTTACGAACTCTGATACATGAATTAAAATCAAATCTGTTATAAGCAAACAATTCGTTTTTTAGTTTCAATATATAATACATTATTAAGATATGGCCTTCTGTCGTTTATACGCATTCTCATATTTTGGCAACCTCGAGCAAGTCCTTGCATGATTTTCACGGCTCGGCAATACATAGTCGGTTAGATTGGTGTCTTAGATAGGTGTTAATTGACAGCGCAGGTGTACCGTCGGCCCCTTTTGACCGTTAACGATGCTGAACCCTTTTGCTCAGTGTGTAGTAAATTTAGATTTTTATCTTACGAACAGCTGCATCAGCACGCATGTTCATTCCCGCAGATTAGAAGGTTATAAAAGCGTCGAGCCCTTTCGTTTTTAGTTTTAGTTTTGTTCTCGCCGGCTACGTTACGGTGATAGTGATAATAATAATTATTATTGTTTGCTTACCTAAGCGAATCAGCGACAAGTTAACAGCTGAAAGGGTTAAGGAAGTTAATAAGCAGATTGCAGCTAAAACGATTTCTCTGGGCCTAGTGTACTTGGGAAAAACAGGCTGCTGCTATGATGACTGCATGTTTGTGGAAACAGATAAGGTATGTGCTGGGGGAAACATCAAGTTTACAATAAACCCCTTTTTAATGTTCTATTGTTGTTGTTGTTACAGCCCCTGGAACCGCAAATAGAAAACAGAGGTCAGTCCTGAAGTCCTCAAGCTATCATCATCACCAGCAATCTATCTATCAACATTTTATTATAAATTAAATGTAGTCATAACAATATATTAATAATAAACATAATTTTAATTCCTATCTGGCTTTATTATTTCTTCTAGAAAAGGTGGAAAGAGTACAGGGTGCGTGAGAGAGAGAAAGGTAGACAAATTCAAAAATGACATAAATGACAGAATTAAAATGACAGATGCAAAAATGACGGATTTAAAATGACAGATGCAAAAATGACAGAATTAAAATGACAGATTCAAAATGGCGGATGTGCAAACTTGACAGATTCAAAATTGACATACGTATAAATGACAGTTGCAAAATTGACAAATTTAAAATGACAGATGCAAAAATGACAGATTAAAATTGACATACCTATAAATGACAGATGCAAAAATGACAGATTTAAAATGACAGATGAAAAATGACAGGTGCAGAATGACAGACGTATAATTGACAGATTTAAAAGGACAGATGCAGAATTGACAGATTTAAAATGACAGATGCAAAAATGACAGAATTAAAATGACAGATTCAAAATGGCGGATGTGCAAACTTGACAGATTCAAAATTGACATACGTATAAATGACAGCTGCAAAATTGACAGATGCATAATTGACAGATGCAAAAATGACAGATTAAAATTGACATACGTATAAATGACAGCTGCAAAATTGACAGATGCAAAAATGACAGATGCAAAATGACAGATGCATAATTGACAGATGCATAAATGACAGATGCAAAATTGACAGATTTAAAATGACAGCTTTAAAATGACAGATGCAAAAATGACATATGCATAAATGACAGATGCATAATTGACAGATTTAAAATGACAGCTTTAAAATGACAGATTTAAAATGACAGATGCAAAAATGACAGATGCAAAATTGGCAGATTTATACTGACAGTTGAAAAATTGACAGATTAAAAATTGACAGACGTATAAATGACAGATTTAAAATGACAGATGCAGAATTGACAGATTTAAAATGACCGATTCAAGATGGCGGATATGCAAACGATACCGCGATTGATATGGTTTAATTCACGCCTCATGTTTGCATGTTAACTAGATCAATAAATTTACCTCGCGTCTCAATTACATATTTATTAGATTAATAAATTTAATTCACGCCCCACCTGCATATTAATTAGATCAATCAATTTAATTCACCCCTCACCTGCATATTAATTAGAGCAATAAATTTAATTCGCGTCTCATTTGCATATTTATTAGATCAAATAATTTAATTCACGCCTCATTTACATATTTATTAGATCAAATAATTTAATTCGATCATTTAATTAGAGCAATAAATTTAATTCGCGCCTCATTTGCATATTTATTAGATCAATCAATTTAATTAGAGCAATTAATTATGCTAATTACACCCAATACCTACTTTTGTTGTTGCCTACAACAACTCAATTTCTATCCTAAAAAAGCACAATATTTCTGCTTATAGCAAAAATTTCTCATTCGCAACACAAAAATTTTTTTCGCCTACCTGATCAAAAAGTGCTTTCTAAATGTCCTGTTTTGAGGGCAGTTAAGGCTTCTTTGCGGGCCTCTTATGTCAAACTTTTTACTGCCCTCTTATGTCAAATACATAACCTCTATACTACTACTAGATGAAAGCACGATTTATTTATCGAGATACTGTAAAAATTGAAATTGTTTTTTAAATTGTCATACTTTGACCACTCCTGTGCATTATACTAAAAAGATTTTAATCAAAAAATGAAATCATTAGTTTTTAACATTAAAAATATAACTCATTCGTAAAACTTTTAGCAACGGAATATGACGGAAAATGTAATCTCAAACATATTTTTACTTAACCTTTAAAAATATAAAAAACATACGTCAAATTTTTCTAGGCATCTTAGATCATAACTTTGATTTTCATGACTTCGACGATAAATTTATCGTTTGTTTTTTTTGTTTCACAGTGTCATTGTATGTATAAATGGAGGTTGTGACAATTAATTAATAAAAAGAATTTCAATAAATTATGCAATGATAGACAACAATAACGACATTATTGAAAGCGATGAGTTCAGCTGTACACTACCTGAGCTTCGAGAACAAGCTACTGTCTTTTTTATTACTATTTATTAGTGTTTACAAGTAAAGCTGGCTGAGCTGAGCGGCCCGGGACAACAAAAATCCTGTCTAGCAACCTAGCCAGTACTAAAGACTAAAAAGTCGAACAGTGCGACCGTGCGAGACGCGAGCTGTTCGCCGTAAGCGCCCGTATGCATAAAAATGTAGCAAATGCGTCTACTATAAATTGATCTAACTCATACTAATTAAAAATCATATCCTGTTCCTTTTATTTACCAATAATAATAAAAACATTTACTATACGGCCATCTTGTATGTAACAATAATAATAATAATAATAATAATAATAATAATAACTACTACAACCCACAACCTAAACCAAGGCCCCAGAAGCTATAAGCTTGTGCGGGAGGGAGGGGGCGATATTATTATTATTATGTAGGCCCAATGTGCGGCTGTAGCCTACTTACAGATGGAACAGCGCAAATCTCACATTTGTGTCACAGCTAAGGAAAACTGCAGAAAACCTTAACCAGATCTGCCGGCGCCGGGAGTCGATCGCGGGCCGCTTGGGTGAAAGTCCGGCACGCCAGGCATTACACTACCAAGGCTGTTTGTAATGTAATGTAATGATTATTAGGTTAATTTAAGTAATAAATTACTAAAAACGTCTCGCGTTATTTTCACTGTTTAACTTTTGGAATTCTTTTTTAAACTTTCAAACTTTTGTATGTCACTCGGACCGAAAAGGATTTGTAGCCCTGAGTTGTCCGCTGCCCTCGCTACGCTACGCTTCGCTCGGGCATCAAACAACTGCGGGCTACAAATGCTAATTTTCTGCCCTTGAGACACAAAATACTATAAAAATTAAACAACAGAGATTATTTTAAGAACTATAGCACATAAAAGTTACATTTTCATGGCTGCAGTAAGTGTCCAACAAAAATTTTACATCATCAAATTACTTCTATTTTTTAAGGAATGCAACACTCACAAAATTATAAATACATACATAGAAATAACGCGAATAATAGAATTGGCGCCGAAACGTACTTTCGCCGAACACGCCAACGCCGAAACGGTCTGTAGCCGAAACGCCGTCGCCGAAATGGCCACGCCGAAAGGTTCCGTGCCGTTATTCTGGACTGTAAATAAGGCTAGAAAAAAAATTAACACCCAATTATTATACGCAACTTGTTTAAATACTCGATATTGCTAGCACTCTGTAATTTACAATTTTTCTACAATTTCACAGAGCCGACTTTCGAGTTTCTGGTCTAATTAAAGATTTCGCCGGTAAAAAGGGCCGAAAAGTAAACTTTACTTAATAATTCAAATTATTTTAAAATTTTCTTTCTGTGCGTATAAAATATGTTCATGTATTTTTAATCTATGTTAATTTATTTTTAATAAATTGATTTAATTTATAATGGTTTTCTTCATTGGTAAAATCGATTTTTTCTTCGGTAACAGTCAGTGCCGTAACGAGGGTATGAAGCGCCTGTGGCGAGTGTCTAACTTGCGCCTCTCCGTAATCCAATAATGACAAAAAAATTAAAAATTTTAATGTAACAAGTTAAATTTTACTAAATGTAATATATTAAATACTATTAACCTCATCAAAATGAGTTGCCTGTATATACAATAATGTATTTGTCAAAAATAAATTGAAATAAGAACAAATTTTTATTGAATATCAATAAAAATAAACGACGACAAAATAAAAGAAATAGAAAACATAGGTATATGTTAAAATAATAGCGTAACGTATCCGACGTAACTTGCTCAGCCAATCAGAACGTCGTATCAACGTCACCTGATTTCTCCTGACGTTCTGATTGGCTGGATTTTTCGCCTCATGTGAACGCGGGCTAGGAGTGTAAGAAAGAGAGGGAGTGTGATGCGCGCGCAATAATACGTGTCTCTGTCTAATTGGTCAGGAGACGAAAAACGGCTAGTGACTGTCGGTGATGATTCATGTAGAGTAGAATGGTCAAGTAAAATAGAAACCACGTGCAACTCTCAACCGGGTCGGTATCCTTTGTTTTTGCGCCTCAAACCCAAGTTGCGCCTGTTGCGGGCGCCTTCTTCACCACGCCCTCGTTACGGCACTGGTAACAGTAACTTTTTAAAGTTAATAGGGGCGCTGTGAAGGACTCTGCCCGAGGCCGCCAAGAGGGCTAGGGCCGGCACTGATAATAGATGATCTAATAATTAATCTAAATAAACTTATCCTTAAAAAATTAACCAAAGTGGGGTGGGCCCTCTAAGGAAATATTTTCCCGGGCTATAGAATTGACCCAGCACACGCCTGGCCTAACAAAGCAATTAAAATGTTTTATTGGTACTGCTTTTACATAAGTTTGTTATTCAAAAATTAGTCTTATATAGGACCCTTAGAATTTTGCCAATCCGCTTTTTGTTTGTAAACATACTTTTTAAATAGTTTTCTTAATTGTTTTTATATGGATAATCAATAATGTTACGTGTTTTACAAAAATAATTTATTATAGTAGCTATCATCGCTATTAACGCATAATAACTGAATTTGATAATTTAGTTAATAATTTAAATTTAAAACTTAATAAGATTGTTATTCGTTTTAAATTGTTACTTTCTAAATCTATTAAATGTTTGAAAATTTAATTGAGAATTTTCTGAAATATGTTTCTAAAAGCAAAATCAATTAAAATATTAATAAAAATAAAAAGTTAATTTATTTTCAGATTTCTCCATTGCAGGAATCTGTATAATATGTTTCGTGCTTATTCGTGGTAGTGGTGCTATCTGCAGCACGGAATTGTAACCGCGATTCAAACATATGAGAGTAACAAGGATAGAACGTTTACTGACACTGACACACGTAAACGCAAACAAGAGAAATCGCTATTGTCGCGTGTGTAGTGCTGATCCATGCATATAACATAAAACACCCTTATTTTGCATCGTACTAATTAATTGTTAACGGATCAAGTGAACTGTGGAGACATTATGTAGAATACTTCCAACTGTTTGTTAGTTATTTGTGCCTAGTTAAATGTTTACAAGTGTCAAAATTTCCCGAAGTTGAGGAATATAAACATGGCTACTACGATTCTACATATTTTTCATACATAGAGAAATGGATACTAGAAAATACAACAAGTATTGGTGTGCCGAAATGAATTCGGATACAGTTTTGGGATACGCAGGTAAGATTTATGTGGATTAGGGATTATTTTAAGCACGTATTTTGTAGAAATCTTGTACTTGCTAATTCAACAGTTCTGATCTCAGCTGTCAACAAACCCTTTCCATACCTCTTAAATTGTATTAACATTAATTAATAATATAAAATAATTGAACATCGAAACTAGTTAAAAACAGACGTTGCCAAATTAACATAAATCTTTATGGAAATACAAAAAAAATATGTAAATAAACACAAATGTTGAGGTAATTGTGCCATTGGGTATCCAAAGAAATCCCAGGAAAGATTTGTTAAAATCTTTAAAATAATTAATATTTTATGACTTTTTTTTAAATATTCCTTAAATTAACTATAAATCCTGTTGGTACTTTATAATTCATAATTCTGTAAAGAAATACCATAAGGGTGCACATTACAGGGTATCTCGGGTCAAAATGTACATATAATCTTCATTATTGCCCTTTCAGTAGTTCAGCAAATCTAAATAAAATAGTTTAAAGTGTTAAATATGTTAAATAAAATTTAAAGAAAATCTGAGCTTGCTAACTGTTTGAATCCTCAAGTTGACAGAATCATTGACAATGTTTTGATGTAGTATATACATTTTTGACTAATTCATCTCTGAATGTTTCTATACCAAGATTTGCCCAATTCCGCCATATAAACAAATTTGTTCAATAAAGTATTGATTAGATCTAAATGTAGTTTTCACTATGAATATAAGTATCGAATTTACATTACTTTTTTGCCCTAATCCCTTCGGGCATACTTTTTGAAATCCGTCAAATAGATCATTTTGATCTATTTGAAAAAAAAACGTATTTTACAATGTGTAGCTTCAATTTCTCTCCCCCCCACATCTCATTTTTTCGCAGAAATCTCCTGATTTGCTTTTCCCCCACCAATGATCATTTTGCAGCCAATAGCTTTGCCTTGAAAAAAGTTGTGGGTGGGAGTAAGAATGGTAGAGGGAGGGTGGATTTTGAAATATCAAAAAGGGTGTTTTTGGGTCGTTTTCAGCATTTCCTGATTGCATGTCCAAAGGTACACTTCTACATTTCTAATAGTAACCGGCTTCCTCTATACAGCTATTAACAGTTTAAGCTTTTAGATCAACAGTTTCAGAGAAAAGCAACTCTTGAAGATTAGTGACATTAGTTTTTCATTGTTGTGGTGAGCGTCAAAATTAAAATAAAAGTATGTATGTTTACTGTCAAATAGTTTCTGTGTTGTTTTCCTATTTTAGATAGAATCTCATAGCTTGCTTTGTCAAAAAAGTTTCATACATTAGATAGTTAAAGTCTTGTTCTTTTTTTGAATGTGCAACCTTTACCTACTGAGATTTAAAATTTGACAGTAGCATAAGGCAAAGCATAAAGAATTTTGATGTCTTCAGTTTTGAGAATAATTATTGCCCTTTTTGAAGTATTCAAGAAAAGATTTGTCTGGTTCAATTTTCTGTTAGCCAATAGTTTGCCTCAGGCATTTTCTAGTGGTAGAAAAAAGTTTGAAAAACAGTTAAAGAGTTTTTGTAAGTCCAGGATCAATATAGCACCACATAATATTTAGACTTAACAATTAATAATTAGCTCAAATTGATTAATAAGAGGTGAGCTTTATTGAGATTTACTTTTGGAGAGTTCAAATTATGGAATGAAAGATATTTTTGGCTACCTTGGTTTTTGCAGTCACACATATTGGGGCAATGCTTAGATAGCCAAAAACACCTTTTCATTTTATACCTAGCGATCTGGGAAAGTTGATGCTTTCCATCACAATAAGGCTTGCCAAAACCAATTTAGCAAAATTAGGTCACATGGTAATTGCATGTCGAGTGATCCAATGAGTCGTAACTCAACTACTTTCATTTTTCTCAAATTTGGCACAACCCTTATACTCCTAAAGATAAGTAAAAATCTAAAATATTATAATTTTTACACAAGTAGTTCTTGAGTTGTAACCGTTTAAAGTGTACAAAAATGAGAGATTTTGACCACCAAGAGAAAGAAACAAAAACTGTTTTAAAGTTCATTGTTTGGACTTTAAAATGTTGGAACGCATGGCATACTTTAAGCTGAGAATGTATTTTATTTCAGCCCCTGACATCTTTGACCTTGAATTTAAAAAAAAAGATGAAAATCTAAAGAAAATTAGACAGATATTTGACTATTAGTCATCCCATCTTAATGGGATTATTACTAATAAATTTTTTTAACAACTTAAGGATGTCGTTTGTCCTGTATGTATGTATACATGTGTGCACATGCTCCTTTATTAATTGTCCGATTGACTTCAAACTGGCTTCAAACAATAATCGGTTTTCTCCAGTTTTTCTCTGCTTTTTGATCTCGGGATCATCACTAAATTATCTTAACCAAATAACATTGTTCAATATTTTAACGTAAATATTCTTTTCAATATTGGGAATAGAGTTTTGTTTTATGAAAACTTGGAATGTATTCTCCCTCCGAACTACCACTCGCCCTCCCCCACCACTACTCGACTTACCAATTAACTCCCTTTCTTCAATTTGTCCTTAACTTCCGAATTTACCCCCCCCTCACACCTGGCTATACACCTACTCGCTCCTCCTTCCCACCAAACTTACTTCTCCCCCCCCCCCGATCGAAAAACCGGATGTTCCCGTCAAACTGTTGACCCTAGCTTAAAGCTCACTGAACATTGGCCATCTTGACCTCTTATCTTTTTGGTAAATATCCCAAGACGACCTTGCAAATAGGAAATTATGTAGATCAAAAAACCAAAAAAATCAGAAGAAAACAGATTATTGTAGCACCCAACAGGGTAGTATTGTAAATGTGAGATAGAACCTGAGAAAATTAGAAATATTTTGGAACCGGTTTGAAGTCAATTTTTCAATTAATAAAGAAGCATATGCACACAGCTGTACATACATATAAGATAAGAGGTCCATAACGCCAGCACCACCACTTCAATTAAATTCAAGAATTTTTAGCCTATAATTAAGTACTAATTAAAGACTAATTTGTACCAATAAAAAAAATTGTCTCTAACCACATTTAGCCGTAATTTAAGTTTTAAAAATTGGGTTGCTGGCAGAAGCTGAAGCTAGCGCCCTCACTTTCATTAAATTCAAAAATGTTTAGCCGATAATTAAGTACTAATTAAAGACTAATTTGTACCAACAAAAAAAAAATTGTACCTATCCCGTTTAGCCGTAATTTAAGTTTTAAAAATTGGATTGCTGGCAGAAGCTGAATTTAGTATCCGCACTTCCATTAAGTTCAAAAATTTTTAACCTATAATTAAGTACTAATTAAAGACTAATTTGTACCAATAAAAAAATTGTTCCTATCTCTGTTTAGCAATAATTTAATTAAAAATGGGGGCGCTGGCAGAAGCTGAAGCTAGCACACCCACTTCCATTAAATTAAAAAATGTTTAGCCTATAATTCAGTACTAATTAAAAACTAATTTGTACCAATAAAAAAATCTCCATTTAGCCGTAATTCAAGTTTTAAAAATGGGGGTGCTGGCAGAAGCTGAAACTAGCACCCCCACTTCAATTAAATTCAAAGATTTTTAACCTATAATCAAGTACTAATTTGTACCAGTAAAAAAAATTGTACCTATCTTCGTTTAGCAGTAATTTAAGTTTTAAAAATGGGGGTGCTGGCAGAAGCTGAAGCTAGCACACCCACTTCCATTACATTAAAAAATGTTAGCCTATAATTTAATTAAGTACTAATTAAAAACTAATTTGTACCAATAAAAAAATCTCCCGTTTGGCCGTAATTCAAGTTTTAAACATGGGAGTGCCGGCAGAAGCTGAAACTAGCACCCCCCCACTTCAATAAAATTCAAAAATTTGTAGTCTATAATCAAGTACTAATTAAAGACTAATTTGAACCAGTAAAAAAAAAGTACCTCTTTTCGTTTAGCAAGCAGTAATCTAAGTTTTAAAAAAGGGGGTGCTGGCAGAAGCTGAAGCTAGCACACCCACTTCCATTAAATTAAAAAATGCTTAGCTTATAATTAAGTACTAATTAAAAACTAATATGTACCAATAAAAAATCTCCGTTTAGCCGTAATTCAAGTTTTAAACATGGGAGTGCCGGCAGAAGCTGAAACTAGCACCCCCCCCCCACTTCAATTAAATTCAAAAATTTGTAACCTATAATTAAGTACTAATTAAAGACTAATTTGTACCAGTAAAAAAAATTGTACCTGTCTTCGTTTACCCGTAATCTAAGTTTTAGAAATGGGAGTGCTGGCAGAAGTTGAAGCTAGCACCCCCCACTTCCATTTAAAAAAAAATGTATAGCTTATACAATTATAAGCTTATATAGGTAGAATTTTTTACTGCTACAAATTAGTCATTAATTAGTACTCAATCTAATTAAAGACTAATTTGTACCAGTAAAAAAAATTCTGCCTATCTTCGTTTAGCCGTAATTTAAATTTTAAAAATGGGGATGCTGGCAGAAGCTGAAACTAGCATCCCCTCTTCAATTAAATTCAAAAATTTCTAGCCTATAGTCAAGTACTAATTAAAGACTAATTGGTATCAATAAAAAAAAATTGTACCTATCTCTTCTATTTAGCCGTAATTTAAGTTTTAAAAATGTGGTTGCTGGCAGAAGCTAAAGTTATCACCTATTTGTAGCCTATAATCTACTAAATACAGATTAATTTGTACCAACAAAATTTTCATGATAATCTGAAACGTCAATAAAGTTAGCACCCCCACTTTTTTTTGGACCAAGCCCTATTCATAAGAAATGAAGATATTAGAGTGGGGGTGCTGACTTGAGCTCAAGCTAGCACCCCCACTATATAAATATAAATGATAAATCAATTTAAACTAGCTATAATTCTGGACTAATTAAAGACTATTCATTAGCAAATAATATATTTTCGAAATCAACCCCTAAATAGAAAATTACCCCAAATGAATAATACCACAAAATTAAAAATGATGAAATTCAGGAAAACACCATATCATAATTTTGGACTAATTAAAGACTATTCATTAACGTATAATAAATCTTCGAAATCAACCCCTAAATAGAAAATTACCCCACATTAATAATACAACAAAATTAAAACTGATGAATTTCAGGAAAACACCATATCATAATTTTGGTCTAATTAAAGACTATTCATTAACATATAATAATTTTCGAAATCAACCCCTAAATAGAAAATTACCCCCCATGAATAATACCACAAAATTAAAAATGATGAATTTCCGGAAAACACCATATCATAATTTTGGACTAATTAAAGACTATTCATTAACATTTTTGATTCATATTCATTTTTGAAATCATCCCCTAAAATTGGTAAATCGCCCCTTGCGAGTAAGACCAAGAAATCAAATAACAAACCGTGCTGATAAAACCTATAACGCAAGGAGGTTGATAAGGACTACTGATTGACAGATAACTCATTTTTGAAATCAACCCCTAAATTGATAAAAAAACCCTACCATAATTTTGGAGCTTGAGCTGAAGCTAGCACGCCCACCATATAAATATAAATGATAAATCAATTTAAACTAGGCTATAATTTTGGACTAATTAAAGACTATTCATTAGCACATAATGCATTTTCCAAATCAACCCCTAAATAGAAAATTACCCCACATGAATAGTACCACAAAATTAAAAATGATGACATTCGGGGAAACAATATACCTATCATAATTTTGAACTAATTAAGGACTGTTCATTGACGCATAACCCATTTTTGGAATCATTCCCTAAATTGGTAAATCGCTCCTTGTGAGTAAAACCATGAAATCAAATGAAACAAACCGTGCTGATAAAACTTATTGCTTTAGATTGAATAACGACTATTGATTGGTAGATAACCATTTTTTGAAATCATCCCCTAAAATGGCAAATTCCCCTTTCCCACAAATAATGTCGCGATTTAAAGATGATAACAACCAGAAAAAAAACCGTGTCATAATTTTGACCAATTCAAAAAATTTTGGTCTCCAACATTCATCAAAAATGAAGATTTTAGAGTGGGGGTGCTGACTTGAACTCAAGCTAGCACCTCCACCATATAGATATACATGACAAATCAATTTAAACTAGGCTATAATTTTGAACTAATTAAAGACCGAATAGACTAACCAGGTTTTCTTCTCTGAATTATTTTTTTGGTTACGCAGTAAAGTATTGCCCCTGCACGTACTCCATATCAAGTTTCATGACATCTCACTGAGTGGGGGGTATCTCTTACCGCCCTTTTGCGTCCGCAGGTTCATCCCAGATTCTTTCAATCGGCAATTACCTCCCATGATCAATGTCTGGTAATCAAATACGATTATAATCAAGAACAGCCCCTCCATATGGTTGTAGTTGATTTGTAGTGTAGGGCGATTTACCAATTTAGGGGATGATTCCAAAAATGGGTTATGCGTCAATGAACAGTCCTTAATTAGTTCAAAATTATGATATATTCTTTCCCGAATGGCATCATTTTTAATCTTGTGGTATTATTCGTGTGGGGTAATTTTCTATTTAGGGGTTGATTTCGAAAATGTATTACATGTTAAGGAAGAGTCTTTAATTAGTCCAAGATTATAGCCTAGTTTAAATTGATTTATCATTTATATTTATATGGTGGGGGCGTTAGCTTGAGCTCAAGTCAGCCACCCCACTCTAATATCTTCATTTTTGATGGGCAGGGGTTGGTCCAAATTTTTTTGCATTAGTCCAGAATTAGTCCAAAATTATGGTAGGGTTTTTTTCTAATTTTTATCATCTTTAAATCGCAACATTATTCATGGGAAAGGGGATTTTATCAATTTAGGGGTTGATTTCAAAAATGAGTTATCTGTCAATCAGTAGTTCTTAATCAACCTTGCGTTATAGGTTTTATCAGCACGGTTTGTTATTTGATTTCTTGGCCTTACTCGCAAGTGGCGATTTATCAATTTTAGGGGATGATTTCAAAAATGGGTTTGCGACAATGAATAGTCCTTAATTTCCCAAAATTATGATATGGTGTTTTCCTGAAATTCATCATTTTTAATTTTGTGGTATTATTAATGTGGGGTAATTTTCTATTTAGGGGTTGATTTCGAAAATTTATTATACGTTAACCAATATTGTTTGATTAGTCCAAAATTATGATATGGTGTTTTCCTGAATTTCATCATTTTTAATTTTGTGGTATTATTCATTTGGGGTAATTTTCTATTCAGGGGTTGATTTCGAAAACATATTATATGCTAATGAATAGTCTTTAATTAGTCCAAAATTATAGCTTAGTTTAAATTGATTTATCATTTATATTTATATGGTGGGGATGCTAGCTTGAGCTCAAGTCAGCACCCCCACTCTAAAATCTTCATTTCTGATGAATAGGGCTTGGTCCAAAATTTTTTGAATTGGTCCAAAATTAGTCCATAATTAGTCCAAAATTATGACACTAAAATTTTTGAAATTTGACAAAGTGGGGGTGCTAACTTTATTGACGTTAATCTGAATGTAAATGTTATTAAGAACATTTGTTTGAAGTCTTGCCATGTAGTAAGTGGTTTTACAGAATCTATTCTAAGGAAAAATTGGCTACTAATTAAACATTTGACGAACTAAGAAAAACTAGGGTTCTGAAAGCTATATGACACAGAAACTATAAGTATAAGAAACATCTGAAAAACTGGCAGAATTGTGTAAAAAGTGTAATACGCATCATACTTGCAAGTATGTATCTAGCTAGTATCTAATCATTTGCCATGAGGCAAGTTTTAAACAATTGATTTTAATAACGTTAATATTGCAATAATCATGAAAATTCAGTTGATACAAATTAGTCTTTAATTAGTACCTACTTAGCCTTGCGTTATTTAGATTTTAATTTTTTTTTAAACAAACTTTTTACTTAAGTTCAATCACTTGCCATGTGGCAAGTTTTAAACAATTGTTTTTAATAACATTTATATTACGATAATGATAAGAAATTTCTTGATACAAATTAGTCCATATTAGTGCTTTAGTGTAAGCTAAATTTTTTAAAATTTAATTGAAGTGTTGAAGTTAGCTTCAATTTTTGCCCGCACACCTATTTTTAAAACAAATTACCGTTAAACGGGGATAGGTCGAATTTTTTTGTTGGTACAAATTAGTCTTTAATTAGTTATCAGGTTAAAAAAAATTTAATTTCATTGAAGTGGGGGTGCTGGAGTTATAGACTAACTAACTTTTAAAGCTAGCAGGACCTGCAATTTAAAAAATATATAGCCTGGGAATTTATTTTTGGATATTAAAATAGCCTTTAAAGAGCTTTTAATTATTCTGTAATAAAAATTTTATTTCAACTTTTTTTTAAAGCTATCATAACCCATATTTAAAAAAAAATAATACGGCTAGAAATTAATTTCTGGGTATTTAAAGAGCTTTTAATAACACTGTTCTGCACAAAAATCCACCCTTTGAAAAGAATGTGATTTCTATATAATAATTTTTTTTAAATAAGGGTATAGGTCAAATGTTTTATTCTTTTTATTCTATTTTAATTTCTACGGCCAATATTTGGTAGAAGATTATCTAAATCTTCAGGGCTCTAAAAAGTACAAGTTAAGCAAAATTATAAATAAAAAGAAAAACTTACTAGAAATATAAAGAATAACAAAACTCCACAAAAAACATAAACCTCAAAAACTACAAAAACATTAACGATAGGTAACAATAAAATATAATATACAAATTCTGATTTTAAATATACATCAAAAATTTTTAATTTTAGAGGGAAATTTTGTTTTAATATTAGTTGTCAAAGAATATCCTAAGTTTCTAGATTTGTATTTTTGTTTTTAATTAATAATAATTAATAAGATAAATTAGGCTCCGGAATGTTATAGCGATTTACAAAATGACGATTTTCAAAATGACGAGTAATGAATCAGCGACTTTTAAAATAGCGACGTAATATAACAGCGTGTAACAAAATAGCGACGTCACAAAACACCGCTTGTAATTAAAGAGCGATGTAAAAAAAGATCGTTGTTACAAAATAGGGTCGTAACATTTTAGCGACTTAAGTAATAAAACAGCGACTTTGCAAATACTGTTACTAGGTACCTGAAACTTAAAGATGGTAAATGTGTCACAATTATTTTTTAATGTCAGCGGTATTTCAGAATGCAGTTTATTAATTCTCAAAAAGGTGGCAAAATTCTCCTTTTCGAAGGTTATAAATATAGAAGAGATAAAATCTACATTCATTCGGAAAATTGGCGCTGTGCTGTAACTGGTTGCAAAGGTAGACTGGTACTAAAGCTAGAAAATCGCGAAAATCCTACCGTGACTTCGGAACATACACACGGACCGAATGTAGGAAGTAATGAAGCTGACGTAGTAAAAGATCAGATTAGAAAAAGGGCACGTACTACTGAAGATCGTCCAAGATCAATTCTACAAGAATGCTCCAAAAATGTCAGCCCTGAAGGTCTGGTTGCTCTACCAAATTATGAGGCCGCAAGACAGATTATTCACCGACAAAGAAAATCGTCACACAATTCAACTTCATGTGATTTCGCATCAAAAATACCTGACAAATATCAGAAAACATTGAAGGGTGACAATTTCTTATTGTGGGATTCAGGGGAAGGAGAGACAAGTGAGAGAATTTTGTTGTTCGGGACAAATGCAAATATCCAGCTTTTAACCGAATTTAACCAATGGTGTGCAGACGGGACCTTTAAGGTAGCACCTGATTTTGCATTTCAAGTCTACACAATACATGTTTTCATTGGAAAAAAATCAATTCCGATGCTGTACGCAATTCTAGGCAATAAAAGAAAGGAAACTTACATCAGGCTGTTCAACAAAATAAAGGAGCTTCAGCCGACCTTAGAGCCTGAATCGGCAATGTTCGATTTTGAAACGGGAGCTTTAAACGCGTTTAAAGAAATCTTTTCCACAACGGATATAGCAGGATGTTTTTTTCACCTGTCCCAAAACCTTTGGCGACAAATTCAAAAAACTCCGGGATTAGCAAATTCGTATAAGAACAGTGAAAATGTCAGATTAAAATGCAAGATGCTGCTCGCACTGAGTTTCGTACCACCCAGAGATGTACAATTTGCATACGAAATACTTGACGAAGAACGCTTTCCCGTCGAAATGAAACCCATAACGGATTACTGGGAAAATACATGCGTGGGAAGAAGACTGGAGGGAATTGAACCAAGGTATCCGATCAGCATGTGGAACATGTTTGACCGTCTTCATTCAGATCTACCGAGGACAAACAATTCTTTGGAGGCGTGGCATGGTGCCTTCCAAAGAACTCTGGATTGTCATCGTCCTTCATTAGCAAAGCTTCTGGAGAGATTACAGTTTGAACAAGATCAAACCGAAAATTATATTTTACGATACCGGGCTGGTTTTAGAACTACGGAGTCCTCCAAAAACAAATATGTTCAGCTAACGAAGCGCCTTCAGACTATCGCACAGGACTATTCGTTGGGGAGTGTTAAAGATTATTTAGAGGCTATCGCTTTGAATTTGGCAATATAATATAATGTATTAATAATTTAATTGATTTAATAAATCGCTTTTTTTTAACATCGCCTTCTAATAACATCGCTTTTATGTAATAAACGCTGTTTTTTTACAATCGTTATTTTATTACATCGCTGTTTTAAACATCGCTATTTTGTTACTCGCTATTTAAAATCATCGCTAAATCAACATCGCTATTTTGAAAATCGTCATTTTGTAAATCGCTATAACATTCCGGAGCCGATAAATTATTATTAGTTATTGTTAATATTTTTATAATTATGATTAGTTAGACAATTGTATACAATGCTTAAATGTATACAATATCTGTTTTAAAATTCATTGCATTTGTTTCACGGAATATGTGGCACATTTCTAAAAATAATCTTTTTGTTAAGTTATTTTCTGTCTAAAATTTTTACATTTTTACAGTCAATTTTGTGATCTAAATTATTAACATGTACGCTAAGTGCTGTCGATTTTGGTTTTAGTCGGTTGTCACTTATATGTTGGTTAAGTCTTTGTTTCAGTCTTTGAGTAGTTTGTCCAATATACGTTCTGTCACAATGTAAGCAGTCAAGTTTGTAAATGATGTTAGTAACCAAAATTTTATCTTTAAGTCTAGTAAATAATTTGTTAATGGTGAAATTTATGTTATTTGAAATTTTTATATTACTGTTTTTAAAAATGTTTGTTAATTTAGGTGTAAGATATTCAATATGAGGTAATGAACATATTTTTATGTTGTTAGTAGGTTGAGAAAGTTGATTGTCATTGTTAATAGTGTGTTCATCTTCGTATAGTAACCATTTAATTAAGTATATTGGATATGAATTGTCACGTAAAATGTCAAAAAGTTTTGGTAAATTGTCATTAACAAAATCCGGATGTGTAAAATTCTTATTACTCTATTTTTCATCCCAAGAATGAAATTGATTTTCATCTTCATAGGATGTTTAGAATGAAAATTTAAGTATATTTTAGAACTAATTGGTTTTTGATACCAATCCAATTTTAAGGTGTTATTTTCTGTTCTGATAACTCTTGTATCTAAAAATGGTATTGAATTGTTTTTTTCAGTTTCAAGTGTAAATTGTAAATTTTGGTTGTAGCTATTGAAAACTTGGATAGTTTCGTCGATGACGTCATGTGGAATAGAGCAAATAATGTCGTCAACATATTTTTTGATTAATGGTAAACGAAAACTTAACTTTGAAATACAACTATCTAAAACGTAATCCATGACCATTTGAGCCAGAACTGGACTTAAATTGCTTCCCATTGGAACACCAAATATTTGTGAAAAGAAATTATTATTATATTGGAAATAACTAGAATCAAAAATGAAAATAAGAATTTCAATAAATGTCTTTTTGTCAATACTGCAATTGTGCTTTATATTATTCCAATTATTATCGATAACATGAATAGCTAAATCTTTTGGAATATTTGTAAAAAGAGATACCACATCTAAACTTATTAGTATATATCTGTCAGGAAGTTGGAAATTATTTATGAATTGTGAAAAAATGAAAAGAATCCTTTTTTACATAATATTCATTTTCTAAAATTGATAACTTTAAAACCTCTGCCATGAATCTTGAAATTTTCTCAGTTGGACAATTGTTACAAGCAACAATAGGTCTTAATGGAGCCCCTGATTTATGAATTTTTGGAAGACCATAAATTCGAAAAGACAGACTATTATATATATATACATAGATTTGGCTTGTAATTCATCAATGGCATTTTTGTCTAAGTTTTTTGATTAATTGATTATTTTTAGTCTGTATCTTATTAGTAGGATCTTTCATTAAAGGAGTGTAAAAGTGTCTGTCAGTTTGAAGTTCTGTCATTTTTTCATTGTAGTCTTGTTTGGTAATAGCGACAGTTACGTTACCTTATCAGATTTGGTGATTATTAAACTTTGGTTTTCTTGATGAAATTTTTTGGTTTTTAAAAACGTTTTATTAAAAACATTACTTGTAAATTGGTTCTTGTTAATAAAATTCGTTAAGATGTTGGTAATCTTTGCTCGAAAATAATTCTTTTTTTAATCTTCGATTTGTGCGATAACAGCTTCTATATCTGCTAATATCTTCTTAATATCAATGGCTGAATTGGGTGGGTTAATCGCAAACTTAGGGCCAAGAGCTAGAAATTCCTTTACATCTGACGGAATATCTATGTCAGTTAGGTTCTTAAACCAATTGTTTTTGATTTTGATCTTTTGTCTTTCTTCTTCAATTAATTTGTTAAATTTCTTGATATTATTGTCTTTGATATTTTTAAATCGTTTATTATAGGCTTGATTTTGTCTCTTTTCAAATTCATGATATATATTAATTGAAAGAATAAGTTTTGTTTTTCTTTTTATATTAGTTAACATGGTTTCTAATTTCGAAACATATTTATGTGCATAATTAATTTCTAATTTTAAAATAGAATTTTGCATCTTCTTACAATAAATCCTAGAAGCACCACCGTTATTATTCAATATGTTTTGTAGACTGAGGTATATGTTTTGGAACAATATCATTATTTTTACATTGAAGTAAGAAAATCTTTCTGTTCTTGAAAGATGCCAGTTTAAAAGTTTAATAAGTTTAGATGTGGTATCTCTTTTTACAAATATTCCAAAAGATGTTATCGATAATAATTGGAATAATATAAAGCACAATGTAACATTTATTTTTCCTTAGTTTGTGCATTATTGAAATGGTCCTCGTGTGAACTCACCTTTAGAAATATTTATTTTAAATATTTTGTGGGTTTTGAAAATTACTATTTTCTCTCTTCATAATTTTATATTAATGGATTTTCGTCGTATATATTTAAATGTAGACTCCCTGAGTTTACATTTAATTACTAATAATTTCCTTTTGAATATTATTGTTTAATGGATTTTCTTATTCAAATTTGGATACCGATATCAACGTTCCTTGGTGGGAATGACGGCCTTGCACGTTTGATTTTTCGAGAGAAGGATTCGCTCTCTGTTGTGCATGCTGGAAAGACCTCTCTTCGGAGGATTGGTTTTTGGTCACGTTTTTGACCAACGTTCTTCATTAGAAACTCATTTAATGAGCATTTGAATGTAAATAAATTTCTCGGTGAAGAACATCCATAACTATTTTGTTTGGCCTTTGATTGTTGCTGAGGAATTTCGTTGATGAAGATTTCCCTTGTAAAAGGAATCTAGGCTACCCTGTAACATTACGCCTACCCATATGCACCAATTTGTGCAGCCGTTTTGTTAAAAAAAAAAGAGGGAATCCAATAAAACTTGTGAAACTTTAATTAATCTTTGTATTTATATTTTATTTAGGCTGGAGACAGTAAACTATATAGGTAACTGCCCATATTTTTATTTTATGCAAATTTTGTTTAATTAAATAAAAATAATGAAATTAAAGTAAAAAGCTGCAGTGGTCATCTGAGATACCCTCAGTTATTAGGCTAATGTACTATCTTTGTCTTATAGTGATGTGGATAACATTTACAATCGCTCATATAAGATCAAAACAATAAAGTCGCTCAGTTCTCATAATAACATAGTTGGGCAACTGATTATGTTTTTCGTATCTATTTCATGACCGGCGTGCAGGCTTCGGAAGCTAGCGGCTGCCGGTTGCCGTCGAGTACCCGTCTCTGTTTCTCTGAAGAGAAATTGATTCTTTACTACAGAAGTCTTTTGAGAAATAGAATAGGAATTACTTTAAGATTAATTCGTTTGAAACGTGGTTGTGTCCTATGCTCTTAAAGGTTTCTATACCTGATAGCAATTTGGATTTGTTTCCATTATAAATAACAAAAATACAAGAGTGTCAAGCTGAAATAAAAATTTAATATAATTCTAATAATGTTTTTAAAATAATTATTATTGGAGGTTTTTTACCAAAATTTGTTTTTGGAGTTTTCAAGCGGTCCAAAAGAGAATTTTGTAATGACTTTTACGATTAAACTAGGCCTTACCATGATATAAATATGTTAGGTATAGCCATACAAGTTTGTAAACTCGTCCTCTTGTGCGCATGGCGTATAACTGAATGCAAACTGTTCAGCATCCCAGGACTAAAGTGATACAATTATGCTTTTTATTTTGTAATTATATATTTATAAAGGCAATTCAGTTATCTACTTTTTTATATATTTATAGAATAAATGAATTGGTACTTTAATACATTAGAAATAATTATTAATATAGTAAGAAAGGAACTAAAAAGGGAATCATTATTTTAATTCTGAAAGTAAACATAAAGAAATACCCAAAGGAAACTATCTTGTATTGCTATCAAACTATTTTGTACTACATATTTGTAATCATTTTTTTTAGTTTTTTGTTTAAAACTTATTTCAACATATAAATCATTTGTATGTAAACTGAAAAACAAATTAAATGAGACTCGTATAGGTACTTAGAAAATCAGCTGCGCGCACAGGTGATGGTTGGGTTGCCTAAATATATCAGGACCGAACTTAAACTTAATCTGAAATATTTCTGGTGCAATTTATTTTCAAATTTCATGAAATTCACTGGTTTTATTTGAATTAGGAACAAGAATTAGTCATACAAATATTCAAATAATAAAAAAATCACTATAATGACGCTAACTATTATAGAAATAATCTCTACCTTATGTGTTATACCTTTAGATTATTTCTTTTCAAATTAAATCCGTAAAATAGCGGAAAGTTTAATTTTTCTTGTTAAGTTTGCAGCTTTATAGGTGATTTTATAACAAAACATGTTTTTAATTAAATAAGATCCTAATTTTATTTATTAATATGAAAAACCGAAAAACATAAGATGTAATTATAACAAGAGAGAAATTATAATTAGCGTCATTATAGTGATTTTTTTTTATAATTTGAATATTTGTATGACTAATTCTTGTTCCTAATTCAAATAAAACCGGCGAATTTGATGGAATTTGAAAATGAATTGCATCAGAAATATTTCAGTTTAAGTTTAAGTTCGGTCCTGATATATTTAGGCAACCAAACAATCACCTGTGCGTGCAGCTGATTTTTTAAGTACCTACATGATTCTCATTTAATTTGTCTTGCAGTTTACCTACAAATGTCTGTTCTAAAGAAACACTAAATTTTAAAGTTTAAAACTTATTTTGGTAGGTCTAAAACTAATTGAAACTTAAAACTAATTTGGAAGCTAATATGTTTCTTAGTTAATTTTCATCATCAGAAATTAAACCATTAAAATATTCTTCTGTTGGATAAACTAAATGACAGTCTTTTTTTGAGATGATTTTGCTGCTCTAGTTATTAGTTCTTTTAGTTTTCCAGCTTCTGTAATTTGTACACTAATTGGCAGATTTTCTGTTGGAATTGCACATTTCTTTAATATTCTGTATATTTAATATTAATATTCCTAGCAATTCTGCTTTTAAACTACAATTGTCAAATACAATAAATTACATCGTCTTTGAAATGTTTAGAACAAATGCGAGTTACAAGAACTTCAGTAAAGTAATATTGTACTATTAATATAAGTAAAATACCATTATTAACATTAAATTTATCATTCCTTTTACAAGCATGCATCCATTTTAATCTAACTTCCTCATTTTTATAAAACTGGTAATACTACACTCTCTTTTCCTTTTGTTTTTCTGTTATATGACAATAGTAATAATAATAATACTTTATTATCCAACAGCAAAGCAGCCAATTACAGGACAGGTAACAAACTAGTAAAGATATAGGCATTACAAACACAAAACATAATATACACGAATAAATGATTAACACAGTTATAAATACAAGTACAGTATAAATCTTTAATCCGAACCAATAAATGGATTACTGGATGTTCAAATAAGAACATTGCTTTATTCCTTGTTACATTATCATGAAGACCTTGGCTTACTAATTTATTGATTTTATGACAAAACTTTTATTTCTAATTAAAAAAAATCTGTAATTTTTTGCTTTAAGCTTTCTTCTTTCTCCTCCATAGCCTGTACTTGCATTCTTGGTCTTAATTTTAGTGTTTTTCTATTTCCTGTACCTTTGTCAGCAGATCTTAGTTTTGTTTTTTTTTATATTGGTGACTATTGATTTACCATCATATTTTAATGTAATCGTTAAAACACTAACCTCATCGTTTAATTGTTGAATAGTTTCCACTTTCTCTGATAGTTTTAATAACGTGTGTTTACAATTTTTTTTTTATGAGATATGAAAGCCTCAAATACAAATTGCGTATAATAACAAAAAAGGTTTTAAGTTAGACGATGTTATTACATAAACAATTGTGGCAAGACTGCAATGTCAAAACATTTAGGGCGCTTTTGTGATGGTATCAGTTACTATATCCATAGCTTATTTTTTACATCTGTAGCCTTCAGGATTTTTATTAATTATTACTCTTTATATTAATAAATAATGATAAAACTGTTTGTTGATCTTCGCAGAACTTGTCGACACCAACAGTATCAGCCAACAAATCGCCTTGGCAACCTTCTATAGTCTCATTTTAATATTCATCTTCCAAGATTGCTTGCTACATACAGTAGAAACTCTTTAATCCGAACTTATAAATGCAAAGGTAATTCGTATTAACGAGGAATTCGGATTACTGGATGTACGAATATAAATATTGTTTTATGCCATGGTACTTTATTATAAAGAACTTAAATTATGTAATTTACTAATTTTGTTACAAAACTTTTATTTCTAATTAAGAAAATCAGTAATTTTTTGCTTTAAGTTTTCTCTTTCTCCTTTTATAGCGTTGTGCTCTCACTTTATGGTCTTCATTTCAGTATTTCTCTATTTTCTGTACCTTTGTGAGTAGATGAGACATATTCTAGGATTTTTGTTATGTTTTTCTTTATATCACTGGTTGTCTATTTACCAACACCATATTTTAAACCAATCGTTAAACACCAACCCAATATTTAATTGCTGAATTTCTCTGATAGTTTTAATAATATGTGTTTACGTTTTGACATTTTTTTATTGAATTTCGAACGCCACGAATACAAATTGTCTATTAACAAAATTGTAAGAAAAAAGTTTTAAGGTAGATGATGTCATTATACAAACAATTGCGGCAAAACTGTAACGTCAAAACATTTAGAGCGCCTTTGTGATGCTATGATTACTATATTTATAGCTTATTTTTTACATCTGTACCCTTCAGGGTTTTTATTACTCTTTATATTAATAACAAAAGCGTTTGCTGATCTTCGTAGAATTTGTTTACACCTGTCGGGTCGTAATAGTATCAGCCAAAACCTGCATCAGCAATCTGCTATAATCTCATTTATAATTAATATTCACCTTCCAAGAACTCTACATATTCAATTTTCATATGTACATAGAATTTTCTTGTTCGGATTAAAGAGATTTGTTCGAATTAAAGAGGATTTCGGATTAAAGAGGTTTGTTCGGATTATAGCTTGTAAATGTTGCTGTTCGGATTACTGGATGTTCGGAATACAGTGTGTTCGGATTATGGAGTTCCTACTGTATCTAATTTTAGTATGCACTATTGCGAGATAAATAACTGGTACAGTTGAATTATAAAATAGGCGATTTTTAAAGAATGTTGGCATATTACACCGACTCTGACAGTTTCAAATTTTTATTACGGAAGAGCAAGAAAGTACTATGAAGAAAGACTTTTTTAAACAGGAAAAATCTACCGTACCAATTAGCAAAAGTACTAAAACTTTAAAAAACTTAAAAGTACTAAAAAGTAATAAAACTTTCTTGTTCTGATTAAATTGTTCGAATTAAAGAGATTTGTTCGGATTATAGCTGGTAAATATTGTTGTTCGGATTATTGGATGTTCGGAATACAGTGTGTTTGGATTATTTCTATATATTGGATATTTCTACTGTACTATCTATAACAAGCATTATCTCACCTATTTCAATATTTTTTGTATAATACATATGCTAATAATTACAATTGCTATAATTAATACAATACATATTTAATAGATATGCTAAATTACAATTAAAAACATTAGATTCCGCAGATATTTCATTGCAAAACCATGTTCATAATAACTACAGGGGACTTCTTCAGTATATTAGTTACTGTACATAAAAAGTGTAATAATTTGTGGTACTAATCCTCGGAGTATAAAAGTTTAGTTTGGCTAAATCAATTTTGCTCTGTGAATTAATTTAAATGAGGTAACCAAAGCAATTATTTTCCGTCTAAGATCAAGAGATGTCGTATCAAAGTTGTTAAGTAATAAATAATTGGGAAACCTCTGGCAGGATATTCAATATGAAGTTTGAATCAAAGATATTTCAGAAACTTTCTCTGGACATTTTCAATTTGATTTATATAACAGTCATAATACGGCATCCAAATTAGGGCACAATATTCAAGCTGACTTCTAACTAGAGAAAAGTATAGGGTTCACAAAGTATTCATGTTAGATAATTCTTTGCAAATTGCGTATTATGAATCTAATCTAATGAACTAAGATATACAGTGTGTTTCACTTTACAGCTTGACACTCTTATATTTTTGTTATTTATAATCCAATCAGTTCCAAATTCTTATCAGGTATACTTAAAAGAAGTTTGTGTGTAATTAGAAACTTCATTTATCATAAACCGCCAGCCTACTATGATCAAAGATAGACACAAATAATTGAAGAAACATAGTAGGCCTTGTTTAATCGAAAAAGTCATTACGGAAATTTGCTCCGGACCACCTGAAAATCATAAAACCAACTTTTGGTTAAAATGGCTGAAATTCTTATTAGTCGCTGAAAAGGGAGAAACAGTTAGCTTGGAACTGTTTCTCCCCAACTAAACAAACTGTTTCTCCCCTTTCAACAACCAATAATTTCAGCCATTTTGTTAAATAAAATACCAACACAACTTACTATGGCACTTAAAATGAATATGCACTTTTAGTTAAATTTTAAGACTAAACAAAATTTTGTTGTAAATTTTCATGGCATTTTTGAACGAAGGTAAGATAATTTCTATTCAATTATAATAATAGATATAAAACAATTATTATTCAAAATCTTTTACTTTTACAAATAAACAAGGCCTACTATGTTTTTTCAATTATTTGCATTTATTTTTGATTGCAGTAGGCTAATGCATTATAATAAATGGGGTTTCAAATTACACACAAATCTCTTTTAATGTGTTCTATACCTGATAAAAATCTGGAAATAATTCGAATACAAATAACAAAAACAGAGGGGTGTCAAACTGTGAAGTGAAACACACGTACTATGTAAATTCAAGTCCCTAAAGGAAAGATGTGAGGCTGCATTATTAGAGCTTTTTAAACTAGTGAATCATCATATTGAAAGTCCCCGTCTTCTTGAAAAATTCAATTTTAATATAAATACTTGTGCAACAAGAACTGAATCTCCTTTTTATTTGAATATACCTCGTGTAAATGTAATTGCCAACGTACCTGCCTTTAGAATCTGCAGCATATTTAACCTAAACTGTAAAGAGCTAGATCTTTCCCTGTCAAAAGATAATTACCAAAGACTTATTAAACGTAAGTTTACACTATATTTTATTAACAGCTCCCAATGAATGTGTAATGACTTACCATTTATTGATTATTGTTTATTATTCTTTATTGATGTTCTGTGTTATTTTTGTATTTTTACATAGATATTTACATTTTATAAAATATTTCTTTTATCTATTCGCATATGGCATTTATATGTTTTTTTTTTACCCTTACACTGCTAGGGAACCAACATCTAAGGTCATCTGTCCCCCATCTAACATGCAACACGAATACACACATCCATAGTTGAGGTGGGGGAATTTCCCAATTAAAAAAATCTCGCCGCCCCAAGTGGAATTCGAACCCACGATCCTTGGAACACGAGTGATGCACTGACACCACTCGTCCACCGCCGGCCCTATATACTGTTATTAATTTATATATTACTTTATGAAATAGATTTATTTACTTAAAATTTTATTTTTTGTTACAAACTCTCTTACAAACTCTAAATTTATATTTTAAACTATTTATTCATCAGAGTACTAGACTTTTTGTTACTATTGATAATAGTTAATATATCTGTAATTTGCATGTAATGAGATACTATTCCTTGTATGCAAATAAACATTTATTATTATTATAATTTCGTAGGGTTTTATTTGTAAATTAGTAGCGATTTTCAAAGTCTTGGTAGAGAAAAAGGCGATTTTTTTAAATTGACAGTTGGAAATACAGACTGCACACATCAGGTTTTGTCTAGGATGTATGTATTTGCAAAAAAAAGTGAAAAAACTTGAATCGATCAGTATATGACTAAGTCACAATATTTCGACCAAATGTGGCTCATCTACTGAATATAATTCAGACATAACCTAACTGAAAACCATCAAATCTAACCTAATGCAAACTAAAGCCATCTAACCCAACTGGTTAAAACTAACATAAACCAACCAGTCAACGAGAACCACTTTTGCGAAGATTTTCTTTGTTTTGAAATACTTCTATTGTTTGAAAAGTTCTGTATCTAAGAAATTTCCTCATTAGATATTTTTATGTGCTAAGTCTTTCTGTTCCTAGAAAGTAAATTAATATAAGATCTCGTTTTACTTCTGTGAAAACTAATTTGTGAAAACTAACTGTTAAAAAGTGTTGGTATTTTGTTTGGAAGGTGAACAAATAAATAAGCTTGCTTTTGTTAAAGCTTCATTTCAGAAAACTCTTTTTCAGGAATTAGTATGTAAACAACTTTTTTTATGAAGTGTTCTTTTCTTTTATGGGTTGCGTTAGTAAAATTTCAATTTAAAAATTTAATTTTGTCAAATGTTTGAAATGGATGAATTTTAGAAGATCGTTTACAAATCTTTAAACTTGAATTTCTCTCGTAATGGAAAGTTAGTTAAATGGAAATGAATGCTTAATGTTTTGTGCATTGTTAAGTCACTTTTATGTTGCCAAACCTATATTTAAATGTAAAATGGTAAAAATACTAAATCAAATTAATTTAATTTGCAAGTTATGAGAAGAAGGAACTTGAGAAATCAGCAACACTAGCAACCTAAAGTCAGGTAGTTCCCCCAGCTTACATGAGAAATTAAGATATATATTAATATTTTTCTTGAAATGTTAACCATGCATGCAAGTCTAAAATATTTTCATTGACATATTATCATTATAGTATGCTTTTATTTTTGCTAAATACAAGGGAAGATTAAAATCTAACCTACCTAACCAGGAAAGAAAAGATTTAGAGAAAAAAACAAAATTTTATTTTTTGACCTGAACCTTTGACAGTTACACACTTAGTCCAATTCCGCTCCAATAACACGATACCCTCCAAAAAAAATTCGTTTGGTAACTCCTCAGAAAAGTCCAAAATGGCCTATTTTAGTTCTTCATCTGAAAAAAAAATTGACGTTCCTGCAAATGTTTCTTCTGCTTAGGAAAGAGGTAATTGTCCGAGCTATGTATGTGTCGTAACTAACAAAACCGCAGTTGTTGATTTCTTCCTGAAGTTTGTGAGTCGTATGAACTCGGCAGTTCTTGTGCAGTAATAAAACTTTTTTTGGTCAAAATTAGAGGGTCTCTTTTGGCATATAGCAACTTTTAAATTTCTAATTGTTTTTTGTAGACATCTGCAGTACTTGTGGATCCCTTCTGCAAATAATCAATTCAAAGAATGCCCTCATTATCCCAAAATACTCATCATCATCAACTTTCCTGCAGATGCTTGCGTCTTTGCTTTTTTGGGTGATGGAGATCCTTTGTGCAATCATTGCATTGATTCTTGTTTTGTTGGGGAATCCCAGTGGATCACCCACGTTACATTGCCCGTTACAATTTTGGAAAAAAGGTCTTGGCCACGAGCTAGAGCAGCCAAGATTTCTTCACAAATTTCGTGCTTGCACAACTTTTGTTCAAGAGTCAAGATTTTCGGAATCCAGTGTGCTGACAATTTATTCACCCCCAAATCTTCTATGCTTTAGTTTAAAAATCACTCATTTTTGCACGTTTACAGCTTCACAAAAACTACAAAACTAAATTGATTTATACACAACTTGACAGATACTTGTTAAGATATAGTCACTCGACAGTAAACAATTGTCAGACAGCACATTTGTTTCATGGCTAGGTAGATTTCATTTTAATCTTCCCTCGTAATACCCTACAATTTTTATTCTGAAATTTTGTTTTGTTCACAAGGCGACTATTTCAAGTTGCTAGAGTAAAGTACTGCCTCTGCACCTACTCCATACCAGGTTTCATGAAATTTGATTTAGTTCTTCAAAGTTTTATGGGTACTTTGTTAATCTACAGATACAAAAAGGGGTGATGTGAGGGAATTTCCTAATCGCATTTTCTGAAATTTTGCATAGAGTAGGTGCAGGAGAAATATTTCATAAAAAATATTTTATAAATTATAAATTGCAGGTTTTTGTTCAATCAAAACAATTTATTTTTCTGCGTCTATAATAATAATAATAATAATTGCTACAACCCATAGCCTGGAAACCAGGCCCCAGAAGCTATAAGCTTGTGCGGGAGGGAGGGGGCGATTATTATTATTACGTACGCCCTAATTGCGGCTGCAGCCGACTTACAGATAGAACAGCGCAAATCCCACATTTGTGTCACAGCTAAGGAAAACTGCAGAAAACCTTAACCAGATCTGCCGGCACCTGGAATCAACCTCGGGCCGCTTGGGTGAAAGTCCAGCACTCTAGACATTACACTACCAAGGCTATTTTCATACTAATAATAAAAATAATGCATTCACAAAAATTTTATTGTAGCACAATCAACACTGCACTTATTACTTTTATAAAAACGCACACTGCAAACTACGTCAGTATGGACACTTGCATTGAAAGCACATGCCCGCAACCAAATGTTTTGCCTTAAAACAGTGGTCAATGCTCATTAGGATGGTCCAACAAAAAAGCAAAGTCAGAAATCTTATGCTCTCACCCCCTAGGATTATTGTATATCGAAAAAAAGTACCCCTATTTTTTTATTCTGAAATCAGTCGATGTTTAGGGGTGCCTCAAAGCCCTTAAAGTTTTCCATGTATTTTATATGGGAAAGAAACACGTTTTCGTAGATTTCGTATAGAATCGTAGAAAATCAATATTTTTCAACCGGACTACTCTGTTTCTCTTCAGAAATGTTCAGAGAATGACATCCAATAATTTATTTGCAAAATTTTTTATATTAACTTATTTTTTACAGACCCGCAAAAACCCATAAATGAAAGAACACAGAAGAATCATTAAAAAATATTTATTACTATTTTTTAATATAAAATATTTTGATAAATAAATTATTGGATGTCAATCTCTTAACATTTCTGAAAAGAAACAGAGTTGTCCCGTTGAAATATATTGATTTTCTAAAATTCGACACCAAATCTATGAAAAAGTGTTTGTTTCCCATATAAAATACATGGGAAACTTTAAGGGCTTTGAGGCACCCCTAAACATTGTACGATTTCAAAATAAAAAATAGGGGTACTTTTTTTTTCGATATACAATAATCCTAGGGGGTGAGAGCATAAGATTTCCGACTTTGCTTTTTTGTTGGACCACCCTAATGCTCATGCTACAAGCATTCACAGTTTTGCTCAAATCTGCTGTATTGTGCTTGACAGTGTTTTTGCTTAATCATGTTTAAATGTGCTTAAAAATACTGTACAGCGTTTTGCTTTTTTGTTCGATCATGCTGAAGATTGTTTAAATGTGCTGCTCAGCATTTTTGTAATCACGTTAGATAAGTATTCCTACAATAATCACTGAAAAACATATTTAAGCATTTTTAAGCAAAAACGTTTCTGCTTAAAGCAGTTTTGCTGGCCAAGTGTGCGCCCAGCTTAACAACAAACACCCATCTCATAGACCAAAAAATTCTTGAGGTAGAAATTGTAGCATGTTGTTTGATTTAAAATCTAAAAAATGACGTACTGCAAAATATATAAATAAATGATTATATTTTTGTGTTAAAATGTGACGTTAGGCTATAGAGGGGTGGTGTAAGAGAACCCCCAATAGAATCTCATGGAACTTGGCTCTAGCAACAAGAAACAATTGCGTCATGGACCAAAAGAAAAATTCCGGGGTAAATATTGTGGAGTGTTCTTTAACAAAAAGAAAAGCACATGAATTTGTGCGGTATGTTTTAAAAACTGCAAACTTTAATTGACATAACCTAATAGTTGTAATCAAATTGTGTTTTCATTTTAGCAGATTTTGTTTTTTATGATGAGTATTAACATTTTATTATTTTTTCATTTCAGTTGAATGCGAATCTATAGCAGGCTGCTGTCTGCGTAAGTGATGAACCTATTTGGTTGTCTCTTCCCGTGCGCGCTGCAGCACAGCTGGTGGAGTGTAGGCAGTGAGCAGTGCATGACAGAAGAATTTGTAAGCAGAATGGGTGCAAACGCTTCTTCAGCAGCTGCAGGTGATTCTGGTGGTTTGCCTGGCATGGGTTTGACGGATCCTTCCATACCTGTTTATCGAGATTCAATGGGCGTGATTGTTAGGTAAGAGTATATCATTTTATTTTAAGAAAAAAAAATTTTTTTAATTTATTGCAATTAAATAATAGTGCCATAAAAGTAAATATTGGTTGTGTAACCAAAAACCAGTTTGATAATATAATTGGTAAACAACAATAGATTTTTTTAAGTTTATTGTATTTTATTAACATTAAAATTTTATCGCAATTTAGTAATGACTTACAACACTACATAATAACATAATTGAAAGGTAATGAAGAAATTTTTATGAAATATAAATTTAATTAGTTTTTACATTTTCGTAGTGCAAGTTCAAGTTGCTTGTTTAACCAGTCGGTAACTATGTAAGGTTTTCAATTTATTTAAGTACTTTACTGATCGATTTAGTTATATTTATATGTATGCATGTCGCTCATTAGCATTTGTTAAAATCTAAGGATCATCATCTAAAAAATCATTTGAATCTATTACTTGTTTAGCAGATGGTTAGCATGTTACTTTATAAAAATTCTATTAAGGGTGTTAAAATCTCCAAAAAAAGGTCAATTTTTACTTAACATTTAATGTTTATTGAGTAACACTGAATTTCTCTTAGATGAATATGACAAGATATGAGCATAATTGACAAATAACTGACCATGTGAAAAAAAAGGACCATAGAAAGAAAAGCCCATATTGGCCTCATTTTTTGAAATAAATGTGCATTTATCGAAGTATTTTATGAACAGCTCATTAAAGTACTGTCAAACGGGGTGAAACCGGTCAAAATTTGCTGTTTTTTGCGTTTTTTTCGGTTTTCTTACAAAAATAAAAATCCAAAAAGAATATATGTTAGGGTTTGGGTATAGGCAAAAATTTGCTGTTATAAAAATGCGTATAAGTCAGTTATTTAGATAGAGTTGAAAGTTTTACGAGATGTATTTGTCAAACACAACTAAATAAAATATCTGATGCAAAAAAAACAAATTCCGGGAGCCTATATCGAAAATAGGTTTTTAGTGATTTATAGAAATTAAATTAAGTATTTTGTTATAAACTTATGAACGTAGGTTCTTTGCATCATTGCTGAAGTTATGAGAAGAATTTATAGTTTCTTGATCATTATTAACCTATTTAATTATAAAGATTTCATCAAGAAACATGAAGTCGGTAGAATTAAAAGATATAACTAAGCAAGTTTTGTTTCAAATTGCTTAGATTTCGGTTACCTCCTGCTTCATACCATTTAAAATCAGTAAACTAATTATAACTTTGTAAAAACGAAGAAAAATCTAATTAAATCCAAAGAAATAGGTTTTAACCATTTCAAAATCATTTTAATAGGAGGGGGTTCACCAGTTTTCTAATAGGTGGCACAACAATCGAAACATATTCACGCTTAGGCCACCAACAAAACCAAAACTACCTGACATCCCTGTGGGTCAACCTTTTTACATTTTCAGGAAGTCACTCGAGGATTATGAATAAAGGTTTGGACATACATAAAAATACCCAAAAATGTAGGTAGTAAAAATAGTTTAAACTGTTTGAATACAATACTATTTCTATCTCACAATCTTTAATTTAATTTAGAATTTTCAAAAGTTATTACAAAAGGTACTATAACCTACATCTATAGATTATTTTACGATAAACTATAAAATATGGTTCAAGGTTCAACACTATAATATTTAGTTAAACCTTTTACAGGAAAAAGTAAGCCTAAGGATTATTTGACCCATATTAACTTTTATGAATGAAACCAGTTTTCGGCAAATGTCAATGTATTTGTTAACTATATTATTCTGTGGATAGAGAGAGAGAGAGTGGTAAAAAACAAAAATGCTATTGTATATTTTTAATAAACCTTCTTGAGAAAGAATGCTATACTATTGCATTATACTATTACTAATTTATTAGATTTATTTCGTCGATTTATGTGAAAGATTAATCTTGATTATTGATTCTAGTTGAATTATATCAGATGGTCATAGTGTCAAGATTCAAATAAAAGTAGGATCAGTTATGAATTAGAATAAAATAAAACAAAAAGTTTAGAATATTTAGGAAAAAACATTTATTTTAATATATGTAAATAAATTGATATCATTATATTTATGATTGTACATGCACATTTTCTGATTATACTACAATTTATTTACAAACTATATTAATCTTATTACTTATTATTTACAATTCATGTACTTATATGTTCTAACTAGTTTTTTGAGCATTTCCTTCATTCCATCTCGTTTTCAATCCTCTAGGGATACGCGGATCAGCTAATTCTGGTAAGACACAATCTTCCCAAAATCGAGTTAGTTTTGGCAACATATTGTTCCAAAATACAGTATCTTTTTTAATTTTTATAGTTTCCAAATCCACGTCAGTGTATAGAATTAAATAACAATAATCTTTATTGCATATATTTAATTGACCCTGTATTTGAAAATAATGACAATGATTTTCTTTAAGATGCAGCTGACCATCCGAATTTATTTTTACCCACAATTTTTTTTCGTCTCTTACCGCCTCTTTAATATTTTTCAGTCTAACCGAAAATAAACATTTTACCTCAATAATGGCCTTATCTTCAACCAATCCATCAGGGCTCGCTCCTAAAAATGGATATTGTTTGTCAACAAATAATCCACGTTCTCTCACAGTTAAACCAATATTTTCTTCAAACTGTTTAATAGCTTTCTTTTCATTTTCTACACCATACTGTATTGCTTTTGTTTTTAAATCCGGATTTCTGTAGAGCATTTCTTTTAATAGATTGTGAGGATGAGTACTATTACGCCGCAAACAAATTCTTCCAAAAGTGGAGGCAGTGATACGATTCCTTCTGGCTTGATACCAATGTATATTTTCTCTCTGGCCAACGGTGGTTCTTTCTAATTCTTCTGCATTTATATTACTTAAGCGAGTAACTATCTGTTTTTTAGAATCTTTAAATTCTATTTCACATAAATCAGGTTGTGCAGCATTATCGCCATAATCCATATCTGGTTGGACATTACGCATGGAGTTATTGCTATGCTTACTCTTGGACTTGTAGTGTTTTCTCGTTTGTCTTTTGAGACAAAACCTATTTAAAAAATACTTATTCTTTTTTGTCGACAATTTATGAAAAGATGTACCAGAATTGTAAGCCAAACCTGCTCCGATACATCTGGTTTGATATACCCCCCTTTGAATTAAATTAACCCTTTTTCCTCCAGTAAACTTTGCTATCATTGCCATTAACCGTTCTGCATAGTTGGTGGTCACATTTTGACTTAACCTATCAGCTTTCCTAACGACATTGTCCAACGCTTTTACTATGTCTGGAAAAATATTTGCAGACTGTAATAGTGCAATGTGATTTTCTTCTTGCATGTTATGTTTTTTGCAAACTTCTTTTCTGCAGTTTTGGTGATTTCCAAAAATATGATGCACTGAATTTTTTAAATCATGTCTTAAAGTTACTACGTCTGAAGTACGAGAAATTATTGTCCTTATTAAGCCACTAAAACTTGCAATTTTTAATTTTACTATATTTCTTACTGTATAGTCATAGTTTTTGTTTGTCTAGTCGCGTGATTTGCACATTCCAACTTTATCACATGTCGTCCGTACGATATGCTGTCCAGGATGCGAGTGTAAACGCTAGAATCTCCATCCCCTATTAAATATTTATACCTAACTCCATAGGCGTTTACACTATTATTAAACCCTTCTACAATAATTGTGTGCTCCATTGCAGTAGAAGATCCGGCAAAATTTTTGTAGCATGTGTGAGGATTGTTGGTTGTAGCACATATGTAACAAAATTTATTCTTTATGCCTAGATGTAAGAGTTTTTTTGTTCTATGTCCGATTATGCAACCTACTCCAGATAATGAAGAGTAGCTGTGGCCATAGGTTCTCTTAGCCCATCCTCCATCGACAACTACACTTATGTAAGGGATTCCCTCTTCTACGCGACCTTCTTCAATAGCCAATTGTTTCTCGTCCATTGCATTTGTTTGATTAGAATTTCCTCCCATTTTCCGCGTACACTTTCTTCTTCTTTTTTGAATTTTACTTTTGACATCATTGGAACATCTAATATGGAAAATAGTTCTTCGGCTTGTGAAAAGCCACTTCCGATTGAAGAAATTCCCCAAACTAAAGATGTGTTTACATCGCTATCAATATTATGTGTTTTTACTTTAATTTCATTATTACACATATTGCAGAAATAATGAAAATGGCTTATTAAACCAATTCGGGTTTCTTTTATGTACTTCATTTTTCCCATCGTACAGCGGGCATCGTGAACTGCTAATTTATATACTTCTTTTAGGAAAGATGCAATATCAACAATACGATTACCAGATGGAGAGTGTTGAGGTTCTTCTGAATTAGCAGACTCTATGCATAAATCGGGTAGCTTTTCTTCTCGCAAGCTGGAAAATCATGTACAATTTGTTTACGCTTTTATAGTTGGATAAAAATAAAAGAAAAATTAATTTTGAGTAAACAATCTAATGAGCAATTGTGTATTAATACTTATTTACATGAAACTAAATTTATTAATGTTATGGTAACACTTACCTGGCAAAATATTCAATATGTGCATCTTCCGAAACGTAGTCTTCCGTATTTTCAATCGCGCTCCGTATTTTCATACGTTTCACGTAATTATTTCTTGCTTTAGCAGCCTTGTTTCTTCTTCTTGTAACGCAGGTGCTACGTGGCATTGTATTACTTTTCTTAAATTATTGTAACAACAAATTCTTGTATTGTGCGAACATAAAAAAACTAATAATAAGTAATAATAACACAATAATAACAAAATAATTTTGCAAATATCCACTATCTACCAAACGTACAACAGTAACCAATAACTAAGAATAACAAAAATACCTATGGTTGCAGATCGTCTTCTTTACTGAACATTTCTGCAAAGATGCAAATAATAAAAAGTTTTATGACCCTAAAATCTAAATCTCTAAAATCTTCGTATTATCAATGTTCCGTTTTAATCTTAGTAAGAATTTTAATAGTCTTATTATTATGTTGTGCAACACTTGCTCAAAAGATTTATTTTGTGTGAGGTACAAGTACAATGAAAGTCCCCAGTCATAAATTCTGTATCTTTTTCATTATTGAGTTATGATTTTCTGAAATGCCAACATTTTATGCTATTTTAACAATTATCTCTTACTATAAAAATACACTTTTGTTCATTAATATTATTATTAGTCTATGTAACTATTTTTAGCATCAATTGTTAATAAAAATAAAAAAGGGATTATATTTTCAAATTGTTACAAGTAACTAACTATAATATACATTACATTTTCGCGAGTTTCTGAGAAAAGTCTCACCCTTTGCTTGATGGAACTTCCTAACATTTATGCGTTTGTCTATTTAATTAATTATTATACCTAAAATTATTTATTGTGAAACTGCGTTATTATTCCTATTTAAAATCCCAATCCTTATGCAAACTTGACGTACTATAATAAAATAGGCAATAAATCATTCCCTTATTAAATATATGTACTTATTTTAAAAAATTAGCAGTTCCAGCTTAATTGTAGTTAATTAATAATATAAACGAACCGTTAGGTTAAATTAGATTTTCGTTGTTATATAGTTATTTTCGGAGGTAGTAGTTTTTTTTGTAAATAACATTAATTTTATTTTAAGTATAAAAGAAGGATACCAGATGCAAAGATCGTGTCACAACTTTGAGGGATTATAGTCATAAAATCCAGGTAGCCCTTGCCGCAGACAATTTGCTATGCTGAAGGTTTAATGTACACAAGTAATTTTCAGTTTGCTACAGGTCCGCCATCTGATCGGAGTATTCTGTCAACTCCTACTTATAACCCAGTCCTTAAAGCTTGAAGTTTCGAGCATTTATAACTGTCAACACTGTCAAAATAACCATAGTAGTTTTTTTTATATATTTTTTTAAATGGTGATCGGATTTTATTTCACCCCTTTTATTTCACGTGCATTTGACGTTAGCAACTTCGAGGGTGTAACCGATCATTTATGCTCGTTAAAGAATAGGTAAAAAACATGTATTTATTATCAAAAAGGTAGGTACAGTTTGCGCAACATAAATTGGCGAGGGCTTTGGTTGCGGACTGGCATGAGCCGAGTGAGATTTAAGCAGTGGCGGAACAGACTGCGTTCATTTTCTTAAAAATATGAGTTAGAAAATAGTCCCACAAGAATGACCGGATCTCGACAATAAACAAATAAATATACAGTAATGTATAATTTGCATAAGCGAGTCAAATACTGTTCGAGCAATGTTAATAGGTAGTATGAGTAACTCTGATTTGATAATAATTGTTAACTATGCTTTCTCTTTTGGGAAATTTAAGTAATGAGATATATATAGCGTTAAAAATGGATTTTAAGGCACATTGCATTATTGTTAGTGCAAGTAGTTGTACCAGCTGTTTGAAACAGCCGATCTGTAATTTAGTTTATCAGTTTTATAACTTTACGCGGAAAAACTCTTCACAGTCAAGCGCGCGAAATGGCTTTTAACGTTTACAAATGGATAAAATCTCAAAACGAAGATCAGTGTATGAACGGAATTAAAGAAAAAGTGTCAAGTGCTACTGGAGTATCCGTACTGTATGTGGTTTTCTACTTTTTTTCCTATATTCATGTATAACTTACGTCAATAAAGCTAGCACCCCCACTTCAAAAAAAATAAAAAAAAACTAGCCTATAATTTAGTACTAATTAAGGACAAATTTGTACCAAAAAAATTAAATTTGTACCAAGCACCGTTTGGGCGCAATTCGCATTTGAAAAGTGGGGGTGCTGGCTTGAGCTCAAGCTAGCACCCCCACTTTAACAAAACTGAAAATTTTCTGCACTACCAATTAGTTCTAATTAAGGACAAATTTGGACCAAATTTTTTTTTCTCGTAATTACAACCATATGGCCGCTATTCGCATATAAAGACTCGCAGCGTTAATTGGCAATCAAGCTAGCACCCCCACTTTAATAAAAATAAAAATTTTCTACACTACCATTTAGTTCAAATTAAGGACAAATTTGGACCAAATTTTTTTTTCTCGTAATTACAACCATATAGCCGCTATTCGCATATCAAGACTCTCAGCGCGAACTAATAATCAAACGCGTTTGTTTAAGCCCCCACTTTTATAAAAATGAAAATTTTCTACGCTATCATTAAGTTCTAATTAAGGACAAATTTGGACCAAATTTTTTTTCTCGTAATTACAACCATATAGCCGCTATTCGCATATCAAGACTGTCAGCGCGAACTAATAATCAAACGCGCTTGTTTAAGACCCCACTTTTATAAAAATAAAAATTTTCTACGCTATCATTTAGTTCTAATTAAGGACAAATTTGGACCAAATTTTTTTTCTCGTAATTACAACCATATAGCCGCTATTCGCATATCAAGACTGGCAGCGCTAACTGACAATCTAGCTATTACCCCCACTTTAATAAAAATAAAAATTTTCTACGCTATCATTTAGTTCTAATTAAGGACAAATTTGGACCAAATTTTTTTTTCTCGTAATTACAACCATATAGCCGCTATTCGCATATCAAGACTGGTAGCTCGAACTGACAATCAAGCTATTACCCCCACTTTAATAAAAATAAAAATTTTCTACGCTATCATTAAGTTCTAATTAAGGACTAATTTGGCCCAAATTTGTCCTTAATTACAACTTAATGATAGCGTAGAAAATTTTTATTTTTACTAAAGTGGGGGCTTAAACAAGCGCGTTTGATTATTAGTTCGCGCTGAGAGTCTTGATATGCGAATAGCGGCTATATGGTTGTAATTACGAGAAAAAAAAATTTGATCCAAATTTGTCCTTAATTAGAACTTAATGATAGCGTAGAAAATTTTCATTTTTATAAAAGTGGGGGCTTAAACAAACGCGTTTGATTATTAGTTCGCGCTGAGAGTCTTGATATGCGAATAGCGGCTATATGGTTGTAATTACGAGAAAAAAAAAATTTGGTCCAAATTTGTCCTTAATTAGAACTAAATGATAGCGTAGAAAATTTTTATTTTTATAAAAGTGGGGTCTTAAACAAGCGCGTTTGATTATTAGTTCGCGCTTACAGTCTTGATATACGAATAGCGGCTATATGGTTGTAATTACGAGAAAAACAAATTTGGTCCAAATTTGTCCTTAATTAGAACTAAATGATAGCGTAGAAAATTTTTATTTTTACTAAAGTGGGGGCTTAAACAAGCGCGTTTGATTATTAGTTCGCGCTGACAGTCTTGATATGCGAATAGCGGCTATATGGTTGTAATTACGAGAAAAAAAAATTTGGTCCAAATTTGTCCTTAATTTGAACTAAATGATAGCGTAGAAAATTTTTATTTTTATAAAAGTGGGGTCTTCAACAAGCGCGTTTGATTATTAGTTCGCGCTGACAGTCTTGATATGCGAATAGCGGCTATATGGTTGTAATTACGAGAAAATAAATTTGGCCCAAATTTGTCCTTAATTAGAACTTAATGATAGCGTAGAAAATTTTCATTTTTATAAAAGTTGGGGCTTAAACAAACGCGTTTTAATTATTAGTTCGCGCTGAGAGTCTTGATATGCGAATAGCGGCTATATGGTTGTAATTACGAGAAAAAAAAATTTGGTCCAAATTTGTCCTTAATTTGAACTAAATGGTAGTGTAGAAAATTTTTATTTTTATTAAAGTGGGGGTGCTATCTTGATTGTCAATTAACGCTGCGAGTCTTTATATGCGAATAGCGGCCATATGGTTGTAATTACGAGAAAAAAAAATTTGGTCCAAATTTGTCCTTAATTAGAACTAATTGGTAGTGCAGAAAATTTTCAGTTTTGTTAAAGTGGGGGTGCTAGCTTGAGCTCAAGCCAGCACCCCCACTTTTCAAATGCGAATTGCGCCCAAACGGTGCTTGGTACAAATTTAATTTTTTTGGTACAAATTTGTCCTTAATTAGTACTAAATTATAGGCTAGTTTTTTTTTATTTTTTTTGAAGTGGGGGTGCTAGCTTTATTGACGTGTATAACTTTATCATTGCTAATTATTTTGAAGCTCCAAAAAACTACTTGCATACTTCTTACATTACCTCTTTTTGGAAAAGGCCTATCCTGTATGCCATATGAAATTATTCTACACTACTAATATTAATTATTTTCCTTAAATTGAATATTTACTATGGATATTTAAAGAATATGATGAGCGTAAAGCAATTTAATTTGAAACTATATCGAATGAAAACAATCTTGGAAATCATTTTTTATTGGCCGTGGTGGGAACTACATTATAGTTGTCGAGGGAAACTTAAGTTTCATGGGCCTGTCCAGCAAAAATTGTAAAAAAACTGGAATTACTGTAATGAAAACTTTATAAAAAGTTAGGAAAAGGCCGTCTGCTCATGAGAGATTTCATTGTATTTACTTTTGATGAGAGTACCTAATAACAGTTAAAAGATCAACCTTTGGATTCTAGAGCTATCTTAAACAGAGATTGAATTAGATGAAATACTGAATTAGCAGGCAGATCATGTATTCTACGATTCTGTATTGTAGTATTGTAGTTATTATTATTAAAACTTTATAAAGTTTTAATCTTTAGTTTAAAAAAAAGAGCTTGATGAAATATTATTGTTTTTTCGATTGAATTCTTCATAGTTAGTTATTAGTATAAGCGTTGAAATAAAAAAGCATTTATCATTTGTTTGAAATAATTTATGGTAATATCAAGAAGTGTTTTAGTGTTAAATAAAGCTTAACTGTATTATATATTCTTAGAATAAGATTTCTAATTTTTTTATCCTACAAGCATCGAAAGCAGGAGATGAGTTGAAGCTTTTTACCTAGAAAATACAGCAGTAATTATTGAAATGTCTTGTAAAGATTTTATCCAGATTGAAATGAAATCTATTTCCAATTTGCAAAGAGAGTGAAAAGTATTTGAATAAAATAAAAGGCAGTTTAAATACATAGAATCTGAACAAAATTTGCTATTTTAAAACGACTAGGTGAATTAAAATATAAAAAAGAACTATAAATGTGCTAGACAATTTACTGAACTACATCTGATTATCTACATACGTAGGGGAAGAGAGGGAACAGTGTTACACAAAAAATATTTTTTGTGTAACACTGATATAATTCATTGATATAATTCACACATAATTGATATAATTCAGAACCAAATAAAAATTTAAAAATTTATTTTCTTCCTAGTTTAAGAGTTACGAATCTTGTTTCAACTTTTACATTTAACTTGCTTTGATTATTTCAACTTTTAGAGAAATTAAGATTTATTTGATAGAAATTATTTAATTCATTCCCAACATGGTTATCATAATAGACCTCAAACAAGATTGTATTTAACTCATCGTATAAAAAATCATTACGGTATGGCTCAGTCTAGTTATTACATCCCCAACGTCTTAAATAAATTTCCGTTTAAAGAACTTACTTCGGTTTCTGAAATTAAAAATAAAATTAAAAGTTGGAATCCAACTACATAACGTGTGTTCTAGACTATGTTTATATAGTATTATATTGTGAGTGGGTTGCATGGAGGTGGATGGGTTTGGACTGGGATCTTAGTTCCTAGACGGTTTTGATTACCTTTTGATCGCTGCCGGGAACTGATCTTTGTTAATTTTAATCCACTTGTATGCGATCTACTACATGTTAAATGCTCTCCTAGCTTTCCGTCAAAAATTAGTTATAAATCAAACTTTTCCACAAATAAGTCTTCAAGGCTTCGTAGGATGGGCGTATGGAGGTAAGGGAAAGGCTCGAGCAACTGGTCAGTGCTAGTCTCTGAAGAGTTGCTCGGAGGGGAGATGGGCGGCCTTATTAAAAATGGAAAAAAAAATTTAACTTGGTGCTCTGTGTAACGCTGTATCCTAATAGTGGGGAACCGATTTCAAGGAACGACTAACAATGTTAATGTTAATAAAACAACTTAAAATTCTTATATTCTGGCGTTGTACGTACGAATTTATAAGTTGGATTAACTTCTGTATTTGTTTTACATGTAATTTCCCTAATTGACAAAATTCTGTGTTTTATTGTAGCCTCTTCTTGTATTACCACAAAGTTTCCAACATCAATAGCATTTGAATGGAATAATGTAATCTTTGTCACTTAGATGCAACTTGGACTGATCACTGTCTGCACAAATGTTACATAAATAATGTTACACCGAACCCCACTATCCACTGTAACACTGTACTCCAATCATCAAAAATCTATACTCGAATAATTAATAAGGGCACAAACAGTTTTGAGGTTAAGTTCGTGTTTCTCCGGCGTAAATAAGTTTACAAACTACTTATAAATAAATTTTTAATAATATAGCTTTAATTAATTTAATCCTGAAGTAAATTGTATTTTACTTGAAATAATTACTTTTGATATTAAAAAATATACGTATCTTAATTTCTTGTAAACCCATCAGTGAATATTAACCAAAATGCACCTACACTTGGTTAACACCAGAGTAATTCTAACATGAAGATATGAAAAATGTTTAATATAAAGCAATCCTAAAAGCATTAAATGTAACACTGTAGTACGTGTAACACAGTTCTCCCTCTTCCCCTATATCTTAATAATAACTGATAGTGTAAAGGATCAAAATTAATGAATTGGAAAAAAAATTACTAATTTAGAAAAATACTTATGAATGCTTTAAAAAAATAGATATGTAATACGATACAGAATAAGTTGAAAGATTAAATTTTATAATATAGTCAAAGAACGCAAACAAGTTGGTGAAATTGCTGATTTTCAGCTTTTAATACAGCTGATACGAATAATGTCTGGCCACAAAAATTTATATTTATTATTCTTTAATATAAGGCCCAAAAAACTTATACTTGATTAAATATTTTTTACAAGTAAAGTTAAAGTCGATTCTCTTTAGATTTTTATTACTTAGTCTTTAAAAAATTATAGTGTCACGTATTTTTAAAAATACCCTGAAACTACTTCCAAAAGGGTTTTAGAATTCTGTAATTTAATAGAATTCTTTCCGTTACATCTATTTCAAATATACTACTTTAAAGTTAATTAAAAAAGGCTTTTTCATAAAATATTGAGTTGATGTCTTTTAAGAATTCTGAAAAAAAATTGTTTTGATGTTACTGTTAAAGATTCTGAATGAGATCAATAATATTAATTTAGTTAATTGAAAGCAATTTCATCAAGGTTTGATTTATTTTGTGTGATTGTTCAACTATAAACTAACGTCTAGAACACAATTTTAAAAATCTAAGACTTGAATCTGAAAAAATTTTCTTGGAGGCAATTCCTACGGCCGGTTTCATAAAGCATAGTTAATCACGCTGTTAAGCAACCCGATTTGATAAAACTTAACAACACTTGCTTTGAATTAACCAATCAGATGTGTTAACAACACATCTAACTAATCATGTAGTTAACAATGCTTTATGCGACCAGCCCTTAGTATTGTTCTACTATGGAAATCGTACTTGCTGGTGTCATCATCATTTTGTTATCATTTAGTTATAAATCAAACTTTTCTACAAATAAGTCTCCTATTTAAAAAAAATCTAGGCTTTTTTCAATTCATTCCTGAGTTGCTTCTTCTCTACCTTCAACCAGCACAACTCATGTATTTGGCTTCAATATTGTCATCAATTCCTGTCTGTCTTACACAATCCACTATATTTAAATTGGTTGCTTTGACGTTGCACATTTTGCCTTCTCTCTTACACTACGTGCTGAAGCTTCCTCTATGATTTGTATTTTTCTATTTAAGCTATGAAATGCTTGTTTAAAATTGATTAATAGTATATTCAATTGTATATTATATTCATAACATTTTTCTACTATCTATTATGGTATGTACTGTGTTCGTTGTTGATCTGTCTTGCCGCAATCTGCACTGATATGTTTGTTAGTTCTTCATGGCTTGTTACTAGTATCTGATTATTGTCATCAATCTTTTTATCGTAGGTGTCTATATCATTTAATAGTTTAAAATAGTGATTTTATATTTCCTAAATTTCCTTTTCTCTATATCGGATGTGTCCATTCTTGTCCCTGATTCCCTTTATTGTCATACGTAAGAAACTTCAGTGAATAAAATGTAAATAAATTATAAAACAAATTTCAATAAAATGTTGCGATTAACGCATTCCTTGAAATTCTAGGAGTGTCATAGGCTCAATAGGATTAGGTCACTAAATAGTCAAAAACATACTGCGGATGCTCATTGTGGGAGCTCTCAGCAGATGTATTGTATACGACTTTGCTTAGTCCCAGACGAAGCTGAACTGGTTGTAAATAAAGCTATTTTGTTTTTCCTGTAAACTAGGTCAGGCAGAATTAATCGGGGAATTCAAGTCTAGGCATTTGAAAAAAATTTTGTTGTGGGAATTTATAAAACTCAAAGTATTTCTGTATTATTTTTTATTTAGGTGAATTACTAAATTTTTATTAATCAGTGGAATTAACAGAAGTTCTTTCATAAAAAGTATAAACATGAAAGTTATAAAAGATATTACTGATATTAATAATATGACATAAACATGCATACCGCATTGGAATCCATACAATTGCCTATAAGCAATACTTTATAATGATTAAGACATTAAAATTAATTAAGATTAAACCAGAAAATTAATTAAGCATTAAATAAATGTTACATTTATCAAAGTTTTTAATTATGTACTAATATTATTAAAAGCTTCCACTTTTAATAAAGCATAAATAATTTTCTTTGATCTTATTTACCCTTGTGGAAACCTGTAATTCATGAAAACAATTAATTCTAGGTGTTTGCAGATGACATGCCAAATATTAATTAAAGTAATAAAAATATTACCCCTTTTACACCAAGATAATAAAAGAAATTACTTTTGCTTTGTAAATATGAAATTAACTTTATAAATTAGGTACGCTTGAATGCATTTTATTGTTTGTTTCAGGGAAAGAAAAAAGAAGGTAGCAGGTTTAGCCACTCTTAAAAAGAAATTTATTCGTCGAAGGCGGTCATCTAAAGCCTGTGATCACGGACGTATGTTAAGAGAATTGGTTTCTGATTGGAGTCCACTAGAAATTGCTGCACTTCTAGAAGAATATGAAGCTTTAGCAGCATTAAAAGATCTTTGTGTTCAAGCAGAGCTGGCAAGACCACCAGCAGCTACATTTAAACAGGATTTATCTGCTTTGTATGATTTTAAATATTGTACAGATGCAGATTTGGTTTATCGAGGAGCATGTTTTCCAATACATCGTGCTTTGTTGTCAGCAAGATGCCCATATTTCAGGGATTTACTGGCAGGTTGTCCAGGCTATGGAGCTAGGATTTGCCTTGAATTACGAACAACTACAGTTGATGTACAATTATTCTCCGCATTGTTAAGATACTTATATACTGGGGACATATGTCCCCATGATACTAATATAGATTTGAATTTACTTAGACGTTTACGTGAAGAGTTTGGTACTCCAAATGCATTAGAAACAGATTTACGATATTTATTAGAAACAGGAGATTATGCTGATGCCGCTCTTGTGTTCACTTCTGATGGCTCTGACTGCCAAAGACCTGATTCTGGTAGTTCAGAGTATGGATTCAGACCTAAATTGGAATTACCGTGCCATAAAGCAATTTTATCTGCAAGATCTCCATTTTTTCGTAATTTACTCCAAAGACGATCTCGTACAGGCGAGGAACATACCGAAAGAGCCCTTCATATTCCCACTAGAATTGTTCTAGATGAGAGTGTAATACCAAAACGGTAAGATATGCATTTATTATTCAAAATAACTTTTTACACTTATAAAACTATAAAATACTTTCCTTTATTGCTTTATTTTTTACTTTGTGATATTATAAGGATTGGTCAAGAAGATTGTTATTGTTACAGTGCTAACGGGATGGTTTATATTTTTACATATTTTTGCAAAGAATCATCCACACTGTTAAATGTATTCATGTTGTCAGGTTGATATTCATTTACATGATCTTTCATGCTCTGTTGTCTATTTTGAATGTTTGTTCTTACAAATAATATTAGTAATTAACAAATAATATTTAAGCGCTTATTTTTTTTTCAATCAAACTTTCTTTGGGTAGCAGTGTACATAGAAACACAGTTTTTACTGCTTTGCTACTTGAAAAACTTTCAGGCGCAGTTTTCTGCTTTATATTGATCATGAAGTAGCTGCTGAGAATAATTCATTTTCTGTTCTATACAAGATCATAGTGTTAGGCTTCATCTTCCTCAACATTTTTTTCATTAAAATTTATCAGGCCAGTGCACAGTGGGGGAATTCATTAAGTAAAACATGTATCCCCCCCCCCGTACAGAATTTATTGTCATATAAGAAAATTCAAGTTTTTTTTTAAATTATTTTAATGTTAATAAAAAAAAAACGAAAACACATTCCAGAAGTAATCAACAAAAAAGTATTGTAAATATAAACATTAGTTATTATTTAAAAATATTACACAAATAATTTTTGCAATTAAGAAAAATCACTAAAAGACTGGTAACCAAATAATTATATAAAAAATTACAGCAAAAATATAATTATTTGTTTATAGAGGGTGTCTTATAACACATCCATCAAATGGCAAGTAGTTAGACAAAGGTAAGACAAACAAAAAATCCCTATAACAGTATTTTTCAGAAACATATTTTCAGAAAAAAAGCAAATAAAGAAGGAAATATATGCTAAAAATGTTATAATATTTTTAGCATATACAGTAGGGTTTATGTTGCTGATCCTGTAATGATGATAATTCCGAGAACGCCGATAATTAAGAAAAGGAATATCGGTGTAGGTCACGTCTTTGTAAAAGATGACATCAACGATGTAAGCGTTCTTGTAATCATGTGAAACATTCATTAAATAAAAAATTTAATGGTGGATTCTGTTTTACATATAATTGATTAATAGTAAAAATCTCTTGTATTTAATTTAAAAATTGCTTTTTAATTTAAAATTAATTTACATAATTTTCCCAAATCTTGTTCCTAAAATTCGCCGCACATTAAACCTGGAGCATAAATGCAGCATAAACAAACTCATGCTTTATTGACAAATTAGCTTGTCTGGCTCTCAAATTTCAAAGCTGGCACTTAAAGTTATTAATGATATTGACAATAATCCTATTATAATTTTATATGTACACTTTTCTAAAAAAAAGTATTACTAAAAAAAATTTATTCTTTCTCATAAAAAAACTATAATAAGATGTTTCAACAATTAATAATGCTTAACTAATGTAATCGGGTGCATTAGAACCACCCGCTTGTTAAGATGTCTTGCTGCGTTCTGAGGTTGGCGAGTTCGACCTGCAAAAACAAAGAAGCAGCCCTCGAACACATATGGTAATGGGGCGGGGTGGTCAACGAGGAATTCTCAACATACCCCCCGCCTTGAAAGTAGTAGCTTTCGAAATGCAATATTTCAAATAAGGAAACTTATAAAATACAAGCACAAAGAATATAATATACCTATATACAAAGGAAAACAAATTTTTAATATAAAAACACAGTTTCACCAGATATATTTAGTGTCATAGTTCATAGCAATAAAGTAACAATATACAGTTATTTGACTGACACTTTGAGTTAAGCCTGGAAAGCACAATTTCACACTTAAATATTACACTTTTCACTGACACAACGGCAAAGGACAAATCTTTGAAAATGAACGTTGTATGACACCAGTGGCAGTTCTGACAGAGGCAACTCGACTGATGCCATCCTTCCCCGGGTGTAAGCTCATGACCCTCCCGATATTGCATCGAAGTGGCAAAACGTTGTCTTGTTTTATGAGAACAAGCGTGTTCTCTTGTAGCTCTGAGTGGTTAAAGCGCCGTTTGGTCCGCTGCTGTAGTTCGGATACGTATTCTTTGCTCCACCTAGACCAAAGGTGTTGTTGGAGCTGCTGGATCCTTTGATATGTTGATAGTTGCGGTCCAGGTATATCCGTTAGATCTGGATCTGGGATTCCTGTCAGCGGCCGACCAATCAAAAAGTGAGAGGGAGTGAGAGACTGAAGGTCGTTTGGGTCAGACGATAGAGGAGACAAAGGACGGGAATTAAGTATAGCTTCAATTTGAATCAGCAGCGTGGATAACTCTTCATATTTAAGGAGCGCATTACCTATCACTCTCTTTATGTGATATTTACATGATTTAACTCCCGCTTCCCATATACCCCCAAAGAGGGGAGAATACGCGGGTATAAAATGCCATTCTATTCCCTCAAGTGTTGCAGCTGCGGAAACGGAAGCACTCTGTTTAGCTAAAAATTTGCCTAACTCTCTAAGTTCTGATTTGGCACCTACAAATGTAGCGCCATTATCGGAGTATATTTTGGATGGCCTACCGCGACGAGAGACAAACCTTCTTAATGACAGTATAAATCTTTCAGTTGATAAATCTGTGACCAATTCTAGGTGTAGCGCCTTAGTGGCAAAGCAAATGAAAAGACATATATAGGCCTTCATAGTTTTGCAACCATGGCCTTTGCGGTCTTTGATTATGAAAGGTCCAGCGTAGTCAACTCCTGTGGTAGCAAAGGGAGGTGCTGGTTGTATACGTGACGCGGGAAGGTTTCCCATAATAGGATTCGTCAGTTTCGGTGAAAATCAAAAACACCGATAGCACCTATGTACAGTTTGTTTTGCGATATTACGCCCGGAAGTAATCCAAAAACTATCTCTGGTGGTAGCGAGCAATAATTGCGGACCAGCATGCAGTAATCGTAGATGCTCGCGTGACATAATAAGTCTTGACAGCTGATGATTGCCTGATATGAGGGCAGGGTGCTTTTTTGAAAAGGAAAACAAAGAGTTTTGCAGTCGACCACCTACACGTATGATTCCATTTTCATCTATAAATGGATTTAAACTAGCGATATTACTGGGACTTTTGACGGTTTTATTTTGTCGTAGGTATTTAAGTTCTTCAGGAAAGCACTGAGCTTGGGAGAGGCGTATTAGAAGCAGCTGAGAATCTTGTAATTCACTGAGAGAAATAGGACCAGACCACCTTTCCGGAGCTGATCGTAAACAATTATGTTTGAAACGTAGGCAATACACTACGAACCGTTCTAACCTTGTGAGATCCGAAAATCTGGAAAACAATAGATTGTGGTTTTGATCAGATTGGTGTAAACAACGAGTATGCCTCTTGAGCTCTGGTAGGTCGTTTAGACCCTAAATCAATATCTGGCCAAGAGGATTCTTCCTCATGAAGCCATGCAGGACCATGCCACCAAAGACTAGAAGCCTTTAATTGAAATGATGGGATGCCTCTAGAAGCCAAAGCAGGATTTGCTTTTGTGGGTACATGTTTCCAAAAAGAATTAGCAGTCAACGCTTGTATATCCACAACTTGGTTACAAGCAAATGAGGTCAGGAGGTTAGGATTCGTCTTGAGCCATCCCAGGACAATAGTAGAATGAGACCAAAATAAGGAACGTTAGTAGGTATTAGGACACCTGGTCCAGACGGTTCTAGGGGACCCTAGATTCTCTGTCTCTCTCTAATCTGGTGACCTTTTGTCTGTCTCTCTCTAGGTGGTTAAGTACGGAATCTGCATTACCGACATTCTGTATTACCGGCATTTGGTTTGTCACTCGGCTAAATGGCAACGCTGTTGCTAGGGGAAAACAGATGGCGCCAGTGTCGTTTTACGTGATTTTTGTACCGACATTCTGTATTATCTGCATTTGGTTCGTCACATGGCTAAATGGTAGCGTCGTTGCTAGGGGAAAACAGATGGCGCCAGTGTCGTTTTACGTGATTTTTGTACCGACATTCTGTATTATCGGCATTTGGTTCGTCACATGGCTAAATGGTAGCGTCGTTGCTAGGGGAAAACAGATGGCGCCGGTGTCGTCTGACGTGATTCTCGAAGTACGGAATCTGTATTACAGGCCTTGTCGGCATATGGTTCGGCGCTCGGCTAAATGGTGCTAAAGTGTTGCTAGGAAAAAACCCCAGAGGACTCTGTTAATAGAGGGCGGTCTCATGAAGAAATCTGTATTATCCTACGTACTGATGCTATTAGAGGTCGCATTAAAGAGTCTTCTCTCTCCTATTAGAGGACGCAATAAAGAGCCTTCTCTCTCACTCTCTCCTATTAGAGGACGCATTAAAGAGCCTTCTCTCTCACTCTCCTATTAGAGGACGCATTAAAGAGCCTTCTCTCTCACTCTCTCGCTCTCTCTCTCCCTTCATCCTAATGCTAGTAAATGAAACAGCCAGCTTTAAACGCAAATCGCGGACTTGCTCGATATAAACGAACCGCCAGTTTTCTTCCCGCCCTAGAATTTTATATTTCACGGATGACTAACCACGTGATCAAGACCGTTGTATTCTAATGAAGCTTTCTAGCCAAAGAGATCATGAAATTTAAAATAAAACCGACAATCCTTGATACAACAGCGAGGTTTGCAAGCTCAACTAACCGATATATCTATGTCCGTAGCTACCCTACGTGAAGGGCTTTCGGATCTCCATGTTAAGAAAATTACGTTAATAAATACACAGACTCTTGAATCGCGTTCAGGGATCGGCCTGGTTTCTAACACTAATATGTCTTATTATCAACGTCTGAATTATCTATTTAAAAAGAGAAAAAAACTAATTCTAATGCAAAAAAAATAACTTACCATTTGCGATTTGTAATACCAGATATCACTTCAAATTAAAACAGCCCCCCTGAGCCATTAAATACTACTCGAAGCTTAGTGGTAAGGCTTTCTTCCTTTAACACCCCGTGATGAGGAAGATAGTAAGAAACTTGGGTAGGAGCAGGACCTGCAGGAGACATGTGACCGAGTTTCTCGTATTCATCTATGAAGGCTACATAAAGATCGCGTAAATCTTTATTTACTAATAGTCTCCTTTCCAGTGAAAGGAAACGTTTCGTGGCAAGTTGTAGAGAATCACCCAGAACCGTTGGGTGCTCTTTGAATGGAATTGATACGATGAATTGTCCATCTCTAGAACGTTTTGTATTTGCGATGTTATGGTTTTCACAAAAACTTTCCTCCTCAGAGAAAACCTTTTCTGCAGGGTAATGTTCAAGTTCCCAAAAACGGGATAGCTGGTGTTGTAAATAGAAATGAGTAAAGTGGCACTGGGTTATGTGGAAACAATCGATGTTTAAAGGACCGGATACAACCCATCCCAGCCTTGTTTTTTGGAGAATAGGAAGATCATAGGACCCAATCGAATTTGCTCTTGACTTCCAGAAGACTGATGATCCTAGCAGAAGATCTATTTCTCCAGGTTGGTTGAAACAAGGATCGGACAGCAAGATGTCATCTGCAATATTGAAACTATCCAAACTGACATAAAATGAAGGCAGAGTGCTGGTAATCTTGTTCATTACCAGGCAGGAGATCGTTGCTTGAAACGAGCAGTCGTGCGATTGTAGTTGTACTTCACAAACAGCACGTATTTGTGAAGCAGCCTTGTTGAGACCTGTAACAGTCACATCAACTGATTTAAGGGGCATTCTGAGAAGCCTACATAACCTATCGGATATAAAGTTTGATTGCGAGCCCGAATCAAGAAGAACTCGCACTGAATGGGCTTTACCGTCATATACTTGCGCAGAGGTTGTAGGCAGTAGGACGTGCATCGACTCAGAACAAAAGGCAGTAACAGATGCATTGTTTGTCGCATTCAGTGATTGATTTGAAAGACCTGGCTGATTCGGAAAAACAGCGGCAACGGATTGACTGATATCAGTAAGGGATACCTCATGTATGAGGGAATGATGTTTAGAACGACAATCCTTGTATGTAAATCTTGACTTACACTGAGCAACCATATGACCTCGACTAAGACAATTGTTACAAAGTTTTAATTCCTTTACCTTGTTAATACGATCACGCACTGAAAGCTTAAGAAATTGATCGCAGCTATATATAAGATGAGGTTTTCTGCAAACTGAACAACATGGATTGTTTGAAACAAATGCCTTAGTGCGGAGCTTTGGTTTTTCAGCAATGGGCTTGATTTGTTTTAATTCTAGGGTTTCTAGAAGATTGGCGGTATTTTTAAGGAATGTTTTAAATTCATTGAGGGAAGGAATCTCTGACGTATTGTTTTTAAAAGATTCCCATTCTCGTGAAGTTGTTGCATCAAGCTTAGTGGCAACAACGTAAATGATAATTGTTTCAAGCAAGGTTTCCGTATCAACTAAAGACTTCAAGCAATTAAAATTTGAAAAGCATATCATGAAGATGACGTAATTTAACGGAGGATTCCTTTTGCAATGACTTCATATTGAAAAGCGATTTTATGTGATTATAAGTAAGCATTCTCAAATTATTATACCTGTCGCAAATGGTTTCCCATGCTACTTGATAGTTATCAGATCTGAATTCTAATGATTGAATTATTTGAGCAGCAGTGCCAGCAAGAGACACTCGCAAATAGTGAAATTTTTGAATGGTCGTTATAGACTCATTCTCATGAACTAAATTATTGAAAACTTCACGGTATTGAAGAAAATCTTCTATATCCCCTGAGAACCTTGGAATATTTACGACCGGCAGTTGAACAGAGTTTTTGTCAAACGGCGGCGTTTGCCGATTTGAAGCTGAAGCCAGAGGGCTACCTAAATCGTTAGTTAAATTTTGAATATGGTTTTGTGGGCGTGCTTTCACAACCTCTTTTGCTAAAGATATGCTATAGTAATAAGAATTTTCAAATTATTCTATTTCTTTCATTTCGTCATCAGGTTTATCTGAAATTAAGTCTATTTGATCATGCACCTCGACAAATTCCGCTAGTACATTTGAAATTTGACTTAATCTATCCTCTAATTCAATAGCCTGACGATCAAGCAGGTTTGTGTTTTGGTTTTGAAGCTCCCCGTATATTTTTTCGATGTACGTCCTAAACCGTGTTAATTTAGTTTTAATATTACCTCGTGTTTTGACAAGCGATTCCATTTTAGAAAGTTACTATTGTAAAATATAAGCAATAATTAATATAAAAAATTGTTAATAACTAGTAAAATGTAACACTGGATAATTTTACAAGAGAATAAAATGGCAATATCTGAGTAATTAATTTCTCTGAATGAAATAAATTTATTTGATTTTGCATGAAGAGCACAACCTTGCTGACCCAAACAAAAAATAGGATGGTGCAAAAAAAAAGGACCTCACCCTTGTCGGTAGCTTGAGGGTCGCTCGCTTTGTTTTAGCCGCAATCCTGTTGGTGGTAAGTACAGCTCTTTACACGTCCCGAAGGCGGTTCTTTCTTTGCAAACAAAGACGCTTGTTGATTTTGATCAAGTTTCTTGATTTCTCGCGGGTTCAACTCGCGATCTTGAAGAGAGATTGTGGAAGAAGTCAGAATCTTCACACAAAACAGTTGCGGTTGATCACAGTTGATGAAAATCCGGCTCAAAGGACTAATAAATGTAGCGATTTATTTATTTATTATTTTGTTTCTCCTAGTAATAACCTAATTGCATACCACTAGGTTTGAGAAATAAGAAACAGTGTTTTGCACTAACTATTTATTATTCCAAAACAAGTGAAACTGAGAACATCAACAATTAATAATGCTTAACTAATGTAATCGGGTGCATTAAAACCACCCGCTTGTTAAGATGTCTTGCTGCGTTCTGAGGCTGGCGAGTTCGACGTGCAAAAACAAAGAAGCAGCCCTCGAACACATATGGTAATGGGGCGGGGTGGTCAACGAGGAATTCTCAACAATAAGCAAACATTAATTACAATTGATCAAGAATGGAAACATCTACAAAACACTGTAAAAAATACCACAGAAGAAGTTCTAGACTATCAAGGAAAAAAGAAGAAGAGAGAATGGTATGATCACGAATGCGAAGAATCTAGTAAATTAAAGAAACAAGCTAAACTACATCTGAAATAACCTGTTGCAAGACGTAAACAAACTTGCAGTCAGCTGACCCTTGAAGCTTCATTTACGACGATGCACGTTTGCGTACCATGTGCACTTAACTCGCTCTTACGGTTTCAACGTAATATGGAATGGAAAATGATACTGATGAGAACTAAATACACAACAATTAAATCAGACTCGTCACTCTCTATTTAAACATAACAAAGCCTAGTTTAAAAAAGGTGTTTGCCCTGAAAAGGGAAATTTATGAACAGCATCTGTGGCAAATCTTTTCATTCTGCAAACCGAAAAAATTACATCAGCAAACTACGAAGTTTTTTTAAAGCCCCTGCAGAAATGCATCTCTTGAACTGCTTACAGTTGTATCCTGCCAAACCTTATGCGTATGACCTGCATTTACAAAATAAATTAAATATGAATTAATTGATTTTTGATTTTGATTTGTAATTAATTTTTCAGAGAAATAACAGATAATCATAACTAGATAATCAGATTTTATAAAATAGAATGTAAACATAAATAAACTCACCAGCATTAACCCAAGTTTCATCGATAAAAAAAAATCTGTCAACCTTCTTCCTGATACTTTTTAATGGTTTGTACAAAGTTTCACCGCCACAATGTCTTTACAATCAACAAGCATGTATTTAATCGGCTTTGATCGACATGCATATTTAAATTTTAACTTTTTCTTTAGTATTTTAGAAAAAGTGTCTAGTTAAAATTTGGTAATGTTTCGTCGTCATTTACGGTTTTCAGTATCTTCCTTATTGTTGGAGGCTTGTTCCACATAAAAGAATTCATGAACCTGAGGAATACTCTTATTGGAATCAAAATAGAAGCAAAAACTATGAAACAAATGCAACTGCACAGTACAAACTTTAACGAGAACTGATTGCATATACGTGTTTCTGCATGTAGGTATAAAGTAGCTTAAGCGTTAATGAGACCACGTGCACGCCGACCGATATCGTTGCTTATGGTTTGTTTATGTCTTGCGACAGGTTATTTCAGACAAGGTTTAGACTAAACTAGCTGAACACAAATAATGAGGAAAACCTGCAACAATACATAGAAAAAAGAAACGAAAGCAACAATGGATTAATACAATAATGGATGCAATAGAAGGAGATAGTAAAATGAACAACACAAAAAGTTAAGAGAACAAAACAAAAAGAGCGCTATTAAAACCAAGGGAATTAAAAATGACAAAGAAATAACTGAATACGATAATGAAGTAATAAAGAAACTATGGCAACAACACTTCGTCTCTGTACTCAATAGTTTTGACAGTACAAACAAAGAAAACACATCTGAGGCGAGTAACGAAGAATATATAAGCGAACCTGATTATGAATAAATTCAAATCATAATAAAAAACTTAAGGACTGGAAAATCACCAGGCTTGTATGAAATATGTGGAGAGTTAATATAGAAGGGAGGCCAAAGATTAACGGAAGAAATTGTACATATAATAAAAAGAATTTGGAGAGAAGAAAAGATGCCTAAAGAACAGAACAAAGGCATAATTATCACTATACCAAAAAAAAGGAGATCTGGAAGAAAGAAGCAAGAACAATTTAAATAACACTGAAGCAGCAGTACGAACCCTGTATGGAGATACTGAAACGTTTAAAATAAATAATGGAGTCAAGCAAAGGAATGCATTATCAGCAACTCTTTAACAATACTAGGACCTAAAAAATTGGTAATGAGTACCGAAGATTATGGAACCATGAAATCTTAGAAGAAATAGACAAGGAAGGCAGTGAAATTTATAAACAGTCAGAGAATAAGATGGCTAGGGCACGTTATGAGATCTGAGCAGGAAAGTCCACTAAAGACCCTAACAAACTGCAGACCATTATATAAAAGAAGAAGGGGAAGACCGAAAACAACATGGTTAGAAGAAGTAACTGTGAGACATGGGCATAAATAGTTGGAAGAATTTAACAACGGACGGGAAAGAATGGATGATAATAGTATGGGCAACAAAAACACACAAGCAACTCTGACAAAGACAACAAAATGTGACCCTGCCTGAAGAAAGGAACCTTATCACAAAATTTAACTTTTGAATCAATGACGAATGAAAATATAAAAAGTACAAATAAAGCATAAAAAACAAAATTTTCAGTCTATGATATTCTTCAAAACATTCCAGACAAAGTCCGAATTCCCCAGGACACACTTTACACTCATATATGGTTTGCTTCCTTTTGTTTTTTTCTACATACTCAACATTTTTGCTAAGCACTCTTTTAGTTTGCTTGAGTCCTTTTTTCTGCTTGTTATTCTCGTTATTTTGCTAAGGCTGTGGAATGGTGCGAATGCTTAGCACATCACGTGAGGCCTGCAAGAATATTTTATGCAGATAATATGCGTTTATTATTCCCATTTGCAGTACATAAGGACTGTATCGGAAAGAAAGTTGACATTTTTAAATAATCACAAAAGCAAGCTGCGAAATGTTTTTTAAATAATATCGATAATAGTTAGTTTATTTGTTTATTGACAACCTGTGATAAACCCCTTGTGTATCGGTTATATTTGTCTTATTGATTATAGATGTTTGTTTAAATAATACACAAATTTGTATCCCATAATAAATTGGTTTTATTTCTTATTTTTATAAAATAGAAATTTGATACGTTCTTACATGTTTACACGTCGAAACTCTGTCGTCGTCTCTTTTATTAATTTAAGTCATTAAACTTACAACTATTATAAAAGCATTGCATTTTTACTTAACCTAGTTATTGCTAAAAGGAATTTGATTAAGCAGCTTTTCGCAATTGGATTTATTGTACTTTATTACCTAAATACCGTATTTACTCGAAAATAAGACCCCCTTTTTTTCTTAGATTTTTGCTCTAAAATGTGGGAGGGTCTTATATTCGAGTCGGGTCTTATAATCGAGTATAAAAAGATATTCAATAAAATGTGAAAACAATGAGTGTAACTGAGTAATGTTTACAGTATTTATAACAAAAATTACATTACAATACAATAACATCTAAAATAGCGTTCTGTTGTTTAATAATATAAGATCTCGCCCGGTTGTCTGCATTTTAGCCGATATTGATGCACGTAAACCTATGCCGCCATTGTGAAACCCGTGATAAGCAAAGTTTATTGACTGCAACAACTACACTAATTACGAAAATTATGAAATCATATACAATTATTGTTAGCTTAGCACCTAGTCAGAATCGCCGTTGTCGTCATCACCCTCTGTAAGATCGTTATTAACCTTTATAATATATTTTTTTATAACAATGGTTTTACAAATTAAGCTTGACAACTGACAGGGTCGATTAGTGAAAAAAACCCAGTGATGGCAAAAACATTTCTAAGAAATTCATTTAAGCCTTTCATAGTACCGACAGAAGAATTGTAATCTCTTAAGTACCTCCCTAATTGTTAACAATAGTAGCACCTTAATCTTTCCGGTACGTGTGCAAAATCTTATTATCTATTGGAGTGACATCTGACCATTTTTGAATGAACTGCCTACAATTTTAGAGGTTTTCCTGGAATTCAGGTAAACTGCTTCCACAAAGGCATTGTTTCCGCGAAGAGATAAAGGGTAGATTTTTTTCCATGAACATAACTAACGGAATTTGTTAACAAAATAAAACTGAAAAATGTTCAATATCTTATATTACTTATATTTTTAGGGGTCCAATATTCGCATACAAAAGCTTTTTTTAAAAATTCGCTCCAAAATATAGGGGGGGGTCTTATTTTCGAATAAATACGGTATTTTAATCTTCCAAAAACACAATATAATTTTTAATAATTTTTATATTCCTTTACAAACCGCTTGGTATAAAAAATACCCTACAATAACTTAATATTGATATTTTGACATAAATAGGTCTGCGATCACATATAATATTTTTTAACTTGAATGATTTTTTTTAAATACAAATAAATTACTTTTGAAATGATTTTGGATTGTTAGCAATTTAAAAGCACCTCGTTATGATGGAATTAGTAGTAATATTTAACATTCAATTTCAACACATGCTGATGAACATTTAAATTTTTTAAAAAATGTTTACATCTTTGGGTGCAGGGGTCACAAATTAGACACTTTCTACAGTTGCATAATGAACTGGTTACAGTATTGGATACCTAATAAACCTCTTCGAGTGGTCAGCAGTCAACTTGTTAAATATGAATACCCTGTATATTTAAAAAAATAGTTTATATTCTTGACCAGTCTTTTCCTTAGCTACTTAATATTATCTATGAACTGTTTTTATTATTATTATTACATTTCTAAATCTTTGCATAATTCTATTAGTTGTTTTCTTGTCTTAATAAAATTGTCTAAATACACCATAGGGACCAAACTTACATGTTTTTGTTTTTATTACTTTAGATATGCAAGAGTTCTTTTACATGCCATATACCTTGATCAAGTAGACTTGTCCCTTATATCAAGAGGAGGTTGTGGAGGAGGTCTCGGTGAAGCTCAGGCCTTAGCGCATACAGGAAGAGCTAGGCCTTCTCCGTTAGAAGAAGCTATGGAACTTTATCAAATAGGAAGATTTTTAGAATTGGATATCCTATCTCAAGGCTGTGAGGACCTTATTTTAGAATGGTTGTCTTTAGAAACCTTATCTGTGGTGTTGCAATGGTCTCATCAACCACATGGTTCAGCTTGGGTTCATAGACAAGTAAGCAATCTAATGGTTACATTTAAGTACAATCTTTTTAATAATTACTTTTTCAAGGCATTACACTTTTTACGAGAAGAATTCCAAGCAGTTGCACAATCTTCTGTTTTGCATCAGTTAGACAAAGTTCAGCTTGGTGAAGCATTGAAGAATCCTTTTCTACAAGCGAGTGAATTGGAAGTATTACATGCAGTTTTAAAATGGGGTGAACATGAACTAGTCAGAAGGATGGAAGATAGAGGTATTTCAATATTTAATTTTAGTTAAAAACATAATAATTTTTAATCTCTCTTTGGTAGAACCAAATTTATTAAATCACACTGCCCATTCTGTTACACGTAAAGGAGTGAAGAAACGAGATTTAAGTGATGTTGAATTAAGGGAAATACTTTCTGACTTACTTCCTTTAGTACACATAGATCACGTGTTACCACCAAATAGTGATATTCTAAATCAAGCAATTCGTAGAGGTTTAGTTAGTACTCCACCAAGTCACATGATAGGTGGTGATGAAAACCTTCGTGTTAACGCTTGGATTCGTGGTGGCAAGAATAATGGATTGTTTGTGCGGCCTAGGTTGTTTATGCCTTATTATGAAGAAATAAAAGTGTTAGTTGAAGATCAGTTGGTTGAAGAAGTTGAATTGCTTCGAATGCGTCGTGCAAGGTACATGCAGGATATTCCTGATACTCTTTACATGGTTGAAGATAAACCAAGAGTTCATGGTACAGCTGGGGTAGATGTTCTTGCTGCAGCACTACCCGTACCAGATCCTGCCGTAATGAGTGCTATGTTAAAAAGGGAACAAAAATTGCGTCAATCGCCCAGCTGCCAGAGATCAATCAATATGCCATTATCATCTCGTCATGAAATCAATCGACAAATTAGACTTAGAGTTGTTCGTGAATTTAATTTACCTGATCCAGTAGCTGATATGTTAGAAAATTGTTTTTGTATGCCAGATCCAAGTGATAATGATATTGGTAGTGCCAATGATGAAACAGTTCAACCATCTCCAAATAAAACAACTATACCTAGTCGAGGTGGATATGGAAGAAATATGACTTTTCCAAGACAGGGTAATTACCCTCATCGTCATGAATTACCTGCTGTTGTTCCTGAAGGAGATTTTAGATTTCCTAGTAATGAACCTGAAAGTAGTTCATGTAGTGATGGACATCTTTCTGATATAATGCCCGATGTTGCAATGGCCACAGCTAGTATAGGACAACTTCAGTTGCAAGAACAGCAGGAAATGGAATTGGATTTGGGTGATGGAGCGGCACATCTTCATGGCTCTATAGGTAACAGTCAGGGCCTACCAAATCCTCTACATCATCCAATGTCTTATCATAGATACCCTCCAAGCACCTATCCTCATCATCGATCTGATCCACAACCTTATCGTGCACCTATGCCAAGGTTCTTATAGTTCTAAACAGTTTTAAGGGTCTTATAAATTCCTGTATAGTTCATAGCTACATACCTAGATTATTAAAAATAATGTACAGCTGTGATTTTTAAGGTTTAAGAAACCCTTAAAATTGTTATTTCGATGTTTCCGTGTGTAATTTCTTCTCCTTGTTATATGTATTTAGTTGTTTTTATTTATTTTTTAAAACTATTACAAATGTTTACAATTTACAAGAATTCCATTGTATTATTTCCTAATTTTATTTAAATAATTTAAAAAAATCTGTTTTATAAACAACTTTTAACTTTCGAAGTTGTACAAATGTTAACTGTCTCTATTAAGGAAGAGTGATTATTATATACATTCATGTACCTGTACGTGTGTTTCAACTGTTTAAAAAACATTTTGTACATATATTTATATATCTCTAATCTAGATTGGGTGGTTGCTGATAAGGGTTCAAAAATGAATTAATAGTAAAACAGCAGCCAGACTGAAAGAAAAGCGATGACTGTTTCTTGATCTAATTTTTATAAAGTTGTAAATTTCAGTCAAGATTTACCGTATTATCTATACTGTAATAATGTACTTTATAGTAATATAAAAGTTTAAGATTGCCCCCAATATGTCACATTGGAAATTGGGACGTTGTATAGAATACTACCAATGTAATACGTGTTAGAAAATGGTAACTTCATTATTGGAATATATTGTGTTCAATTCATTGACAGCGGTGCCTCCTTTTAAAAACAAGTTTGTATAAATTTAACTATTTTATTTATTTTGTAATTATTTATTTTTAAGGAACACAACCGGCCATATTATATTTTGCTTGTATTTTATTAATTTCGTTGTTCTCATGTTGAAGTTACTATTCATATTCATAACCTATAATCTGATTTAATAATTGTAAAAAAAAGAAATGAAACTTACTGTTTGCATAGCTGCAGTGTATTTTTTTCTATTTTTTTTAAACAAAGATACGTACAAGAAATGTGAGAAAAATATTGGCAACACTGTATAGATTAAAAATAAGCTAGTTGGAATCTAAAAATATTCTTTTAATCATGTAAGGCAAAATTTTACATTAAAATTATTCTGCTCTTTAAAACAGTGTTGCCACTACTTTTAATGGCAACCCTTGTATTCTAATAATTTTCTCTGTAAATGTAAGAAGTTCTCTGGTAAATTGATATTTAATCTTGTAATTTATAATAGGTGTGACCTCTTCTCCTTAAAAATTCTGAACAAATTATGAATTAATCTTTGCAGTAGGACTGCTAGATGATCGAAAGTAAGAAGATAATGTATTGCCATGTTTAAAGCGAATGTATGTTGGTAAAAGCAAAGTTAAGTGTTGTCGCCGTAGATTGCATTCAGTCTGACTGATGCCTAACGCTGTATGAATGTCTAGACTACATAATACATAATTTAAATGGCAATGAACTCAGTTTTGTTATGTGTATTGATTAAAGAAAAAAAGGTGTACTTAAGTTTCAATGAATGCAAGTGCAAGGTTATGCATTCCAGCAAGTTAACAACGAACATTATTTTGTCATAAGTGCTATGAATATCCAATTATCAGTATAACTGTATTGTACAGTAAGCACTATTATTTATTGCATTAGTTATATAATGGTGGCGTACTCATACTTAATTTGGTATTTAGCTAAAATATAAGTAAATAGTACCAAATAGCCGATCATCTTAAAGGACCAGATGAATTATAAATCGCTAAACTACTTACTATATGACTACAGAATTTTGTTTCATTAGTTTTCACATTACTTTTTAACTTTTATATTTTACAAATATTTGTTGCATATCATATTCCTATATAATTTATTTAAGTCTGTGATAAGTTTACTGGTTTACTATCTTCAAAATTAGTAATTGGAATGATTTATTTACTGTTTGTTATATGTGGTGTTTTCGAATATTTTTTATAAAAAAACTGAAGCCACAGATCGCCATTTTGTGATATGTAGATGAAATAAATCTATGTTGATGTAATCTCGATATTGTTATGCATACGTGTTAGCATAGAATGTCTATGGTTTAGGCTTCGTGTATGTTTTATTTAAAATTTTTAAATGACATATAGCCAAATTTCAATATACCTCGAAAAATATTCATCCTGAATAAAGTTTCAATATATATATACATTTCAGGGTATTTATATGTACATTATTAACAAGCAGATAAAAATAGTTATGAATATTTATTCGATTGGTATACTCAAAATTTGTTTTCTGTATTGCCAAAAAAAAGTTGTGTAATAATTCTAATAGGGATATTACAGTTTGTTATTTTTCATCCATCTTTTTTATGAATGACGAGCATACAACAATATTGTATATGCCATATGCCGTATTTCGAAACAAAAAAGATAGAATCAGATGAGATAATCACAATTCTTGTTAACTTGAAAGCTGGCAAAAAAAGTGCGTGTAATAATTAAAATGTTACAGGGTTCTGCAAACCAAATTGGTCTTGTCAAAGTCCAAAACTTCTTTTTTGTAAGAACTGAAACTTTCTGTTGTTTTTGCTATTCTTTTTCACAGATAAAACAAAATTGGGTATAGTTTTACTTTTTTCAATAATTTTTTCTGATATTGATGTCATCTTACTACTATTCTGTACTGTGCTGTCAGCAGCCATATTAAACAAGAATCGTTTGGCTGTAGGCGCACTTTAGAACATTGCACTGGCTGTGATTGCACATGCCAGGCTGTGGTTAGTGTAAAGGTAACGACAAGTTTAAACAGGCTGCATTTGAATATCACCGTGACTGTGGCAACATTATATGATTTATTAACATGAAAAAGATATGATAAGATTTAAAACAGATGAAAATTTCATTAATTAAAATGACATGCAACAAAATATCATCCGACGCCTGAAAGGGCAAAAGGATATGCGAGAGAAAAAGAAGCAACAAAATACCTCTATAATTCTTTTGAGATCATCAAGATTGGTTAATCTTTATGCACTGTATATTTTACTAACGTGAAAAAAGAAATCTCACAGTCTCGTAAATTATAAGATTGGTGTTTTGTGCACATACAAACTAAACTGTCGACGATATAATACAGTCTCAAAATGGATTTCGCGGGCGATGTGGCAAAAGCTCCTATTACTCATTAGACACCAAAATAGAAGATATTTGGTTCATCCAGTAAGTAGCTAACACTTACTAAAGAGTCAATTTCATAACCTATTCAAGGATTTAAGGGTGTAAAGAACACCAATGGTTGGAGTGACTGCAGTGGTATTTTTCTCAACTTTTACTCAAGTACTCAACAAGATAATGCAAGTACATATTAATAAAATCCATACATTCATGTTTTGAAATTTTAGTTCAAAATTTATATTACAGTGCAACTTAATAATCCGGACTAATTAAAACTGCGGTGATCCGGGTTAGTAAATAATTCGGATTACTGAAGCGGGACAGTTTTTTTTTATTGGAAAGTGAAATATGTAATACAAAACAACTAGAAAATAGTATATATATATTTTTTTCAATTGCGCATATGCTCTTGTTATTGAAACTGGTCTAATAGACCAACCATCAATTTATCTTTAAACTCTTAAAACTAAATAAAACTTAAGCTACAGTTCATCCATTGATGTCCTATATTTTAGTCTGACTTTGCTTCTTAAAGCACTTGCACACGTTACACTATCGCGCACTGTGCTCTGCTATTAACACGTTACACAGTATTTAGACTAGTTCAAATGGCTTAGTCCTCTTCAGTCTTCTTATGATGTTTTGATTGTCGAGTAGTTGTAATGCCTCGACGTTGACATGTTGATGTAGTCTGGTTTCGTGTTTAGTGGCGAATCTCTTTATTTCGCTTGTCACGTCTGGAATCCCTAAATCACGATGTAGATCTTTGTTTCTGATGTACCATGGAGCATTTACCATATTACGTAGTACTTTATTTTGGAATGTTTGGATTCTTTTGACATTGCTTTCTTTGGCACATCCCCATAATTGTATACCATACACCAGTGGCGGTGGGTCATACGTCAAACTCGGGGCACACGACAAACTGGTATATCGCTATCATGCTCGTACGCACACATTAAAGCAGTATATCATCATGTGTTGCACTGCGAGTGCCCCGGGTTTGACATATGCACTCACCGCTACTGCCATACACCCATATTGGTTTTAAGACTTGATTGTATATAAGTATTTTGTTATTTATGGACAATTGTGAGTTGCGTCCCAGTAGCCAGTACAATTGTCGATACTTTAGTCCAAGTTCTATTATCTTCTTTTCTATATGCACTTTCCAACGCAATTTCGTATCTAAGGTCATTCCTAAGTATTTGGCTGTGTTTTCATATGGAACTATGATGCCATTTAGATTAACTGAAGGTGTATTTATAAGCCTTTTATTAGTAAAATTTACATAAACTGATTTTAATTCATTAAGCTTTGTTTTCCACTTTCTAGTCCAATGGGGTATTTTGTCACTGGCTTCTAGAAAATAGTATATAAACCAAAAATTATGTAATACATGCCTCATCATTCTTAACAGTCTTGTTTGTATTTAACTCTGGATCTTCATTGTCACTATCATGGTATTCGACTGCAACATCTATGTCTTCGAGTGGTAACAAATCTTCATCATTTTCAAGTCAGTTACATATTTTCACGTTGGTGAGATCTTGCTCGGTGAGAACATTGAGCATATATGAAACATTTCTTATTTCTTTATCCAAGGAAAGTATATTGCGCCACAATTGATTCAGAGGAATCAGATCTTCTGAATATGATCAGTGTCTGCGTCTTTATTTGCTACATGAGCAAGAGTTTTGTGGCAGCACTTCTGCATAAATTCGGAGGAAACTTTTTCCCAAGCATTGCATAGTAGGCATTCAAAATTAGGTCCTTCAAATTAATGGGTTTTAATAACTTAACAACTTTCTCTTCGTTATTAGATAAAATATGGGCTAAAAGACTTTTCCGATAAAATAATTTTGTCAGTCTGGTGGCATTTTGAATCATAGGTTGCAAAAGTGTTGTACAGTTTGGTGGGAGAAAGATTGTTGTAAATTCGCCATCCTCGCTCGTCGGCTCTTCTACAGTTCCGTGACTCGAGGCGTTATCGATGATTAACAGGACTCTATCAGGCAAACTCTTCTAACTTGAAGAATTCATGAACATTGAAACCACTGGAGAAAAAAACCTATTGTCATCCATGCATTGGCAGAATTTGTATTCAACATGTATGTTCTCATTTTTAAATGCCCTTGGATTATTTGCCTTCCCTATTACTAACATCTTCAGTTTTTGTGAACCATCAGCACTACAACATGCTAGAAATGTAATGCCTTCTTTACTCTTTTTTTTCCACCTGGTGTGGTCTTTTCCTGAGAACGTACCAGCGTTTTCCAATATAGAGCAGATTCATCTATGTTGTATATTTGAGTAGTTGTGAGGTTTAAATTTTGCATCTTTTCTGCAAGTGCAGTTATGAAGGGATCGGTGGCGCTCTGATCGATGGATAGCTTTTCGCCACACACTTTTAAAGCATGTAATAGTGGCCAACACAAAGGCTCGCACTGCTCATGTGAACACCCAGACATCTGATCATGCCGAATTTTGGATGTTAGGAAGTTAGGGAAACCCCACACTATCAATTTCAGTTTCCTTCATTATTTAGTATGAAGTAGATGTTTAGAATTTAATTTAAAATGCAGGTCTAGATTAACGAGTACTATCAAATCCGGATTATAAAGTACCACAATGCAATTGAAATGCTTGGCCGGATTACCAAAGAATCTGATCTACTAAAGCTCCGGATTAGTCGCACTGTATATAATTAAAAATTATTTAGACAAAAATGAATTAATGTTAATTTTTATGTTTAAAGATAATATTGCATGTAAGCGTCACCATCTAGTAGTTTATTGCGCACAGATATATTGAAATCGTATGTTCCAAGTGTGTCGGCCAACAGTTCAATCATATTTTGGTTTGTGACAAGACCCAACAGAAAAGTTGAGTAAACTGTTTTGTCGGTAATGTGCACATTCACATATTATACCTCACTCGGCCGACTAAACTGCTTGATAACAAAAAGTGATAAACAGCACTAGCGTTGTTGTTTTACAATATTGAACATTGGTAGGTTTAATTCTTTTTTTAAATTTTTTATCTGTATCTGTATTCTTTTCTTTTTATGCTTTTTTCTCCCTACAGCTTCAGCAATACTGCTTTTTTGCTCTAAGGTTCAAATAAAATTAAAATATTTATAAATTGATTGTTTAGGAAATACAAAATTTACAGCTAAAATTTATGTTAGATCATGATTAATAAATTGAACGCTATTTATTAGGGACAAGGAATGACCAATAAAACATTTATTAAGGATTGGTATAATCCCACATATCATATCATTATCAGTCATTGTTTTCTCACCTAGTTTGACATTTGCTTATCAAAGAAAAACGGAAACACTGTTTCAAATTGTTCCATTATATTTTTGAATCTTTTGGCATTGTCTATTACTGCTTTATCATCAGATGTTAAAATAATTTTGTTGTAGACTCACCGCTATTTAATTCACTCGCAAATGTAGATGGTAGTAGCACTGTCAGGGCAAGAACTGCTTAAAGAAATATCCATTTTTGGATGTTTTTGGTTTTTCTCTTCAAGTTCCGCGTTCTTCTTTTATTTACTCGTGCCTTATAGATGTTTGTACTGTAAAATCGCTGATCAGTGTGTCACGTGGTCCAAATATATGTAGTTCATGGATCAAGCAACTTATTTTAGCCTTATTGGCACCGTATATATCGATGGGGAATTTGAAACGGAAAGTATACCTGTTGTGCAAGGTTCATTTGATTTTAGTCTTTACCTAAATAATTTTATCATTATTATTAATCCAATTGTGGCCGCAGGCCTGGTTTCCTGGAACCCCTGTAGCTACAGCACTGGAAATCACCCAATAATATTTATAATTTGTTGGATGGCCATCTAAAAGAATGTATTTTACACTTGTTTGTGCATAGTACACCAAAATAAAAGGAGTAACTGCCCTTCAGTAAGATTTTAAATGCTGTATATGTCGTTGAGGATAGAATAATTTACACTAATTCATAGGGAAAAGTTCATACTTGACACTTATTTGCTTCACATTCTTTAATAGTTACTAAAACTATATATTTATGAAGAAGAATACTCAACTTCAAGCTGAATTCTTAGGCATTTAGAATATGAAGGGCATAGGCTTTTTTTTAAATTCAGCACTTAAAGCTTTGCTAATTTTGGAATTTTAATTTTTTTTTTCAAAATAACTATTGAGTGTTTTCATGTGGAACCGAATATCCATCAATTTGACAGAATAAAAGTCTCAACTTGACCACTGATGATCGTATCTCTAGTTGACATGAGTATCAATGTAATTATAATGTTCCCTTCTGGTTGTTCTCACACTATGTGCACAGACATACATGGTTATTCTATTATAATATAGATATGCCCTAAAGTTGAGGTAAATTTATCAGTTACTATTGTTGTGAAAACATATACAATAGTGCTGCATTGATAAAAAATATATTGTTTCTACAAGAACCTAGTAAGAAAACTATATTAGTACATAAAATATTTAAAAAATGTATTGCTAGTTTGAAGAAAATGGATGAAAAATAACGAAGAAAATTATAAAACTTTAAAATTTCAAAACAAAAAAAATCTGCAAAGAAAATTCTTTTCTGTATTTTTATAAATCGCAAAATAAAATGTAGAGCAAATTCAAGAAACTACACCTGTGATTTCTCCATAGGCTCCCTTCTGTTATTTCACAACACACTTCATATTTGGATCTGTATTTTTTTGTATTTGCAAAAACCATTCTAAAATAGAAGCTATAATAATTTGGAAAATTTTACAATAGAATTGTTACACGTAAGTTAAAAAAACATAAATAGCCACTAAAGTGGTAAACTGTTCTTATCTCAGTATTTCTTTGTGACCTTGAATAGGTATTGAGTGTACAATTTAGAGGATGCCTTTTCATTATTGTTCTCGCAAATGAAGAGGTGTAATTAATTTTCTTATTACTCTGTGAACTATCGAAAAAATGTATATAATATAAATATAAATATATATATTATATTACAGAAATAAAAGGGTAAGAATATTTAATTGTTCGATTGTGTTTTCTTTTTATATTAAGATTCCACATAAAGTTAGAAATAACACATATTACAACTAAGCAAAAGAAACAGCAAGACATTAGTTTATAACCTCTTCGGACCCCAGGTATCATATATGATACCTCTGGGATAATATTTTTTTCCGAGCTCCGTGTTGCTCTAATCGCCGCCGCTCCGTAAATATCAAATACGATACCTATTCAGACATGCGCATAAAAATTGCCGCCAGTTTCCACTGTTTTTTTCTGCATATCTGAGAATTACAAGTTGACTTGCATTCTAACCTTGCTTGTTGTGTCTTTAGAAATGGATAAAAATTATAGGAAATGTAAGTTTATTGTTACTTTTGCATGAATATTACGCTAATGGACCTATTGGTCGGCACAAGAATTCCATTTGCGTTTAGAGTTTTATTTTTCCCCAATATCATGACCTTTGCTCAAGGTATCATATGTGATACTTTGGGTCTGTGTCACTACTTGTGGGGACATGTTACGGTAGTGAATATGTTGAACATTTAGAAAATTTTACAGGCTATTTGAGTCAAAAAGAACTCGAAGAGATCGCGGAAGGTTTGAACCTAGACGAGTCAGATGTAGATCTCGACATCGTTCCAGACAGTGAGGAAGAAAATGATGACGATGATCTTATTTTCGGTGGGTTACGAGCTGTTGAAGAGGATGTCGACGTCGAGGATTTTGTAGACGAAAATCGCGGTGACGAATATGACAATGCAGATGCATGTGTTGATGATGCCACCCAGGACTTCGAATCATCCGATGACGAACCCTTGATACATCTAGTTCCTGCTGATAAGAAGAAATGGAATCCTTCAAATACCTTCCAACCTCCTGCAATATCGGCGAATGATCGTGATGATCAATCAACGAATGATAACAATAATATTGTCACTCTTCAACCGTTTGAATATTTTTCCAAATACTTGGATGCCGACTTTTTCGAAAAAGTTGCGATGTTTACAAATATGAGAGAGGTAAATTTTTCCGGAAAATCCCTAGAAACTACCCCACATGAAATATGTAAGTTCATTGCATGTTCAATGTTTATCGGACTTTACGGGTTGCCCCGACTGAGGATGTATTGGGGCCGAAAGACAAGAGTGCCTATTGTGGCCAACAATATGACAAGAAATCGGTTTTTCCAACTGCGGGCGCGTCTCAAAGTCACCGATGACAATGCTGTTTCCAAAGAATCGAGAAATCTAGATCGGTTCTGGAAAGTGAGGCCGATATTGGACAGAGTTCAAAGAGCCTGCCATGAAAATGAAAGAACTAGCAGCGTCTCTATTGATGAGCAAATGATACCGTTCCATGGCCAAGTAAAAATGAGACAGTACGTGAAAAACAAACCGAATCCACTTGGTTTGAAAAACTTCGTCATGACAACTGCGTCAGGTATTTCGTTGGATTTCCAGATGTATGAAGGGAAAGGAACCTCCGTAGAATCTTCACTTATTGCAACACCTGTGAAATTGGATGTTGGAGGAAGATTTGTCCTCAAGCTGTGCGACACTTTACCAGCTGGTACTACAGTGTTCACGGATAGATATTTCACTTCAACCAGCTTGATCGGCACACTACTGACAAGATCCATTGGCTTGACGGGAACGTTGATGAAATCCCGCATTCCGAAAAGAGCAAACTTTACATCTGACAACCAAATGAAAAAAAAGGGACGAGGAACCTATGAACAGGTGGTTCGTGAAGATTCAAAAATGGTTGCAGTGAAGTGGTTCGACACTAGACCTGTTCATTTGGCGTCTTCAGTACAAGGTACGCAGCCTGAAAATGAATGTAGACGTTGGAGCAAACCAGAATCAAAATATATTCAAATAAAACAGCCCGCAGTTGTTAAAAGTTACAACACCTACATGGGTGGGGTTGATCTCTTGGACCGGGTCATTGGGAAATACCCAATGAGGTACCGTACCAACAAATGGACAGTCCGAGTAATTTACCATTTCATTGATTTTTCTGTGGCGGCTGCGTGGCTAATGTACCGAAATGATGCTCAGCTTCAGGGTTTCAGGAAAAAAGAAATCTTGGACTACTTGGACTTCAAGTTTGCCGTGGCAGAACAACTTTTGTATCAATTTAGAGAGGATTCTACGGAAGATCGAAATGTTGCACATGCTGCAGAAGACGAATCCGATACTGACGATGGTCCAAGTGCGCCGAAAAAGGCCAGAAAACCAGAACCGCTGCCTGACAAAAAATTTGCAACCACGAGTGCCAAACATTTGCCGCTTTTCAAGGACAGTGAACAGAAGAATAGGTCCAAGTGTAGAAATCCCGGATGTCAAAAACTGACTTACGTTACTTGTACCGCATGTAATATTTTTTTGTGTTGTTCAAAGGGGCAAAATTGCTTCTTTCAATTTCATACAAAATAAATAAAATATTTTTGAAATAAATCATATGTGATACGTAAATTTTTGGAAAAAGTAAGGATCCTACAAAAAAAATTTTTTTAATGTTTTTTGCTCCTTTTGTCGTCATTAGTGAGATTCACTAGAAAAATCAAGAATATTGTGACCGGCAGATGCTTGGGTCCGAAGAGGATAAAGTTCAGCCCACAGTTTGTTACTTTGGAAACGGTAAGTAATGTCGAAGATAACTAAAACATGTCAAATATATCCAACTGCAGTTTACTTGTGGAACAAGAAATAACCTACTCACTCAGCTATTCATTCCAGAAGATAAGTTCAACAGATTGGTTATCAATTGAGGAGGAACTGCTGAATGATTGGAGGATTTGACAAACACCCTGAAAGAGTACACTTTCAGTAGCAATGAAATTTTCTAATTTGTTAACTTTTAAGTTCTTGCTTATTTATTCAAAGTACAGATTAGTCAATTTGTATTAATCAATGAATCATTGAAAATTTATCAAAAATTGCTTTATTATTAATACTTTAGACATATACAGTGACGGGCAAAAAGTATGCACCATATGGGAAACTTTTTTGTTTTCCATTTTTGAAAAATGTTTATTCTTGATAAACGGTAAGAACATTAGAAAATGTTTTAAAAACACCCTACAATCTTGGTATACAAGGTAAGCTCAAAAAACTGTAATCGCACCAAGAGTAAACTGCACTTAAATTTCAAAATTGCTGAAAATGTTATTAAGAAAACTTATTTGTAATAATATTTTATTTTCAAATTCTAATTATCTAGGTCCAATCTTGAGATAATTATTTTTGCAATTTTATTAAAATTTAGTTGTATAAATGAATTGTTTGCAGTATACATTATTCGAATTCTACCAAATGTAGAACAGCCACTAAAATGAATGCGTGAAAGCAATATCCGGCGTTTATTTTACCATTTCATTATTTTTTCATTAGAATTGGAAAAGGAAAAATAATGAAGTAAAATAAACGACAAATACTTCCTAGCCAAAGGGTTTCAGGCCTGTTGAGCTGATTATATGTATATTATTTTTCCTAATAAATTTCTCTAAATTTTGGTGCATACGATTTGTAATTTTTTAAATGCATTCTAAATAATGATTCACAAATTTAATTTGGGTTTGAATAGATCATTTTAGTTTATTTTCCCAGGTAAATTAGTGACACATTTTAAACTTACCTTGTATAGCAAATTCGATGGATCAGATTTTTTACCATTTTCCACTGTTTTATATGAAGCAAAAACTTTTATAAAGAATAGATTTTTATCAAAAATAAAAAAGTTCCCCGTATGGTGCATACCGGGCACTTTATATCAAAATAAAATATTAAGTTGCTTATTATAAAATTATCTAAATATTATATAATATTTAATTAATATTCTTGTATGAATGTATTGTAAAACAAATATTTACGCACGTGACTCAGGGATGTGCAATACTAAATTCATAGAGTGGGGAGCAAAGCTCAGTTCTTATTTTGCTTTCAAATGCGTAAGATCTGTATATTCGGGAAAAAAGTATCAAGGTGTTTTCTACTACATTTTGTTGTTTTACATTTGTAAAATGGATTTTCAATTTAAAGTAAAGAACCACATCACAGAGTCATTCACTGATTGTGACTTAGAGTATATATTAGGGTGATTCTTATTTGGGTCATCGTCATGGAATTTTGATTTTGACAGGTTGCCCATTCATTTAAAAAGAAAAAAATTAACCAATACAATTATTATTAAACCAATATGAACTTTCTATCTCTATTCTAATCATTCGCTGTAACGTAGAAGTTTCCTATTTAAAATACACCCTTTTCTTTTCTTCATTTCTTTGAATTTTGGCCTTCCACATTAATGTAGGTCATATAGAAAGATAATATCTGGTATTTCATGCCAATTTCATAATACATATTTAAGTTGGGCTAGTCTATATCAGATTGCGCTCATTTTTATCCTGACAATATTTAGAAACATATTTTAAAAAAATAATGAATATTTGGTGTTTTAGAAGTTTATAAAAAAAAATTAGAATTAATCGAGCTATAATGAGCATGCCCAGAAATCGTAGACACAGGGAGGGGGTTATGGGCATGCATGGAGGATTATTCAAGTTTACACTATTTTTCATTGGCGTGTCCATCAGCTTTTACGGCAACTGTCGCCTGGCAGTTTACTATTTCTATCGATGCCAAGATTCACGGATATTTGATTTTTTTCAATGATTTTCAAGTAAATTCAAAATAGTACACCGTTCAACTAGTGTTGAAGTTATCGTGTGATAGTGTAGAATGCCTCATATAATTTTTTTACCTAAATGTAGCATTGATATCTGTTAATTCCATAAAATTAATTTTCAAATTTTTTCTTAACAATTTGTCCCAGTCATTAAATATATACATAAGAATTGAAAAAAGTGTGTATTTTAAATAGGAAACTTTTCATTTCAGCGAATGATTAGAATAGAGATAGAAAATATTAGTCTCAAAATTTGTTTTTGTTTTGTTTGAGCACCCATCAAAACCGACATTCTAACGTGACCCAAATAAGAACCACCCTAGTATACATACTGTATGTGCTCGTAGCCCTTGTGATGTAGTCTTTATTGTGCGATCCTTGTTTCTGTGTATGTTGTGCACATCACGCTCGTACAAAGATATTTGTGTTTTGCAATATAAAAACTAACAATAGTTATTGTTTGAGAACAGGCAGTATTAAGCATTTTTTAAGCAAATTGCTTACATCAAAATTACTTTCTTTTGCTTCCACCAAATAAGTTCTATAAATGTAGTGCTGCTGCTCCCAAAAAATGGCGGCCATTAGCTAACACTTTGGGAATGGGTTGAGGAAAAAACAGTGTTCTGTAGACGAAAAGCCAACTATTATAGATTTATTAAGTAACTATTGAATTGGTAATTCAACAAGTGTTAGTCTACAGCTTTAAGTTATTATACAAGGACTACTAATCGACTAAACTTTAAAGAATTGCACTCAAATCAATTTTTGGTGGGTCATCTATCAATATTCTAAGTAATTAAAATTATTATCTTTTTAAATTTCAAGGGAAGTAAACATTTCTAAAGATTATTTGATGTAATCAAAGAATAGAGAGGATAAGAATGGAAGGCTAACTTCTAAAATAGTAACTCTATCTAGGTGTTGGATGTTAACTGATGGGAAGATGATTATATTTTGACGTAAGTTTGCAAGTTGTTGACAGGTGTTGAATCAAATAGGTGCATCTCACGCATCTCACTGCAGCCAATTTGAAAAAAGTGTAAAAGATTAATATTTAGTAAATTTTGAATGCAGCGAATCCTGTGTAATGATTTACTCACTTGAACTTTTTGAAATTCATGTTTGTTCCATTCAAATAACTTGCTCAATCATAACTTCTAAAAACAAACTTTATAGTATTGCTTTTCTTATGGATCTAAAGTATTATTAATAATCTACTGAATTTATATATGAAAAATAACAATTTCCTTGTAGAATCTAGAATCCCAGATCTGATTAAGGTTTTCTGCAGTTTCTCTTAACTGTAACACCAATGTGGGATTTGTGCTAATACCACCTGTTAAGTCTGGGACTGCGTAATAATAATAATCACCCCTTCTACCCACACAAACTTCATAGCTTCTGAGGCCTGGTTCATCAGGTAATTGGTACTAGCAATTATTATTCTTATTATAATCTGTATTTTTGTAATATTTTTTAATTTACATAAAAGCATATTGACCTTTTTAGTAATAAAAATTGTTAATTAGTAAATTGTTTTTATTTTTATATCTTCATGTTCCTTTACAAATTAATATGTAAAAGAACATGAAAAACAGCAAAGGAAAATAAGTTTTATATATTAAGAGTCATTCAATGCGAAATCGATCACTAAAATCGGTCGATCTCACGGATTTCAATGAAAATTAATTATGAGGTAGTAATCAAGTAAAGAACATAACTTTCATTCATCAATTTGCTAAATTAAGCGGAACTTTGGAAATATTCAAACTGAAAAAAATCATCAAAACTGCTTGCACGTCTTTAAAGAAATATAAATATCTCGAAAAGTATTTACCCTAGAACAAATATTTTTTATATATTGCTCGCAAGAAGACGGACTTTTTGGACGGCCTAGTAATTTTTTGTTACAAAACTTATTTTTATTTTTTTCTAAACGAATTATTTGTAAAAAGCGGTGTGGTCACATTTTTAAAAATCTGAAAAAAATTGTACAGATTCTTTGAACATTTCTGCATTTAAATGCAAAATGGCAAGCTGGATGTTTTAATTGTTTTTGTAGGACAAATTCTCAAAGATCGCGTTGCAGGCAGCCGCCGCACCATTGTTCTATAATGCGCGGCTATTCTATATTATTTTAGTAAGTAATAATACGGTCCATATTACCAGCTTAACTAATGTACGTAAAAGATAAAAATATATCTTTGTAGATATGATTATACCTACCGATTAGTTAATTACTTATGTATTTAAATCAATTTCTTCGGGTGTGTTACATAAAACATTTTTCTTGCGGCCGTCAAAGACGCTAAGATATTATAATGCAATAGCTTAAATACCATTTTTGTTTACAGAAAATGAGTTCTTTTTGATCCTAAAAAAATAGATGTTTACTGGGTTAGATTGTGTGCTATTGAAGGTAGCAACTAGCAACCATCCACCAGCTTACGTTGTCAGGGCTGGCTCCACACGGTAAGCAAAGGATGCGTCGCATCGGGGCGCCATACGCGAAGGGCGTCGAAATTACCTTGCGGAACAGTTTAATAATTTAAGAATTTAATCTTGGTATAGTATTTTAACAAGTCTACTCATAGTCATATACGCATAAAGCGAATAAAACTTAAAAATCTAGCGGTATACTACTAAAGTATTGTATGTTGCCACTCTTGCCGGTTGAGGTACTGGTTCAATAGAGCACTTGTTTATTATTTTTCCGAGAACTGAATTTCTATAGCGCCTCCGTATGAGACGGAAAATTTAAAACAATTTCGTTTTATTCATGTCTCGTTATTTTTTAGTAAAAGAACGATCGTATGCAAATTTTGTTCTGAAATTGAAATTGTTACATTTTTTTTATCATTTACTGTTATTGTGTTTTTATTGTGTCTTCATTAACAGCTTCAGAAAAGGTTTATGTATCTATTTACTTACTTATTTAACACTTTAATTACTTCTAATAAATATAGAAATGGAATTGAAGAAAAGATTATTCGGATAAGAAAATCGAAAACAATTGAATAAATATTTTATAAAATCTACTGAAAACAAAGGCGACAAAAAAGAAACTATGAGCGAACATCAAAAATTTGAAATTAGACTATAAAAATATGCGAGGACAGGGCTATCATAATGGAGCGAATATGCGAGGCAAGAAGACGGTGTTCAGAGGCATATTTTAAATGTAAACCCTCGCGCATTTTTCTTCTCCTGTGCAGTCTGTACTCTAAATTTGGTCATTAGCGATGCAACCAATGTAAATATAAGCACTGTCAGTTTTTTCAGTATTATTCAAGAACTCTATAAGATTTTTATAAGATATTGGGCCATATTGAAATTGCATACTAAACTAGCATTAAAGAATTTGTCAACTTGTAACAGACAGATTTTCTGTCTATTTTTTATTTTAGGAGCTCCTTGTATATTGATAAAAATACTATTGGGTTTTCCTTTAAAATACACCCTGTATACTATAAAAAGTCAACTTTCAATGTTTATTTGCAACGCCATCTAGGTCTAGTATTATTGAATGCAAAATTATAGAGTTTTCTTTGTATAAGTTAAGTTTGTATAAGATAAGTTAATTCTTCTCTTGTGTTAATTAAGCTTAACATTTTAACTGCTATTGGGCCTACATAATAATAATAATCGCCCCCTCCCTCCCGCACAAGCTTATAGCTTCTGGAGCCTTGGTTAAGGTTATGGGTTGTAGTAATTATTATTATTATTATTTATCAATTTTTCGAATCACTTTGGTTGTCCGTTTTCATTAAATTTAACAATATTTTTTATGGTGCCATCTATATTTGGTATTTCAACTACAAAATAACAATTTTTCAATAGTCCCTGTTTGGGCATAAATGTTTTCTGGCGTTCTAATTCGTTAATATGCAATAAAATAATAGACGCTTCTTGTGGCGGGAAACAATTCCACCTGCGACCCGTTAGTATTCTACAACACACAAGACACAATGCAAGACGTTAGTTTTGTGGGTGATTAAACTTTTGGTTTTAATAGTGAAATTCCCTTTTGATGGGTCAATTATAGTTTGATTAGTGCATATAATGGTTTTGTGATATTTTGAAACTATCAACTATATTGTTTGGAATTTCTGTAATAACGAAATTAAACATTTCTTGTTCCTGTGAAGCCACGCTTTTCTTCCATCTTGAAAATTCCTAGGAATTAGGAAAGCAATCACCGTTTTATTTAATTAAAGTTTCTTCTTTTATTGATGCAATGATGCAACTTCTTTCTACAAAATCTATAATTATTTATAGGGATATTAATCCAGACTTGAAATCAAGTTGGCATTTTAAGCAAATCAATAGATTTGTAATCGATACAGATTTTAAGACCCAGTTTGCTGTTTGACCGCTATAGTTGAAACTGCGAGTTTTTCTCTTCGTTGCTTTAAATCTTAAAGAAGATCTGTCTTATAAGCAGCAGTATTTTGAGTCCCTACACATGATTACTGGAAGTCTTCTCCAAAAGGTTCCTAGTAACCTGGTGATCATCTTCAACGAGTTATTTGAAGTAACGTTGAAATCCAAATTAAGTTTATAGAAATAACCAGGTGGGTTTTTTGTATCCTATTTTTTCGTGGAAGCGTTAGTTCATTTTATCAAAATTTAAGAAAAATCTAAGAGTAGAATTAAGAATTCTACTCACCTTTCCACTATCAGTTGCAACTGGCGAACAATCTTTTTGTAAAATAAAATTAATTAAGTCATATTTGAGATCAACTATTTCTCAGCAAAGATTGGTTGGACTTGCAATAATATCAATTGAAAAACGAAATTTTGCGACAAATTAGAAGAATAAATTTATAATAATTAATTACCCTTTATTATTTAAATTTTTTATGACTGATATGTATTAATATATGTATATTATTATATGTGTACTATTTATACTTGCAAATAAAATGTAATATATTATAATAATATATAATACTTATAAGCACTCAAGTATTTTCTTATTACCTGTTTTATAGTTTTTAATGAAACTATATTGTGTCAATAAAGTCATTAAGGGCGCCACAATCTTTGCATCGGAGCGTCATAACCCCTAGGGCCGACAGTGTACGTTGTATTATGTTATTAAAATCCAGTCATCGGGCTAGTGTCAAATTTATTACCATCAAACAATACAGACTAAACTATAGGTTTATTGCAAATTCAATATTTGAACTTTTGGCACACGTGAGCTAATGATATGATCTACTCCAAAAATTATCATAATATCTTAATTAACTCACTTGTACCATAAATAACTATTACTGATCTCTATTGTAGGTCCTAATGTTTAATGAGGTCAGTTGCGGTAATTGGAGCGATGGGGTAACTGGAACTTTGCTTAATAAAAGGTAAAATCATCTTTAAACGTCTATGAGAATTACGTGAATTTTTATCGACTATACCCTGTACACTCTTCCGATTTAGCTGCGATAATTCCTGAACTATTGCTACAACAGCCCTAATTTTTGGGGACATTTTAATTAATATCCTTAGTGTGTCCCAGTTACACAGAGCATATTATAAAGTAATATGGATATAAAACATAGACGATGGTTCCATTTACCCCAATCTATTGGGTGATTGGAACCACCTAACATGTAGTTGGCATTAGAGCTGCTTTATGTTTACATTTTATTTTGGAAAATGTATTAAAGATATAAAAAAAGTTCTAAACTAATATTTCATGATATAAATGTTAAATAAGAGTTTAAAGCAAGATACTTGTAAAGCTATGAGCCAATTACCCCAACTGACCTTAAAACTTAAATTAAAAAAGCTGTTGCATTATATTTTAGGGTGTTTGACAGCTGCAAGAAAAATACTTTATATACATAAAGTATTTTTCTTGCAGCACACCCGATCGATTTAAATGCATAAGTAATTAACTCATCACTAGGTATAATCATATTCACACTGATATACATTTATCTTATCTACACTAGTTTTAGTTAAGACATATCGCTAGTATTATGGACTGTATTATTATTAACTAGAAGGTAGCGAATGCGGGTTGTGCCGGCTGGCCGTAAACAATGTTTCGCTGGCTGGCTGCAACACGGTCTTTGAAAATTGGTTCTGCCAAAACTTATTAAAATGTCCAGCTTGCCATTTGACATATTGCCATATTTAAATACAGAAATGTTCAAAGAATCTGTACAATTTTTTTCAGATTTCTGAAAATGTGACGATTTTTCTGCATTTTAAAAATATTTCGTTTAAAAAAGAATAAAAATGCGGTTGGTAACAAAAAATTACTAGGCCGTCCAAAAAGCCCATCTTCTTGCGAGCAATATATAAAAAAATATTTGTTCTAGGGTAAATACTTTTCGAGATATTTATATTTCTTTAAAGACGTGCAAGCAGTTTTGATGATTTTTTCAGTTTGGATATTTCCAAAGTTCTGCTTAATTTAGCAAATTGATGAATGAAAGTTATGTTCTTTAGTTGATTACTACCTCATAATTAATTTTCATTGAAATCCGAGGGATCGACCGATTTTAGTGATCGATTTCGCATGGAATGACCCTTAAGACTAGAACTGAAGTAATATTGGTTGCCTAGTTCACTGTAAATTCGTATTTCCAGCATAATCTTTTTCTAATAAGTTAATTTAAAGAATAAATATTATAGAACCGAATGATTTATAAATGATTCAAGTTTGATCAAATACAATTAAAAAAAAAAACATTTTTTGTATATTTTGTTTAGTATGGTAGAGATAATCATTCTAAACAGGATGTAATGCGATTTTTAAAAAATAATTGTATATTTCATATTTTATGCTTGAAACAAAAATATAAGATTTTTAGCTGGGTTACCAAAGCATTGCCATTGCTTTAGTTTAGCCATTGTGTTAGAGGGGGTGCTGCCACTAATAAGCTACTCAAGGGAGGCGGGAAAAAATATATGCGTTCGTTCGAGTTTTTGGTAACAGAAAATTCGTTGCATTCCCATAATAAAAAGTTGTAAAAACACAAATTAATAAGAAAACCAACTACTAGTAATTAATAAATAATTATTAAGAATCAACTATTAGTAACTAGCAATTACTAAAAATCTTTAAAATAATCTTCGATTGTGTACTTGCTGTAATACTGTAGTATAAAACAATACACAAACGCTGTTTATTACCAACCTATCTATCTCTTACAAATACTGCTTGTACACAAATGTTAAGTCGTTTCCCTTTAGAAATTAAATATTCCAGTAACTACTTTCAAGATCTTATAATCCTCTGAATAATACCGAAATCATGTATTTGCTACCTGTTAATTTATTTGATCCCTAACTATCCGGAATTGTACCTGAAAGTGAATTACCAGATCTTTTAAGAAACACATGTTGCTAGGTTGCTACATCCTATTCAAAACTGGAAGAAATTTGATAATGACCTAAGATTCTAAGATTCTATTCATGCGAAGAAAAGAGCACCATAGTCAGTTTGGAAGGTGGTCACTTTTTAGGGTACAATAACTAAACTGCAAATTATGACACGAGTAACCATGCTAGATGCTAGATGATGGGGATAATATCAGTGAAAAGAGCGGACTTTCTAATATATGACCCCTACAATAGGTCCCTTTTTTCGTCCGCGGTCACATATTACATCTCTAGGTCTAAGATGGCTATAAGGATATGAAATAATTAATAATATGGATTAATTAATAGTTGAAGGAATAAATGAAACTAAATTAAATATATAACTATTTTATTAATCGGTTTCTTTACTTCGTTTGTTTCTTTATTAACACAAACTACATCCGGACAATAACTAATGACTAATTACTTAATGAATAACGGGATTTGGTAGTGCAAACAACCCTAAATTCAAATATTATATACTATGTAACTGCCCAAGTACCCACACAACTGAAAGAAGTAGAAATATTTGTATTTATTACAGAGATGAGCCAAACCATTTGTTATATAACTTGTAATTTATGTTCATATTGTTATTTTGCTAAAAAGATTGTTATACAGTAAGCGCCGCTTCTTAAAATCACGTTCGTACACGGCATTTTTGAGTCAATTAAGCGGCCTTTGTATAAAATGTATATTTATGTGATTAAAAGGAATTTATGAATCATAATAGTTAGTAGGTTAGGTAGTTTGTATTTTTGTTCGAACTAAAATTTTCCAAATTTAAGCAGATTCTTCCAAACAAGATTCTTCCGGAAATAAATAAAAGGGAAAAGATCCGTTATAATCCTATTCATTCAAAGCGGCACGTTCAAGAAGTATTGTAGATAAATGTAAAATCTCAACCCTAAGATGGCAGGGCAGGTAGTAAAGAAACTGTTAAATACAAAAGAAGTTTTGTATGTTATTAATTTTTTTGTTTAATGATGTAAATCCGGCGAATATTTTAGTGAATTTAGTGATTCCAATAAACGGAAAATTTTATAAATAATAAAATTATGAATTATTAATAATTTTAATAACAATAATATAATTACAAAATAAAATATTTATTCAATTTGTGCAGAAAAACGGAGATTAGTTAAAAAAAAAGAAAAGCCCAGAGAAGACAATTTCTAAATTTAAATATGACTATTTAAAAAAAAAATAGTATCGACATCTGTTGAAGGGTAGAAATATTATGCTTTGAAAAGTAAATTGTTTTGTTGAAAAGTAAATAACATTTTCATTACTAACCAAAATTTAGTACTCATGATTATAAATTTGTTGTAGGGGGCTTTCATTTCTGCCCTTAAGGTTTCGGTATATACAGAGTTTCTTCTATTTTCGCAAAAGATGTCCCTAAAATCGTTCATAATTTTAATTTCAAATAAATATAATATTACAAACCATTCAGTCTACTTAATGTGGTATGGTATAGACCCTTCCCAGTAGGGGGTAAGTCGACGCTATTGTAACCATATGCGGCCAGTAGATTTTTACAACCTAATTTCTGTAGTACGGTCGTTTGCCTTTCTAACTGTTCAGAAATAAAGAACACATCAGTAAGAGATATTTACAATAACAGAATTTGATAAGATAAATAATTTATTGAAACGATAATATTTATATTGTTTTATGGAGTACGATCCACGTTTTACATATCATAATATCATGAAAGAAAGACCTATTTTTGAGAAGTTAACAAAACATAAAGATTTGTTCAATGCAGCAATACAAATTTCATTGTAACATCAATTGAAATTAGTAAAATTTATTAAAACACATATACAGTAAAGTAGAAAAAATATACTTTTCATTTCTAGCAAAAAAATAAGTTCCATTTAAAAATAAGTCGATAACGTCGATTGACGTCCATAAAATCCGCAGGAAAAAATAAAATTGACGTGTCCGAACTTTTCTTCCAAACAGTCATAAAACAAAAAGTGTGAATTTTATTCCTTACTTTATTTACAGACTGTATACAGTACATTATGTTGTATTGTAAAAGTATGTAACTAAAGTACTCATAAAAGCATAGGAAAACAAAGAAATATATTGTAAAACAGTATAATAAGATGTTGTAGCACAGTTACTTTTTCGAATAATCAATAAATAAATTATTATACGTGAAATATGAGATATACATAAACTTAATGTTCTACTTTGAAAATTTTGAATAAATTTGAATATGAATATTGAAATATGAGATCTAACCTATTTTACATACAATATTTACATACTTAATAACAATTAATAATACTTATTCGAATTCGACAAGTTCTCTGACTTTCAAACCCCTAGGTATTCTCGGATCTGCAAGTTCTGGTAGGACACTTCCATACCAAAAACTTTCAAGCTTTGGAAGCATTTCTTCTTCCCACAGTTCTCTATCCCTTTTTATTACAATACACTAAATCAATGTCTGTATATAAAATAAAATAACATATGTCTTTTTTACAAATATTTAGTTGTCCCTGCACTTGATAAAAATAACTATGTCTTTTTTTCATTTCTAATTCACCAGTGCTTGTTTTTATAAAACACAAAGTCTTCTTCGAATTCACAGTGTCTTTTATTTTTGCATCCCTTATTGAATATAAACACTTCACTTCGACTAAAGATTTTCCGTCTTCTGTAATACCGTCTGGACTTGCGCATAAGAATTTATAGTCACTGTCTATATATAAACCGCAGTCATTCACTTTGACATTAAACTTGTCTTCAAATTTCTTCAATGCTTTTTTTTCATTGTCAATGCCATATTGAATTGCCTTGGTTCTTAAATGTGGGTTTCTATAAAAAATTGATTTTAATATATTATGTGGGTGAGTCGCGTGTCTTTTACAAATTATTGTTCCAAATACTGAAGCAGTCAGTCGGTTCCTTCTTGCTTGATACCATCTAATGTTTTCCCTTTGACCGACAGTATTCCTTTCAGTTTCTTTTGGATCATCTGAAATAAGCTGGCTCATAATGGTGTTTTCCGATTGTTTAAGTTGTTCTGGAGTCATGTCTGGTTGAGCAGCTAAGGTACCATAATCCATATCTTCTTGTGAAGCCTGGGATCTTCGTTTCTTTTGTTTTGAAACTTTCTTTTTTGTTTTATTTTTTCTATTGCAAAATCTCGCCAAGAAATGCATGTGATTGTTTGAAATCAGTCGATGGAAAGTAGGTCCATTGTTAAAAGACAGGCCAGCTCCCAAGCATCTTGTATGATACGTATTCTTTTGAATCAGGTTGCTTCTCTTCCCTCCTGTGAATTTTGCTACCAGACTCATATACCTTTCAGCATAATTTGTGGTTACGTTTTTACATAATCTTTCAGATTTTCTGACAACATAATCACAGTGTTTCAAAACTTCCTCGAAGACTCCTGACGACTCTAATAAGGGTATTTGATTTTGAACATCTGTATCGTTTTTCTTATTGCAGACTGCTTCTCTGCAAAATCTGTGATCCCCAAATATATGCCGCGGAGAGTTCCTTAAATCTGTTTTTAGACTTTCGGTATTGGCAGCTCTCGATATGATGGTCCTAATCAGAGAAGAAAATGCTACTATTTTATTTTTTAAAATGTTTCTTCCCACAATATCTAATTTAATATTTTTAACTATTTTGTGAAGATGTGATGTAAACGCCCAAGTTGTGTGATTTGCGCACTCAAGTTTCATTACATATCGGCCATACGACACATTCTCTAGGATTCTCGTATAGACACTGGAATCCCCATCGCCTACAATATATTTGTATCTCAACCCATAAGATTTTTCGCTAGAATTGAAACCCTCTACGATAATAGTGCGTTCCATTCCAGTCGAAGATCCCAAATAATTCTTAAAACATATATGCTCTTTTTTTGTAGTCGCACACACATAGCAAAACTTATTTTTCACTCCAATATAAAGTAACTTTTTTGTTTTGAGACCTATAATACAGGCAACACCTGACAATGAAGAGTAGCTATGACCATACGAACGTTTAGCCCATCCTCCATCCACCACCACAGTTATGTATGGATATCCATTTTCCCAATGGCTCTCTTCTTCTGCAATTCGTTTCTCCTCTTCAGCGTTGAGCTTCATTTCTTCGATAAGGAGATCTTCCCACTTTTGATTAAGCTTATTGGCTTCTTCGATGTACTTTTTCTTTGTCATAAAAGGAATGTTCATGACGGACAGCAGTTCTTCAGCCTGAGAGTAGCCTGAGCCTATTGAAGAAACACCCCAAACAAAATTTTCATTTAGTTCATTCAGTAAACTTTGTGTTTTTAGAGTTATTGTTTTGTCGCAAACTCTACAATGATATCGTATATACGATGTAAATCCTTTTCTTATTTCTTTTTCAAATTCCATTTTTCCCATTGTACAAGAATTATCGTGTTTTCCAAGTTTCCGGGCTTGTTCTATTAAAAAGTTTACTTCAACTACTCGATTTCCAGTTAGTTCTGATTTCGATTTATCTTTATCGGCCTGTTTTTTCTCCACTAATAAGTCCGGAAGTTCTTCTTCGGATAATCTGTAATAAATTAGAAATTGTAAATTTGCCTATAAGTATTGCAAGCACCGCTATTATTTAACTCGCTAGGCGGCAGTTTATGACTGAAGATACAACGCGGTGGAAAATGATTGAATTTGTCTGCAGCCAACAAAATTATGGCGTTCCAATTCTTTGTGATATCACACCACATGGTGCGTGAAATATGCTGTTGTGTCAGTAGCGGTTCTGTACATTTAGTTAAATGCAGAATAAGGCTATTGCAGCAAACTCGCATGATTTAATCTCGATGAATTTGACATATGTAACCGATAGTGCCGCCCAACGCGTTAAAAATTAATATTTATTCTGTGTCAATACAAATTATACTGCATAACTGTACTTACAGTTCATAATAATCCACATGGGCGTCTTCTGGAACATAATCCTGTGAATTCTGTATTTCTTGTAGTAGTTTTTGCCTTTTCAAATATTTCTGTCTTGCAACAGAGGCTTTACTTCGTTTTCTTGTTTTACAAGTACTGCGTGGCATGTTTCCTGGCTTTACTCCTTACGCTTGTATCAAAGCTATTGATACAATTAGTATTTGATACATGTAGTATTGCCAGCTACAAGATTTGGTATATTCCAATAATATTACAACACAACATAAACTGTCACTGACAACTCTCACGATAAAACACACTTCACTCACAACTCGCTGAAGAAATAGTAAGAAATAAAAAACAGATAAGGTTTTTATATTTCAAACTTTTTACCGATATTTACTGTTATTAGGGGTAAATTCAATAGCACTGGTCGGCAAGAAATTCCTCCCTACTACGAAATTTATGGGTATCCTGTGTAACTTTGACCTCGTCATATTTGAGAGAAAGTTAATTTTTTTTATGGTAAAATAGCTTTTCTAAATAGCTGAAAGAAAAAGATGTGCCATTCTAAAATTTTTTTACCAGGAGGCCGGTTACAAAAAAATTTCCGTCAGGTCACTTCTCCCTTTCTGCTAAAGTAGCAATAATCATGGTGATATCCACATTCCATATCCAATATCTTAGAATTATTGCGAGCGAGTTTCATACTCTCCGACCAATACGCTCGCCTAAATTTTATCTAACAGATCAAAATGCAACGCATTGGGCAATTGTCATTGAGCGTAATTATAATGGTCTGTCAAAATATATCTGAATCAATTTATTTGTTAATTAAAGGTAGAAAATGTTTCAGCGTTCTTTGTTTCGTGTGTAACTCCATACATTTCAATATAGATTTGCATGGGTCTCTCAATTTCGAAATTGAACCCTATTACTTCATTATTTATTTTAATATCTTGTATCGTAAATGTTATAATTATATCTATTCAATGTGTTTATTTCAGTAGCATAACATGCAATATTGTATTTAAAAAACAAAAATATTTTGATAATTAAATACTGTTAATTTTGCTTCCCTAAGGCCTCCAAAGAATCAGATAATCCTTTTGTATAAAATGTATTAAAATCAGATAATTTATTTTATAAACATATCAAGTCTGTAACATGTCATTTAGATTGTCAATTATTCCAAAGATACTATTTTTACATTGTATAATTAATATTGTAACGGTCATTCGGAATATTTTGTGAAATATGGGTAAATACCTAAACAAGAAGATTATTTATGACGGTCGTCTTCGATTTGAGTAGCCACCATTGACCCGGCCTTATGCCTTCCGGGTAGAAAAGAGTAGGTATAAATTCATATTTATTTGGTGTACTGTGTGTTGCCTGTTTATACTTAAAAAAATTGCAATAAATTTGCCAAGATTTTTTAATTTGCAGTTAGAGTAATTTAATGTGTGATACTTCAAATGATGGATAACTTCCTCACGCAGGAGATAACCAAAATCTATGCAAAGATTTTCACTCATTATCGTTTAGGTGTTGAAAAAGTGCAAGATTGATCTTCTCTTGATCATATTTCTGCGAATAAAATTGTTAGTTTTAAGCCTGTTTCAACGAAACTCCGTAATTACCTTAATAAAGGTCTTAATAATTTATGTTCAAAATTCCAGCATAAAATATACATTTTCATAGGTGAAAACCTGGAAAAACCTATTTTCTTCCCTGTTGATATATGTAATTATTTTTTTAAATAAATTGTAAGAAAATAGACAAAAGATAATATCCACCATAAAAAAATACTTTAATAATAATTTTAACGGATAAATTAGCATTTTTTTGTGGACCTCTGAGCGGTGTATACCGTGACCTTAAGAGAAAACAATAAGCTAATGGTTATGCAACCCCTTTCGCTAACAATTAGTTCGATAGGATACGTTATGGGTGGCGCCTCTACTGGTTTGCTAAATTTTTAACGTTGTTTTTCTCTTTCTATAAAGCGTATGTTCTGTGGTCAGACTTCTAACCTCAAATTACGGATTATACTATTTACGGCATTTTTGTGTCTATTCAGAAGAAACTTCTTTAATTTTAACCAAAATTGGTAATAATATGGGCAGGTACTTGATATTTTATTGTTTGCTGAAGTATTAGTACTGGTGATTTTTCTGATTCAGTGAAATAGGTTCTACTCTTAAAAAGTTTCCATTCTGTGCCTATAGAGAAAGGATCTCTGCATGGGTGAATATCTGCTATTTTATTTTAGTGTGTCTCTGCAAATATTTAATGAACTGTAGTTTTTTTATAAATATAAAATATTCGTAAGATAGCAATAATTTTGCACTATTAGGCACGTTGCAATTTAAGAGGAAAAGTATTTACAATTTTCTAGCAAAAATATTTGAATGCTGAAAATGTCTCTACCCTGGCATGTCTTTTTACCCGATTTACGTGTAAAAGTTTGATTTATTTGTTAACTACTCACTTTCCAATATTCAATTGTTCGTATTGTTAAACCAGAAAGTTTCTTAGTATCACTAGAAGTGAAGAACAATAGTGAAGATTAATACAAACTTAAAATTATTGAAATTTGCTTCATTGCCCATAAATTTAGTATTTCCTACCCTGCTTTTTTATATCTCTAATCAAATTGTCACTACCCTGATTCTTGCGCAACCCCCTTGTGTTGCAATTTTCCCTTGGTCACCATGAAACTCCGAAAATACACAATAATTACTGGCCCACTTTAAATTAGTGTGAAAATAGGAATTACTTTTTAGATAATAAAACACACAAACTTATTCTTATATTTTTTGTTGGTCACAAAAATGGGTAGCCAGTACACAAATAGCAGATATTCACCCGTATAGTAATTTTTAAATTAAATATTTTTTTATTGTCTTTTAACTTATACTTTCCTATTTCACTGCATGAGAATTTTGTCTATTTTTACTTTTATTATTCTTGGCCCTACAGTCTACAGTAAACATATGCAGTTGTTTTTATGGATCGCTTTGCACATGATCCCAACTGAGCTGATTTAGCCAATTTTAATTGTTTTGAATGTACTAATTTACAAAAATACAAATTTTTGAGTCATTCTGATCAGGTTAGTTGGGATTGTGTATGAAACGATCCATGAAAAAACACTTTTAGTGTCACGAGATCAAAAATCCTCGAAGTGAAAAATGGACAAGATTTCGATACATCTCGTAAAAGAAACTATAAGTTCAAAAGCAATAGGAAAATCCTTGCTTTAAGGACTCCTATGGATTAACTAATTTTTTTACTTTTATTTTTTGTTAATTCCCAATAGGACTTCTCCTATTAGTGGCAAAAACGGCTTATGGTTGCAGCGCTATAATACGTTTCTAATTTAAAAACATTGTTAAATATTGCCATTAGGCTATTTATGCATGTATTTATTTAATCGGTTATTCAGTATTTGATGAAAACTTTTATTACAGTTGTTCGAATGCTCATTCTCATAGAAGTCCGTCTTCCTCAAGTTCCAAAGAATCAAGCAAGGTCGAAAACCAATCGAAAATGCCGAAAAGCAAAGTGCTTCACAGAGGTACTGAATGTAACTATAAATCTTCAGAAAAATGTAACCTTACACGACATATGAAAGTACACATTAAACCAGAATCGTTTTCCTGTAAGTACTGTGTAGTTGTAGTGTTTCACACAAAAAGGGAATTAAATTTACATTTGTATAGTATTGACATTGATAATACTAGTAAACATTACAAAGTATGTGAAATGAGATATACACGAAGGGTCAACCTACAAAAGCATATCAACAAAAAGCATAAATGTAAAAAGGAATTTTAGATGCATGCTTTTTATTTGGAGAAGATCTAAAACATCATGTAGCGATTCATGTGCTGTTTAAAGATATAGAATCTTGGAACTCCATATGGATGCCAATCATACAGCATTTAAGTGTCGTCTTTGTGACGAAAGTTCTTGGGAAATGCAAGGTTTAGAAAATATTTGCAAGAAAAGACTTGCAAACCGTAAAAACTAAAACCACCATCAACTAATTCATGAACCTGCACAGCCATTTGTACGTATTTGTGAATGGAGATTTATACAAAAATCACATCTAGTGTGGCATGTCAAGCAAAAGATACCTAGACGTAGGTGGTTAGATATTTTATGATAAAATTATATGTACATTATTTTGAAAATATTAAATGTTTTACTTACCTATATGTCTAACTTTGGTTTGTTGAAAAAACTGACAAATTACAATAACTTGTCCTTATAATTATAATACCGTATATATTAGGGTGGTTCTTATTTGGGTCATGTTGGAATTTCGGTTTTGCCGGGTGCCCATTTGATTCTAAAAAAAAACTGAAAATTTTAAGACCAATACGAACTTCCTATCTCTATTCTAATCATTCGCTGTAACGAAGAGAAGTTTCCCATTTAAAATACACGCTTTTTTTTCACTTCTTATGTATATATTTGTCCACTGGGACAAATCGTTGAGAAAAAAATTGAAAATTGATTTTTTTGGAATTAACAGTGTTCAATACTACTTTTAGGCACAAAAAGAAATTATATGGAGCATTCGATTTTTCCCAACGATTTACAAATAAATTCAAAATAATGCACCGTTCAAATAGGGTTGAATTGATGTAGAATGTCCCATATAATTTTTTTTACCTAAAAGTAGCATCGATGCTCGTTAATTCTATAAAATCAATTTTCAATTTTTTTTCAAAAATTTGTCCCAGTGGTCAAATATATGCACAAGAATTGATAAAACCCATGTATTTTAAATGGGAAACTTCTCCTCGTTACAGCGAATGATTAGAATAGAGATAGGAAGTTCGTATTGGTCTTACGAGGGTAGATTGAAAAGTTTCCGGAATGGGCAAGAGATGGCGCGCGTATCGTGAAATTGTTATGATGGTTGTCAAGGCTAACCTATTTTAGGAAAGCTGTCAAATTTTCAGACACGTGCGTCGTTCCGTTTATGTTTACTAGGATATCTTGTGAAGCAATTCAGGCACTTTTGCAAAAATGGATAAAAACGAATTTCGTGCAGTCATCAAACATTTCTGGATGGACGGGAAAACGGCGACGGAGATACGAGATATTTTGCAGAAAGTTCATGGCACATCCACACCTTCATTTTCGACTATTAGTTTCTGGGTGAGCGAGTTCAAACGTGGCCGTACGAGCACCAAGGATGAACCACGCAGTGGACGTCCAAAAACGGCCACAAATGAAGAAATGGTCGATAAAGTCCATGATCTCGTGTTAGCCGATCGACGAGTGAAGTTGCGCGAAATAGTAGAGACCACGGGCATCTCATATGAACGTGTGCAAAATATCGTGCACGAACATTTGGGCATGAGGAAGCTCTCGGCGCGATGGGTGCCGCGTTTGCTGACTATGGACAACAAGCGAAATCATGTGACCACTTCGAAAGAGTGTTTGGCCTTGTTAAATCGTAATCCAACGGATTTTTTTCGCCGATTCGTGACCGTGGACGAAACATGGATCCACCACTACACACCAGAAACCAAGCAGCAGTCGAAACAGTGGATTTCTCCAGGCGAATCTGCTCCGAAGAAGGCAAAGACTGTCCCATCTGCTGGAAAGGTCATGGCCACCGTTTTTTGGGATTCGCAAGGTGTGATACACATCGACTTTTTGCAGAAGGGAAGAACTATCACGGGACAATACTACAGCGATTTATTGGATCAATTCAACGGCATTTTGAAGGAGAAACGGCCTCATTTGCAGCGAAAAAAAGTGCTCTTCCACCACGACAACGCGCCGGCCCATTCATCCCGAATCGCCAATGCTAAATTGGTTGAATTGGGCTACGAGGTGGTGCCGCATCCCCCGTACTCTCCAGACCTGGCCCCGTGCGACTTCTTTTTGTTCACAAACATGAAGACTTGGCTCGGAGGCAAGCGCTTTACGTCAAATGAGGAGGTCATCGCCGCCACTAAAGCTTATTTTGCAGAGTTCCCGAAATCATATTTTTCTGAAGGCTTAAAAAAGTTGGAGCACCGCTGGGAAAAGTGTATCGCCCTGCAAGGATATTATGTTGAAAAATAAAAACAAAAACCTGTTCAATTACTGCGTTTTCTTGCCCATTCCGGAAACTTTTCAATCTACCCTCGTAAAATTTTCAGTTCTTTTTTTTGGAATCAAATGGGCACCCGGCAAAACCGAAATTCCAACATGACCCAAATAAGAACCACCCTAGTATATATGTAGTAGTTTCTGAAGCAAAAGAAAATAATTGTTATTGTATCATTTTCAAAAGTTATATCAAAGTTGGTCATAGTTATTATTATATTATTATGAGTACATAGCGTTATAGTTTTGTGTCCTATTCTTGGTTTGTAATGTACAATATGTGTTTAATGTGTATTCATAATTCACTATCTTATTTGATGAATAAAACCATTAACTATCAACTCTACAGGTTAAAATATAAAATTTTCTTTTTTAACAGTTACATTCTTTACTTTTTAATTAGTTTACTTACTTTTCAGAATTAAAACTTATACTACTAATTATAATTATAATAACTCTTTAGCGCGTTTAATGAGATAACAATAGGGAAGACGCAGATGTCGTCAATTGAGGAGATTCTTGCATTTTCATAAACATCATTACTAAATTAGTTAGAATATCAGTTATAAATGCATTAAACAATTACCAATTTTAAGTAATTAATTTTTGAAAACCTTGAAAATTTAAATAAATTTAAAATGGAATACTGGTGTCCTCTAATGGATGAAACTTTGTTACATCTTACAGTTCCAAAGACGACCCACTGTTGGTGCTAACGAAACAGTTAAGAGTCCTGTACTACCCGTCAGTTTGAAAAATCTTTTATTTTCAAGTTCAAATATCGTCTACTTATTAACGAGTAATTCATATAATAATGTACGTTATGCTGTTGTGTAATTAACTGCCATAATTAAATTGGTGTAAAATATTTCTGGTACTATTAATTAAAAATTCAGTTTATTGGTTTTCATCAGTGCCATCTAACGGTGAGTAGATCGTCAATGTTGCTTCTTCTCATTCACAGCGGTACCTACTTTTTTACATCAAATAGCTTTGAGGGAAGTTGCTCAAGGCCAAATTCGGTTTTAAATGAGGAGAATTTTTAAATTTAGTTTTTTCAAATAAATTGAGGGTTTTTAGAAATTTCGCTTATCTGGAAATATTTTTCTAACCAAAATGAACGAATACAAAAATTAAAAAAAATACGTGCGTCTTCCCTATTATAAACAATTCGATTTATTTAGTCCATCACTAAATGCTTTTAAACAATCAATCAAAGCATTACCAATTCATAATTGCTGTTAAAGTAACTAAATCAGTAGGTACTTAAATTATTAGATTTATGTGTTTATATTAATAAATATGGAACTGTAATATTTACTTACTTGTATTTGTTTCTCTTTGTAAAAAGGTTTATCCGTAAATAAATACTTACTAGTTTAATTTGTTCCTTTCTTTACTTTAGTTTAATTTGTTCTTGATTTTGCTTAGTTACTGTTGCAATTTAAGAAAGAACATTAATTAATTTCAGTTCAATAAATATTTAATTAATTTGAATTGTTTTCTTTTTTCTTAGAATTAATGTTTTTCCATTATTTGAAAAAATAAATTTGCATTAATTAAGTATGATAACCTTAGTTGCAGTAAGAGTATGAGTACCATTTTACTATTACTGGCAGTTACTATGTACTCTTTTGAATGTTCTGTTAGTAAGTAGCAAGATATAAACCAGTTGCTTCATGAATACATTTGCCACTCACTAACAGAACATCCAAAAGGGGATGTAGTAATTGCCATTGGAACCAAGTACAATGATTGTGAAATTGCTTTTATGTCATAGCGATACATAACTGTAGTTGTAACGAACGAAGTAGGCAGTGGAGATGAAAGACTGGACTGCGCAGCTTATGATAACGCACTCGCTTTGGCTGTGATCCTGTATATGTAGAAGCAATTACACAATCAGTACACATGGTTATCAAAAAAGGTGGTTCCAACATCTAAGGATAGATTCTTTGGATGCAAGTTACAACTCTTTGAAGATAAAAATTCGATTTACATTTTCTGGTAAAAATAGTGAACCATATTATACCAACTTAGCTGAGATTTAATAGATATGAACATTTTTATTATCAAAAAATGGTTATCAAACTATATCACTATTATCCTAGTGAAAAGATTGTTTCGAACTGTTATATTTGTGAGTCAAATGATATTTTATGAACAAACATCTTGCTTCTACAAAATAACAAATAGTAAATTAAATTCATTAATAAATGATTATGTAATATAGCAATTATTTTATTCTTTTTCTCGTTGCAGATTTGTTGAATACATTAACATTAGGATGATTCACACATTATATTAGAAGCGTATAGGATAGATATGCGGGTATTTTTTTGATGTCTTGTGAATTATAGTTTGGTATTTTTGGGTGTATTTTTATTAAATAAATGCAGTTGACTTCATTAGTAAAGTTACTTTCGATTAGTATTATAGAGGGAAATATGAAAGATAGAATATTATTCACTCCATTTCAGTATCTACTTACCTGTTTAAAGGGAAATAGAGATTGTGATTGTATGAGATAAAATAGTTCATTTTTAGTCGCATGATCTGTGAGAAGTTGCTAATATAGCAAAAGCTATAACCATCTTGCTTTATGATTAAAGAATAACAGATGGTGTTGATGCAGATTACTGATGGTGTTTGGTTCCAAGTTCAAACTTTGATAGTGTAGAATGGAATGACCTCGACGCATACCAGTTTTAGCAATTTTATTTGGTTATTATAACGATATCTCATTTTGAACTAAACTATGCGCTTAGGTGAAATACTCCAATCCGAAACTATTCACCAAAGTCAACTGGTCTGCCTACTTCTAATAATAATAATAATTACTGATAATAATAATACTGATAATTACTACTTATTACCTGGCAAACCATGCTCCAGAAACTATGAAGCTTGTGCGGTAGGGGCGATTACTATTATTATTACGCAAGCTTATCATGCAGCTGCAGCCGACTTACAGATGTTATAGCATAAATCCCACAGTTGTTACAGCTCAGGTAAACTGCACAAAAGCTTAACCAGATCTGCTGGCATCGGGATTCAATCCCTATTTTCCTGGGTAAGAAGCTAGCATGGTAGCTGCTACACTACCAAGGATAATAATATACAATAATAATAAAATACATCATTTTTGAAGAAAAATTTATATTAAAAAAAGTCTAGACTCATCTCTTGTAAATACCAAGTATAATGCCTCATACATAATATTACATAAACCAAATAAAATTAAATGTAACTAAGTACTAGTGCAATACTCTGTACTATGTAATATTCGCCTATCAAGATCATTTTTCTTATTTATTAGGGATAACTGTTTCTTAATATTGCATTATAGTTATCTAATTTATCTATGACTGGACAAAGGAATCGATGAATAAAAAACCATTTCCTGGTTTTTAATATACTGGACTAGCATGTAGGTCGCATCAGATATTAAGCTGAAAAGAACAATAATAAGAGTAAGGTTTGTTCTGTGACATAGTGAAAACCAAAGAACGTTCTATCGATAATTATACGAGACTTCTTCAAATAGAATGTGCCTAAAAGAATATCTGGAGAGAAGCAACACAAAGGCTACAAGATTGGGGAATACACATACAAATAATTGTTAAACAATATAAATAGATAGAGGGAGCACACAAGCCCTTCTGCAAGAAATAGAAAAATAACAGAATACAGCAATCTGAACATATGAATCATGTCAGAGGTAAGACCCTTCTGAAAACAAAGAATATTCTTTTAAGCACATTCTTGACTTTCTCCTGTAGAAGTTCCATGTAATAATCATATCTTTTCTTTAGACCTGGGTGATTTAAGTGTATAAATGTTTATCTTTGACATTCACATGAAAACTCTCAAGTCTGTATATTCTAAGATTTAAGCATAAAGACTTTCAGTTTACCCAGAATGCAAATCACCCGGGATTCCCTTTTGTAAATATTATTTCTCTTTTTGTAAAATAATAAAATATGTCCCCGTCGGGGAAGTTTTATTTCTCCTTTAAATCCTTTTAAATATTTAGCATAAAACAGTAAAAAGTATTTCTAGTTAGTACTAATACTTATTTCTAGTACATGAGTTAACAATTTTTTTATATTTATGACAAAAGTTGGACTAGAATACCAGAAACTAAACTGTCACATAAGTACCCAGACAAAACAAAGGTCAATGTCAAGTTTCTCAGTAGTAAACCGAGCGCTTCTGAACAAGCAGGAAAATGGTAAGTATTGATGTCTAGTGCCAAACTTACGGAACATAAAAATACTACTCGTATCTGAATAGAAGTAACTTGCTAACTTTAAAAATTATGGGTAGCAAATTCAGGCGTGTCTGGAGATAACGTAACACAACAAAACATTTTGAGGCGTACAGATTGAAAAATCTTCTGGCATTGTTTTAGAACTCATCGATAGGTTTCCCCCTGTAGAATATTATTGATTCGCACTCTGGTTTTACCTATATGTTAATTGTGTTTACAGTGCATAAAAAAGTTTTGCAGCGATAAATATATGACAATATTTTTGTAGAGGAAAAAAGATCAAAGAATGCGGTTGTTCCACTGAAATCTGCAACGTTGAACACGATATATTATTGTGTCTTATTTGAAGTAAATTTAAAAGTGTTATATTCTTTTAGGACACCACTTTTATCCCTAACTTGCACCTGTTCAAACTAGCTGCCCATTATGTATGGTTTATCACTTTCTCTCTCTCTCTCTCTCCAACTTGCTCACTTTTTTGTTAGTGTACTAGTGGTAGCAGCCACTACTTTAATTGGACATTTAAATATTTAGAAACATCTATGAAATTTCTTTAAGAAATAAGGAAAATTGACTATCAAGTGACAGTAAATATTCATTTACAAGGAACAGGTTGTAATGTGTTATTAACAATCTGTTTGTTAAATTCACATTTCTACTTTTTCTCGGAAATTTAAGAAACGACAGCAACAACACGTTGTTATATCTTTATTAAGCTTTGCTAGTATATTATTTTTACTAAAAGTTTAAACTGTAAAAATAAACATTTTATCATAAAACGCCAGATGATAAATTGTGAATGACATAAAAATTAGAATTGAAAGCAATTGGAGCTTTTATTGCAACTGTATTTACAGGATTTATTTAAATTTCTAATGTCCTTCCTTACCAGTCTCATTACCAATTTATTTATGCTACCTACTAGACCCTTTCACTAGAAGAAGACACGATTATTTCTTGTCTTGGAATGTGAAGCTGTATAACCTCCAAAGCTTTACAACTGTAAATGTACGTATCTGAAAAATATAGGAATAACTAGTAAATCTTACTGTAAAATAGTCTCCAGAATCCCACTAAAACCTATCTCGATGATCAAAAATAATTTCAGCGATTTGTGTTGTAAAACATAACCTCCAAAAAGATAAGTTTATGGGTAAACGGGAAAGGGACGATTCGTTGGAATAAACTAGTAAAATATATTTTCTTTAAAATTTTGACTGAAGTAAATATGAAAATCCTATACTCATACATTTCAAGCAAAATAATTCCATAGTTCAGTGGTTAGAGCAGCTGCTTGGCAAGCAGAAAATCTTGGGTTCGATTTCCAGTTGGGGTTATAATTTTTCTACATATTTATCGTAACACTTAAGAAAATAATTCTATAAGTACAATTTGACTGTTTTTCTTTATTTAACCTTTAAATTATTGTTGACACACTTTTTAAGGAAATTACTGAAAGCAAAAACTTTTATTCGAGGAATTATTATTTGTATACATTTTGTTTCGTAT